>CAWUFW010000196.1:4565925-5165925 GCA_963921515.1 Calotriton arnoldi | reverse complement strand
TGAGTGTTATGGAGCTGTAAGTATGCACATCCACACAGGATGACTGTAAACTAACTTTGCAGTCATTATACACTTGTATCTCGGCGCACTCCCAACGTAAGGCTGTTTGCACAAGCTCTGGTGGCTTCCAAGGCCAGACCACACTGACAGCACATCCACCTCCCCCACAGGGTACTTGTTTGAATGATCTACAACATTTCCAGATTTAATCACTAGATGGCAGGAGTACGTGCCCCTAACAGACATCAAGCTTTAAAACTCGTGGTACAGATGTGTGTAACCTTCCACTCTTTGGCACCAGTAGAGCCGGGGCCTTGTGAATATGTGTGAGGGTTGGAGCCGGCCGGAATAAACTGAAGAGTTGCTCTAAGCTGAGTGAGCCCAATGCCATGTCTCCTGCCACAGCAGTCTGAAACAACCCTATGTGGCAGGAAGAATGGCCGATAAACACACCTTTTTTGCGCTGTTTGGCATTCCTCCAACAGAAAAGCACTTGTGGTGTGTGGGAGGCACAGTTAAAACGCCTTACAGTTGAAGACTACAAAGAAACTATAAACAAGAGTCACCATAACGAATTCAAGAAGGAAAAGAATGCAATAAAGACGAACGTCTAAAGAAGAAGAGACTCCTAATTGGTTGTTTTTAAGGTAACCCAAGCGAAAAGTCTGGAGGCCAAGTTCTAAAAACAAAGACTGGCATTGCTGTGATCAAAAGGATCCTACCTAAATAAATGCATACATTTACACGAAGTTTGGAAGAAAGTTAAGTTGGCAAGTGGGGAAGGTACCAGGTCCAACCCAGAAGAATCTGGCCAACCAAGGAACACATAAGGCTGTGATGAAGTGGGTCCCTCTGATTAAGATTTCGGTGTCTGGGCTTGGATTCTGGTCTGGAACAGCCTTGAATGTCTGTCTCATGGCAGCCGAGCCCAGATGCACCCACGCTGTCCAGTTCTGTTGGAGACAGGGTGCATGCATGTTTAGGCTTAAGCAAGGAAACTTACTGGCAAGAGGGCTGTGACTTTGGTCATTGAAAAGATTTTCTGTAAATTTTGTAGATTTTGAGTTTCTCTTCAGGACAGTCTTTTTCATGAGGCCAGTTTTGAGATCCTTGCCATAGAGACTTTCTTCACTGTTTTTCACCAAGTTTCTGCTGGTCCAGGAGGTCAACTTTTCTGGGCCCTTCACATAATCTGTCAAAGGGGGAGGAGTTGGGGGGAGGTGCTGCTACCTTTAAGATTGTCCTCTTATTCAAGCCAGTGCTAATAATGACCCAGATTTTGCGCCACAGGCACACGCGGGCAAGCACCCAGTTCTGGCAATATTACTTGCTAGAATCTGCCATTTCCTGATATGTGGATGGTCTGTAGGAAAGCAGTTGCACCACTGTAGTCACTCTGCTGAAAGCCTAGAAAGAAAGTTCTTTGGGTTCCCATCGAAAGTGGATTGGCTGTGGAACTGTTTGGAGTCCAAGGACAGCACCATCTAAAGATAAAATATTGTTGCATGATACAGCAGAGGTCAGCATGAAATAGCTACGGGTTTGGGGATGGGCTATCTAGCCAGCACTTGTACAAACCGTTCAAACCAGGGACTGGTGGTCCATTACTGAGAGCACCGCGAATAGGCAGAAGACAGATGTTACAGCTACGACTGGTCTCCAGTGTCAAAGTTTTTAAACAAAATTGGCTACTAGGATTGGGCTGGGATTTGACTAATTACTCACTCTGGGTCCCCCCTGGGGCTTATACAGATTTAACAAGGCGATCTATAAATACATCTCCTAGGATAACAGGTTCAAAGGTTTGTGCCTTTGCACTATGTCAGCTGTCACCAGCCTCCCTTCGCCTGGTAACTTGCTGTTTGAACCCTCCACCATCAGTGGGGCTGCACTTTGAGTGCACTACCAATGCAGTAGAGTCTAGAACTGCAGTGGGAGCAACAAAACCATTGTGCAGTATACACTTGCTGTAATTAAATCCTAGCTCACTTGTCAGAGAAAATACATGCAGATCAGAACAGACAAAATGGAGGCCGGATATCTCCTCTGATTATCTGTGGGAGACATTTAATGGCACCCCTTCCTTACGAGTCTGAGCACATGGATGGCACTGGGGCAAACAGCACTGTCAGCACCTGTTCGCACACAGGCTTTCAGGACTGTTCACTCTTTCCAAGTCTCTTTATTCTTCTCCGCCTCTTCATTTCCAAGCCTCTCCGTTTCTGAGCCTCTTCACTCTCCCAATGACCCTTTAACTAGGCCTGTGCCTTGAGATGGCATGAATACCAGTGGTAGTGGGGAGGTGTGGATCAGGAATGCACACTTTAAGAAAACAATTAATGCATTGAGGATTTGTAAGAGCTTTTGTCGTCCACGCAGCAAAGCATGCAGAGAATGTGCCCAGTGGGACGGTCATGGCCTTGAGCGAAACACCCTCGATTAGGAGTGGAATTCCTCAGCTCGAGACAGCTTAAAATGTATATATGGGACTGAAGAGGCAGGACATCAGTGAGAGGAATCCAAGACTGTGCATCTATTGGAAAGACTGATCATCCCTTGGGCAGAGGAACCAGAGAAATTGCCTGTCCTGGACAGAACAAAGTCTGAGAGATTGCCTGTCCCTGTGAGAGCTGAATCAGACTGGCTGTCCCTTAGAAAGAGGATGCAACGAGACTGTCTACTTCATGAGAGGGGCATTAGAGGGACTGGTTAGTGTCCCAGGGGGAACAGAGCTAGATGGAAGTCTGTGCCATATGGGAACCATGAGACTGACCATCCCAAGGACAAAGGAAGTAAGTACCCTGTGTGTCCCTGCAACAGATGAGCCAGAGAGGATGTCAGTCGATTGAAAAGAGAACCTATTGAGATTGACAGGAAATGGGAGGCTAATAGTCTACATCCTCAATCTCATGGACACAATCGGACTGTATCGGTGGGGGAGAAGAGCGAGAGTCTTGGCAAAGTGAAACCAACACAAATTTAACCATAGCTAACAGCTAGAAGAGTGGTACACCCAGAGGCAGCAACCCCAAACTGTACTAGAGCTACAGCGTCACTGTGGATTCTTCTTTACTAGAGTGCAAAAAAGGCAATCGACTAGTGATCTTGAACAATCCAGCAGGTTATCATCAGAATCGAGGACCTCTTCCCAACCAGTGTTGAGGGGAGCCAGCAGACCTCAACGACAAAGACATCATCATCATAACCTCAGAGCTCCTTTGGGAAGCGCACACAGGCTGGCATCAGACCCATAGTCCAGCACTGGTCATGACTTGACGCATGAAGGAGCTTGCCTTGGAAATATGTGTAACTAGTGCAAGATGGGTCAAAGAGGACATTATATGACAGAGCTTGTGCCTCCATCCCAAAAGAACATCACTGCGTACAAAGCACCCAGGGAGTGTCCCGAGGCTAAACCTGTGAGGTGAAAGAGGCCCAAACACCTCTTAAACCAGATCTAATCCCGAAAAGTATCAGGGTGGCTTCTTCCAGCAGTAAGACCCTCCAGTACAGTTGGTGTGTGGAGTGCTGCTCGGCGTCAGATGGTGGTGAAGGAAGAAGATTGGGTGTGGTTGTTTTGTCTGGAGAGTTGAAGATCTAGAAGCTTAATGATTTCGGGGTAGAAGGTCTCCATATCCCTGGATGATGTTGAAATCTATACAAAAGACCCCTCATCCATCTGGCCATATTTTGGGGATTTGAGCTCTAAATACTTGTGGCGGGCTTAAAAGGCCTCCTTTTTTACATCCGTGGAAATGTCAAGACAAAACCTGAGGCCACTCTGTTATATGCACCACCCCATAATACGTGTAAAAGGTGGGCTCTAAAGGGCAGTGCATTTATCGATCTGATAGCACGTGATATCCCAGCACGGGATGGGAAGATCCCAACAAAAGAAATTAGATCACTGTGACGAAGAAAAAAGGCAGAATAATGGGCCAGGTCTTGTTCTGCGCTGCAACAGGTAGGATTCTGGGGTAGCCCGTGAGGGAAAGCATCTTAGTGAACAACTCCCAACCCTCCATTATATTGTCAGATGGATCACAATATCAACGTAGATCACTGCTTTGGCACACTGGGTAATCTTTGATTCTGCGCAATACTTTCTACATCATAAAGCGTGTCCCTGTCCATTTCCTCTGCATGAGGAGTAAAACTCTTGTTCCACACCTGTTTCCAAGGTAGATTCAAACCCTTGGTGTAGACGGATAATTCTAGTGCCATTTACATCAAGCTCCCGAAAAAAGCATAGAAATTACAACTAATGCAGAGCAAGACTTCTGAAGTAAACGTAAGAAAAACTGCTCACTGAACTTTGTGTCCACTGGCTACCCAGAGGGCTGCTTTTCCTAGTACATGCTACACACTGGACACCAGGCTCTAATTTTATGCTGAAACGTGTCGATCGCCCACATTACACAGTAGCAAGTGATTGCTTTGTACTCGTGGTTTGCAGTAAGGATGCAATCACCTAAAATGTTGGAACATGTGCGGGCGATCGTCTTTTGTCAGTCCCTAAAATACACCAGCTTCCTGAGCTTTAGAAGCCTCTGTATGATGTGTCCTCCATCCTGTGCAGTCACCTGTATCCCTCGGCACCATGTGACTTATCCTGTACCTCATGCAATCCTCTTTACTCCTCTGCACTGCAGCATGCGCAGTCTACTGCACTGAAAGAGTGAACCCCTTGAAGGGCACGAGTGCTGGACCTTGGAAGGCTGGTTCATGTATTTTTTTTGCATTTTAGAATGTTAAGTTGTTCTAAGTTCATTAAAGGTGCTGTTGTGAGTCGTGGCATTGACAGGTAATGGCCATATTGCGTAGAGGTTGGCCCAGTATGGGGGAAGTGGTATTACAGCATGTAGGAGAGAGAACATAGTGCATGGTTAACTCGCTCACTGCAAGGTTGTTTAGTTATTGTTATCAGTATTCCTGATTTTGCCATCAGGGCTCTGTTATGAAATGAGATTAACCAAGTACATTGTGTGCACCTTTAAACTTCTGCTTGATGTTGAGTCAGGTTTTGTTCTTCCACATGAGCCGGTTCCAGCTAATGATTGTTATGAAGCATTGCAGCTGTCACATTACAGCATTTGGGATGAATTTTGAGGGGTAAGGCATACTACATTTTGGTCGGAGTTTACATGGATCTGTGTCTAAGGATAATTTCTTCTGGTGAAGGTGTCAAAATGTAGTGCTTGTTTAATCCTTTATATTTTATTGTGACCGTTATGTTTCGCAACCAGGAAGTGTCCTGCTAGCGTGTTTTTAGCATTACTTTAAACGTTAGTGGGATAGATGGTTAGGGCTGCATTAGAAGTTTTTTTTTTTCTTTGTCCTGTATGTTGTGAGTGGCTAGCCTCTGTGTAACTGCCAACGTGGTGTTAAGTACGCAGCAGTGAACAACAGCACTTTGGGCTTGTCTAATATTTGTTCAGAATTGAAATTTTGAGACATCGGACAGGTGAATTTGGCAGAGGAGACTACTGGAGTAGCTATAACACTGTAGGTGCCAAGGAGTAACCAGCGATCTGTTAATTTTTGTGCAGTGTACGTAGGTGGCATGGCCCCTTGTGCTGTGCTTCTTCCTGGCATGGACTTTGCACACACACAATATAGATATGTTTATAATACATGGGATTCTCTAATCCCTCTATAAACGCCAGTCTCTAATTTCTTTAAAATGGTGACTTGTGACGCACCTATTCGCCGATTATAAAGAAAAACGTCAGAACTAGACTATTATAAGCTATTACAGTCTAGCTCTGACGGCACAATGCCTGCTGCCAGTGCCAGCAGCCCAGGTAAAAGGCAGGTCAGGTCACAGAGCATGATTGAAGAAGCTCTTTAGAGCAAGGAAAACAGAACATTGCTTTTCTTTCTTCTACGCTATTTTAATAGCTTACAATGACCAGCAAAGAGAATGTTTATTTTTTGCACTGCTTAGAGAAAAGTTAGAATTTGTCTGCATGTTTCTACACATTCCAATCTACTGCTTCTAATATCTGTTCACAACAAATATCCAACAGGTATATGATGTGTTTAATTTTGCATTAGAGGTTTAATTTTTATTCTTCATGTAAACAAACATGCTCGCTCTTTCAAATGAAGAGCTACGCAGCAAGGCTTTAAGTGGTTTGTGGAGCAGGTGATGGTGTGACCATGTATTATATGGGATAAAGTTCACCCTGGCGTACATGATAAGGATATGGCAAGTCACCTCTGCGTTCCATAACCTTATAAAGGAACTTGGCCTTTGGCCTTGTTCCTCTATATGGTTATGGAACTCCTTGGTGACTTGCAGTATCCTTATAATGTACAGCATGGGGCACTTTATCCCTTATATAGCTTCCATTAGAAACAGCAGGTGATGTTTCAGCTGTGTGGTTCTTGTCTATGACTACACCTTGAATAATGTAGAAGCCGTGGAGGGATCTGAGACCATACAGTGGAGGGAAGTGTGCTGGCTGAATCCCTGTAAATGGAGGTATGTTGATCTAGTAAGGTAAAATAAATGATCGAGTTCCCCCCCTCATAGTACGAGAGTTCTTGGGTTCCACTCCTAAGTCCTGACACATAGTCGGTGTCATGAGAAGCAGGAGGATGGGCATAAAGCATTTATTTCTGTTGCTGAGAGTGGGGTGTGGAATTGGGGGAGCGACCCTTGACCTTGCCAGGTAGGTCGCTCCGCCGCCACACAGCTCCGCCTGTGTTGTCCTGCCCGCTGCTGCTGCTGGTAAGCTCGCCCCTCTGCTGTTGCCTCGGTGCTCGATTTGCTTCTGTTCCCCTCGTGCCCCCATTTTGTGTGCCCGTTTTGCTTCTGTTCCCCTCGTGCCCCCATTTTGTGTGCCCGTTTTGCTTCTGTTTCCCCTCGTGCCCCCATTGCTTGTGTCCTTTTTGCCTTCTGTTTCCCCTCGTGCCCCCATCGCTTGTGTCCATTTTGCCTTCTGTTTCCCCTCGTGCCCCCATTGCTTGTGTCCATTTTGCCTTCTGTTTCCCCTCATGCCCCCATTGCTTATGTCCATTTTGCCTTCTGTTTCCCCTCGTGCCCCCATTGCTTGTGTCCATTTTGCTTTCTGTTTCCCCTCGTGCCCCCATTCTGCTGTGCCCAACTTTGCCTTCTGTACCCCCCGCCGCTGCGTCCCCTGCGGCCCCGCCCCCCTGACTGCCCATTCGCTGCCCCTGCCTCCCACCTCCCAGCTGCTCCTCCCTCCCAGCTCCCCATATATGGCGGCCGCAGCGCGGTGAGGAGAGCGACCCTTGACCTTGCCAGGTAGGTCGCTCCCCCGCCACACAGCTCCGCATGTGTTGTCCTGCCCACTGCTGCTGCTGGTAAGCTCGCCCCTCTGCTGTTGCCTCGGTGCTCGTTTTGCTTCTGTTCCCCTCGTGCCCCCATTTTGTGTGCCCGTTTTGCTTCTGTTCCCCTCGTGCCCCCATTTTGTGTGCCCGTTTTGCTTCTGTTTCCCCTCGTGCCCCCATTGCTTGTGTCCTTTTTGCCTTCTGTTTCCCCTCGTGCCCCCATCGCTTGTGTCCATTTTGCCTTCTGTTTCCCCTCGTGCCCCCATTGCTTGTGTCCATTTTGCCTTCTGTTTCCCCTCGTGCCCCCATTGCTTGTGTCCATTTTGCCTTCTGTTTCCCCTCGTGCCCCCATTGCTTGTGTCCATTTTGCTTTCTGTTTCCCCTCGTGCCCCCATTCTGCTGTGCCCAACTTTGCCTTCTGTACCCCCCGCCGCTGCGTCCCCTGCGGCCCCGCCCCCCTGACTGCCCATTCGCTGCCCCTGCCTCCCAGCTGCTCCTCCCTCCCAGCTCCCCATATATGGCGGCCGCTGCGCGGTGAGGAGAGCGACCCTTGACCTTGCCAGGTAGGTCGCTCCCCCGCCACACAGCTCCGCCTGTGTTGTCCTGCCCGCTGCTGCTGCTGGTAAGCTCGCCCCTCTGCTGTTGCCTCGGTGCTCGTTTTGCTTCTGTTCCCCTCGTGCCCCCATTTTGTGTGCCCGTTTTGCTTCTGTTCCCCTCGTGCCCCCATTTTGTGTGCCCGTTTTGCTTCTGTTTCCTCTTGTGCCCCCATCGCTTGTGTCCATTTTGCCTTCTGTTTCCCCTCGTGCCCCCATTGCTTGTGTCCATTTTGCCTTCTGTTTCCCCTCGTGCCCCCATTGCTTGTGTCCATTTTGCTTTCTGTTTCCCCTCGTGCCCCCATTCTGCTGTGCCCAACTTTGCCTTCTGTACCCCCCGCCGCTGCTTCCCCGCCCCCCTGACTGCCCATTCGCTGCCCCTGCCTCCCGCCTCCCAGCTGCTCCTCCCTCCCAGCTCCCCATATATGGCGGCCACTGCGCGGCCGCGCCGAAGGCGCGCCTAAGGCAAGCCCGTCTGCGCCCATCCGCGCCTGGACCGCGCCCAGCGCCAGAACCCCTGGGCCGCGCGCCCCCCGCTCCAGCCTCTAGGACCGACGCCGTTACGAGGCCACCACACTGCACGCTCTCAACCCCGGACGGACACACAACTGCTTCAAGGCCGCCCCGAAACGCACACATGGCCCCTTCACCTGCCGGCACTGCAGCTACACCAGCCTCAGAGCCACCGAAGCGCCCGCCAAGAAGGACCTCAACCACCTCCGATGCATCCTACTGAACACCCGCTCCGCACGCAAACACGCCGTCGAGCTCTGGGACCTGCTCGACACATCATCACCAGACGTCGCCTTCCTGACAGAGATCTGGATGAACGACTCCTCCGCACCCGACATCGCCATAGCCATCCCAGACGGCTATAAGATCACCCGCAGAGACCGCGTCAACGGAGTAGGAGGAGGAATCGCCATCGTCCACAAGAACTCCATCAGGGTCTCGACCAGCACCGACGACTCTCTCAGCACCGCCGAACACATGCACTTCCAGATCCACACGGACCCCAACACCACCCTTGGAGGCACCCTTGTCTACAGACCCCCTGGGCCCCGACCCCAGTTCATCGACTCCATCGCCGACTTCATCAGCACGCACGCCCTGACCTCTACCGACTACATCCTCCTCGGAGACCTGAACTTTCACCTGGAGAACAACAACGACAGCAACTCCACCACCCTGTTCGACAACCTCGCAAACCTCGGACTGAGACAGCTCGTCACAACACCGACTCACTCCGCCGGCCACACGCTCGACCCCGTCTTCTCCTCAAGCTCCCACGTCTCCTTCAGCCACACCACGGAACTCCTCTGGACCGACCACCGCTGCATCCACTTCACCTTCCAGAAACCCACCACACCACCGCACCCAACAGATCCCACGCCGCTGCTGGAGCAAAGTCACCGAAGACCAACTACGGGCAAACCTCGCTCTCAGCCCTCCCTCCGACCCATCCAACACCGACGACGCTGCCTGCAACCTCAGACGATGGATAGACGACTATGCCAACACCCTCGCCCCGCTGAAAAAACTCACCTACAGCGACACCACCAAAAGAGCCAGCTGGTTCACCCCGGAACTCCTAGCTTCCAAGCGTACCTGCCGGAAACTTGAGAAGAAATGGCACAGTGATAAGACACCGGACAGCCACGCAGCCCATAAAGACGCCATCCGTAACCACCACCACCACCTCATCAGGTCCGCCAAGAGAATCTCCTTCAAAGACCGCCTCGACAACAACGCACACAACAGCAAGGAGCTCTTCAACATCGTGAAGGAACTCTCCAACCCCAGCTCCAACACCAACGACATCCCGCCGTCGCAAGCCCTGTGCGATTCCCTCGCCACCTTCTTCCACCGCAAGATCGCCGACATCCACGACAGCTTCAACACCCAGACAGCCCCCACTAAGATAGATACACCAGACCCGCCGCACACCATCGACCATGACCCCTTGCCAGCCTGGGCCAGCGTGAACATCGATGACACCATCAAGACCATGGGCACAATACACTCCGGATCCCCGTCAGACCCTTTCCCGCACCACATCTTCAACAAAGCCAGCAGCTCCATCGCACCCCACCTGTGCAACGTTATCAATCTCTCCTTCGAGACCGCGACCTTCCCAGAGAGCTGGAAACACACAGAGATCAACGCCCTACTCAAAAAACCCAAGGCGGACCCGAGAGACCTCAAGAACTTCCGGCCCATCTCCCTGCTTCCGTTCCCAGCCAAGGTCATCGAGAAGATCGTCAACAAACAGCTAACCCGATACCTCGAAAAAAACAGCATCCTGGACCCATCCCAATCGGGGTTCCGCAGCAACCACAGCACTGAGACTGCCCTCATCGCCGCCACCGACGACATCAGGACCCTGCTGGACAACGGTGAGACCGCAGCCCTCATCCTGCTGGACCTCTCCGCCGCCTTCGACACTGTCTGCCACCGCACTCTACGCACACGCCTCCACGACGCGGGGATCCGAGACAAGGCCCTGGAATGGACCACCTCCTTCCTCGACGGCAGAACCCAGAGAGTCCGCCTCCCACCTTTCCGATCCGAAGCCTCCGAGATCATCTGCGGCGTACCCCAGGGATCTTCCCTCAGCCCAACACTGTTCAACATCTACATGGCCCCGCTCGCACGCATCGCCAGACAGCACGACCTCAACATTATCTCCTACGCCGACGACACTCAACTGATCCTCTCCCTCACCAAGGACCCCTCGCCGCCAAATCCAATCTCCATGAAGGAATGAAGGCCGTCGCCGATTGGATGAAGATCAGCCGACTAAAGCTGAACACGGACAAGACAGAGGTCCTCATCCTCGGCTCCAACCCCTCAGCCTGGGACGACTCCTGGTGGCCAACGACGCTGGGAGCAGCCCCGACACCCACCGACCACGCACGCAACCTGGGAGTCATCCTCGACTCAACGCTCTCCATGGCCAAGCAAGTCAACGCAGTCTCCTCCTCCTGCTTCAACACCCTCCGCATGCTTCGCAAGATCTACAGGTGGATCCCGACAGACACATGAAGAACAGTCACCCAGGCCCTCGTCAGTAGCAGACTTGACTATGGGAACGCCCTCTACGCGGGAGCCCCGGCCAAGCTCATCAAGCGACTGCAACGCATACAAAACGCCTCCGCACGCCTGATCCTCGACGTACCACGCCACAGCCACATCACCCCCCACCTGAGGAACCTGCACTGGCTCCCCGTCGACAGGAGGATCTCCTTCAAACTCCTCATCCACGCACACAAGGCACTGGACTGGCTCAGCCTACCTCAACAGACGACTCTTCTTCTACGTCCCCAACCGCCAGCTCCGCTCCGCCGACCTCTCCCTCGCCACCGTCCCTCGCATTCGAAGAACAACCACCGGCGGCAGATCCTTCTCACACCTCGCCGCCAAGACCTGGAACACCCTTCCAATAAGCCTACGACAGACCCAAGACCTGCTGACCTTCAGGAAGCTACTCAAGACCTGGCTGTTCGACCAGTAGCAGCACCCCCCCTCCTCCCCCTTTTCTCTCCCCAGCGCCTTGAGACCCTCGCGGGTAAGTAGTGCGCTCTACAAATTCTGTGATTGATTGATTGATAGTGTTGTCGTTCTGAGATTTCTATACCTATACTCTCTCTTACTGGACCAGGCTAGTCAATCTCTTCCTCAGTCAAGGCTCCCTCCCAGTTACCCTCAAATCAGGTCAGGTCACCCCTCTTCTAAAAAAAACCCGCCGCGGATGCGAACGACCTCAACAACTTCCGCCCTATCTCCAACCTCCCTTTTCTGTCGAAAATCACCGAAAAATGTGTTGCGAAACAACTTTCCTCACATATTATGGACAATAACCTCCTCGACGTCTTCCAGTCGGGCTTCATCCAAAACTGCAGCACTGAAACAGCCATGCTGCAAGTGATTGACGATGCGCTGCATATACTCGACGCTGGGGATTCATGTCTTCTGATTCTTCTAGACCTCTCTGCAGCCTTTGACACGGTTAATCATAGCACCCTCCTCAACACTCTTCAACAGAGAATGGGACTGGATGGCACAGTGCTCAAATGGTTTGCCTATTTCCTCTCGGACAGATCCCAAATGATCAAGATAGGGAACAGTCTTTCATCTCCTGTTGCCGTAGGTCAAGGCGTCCCTCAAGGTTCTATCTTGGCACCCACCTTGTTTAATCTCTACCTGGAACCTTTAGGGAACCTCCTAAGCAAATCTGGGATCCTTTACCATCTGTATGCGGACGACACGCAAATCTACCTTAAGGTGTCCTCCGCACACGATCTCTCCCTACTCAATTCTACCCTCAACTCTATTCACAACTGGATGTCTGCTCACCAACTCATTCTGAATCCCGCCAAAACTGAATTCCTCCTCCTCTCTACCTCTCTCTCACCTCCTCCTGTTCAATCTTGGATGGATCAGCTGAACCTTCTCAACAACAAACCCATCATTGTTGACAGCGCTAAATCCCTAGGTGTCATTCTCGACAAAAGACTCAACCTAATCGCCCACATCAACTCTATTGCTAAGAATGCACGGTACCAGCTGCGCCTTCTGTGGGGGATCCGTCGGTTCTTCCCGGAGAAAGACTTAAAAACCTTGGTTCAATCTCTGGTTCTCTCAAGACTGGATTACTGCAATTCTCTTCTGACTGGCCTACCCAAATCCCACCTCTCCCCTCTCAAATCCATCCTCCATTCAGCAGCTCGCTTCATTTCAGGGTCTAAACGAAGCGACCACATCACTCCTATCCTGTCCTCTCTGCGATGGCTTCCGATCGAGGCAAGATCTATTTACAAAACTGCCTGCATCACACACAAAGCCTTACACACGTCCTCCCCTCGTTACCTGGCGAATAAACTGAAATTGTCCGGTGGCTCTCGCCCTTCTCGCAATGCGGAAAAGCTTCTGCTTGAGCCCCCGTCTTCAAAAGGGAAAGATCGATGGCTCAATCCTTCTCGGGCAATGCGGTGAGAATCTGGAACTCGCTTCCCCCACTGCTCCGTGCCACCTCCTCTACCCGGATCTTCAAAGCTGACCTCAAGTCTCTTCTATTCCAAAGACACTTCCAGAACTAATACGTTCGGTCTTAGGCCCCTCTAGGAAGTCCGCTCGTCAGTATAAAGTTGTACTTGTGTCTGTTCATTCCTTATTTTATGTGTTGTGTTGGTTTTTATGTGCGTGTTCCCCCATTATAAGTCCCCTGTGAAGTCACGCCCTCTCTACTACCTCAAGGAAGCTCTTCCATGATAGGAATTCTGTATTCCAAGCCTATAGAAGGGCCTTCTCAGTGTGCTTCGAGTTACTGCCACTTATTACAGTATTTTGCCTTTAGTGTATTTTGTACCCCATGTATCATATATTTTGTACCCCATGTACCCCCTGTTGAATCCACGCCCTCTCTACTACCTCAAGGAAGTTCTTCCACTATAGGAAATTCTGTACTCCAAGCCTATAGAAGCGCCTTCCCAGTGTGTCATGTGTGACTGCCATTTATTGCAGTATTATACCTCCATTTGTATTTGGTATCCCATGTTTCATGCACATCTGCCACTTTTTCCTATTGGAACTCATTCCTCTTTTGTATTTGGTTTGTTTGTTTTTGCACAATTGTCACTTTTTCCTCATGCAATGTAACGCTTGTCTTTGTATTATGCTCATTTGTATCCTCCTCCTTATGTAATGTTGCTGATCCTGTTGTGAAGCGCTCTGACACCCTCGGGTAAAGTCCGCGCTATATAAAAACGCATAAATAAATAAATAAATAAATAAATAAATAAATGTAATGTTAAAGTAGAAAAGGAAGCGGATTCGTTTTTTACATGATGGGGAAAAAACAGTTTCCTACATCAGCATAACAATTCTAGAAGAAGATTGGGTAATACTCAACGACAGGTCTGATGGGAATGGGGACAGGTGCAGCAGCGGCAAAACCATTAACATTTTGGGATTGTCGCTCCTGTGTTGTAGTCTCGTGAACCACACTTGTTCAGCTACAGAGGTTTTCGATGGGCGCACCTTTATTGCTGGTCTCCAGACCCGGAAATCCAGCTGCTGGCCCTCTTAGGAGATTCCGGTCTTTCTGAACCTAAATTAAGGAAAAATACTGCACGATTTGCCAAATGCACTGCTGCTGAGCGGTCATTTAGGAGCAAAGCATGAACAGAAGGGGTTGAATCTGTGCAATATAGTAAACATACACTACACCAAATTACTGGCAGGGATGTTCAAAAAGGCCTTTTTCATAATTCGCACCTGCCACTCCCTCCTAGAGGTTCCATGGCCTGCTCTTCCCGGAAGTTTCCCACTGTTCCTTCTCTCTGGAACTTTGTCCAAAGAATTCCTCTCTAGCCGGGTTTACTGGCCAGTGTGCGTGCAAAACAAGCCTCTCCTTGGACTTTCCCCTAATTGATTTTCCGTATTCCACCAAGTTTATCGTTTTATTGTTTTATTGCTGAATATTTACAGCTTAAGCGTATTTTTCATATTAAGAGAACTGTTTTTACAAGTAGAGGTGTCGAATACGATATTACTATTATGTCAGTCTTTTTATACCTTGTTGTGGCGGGGCAGAGTGGATGCTCAATGAAAGTAAATTATGATGCTGAACATGCAAGAGTGCAGTTTAATATTGCGCTTTTATCACTACACCTGCCCCCCTCCCCGGCTATTGGGCCTATGAAATATATTGCATGTAACAAAACCACCCCCTTCTATAGCGTTAGTGTATGGGGCAGATTTACAAGGCAAAGCAGAGAGGTATGCTGTTCCTAAAGGACAGTACAGGTAGATGTGCGTGTGGAGAAATACAATACTCGCAAGAGGCAGGAGAAAATGTCCTCCTTTCGGAAAGAGACCCTCACACACCCAGTCAGCTAGGTGTCTTGCTTCATCATTGGGTCTGCTCCTCGTCGGGTCGGCGCTGCAATACCCGATCGGCACCCATGATGGGGCCTTTTAACGGAGATCTTTTTTCCTGGCCGTTGGGTGCAGTGCGTGTGAGGGCCCTAGTGAGTGTAGATGTGGAATTGTGGGATTAAAACAGGAAGTAGAGGTCCACTCAGAACAATTTTAATGAATGTGGCCACTCTCCTGATTAAAACAAGAAATGGCGCACCCCTGCTGTTAAGTTACAGGGTACTGCGCTGTGAAGTCAGGTCAACATGTTTCTTGCCATTGTCTTGTGGACGGCAATTCTTCAGGACCGATGTAAGATCTATCTACATTTTTTGGTGGTGGTCCAATGTAGTGAAAGTAAGTGCCCACCCATACAGCACCCTAAAAAGTGTACCACTTTCACTACATTGGACCACCACCAAAAAGTGTAGATAGATCTTACATCGGTCCTGAAGAATTGCCGTCCACAAGACATAATGGCAAGAAACCTGCTGACCTGACTTCACAGCGCAGTACCCTGTAACTTAACAGCAGGGGTGCGCCATTTCTTGTTTTAATCAGGAGAGTGGCCACATTCATTAAAATTGTTCTGAGTGGACCTCTACTTCCTGTTTTAATCCCACAATTCCACATCTACACTCACTAAGGCCCTCACACGCACTGCACCCAACGGCCAGGAAAAAAGATCTGTTAAAAGGCCCTATCATGAGTGCCGATCGGGTATTGCCGCGCCGACCCGACGAGGAGCAGACGCAATGATGAAGCAAGACACCTAGCTGACTGGGTGTGTGAGGGTCTCTTTCCGAAAGGAGGAAATTTTCTCCTGCCTATAGCGAGTATTGTATTTCTCCACACGCACATCTACCTGTACTGTCCTTTAGGAACAGCATACCACTCTGCTTTGTACTGTGATTGGGCTTGTATGCTGGACCTGGTTAAAAAAGCCCTCTGTTCCTCCCTTCTTGAATACACGCAGATTTACAAGGAACTGACGCATCTGCATAGATGCGTCAGTTTCCTTGCGCCAGCACCAAATATCCTTGCGCCACCATGGATGCGCTGTATTTACAATACATTGCTCCATGGCGCAAGGAATAACAGATGCATCAGAAATTCTGACGCATCTGTTGGCCCAAAAGTGACGCATTGCTGGAGTTGCTCATGAAAGTGACGCAACTCCAGCAATGCGCCACAACAGATAGGTGAGTCCCATTCAAAAAGCCCTGTGACATTCCTTACGCCTGGTCTGAGCAGGAGTAGGGATTTTGACGCAGTGAAGGCGTAGAGTGACGCAGTGAAATGTTGTAAATTTCACTGTCAGTTCTACATGGCTTTTTGCATGGGAACGCCCACCCTGCATACATTATACCTGACGCAGGTATAATGTGACGCAGGGCTTTACAACGTGACGCAACTCCCTAGATGCGTCACATTGTAAATTGGACGCATTGTTTGCACCGCCGTTGCGTCAAAAAAAGTGACGCAAGGATGCGCAAGGGGCTTGTAAATCTGCTCCTATGTGCTTGCGTTCGTTGATTGTGTGCGCAGGTGCTCGCAAAATGTTTTTTTTGTTTTTAAATGGTGAACCTTCTCCTAAAAAAAGGACTTGGACCTAACATTGAGATAATCCGGGGGTAGCAGCTGCGAAATGACTAGCATTGCTTGTCCATGGTCTGAGCTGCTGGGCCGTCTAGGTAGCGGATCAGGTCTTTTGGGTCGGTGAAAAAGTGATTTTTTCCCTTGTCTATTATCTTGAACTTTGCGGGAGCTACAAACGAGAATTGGATGTTTTTACTCCTAAGTCTTTGGCGTAGGGCTAGGAAGCCTTTCCTGGGGTCGACCGTGGGTTTAGAATAGTCCTGCGTGAGGATGATCTTGTGGCCCTTCCAGTTGATCTTTTGGTTTTTGCGTGCATAGTTGAAAATGTCCTCGATTCCTGTAGTTTCGTTTTTACTTCTTGCTCTCCTTGTAGCCCTCCTCAGTAAATAGGAGGCCAGGAGTAGGAAAGGAGGTTGCCTCTATCATGGCTGCGATGGTCAGAGGATCACCATGAACACTTTTTGTTTTGCTGAACACTTCCAGTGCGTGCACCCCTGTGTGTTACAACAAAACCTTGTGACAAAGCCTGAAGTTGAAGCTCTGTTTACTATCAGGCAGTCAAACGACACTTCCGCATGTGCTGTTACAATAGCGTTGTTTCCGGTGAACTTGTCTCGGGTTCGATGTTGCTTCGAGGTGAGGTAGGGGAGGTAGGAATCGGGAGGGAAACCGTGTTTTCCCTCAACAGTTCCCGACCCGTAAATTGCGTCCCGAGTACTTCATGCCTTTCAGAGACTCGCCCCCCCCCCCCCAGTGGCCCTGGATTTATTGATAAACCAGCGCCTCTATTCTGTTAGAGAGGGCTCCAGCATTTCTCGGAGAGCAGATGTGCGCCCCAGTGGGTGCCAAGAGGCCGAACCAGGGTCGGATTGGTAACGCGGGCACTCGGGAAATGGCCGAAGGGCCGGTAGCCGAGTTCTAGCTGTGGGCTGCTTTTTTGGGCAGCCTGGGGGCTGTCTGTGCTGTTAGGAAGCAGCCAGCGGCCCAGTGGGTGCCTGAGTGGCCTTTCTAGATGCAGATGGCGGAGGTATCACTCCCTATCTCTCGCTGGGCAGGCCCATTAATATATGCTGATTGAGCGGGGGCAGGGGCCCTGAGCAGAAGTGGTCTCACTTGCATTCGTGTGTGGCTCAGCAGTGTGAACTAATCTGTGCATTTTTTTTTTTTTTAATCTACGTGAAGTTAATAAAACATTCCCCCCCCCCCCCCCCCCACCCACTTTCTTTTCATACAACTTCGCTGAAGCAGTGTTTTGCTGAAAGGCAATACGCAAATGTGGGCCACTTTTTTTGGTGTGCCCGGGCCGATTTTTGATCCCATTCCAACCCTGGGCCGAACCCCCTTTTTACCAATAAGTAAAGGCCTGTCTCCATTGTGATGTGCTTCTTGCTCAACATCGCTGTAAAACAAATGCGTTGTGTGTGCTCGCGCCTTGACAATTTGGTGTGTGTTCAATGACTGTGATGTAATCAAACTAGCACTCTGGTGGCTGTTCCCATAAATGTCCTTGTAGTAAGTACTCAGTGTGCTTAGTACACTGTTATCTTGAAGTTGAGCTAATGGTTTTTCTTTGGGTGGGTGAGTGCATGGAATACACTGGACCTTGCTGATCCTTGACATAGGATATGTGTAGACCTGCCAACTCACACGGTACCACCGTGTGTCCCACGACGTCGGGCCCTTCACATGGTAAGGAGCCGAATTCACACGGTGACAGGGAAAATGAGCTGAAAACCACTGTAAACCGTGGATTTCCAGCTCGTTTTCGGAGGCAGTAAATTGTCCTGTCCATTAAAAGGTGTGAAAACACCCCAGTACATCAGCGACGGCCTGGATGACCCTTTGTATTGTTGCTGTTGTAATTTTTGGTGGAAGGGGTGGGAGGGGCAGGTGAGAGGCAGAGTGCCTCCTAGATAGCTCTTGGCACCAGGCCCCGCCCCTCCAAGGCCTGTCCCTCCTCACACGGTGAAGTTCTTTTGTAAGTTGGCAGGTATATGTATGTGCTCCAAGAAAATCAGTTTTGCTTCTACTCAGCTGCAAGTGGACTTTGTTTTTTTTTCATCTTGGAAATCATCATACATGTATGGTCGGGACTGTTTCTAATCGTGTCTTCTGGGGGACGTGGGAGAAGCAGCATAGGGGACAGAAGCAACAAAGGAGAAGCAGGAAAGTGCACTACGAGACAGAGCAACACAGAGGCCATGGTGGGGTGGAACCATCGCACATGGCGATATAGAGCAACTGGCAGTGGGGGGCAGAAAACGCACAGCAAGACAAAGCAACACTGAGACAGAAAACACAGTAGCACAAGGCGAGACAGAGCTACACCAAGAAAACGCACACCCTTTGGTAGAACGCTTAACTAAAAAGAAAACGACACCAGGAAAAAAAAGAGCTGTGTATACAGTAATGCATCCATGCTCCAGGGGAGGGACAAAGTCACAACAGGTTTTTGAAATCCCACCCAAGCCATCAAATAAGAAGCAAGTTAATTGCCTGATAATGAGGTCAACCAGTGGTAAACAATGGGTGGGCTGTAAGCTAACAAAAATGTCTTGCAACAGACGGCACAATCACTGTTTTAGGCGAGGCTTCAAAATTAAAAAATGTTGATGGCAAAAATATCAACCTAACGAAATTTCGGTCTTCAGCTGATTCCACCTTCATGAGGTAGCTCCAGTTGTTCTAGGACTTGAGTTAGATTAGTAATTTGCCCCAGTTCTACAGTAGGTGGGAGGTGAGTTTGGCTTGAATTTACAATTTTAATCAGGAAAAATGTGTTTGTAGACCATGGTTTCTAATTTTTTTTACTTTGTTTTGGAAGTATGCTTTCCCATGGAAGCCTCTTATGCGCTTTAGAGTGAGAGCGTGACATAGGTCCATTGTATACATAAGGGGTCGCTGGTCCAGCATGGGTTCACGCTAACCAATTGTATTTATTTAGTGTTTTGTTGAGGTACATGTCATTTTGTGGGTACTTCAGAGAACTTCTGCACCAGCCGGACGTTGTAAAGATGGAAGTTCAGAACTTCATAATTATTTTTCACTTATTGGGTGTCTGATCCTCTGCTGTTTATAGTGAGCAGTTTAGAAAGCTGTCCTGAATGGAGAGGGCTGGCTAATAATCAGAAAGAAAAGGTGAGGATGGGAATCGGTCAACTAGGTTGGAGCGGAAATGCCTCCAAAAGCAGGTGGAAACATGCTATCTTCTAGCATTGAGCTTTGTATAGAAAGTAGATATTGGTATGTAGAGAGAAACAAAGCACTACCAGTCCTCTTCTAACGTAGTGCAAGTAATAGCTCTGTTTGAGTTTTCAATTCACATAGGTCACTCCTGCTCTGATGAGTGGAAGGGAGCTCTGTGCTTGGGAATGCCTATGAGAGAGTTGTCTAACCAGCTGCTCACATCGGGCCCACAAATGTCAAAGTTTCATAGGCTGGTAAGCAGGGTAGACGAAGGATCCTCAAATGAGAGTAGAACGCAGCCATTGGGTGACCAGTTAAGTCCCAGGACAGTCCCACGGCCACACTAGAGGTCTTGAGGAAATGGCTGTGGTGTTGAGGGTACCGGGCACTGCTCTGGCCGGTCCTGGACTCCTCTGAGAATTCTTCGTATAATGCTGTTCTTTCTAGCAGCTATTCCTGAGCTACAGTTGCACATCTCAACCGGAAAAGGACAGCAGTGTGAACATAAGGCACCCAAGGTCCTTAATTCTGTTTTCAGAGTGACCTTTCGCACTTGGCTGTGCTCCACTGAGAGGGAGGACCTTGGTTGTTATGAGAAGGGCTTGCTTGGAACCGGATCCCCAAGGACTGTCCCCTCATGGATGATAAATGGCGATTACTCCTGCTCTCAGACGATGACTCCCCTGGGGAGGGCTAAACCAGCGCGCCCAGGCCATAAATATCCGACTGACCGCCCAACCCAGACTGACTACATGCTGCCTTCTTATAGATTCTGGTTAACACCCCACGCCCTGCACCACTCCCATCGGGCGACATCTATGCATCACTTTCAGCTACACAGCATCACCCCAGAGTTAGTTTGTTCACATCTCCCTATCCCTAATGACCAGCACTTTCTACCCCCACAATGCTCCATGCTAAACCTCCCTTTCTGGTATACTGTATTATACTGCTGTCTTCAAATAAGCAAATGATCCAGCATTATTTTCAGACTGTCCTTCTGTATGTAAACATGTTGTGGCTGACAATGTACGGATGTTATGTTATGTTAGCAATGATTTGTAGAGCGCTCGTTCACCGGTTGGTTTCTTGGCGCTACGGATCTTTTCAGTGGGCAGCAATACAGCTTTTATTGTATAAGGCTCCTGTATATATTATTTTCTCTGATTGCCATGCTATGCCAAAACCCTAATAAAAATGTTTTTTTTTTTTTTTTTAAATGAGGAGGAGGGCTTAAGTTATAGTTGGTGGAAAGAGTGCACCAAAAGGCCAAATGTGGACTGACATTGAATGAGTGAGTGTCATTTGGGCAGATGCTTGGATGGGGGCTAGAGCAAGAGGGCAGAGCTGAAGCTCAAGTTTATGGTTCATTGCGGCACTGACCTTCTAGAGAGAAGATTGATGCAACATTTCAAACACATTTGCAAGTATAGTTCTGACGTGAGTAGGGTACTTTGTGGGACGAAAATGTATTTGAACTGTGTAGAATGAAATATAAGACAAAAGACAATTGGGGTACATTTTGGAGACTAGCAGCATGAAGGTACTGCCTATTCAAGGAAAAAAACCGGTGGGAACATTTGCCGCCACATGCTTTTATCTCACCTGCTATAGGGTGTGTTTACAACAACAAGGCCTTGCATCTTTTTGATAACTGCCTCAGCCTCCATTTTCTGCAAGATCTCATTGTTGTCTTCCATAGCTGACTGAATGCATGGAAGAGACCAAGGGCATCATTTAGAGTTTGGCGGAGTGGGAGCACTGCCCTCAGCCTGTTCTGCTCCTGCCTGGCCATGACTGTGGGTCCCACACTGTATTTAAAGTCCGGGAAAGACCAAGTTTATATTAGCGGAACTTTAGCTGCCTCTTCCGGTGTGAGCCACTGACCCGGCAGAAAGCTTGCCTAGGTGCCACAGGTCACAATGACTGTCATCCCACTCTATTGAGGGAAGGGCGCCCTACACTCATTTTCCATGCAGTGCATGGCAGACTCCGGCAGGGCAAATGCAGAATGGCGGCGCGTACAAGAAGAAAAAACTCAGTGTGTTGGTGCCATTCCTGAGAGAAAACAGACCTGTTTACCGTCCACCAGGGTCTAAATGAAGCCCCTAAATTCCTTGGATTAAATTCTAAGGGAGACACTGATTTAACTCCTATAGTTTATCTGACTGTACACATAGCAAATCACTGGTCCAGCACTGGGATGACCCTAACAGGCTGTGTCAAAGTAACTTGTCCAGCTCTGGAGAAACAGTAGGCAACTGTTGTCATGTGTCACTGGTCCATTCAGGGGTCCTTGGTTGACTACATCCAGAGTCATTGATTTAAGTGAGGGATGACATTAGCAGTCCTCATGTTATGGTGCTGCTACCTAAATGTTTGGTTAAGTGACTTGAACAAAATTGCACATGGTAGGGTCGTCCATGGGATATTCAGGAGTAACACTAGTCATCTGAGCCGATTAACCAGGTCAAGGGTGGTTCCAGCTAACCTTTTAGGTTTGGTGCTACTACCATGACTGTACATGGGGACAATGGTTTAGCCCTGCTTGTGTGCACGGTGCGCGCTGCTTAGTCCTGACTATGTTCTTTCGAAGACGAGAGAGTCTTCAGCCATATTGCTCACTTCTCGACCCCTCTCTTTACAGAGCTCCTGGGATCCACCAAGAGACTGAATGTCAACCACCTTGACTCTGATGGGTAAGTGAACTACTGACCGCGATCAGTCATGTCCCATGCCTCCTCCTATCAGCACACAGTACCCCTCGGTGCTTCTCCTTTTCATACCTACTCATATGTGTACAGTCCTCTCCAGGGTTATACTGAACGTGCTTTTCTGAGCCTAAAGTGAGTGTCTGTGTGGCACTCACATTTGCTCATTTGTTGAGATACTGTCCCCCTCAGCCTCCCTCTGCATGCCAGGAGCCTTGCTGTGCATTCGCTGGATCTTCCTTCACCAGTGTCTGCCTGTATCTGCTAACTAAATGTAGCTGCACTGTCTGCACTCAGGACTGCATCTGCCTGCCTGTTTTCCCAGTTGTATCATCCTGTTTACATGCTTTGTTGCTTCTGCTTGCTTGCCCCTTGTTTGCAACTGCCTTCCTGCGCACCTGTTTGTAACTGGCTGCTTGGTTGTTTCTTCCTGCTTGTCGATGTTTGAATGCCAGTTAGCTTGTCCGTTTACATCTGTCTGGCTCTGGGCACCTACATGTGTACCTGGAAGTAACTGCCAGGGTCTGTTCTGTTTGCATTTGCGGGTGACTTGTGATGAATAACAAATTGCACTTGTTCTTTTTGCAGAATCTTTTTCGCAGGTTTGTAAGCGTACTGTATGATTAGAAAAACACCATAACGGGTTTCAGTTGACTTAAAGAAGGGTTATACAAAAAAATTAACTCTGCTAGATCAGCAGTCATTTGGGAAACCGAATTATACAACAAAACAAGGGAATTAAAGTGAACAATATGACAGATAGATGCACATCTGCTGCTGTTAGGATTGCTTATGAAGGGCAGTACACAATGTATAGCAAGCAGCAAGGACATGGGTGTTTGTGTTTTTTTAGGTCTCTCCTAGGCAGCGCTGTATTCAGGTATGGACTTTAAGCTCCGCCTATTTTCCGCCCATCTTTTTAATTGGCTCCTGTTACTGTCCTTTGTAAATGGTGGATTTTGATTCGTCAATAGGCTTAGTAGTCCCTCCTTTTCTCCTGTTATAACCTCCCATGAGGACTGCCCGTTACATACGTTGTTACTCTATATGTTTTAATTACAGCCTGTGAGCACTATTTTCCTAAATCACCTTTTCTCCTGCCTGCTGTTGCAGGCAGCACAGTCTCTCCCTCCGCATTTTTTATTTTTTATTTAAACCAGCGCGGCACGCTTAGCAGCAATAATGGCGGCTGTACCTTTCTTTGCTGCTGTTGCAAGCAGGACAAGCTCTCCCGCAACACATTTTTGTTTATTAATCAGCGCGGCACGCCTCAGCTGCAATAATGGCGGCCGCAGTTTTCTTTTCTTATTTGTGGCTCGCCAAATTCAGCTGCATGCCTTATTTTTTCTTTCTATATCTTTACTTTTGTTACAATCGCGGCACCTGCGCTTCAGCTTTAAACATCTTAAGCCAACGCGCGGGTGCCACGATTGCTTCAGAAGTAAATAAATAGAAAAAAGGCATTTGCAATGCAATAGGTCTCGCATTACTGAAAGTTTGAGCTGTTGGCGTTGCATTATTATTAGCAACGTCAGTGGCTCAAACTTTAAGTAATGCGAGACCTATTTCATTGCAAATGCTTGTGTTTTGTGGGTGATGGGCCTAGATGTCTATAGCTCAACCTGCAATGTTTTTATTAATGGTGCACCCTGCGGTATACCTTGGGTATTTGACGATATGTAGTCAATCAAGTTCAAGGGCAATGTCTTATTCGAAAATGGAGCGAAGATGCCGTTTTTTACTGGCTTTGAAAGAGTCTTGCCTCGCTAGCTCTTGATCCAGCACTTATAATAAAAATATTTTCTCCTACTATGTTTTTGGGTCATCCAGGTGCAATTATTTCTCTAACACACACACTATATCCATATGACGGTGGGGCCCATAACACCGCATATACATTCACTTACTCATTTATTTCCCTGGATTTTCCTCCGACATGAAACCTAGGAGAAAAACGTTTTGCTGGAAAGAGTCGGGATACCTCTTTTATAAAGACACAATAAATCTCATTTGCTTTTAAGGTATTCCGCTCATTGGTCGATGGACCAACTAGTAGGAATCAGTTGATGGTGATTAAGACCAGCTCAATCACAATGAACTCTTTTATCAAAACACTATTAATCATTATGGTAAAGAAAGTCACTGAGTCATTTGTTTAAAGAATAATAAAGTTTATATAAAGTTTTGAATGCAGGAAATTCGAGATTAATTTATTATTCAGATCATTGCGTTTATCATCATTTTACGAATAATTATAAATTGCATGACACTTTTATTAGACCAAAAATGAAGTTATCATACTAAAGTCTCTATAAATTAACCTATATATCTCTCGCGGAAATCCTAATAATTCTAATATAAATCTTGTCAAATTCTAGTTCTCCTAAAGCGGCATTTCATACTCAACTGGAAAAGGAAAATAACAACAGCAGCATCATCTCGTCAGCATCAGCAACCGCAAACTCTCCCATCTACAGCATCTAACTTCTTCAGCATCTCCCGCAGCATCCCGCAGCATTCTAACCCCCTCCCACCAAGAATAGGTCTTCTTATACCCTAATTCTAGCTTACAGCATAAAATGTTTCTTCTTACATGGCGCGATTCATTCTCATTGGTCCAAAACTCGGGTCCCTATACATTCTAATCAAGCTTCCTGGTCTTAACTAGTTCCGTGAGGAATGTCCATGCAAGCATCATTTCCCACAGTTCATGCACTTGCTCATCCGTTTCGATCAGTCCAAATTGTTTCTTTTTCTGCAACAAATTGTATAATAAAGTTCTTTCTATTGATTCAACCAGGCTTCTCACGCTTCTTGCTGATCATCTTGGCACACATCTGCTCAGAAGGGTCACAGCAGCCTTGACCATACTTTCATCTCAGCCTCTCGGCATCAGCACGTGATCATCCCTTTGCAACAGCCTCTCTCCTCTATCACATGGTCGCATCCGCTCCTGCGCACTCTAGTAACTCGCGGCCATTTTATATTACTGCTCGGCAGGCCTAAGCGCACTATTTCTAAAGAAAACAAAATGTTATTAAAACAATGAAATATAAACCCTTTCGTTTCCCTCCCGTCTTTCTACGTACCCCAATTAGGTATTACTTAGCAGAAGCAACATATAAAGCTGTCCCTTACTTACCATCGCTTTATTTTGCAACCACACGTTTTATTCAAAGCACAAAAAACATGCATTTTATTATTATTTCAGTACGCAAATTATTATGTTATATTAGAAACGTAAACAACTATTAGTTCATTACTTTGCACATAAAACTACGTGTTATCCTTTCCCCAAACATACATTGTTGGTTATTTACTTGAACGAACATGTTTATTATTATTATACGAAAATATTAGGAGGTTAAAAATTTTATATTTACCCTGCTCCATCAACTCACCCCTTTGGTGATTTTTAACATCACCACAAAAACCCAAGTTATACAATTTTCTCAGACAGCATATATCTTTTATCCATTTGCTTTTGTTAGTTTTATACTTCTGTATCACTTTCAACTTGTCTCTTTGTTTTCTTGTACAGGTTCTCTTTTATTTCTTCTAACTCTATTTCACCTATTTCTCTCTCTCTCTCTCTTTGTTTATCATATTTTCTTTTTCTAACTTATTCTGCTTTCTTCTTCTCTTTATACGTGTTACTGCAAGCTTCAATACTAATATTATTATTATTACCATGGTTGCTAATATTATAACTTTCCCTATTATTAATCCACTCATTCTTGTTAACCAATTTGTTACCGAAGAAAACCCTTTACCAAGTTTTCCCCATACACTTTACCTCCAGTGGTACTAGTTCTTTGTGCAAATTTGTAATATTTGTTATATACTTCTGTATATTTTCACTTTTATCAGGAATGTAAGTGCAACCATGTTGGACTTTCAGCATTCCACAGACTCCGCCATCTTTTGCCAATAGAATGTCAAGGGCAAGATGATTTTGTATCACCATAGCTCTCATGGCAACCATCTCGGTATTTACCATCAAGAACCCTCCAGCAGTATTTGTAGATAAACGATCTACTACTGTGGATAATTTCCGAATTCTGAATGCATTCAAAGATATTCCCACTGCTGGTATCAATGCACCAAAAATATCACCTACTATTTCTGAAAAACTTTCCCTTTTTCTACGTGTAAAGGTATTTATCATTTTGTGTGTTCCTTTTTCTTTTCTATCCACATGAAAAATCTTTGGAAAGACCAGGCCTAAATAACATGATCCATACCAATGGTCCGGCAACCTATAATAAGCCCTATTCCCACAAACGTAATAAATCCCTATAAATATTGGATCTTTTCCCCCTTTGAATCCCCATCCACCTATAATTAGGTAATTGTCATGGCAATTACTGGAACCCACAAAATAATTGTCATATCTTGTCTTATTTCTTCTAATGCACAACCTTCCCTGTTGGGGCCAATCCAGAGTCATAGCTGCATTTATCTTTTTCTTGTCATGATGGTCTTCTTCAAACGCCCAAAGAGGTGTTTTTGTTTCTTCAATTACTTTTCTTTCAAATTTCACTCTTCTTTCCTCAACCAATTCTAGAAATACCTTTTCTTCCTTCTTTAACTCACAGGTAAGGTTGTACCTAAATATATTATCTAATGTTAAAATCTTATCTTCTAAGAAATGTTCACCAAAAATCTTTCCCTCTTTTATCTTATTAAGCTCGGGAACTACAGAAACCTTTGCAAAAATCCTATCTACATCTGTGTAATAATATTCTAATCTGCCTGTTTTATAAAATAAGCTTGCTAATACACTACATGTTGTTCCATATGTCAAAGGGAGGTGATGATAAGTCACACCCTCTGCTACAGATGCAGGCAACTGCATACAAACATAACAATCCCTTACATCCATTGTTTCTACATACTCATACAGTAATTTAGTAAACACATTCTTTGAAAAATCTGTTATTGATTTGTCCTTATGTAATTCTGCACTACTCCTTAAAATAACTGGCTCTTGAGTGTTAGCTCCTTTTCTTTCTCAGTGTTATTAGACTTTTCCACTACAGCTAAACTAATTGGAATAGTTATTGCTAAAACTACCCATACTGTTATTAATAATCCTGTACAAAAACAGCACATTTTGCACCATCTTTTTAAAAATACACATCTACATTTTCTATCTCTAATATTTTCCATTTTGTACTTGTTCTCTAGAAAATTGTGTCACTACACCTCAGAAATGACTTGCTTGCCACTCTGTACTTTCAGAATTTTGTCTTTGCTTGGTTCTTTCTTTTAATTCTTTTTCAGAATTCTTTCCTTGTCACATCCGGTAATTTTGTCAGTTCAGTGTTTTGTCAAATCCGGTAAACTATCTACAGAAACCACTTCAGGTTTGTTTCTTCAGGTTTGTTGCACTTCACTTTCTCCCATCAGTTTTCTTTGTTCTGGGTTTTCGTGAGTGTTCAATTCTTCTTTATAACTAGTCAGAGCACGATACAACCATTCAGGTGATCTGTACTTCTGATTCACTTTCTTTATTCTTTTTGTTTTCTGCAAGTGTTTACCACCTTGTTTTCCTTGCTCCTTTTGACTTGTTATTTCATTAACTTGTTCAGCACTTTTTCCATCTAATTTTACTATTCTGTATCTTAATTTTCTTACTTCGTTGGGCCAATTGTCTCTTTTTCTCGGCCTTTTTGCTTCACTCCCTTTTTCCTCTTTCTGTTTTCCAATTTCTTTTTCTTGTCTCTAGTTTTTCATTTCTTTCTTCTCCACTTTCTTCTGAATCTGTTTTAATCTTTTCGTTATTTCCTCTTATTTTGAAACTAATTATTTCGCTTTCAGCCACTTGTTGTTCTTTTCTTGTCTTCCTTCGTTCACCTACTTCTGTCCCTCCTCGACGTTCTTCCGGTTTTGTGTTAGTTTCTCTATCTGCTTCTAAATTTCCCTGTTCTTGTGTTTGACTATCTGTCCCTACTGCTCCTCGGGGTTTTTCCGATTTTTCTAACTTTTTGTCTGAAACTCTCCCTTCTTCATCTATTAATATTATTTTCGAAGGAATTTTACCACAACTTGTACTTTGTTGTTCACTGTCACTGTTTTCTGGCTCAGTTTCTTCTCTTATGCTTTCAAAATTCCACTTTGTTTTTGAGATTTCTTCTCCTTCTGAATGTTCTGTATCAGATTCTGAACTAGTATCAGATATTTCCAGATGTCGACTTACAGGTCGATCTTCAAAATCTGGAACTTCAGCTATTTCCTCTTCTTCTATCGTTTCACTTGTAATTGGGTCTTCCAGATGTCGACTTACAGGTCGATCTTCAAGTTCTGGCACCCTGTTTGTCTCCTCTTCTCTTTCTGATGCTGAACTGTTATCTGATATTTCCAGATGCCGACTCACATGTCGATCTTTAGGTTCTGGAACTCTGATGGTGTGGCTGGCATGTACCCAGTGTTTCACTCCTGCACACTTGACTGCGGTGGTCGTCACTAGGATCACTTGTTGTGGTTCGTCCCAGCGAGGAACCAAACAGTTTCTTCTCCGGTGGACTTTTATTCGAACCCAATCTCCTGGATTCAAGTCGTGAGCTGGTTTTCTTTCAAGAGTGGTCGCATCCGGTCCAACCTGATGAAACACAGAACGCACCACATCAGCCAATCCTTTGCAATAATCCAGTACTAGATCATCAGTTATAGTCAGTAGCTTGATGACAGGTACTTGAGCTTGTCTCATTGCTCGTCCCATGATTATTTCATGTGGACTGAGTCCAGTCTTCCTTTCCGGAATACTTCTGATTGTCATCAGAACCAATGGCAAAGCATCAGGCCATTTCAGTCCTGTAGCTTGACACATTTTTCCTAACCTATTTTTGATTGTTCCATTTACTTGCTCTACTATTCCAGAAGCCTCTGGTCTGTATGCACAATGCAGTTTCTGTTTAATACTAAGGGCTTCACAAATCAGTTTAACTAATTCGTTTTGGAAATGTGTTCCTCTATCTGTTTCAATCGTGACTGGAAAACCATACCTCGGAATGAATTCTCGCAGCAAAAGTTTTGCTACTGTGATACTGTCATTCCTTCTTGTTGGATATGCCTCCACCCAACGGGAAAACAAACAGACGACCACTAAAACATACCTCAATCTGCTGCAAGGTGGCATTTCTATGAAATCCATCTGCATTCTAGTGAAAGGACCCCCTTCTCCTCCTATTCTCCCTAGACTCACTACGGTCTTCCTTCCTGGATTTAACTGTTGACAAGTCAGACATCTTTGACAAAGACTCAGCTATGGCTCTGAATTTTGGATTGTACCATGTTTGTCTAAAAAGTCTGATCATTGAATCTCTCCCAATATGGGCTTACCCATGGTACATCCGTGCCATGTCAGAAATCATGCTATCAGGCATAACTGGTCTCTCATCCCTGTAAACCCATACATCAGTTTCTTCATGTTTCCTACATCCTGCTTTTAGCCAAGTATCTTTTTCTTCATCTTCTGCAGCCTCTTGTAACTGTCTTACCTCATCCCATGTTTCAATTGAGTTAGTAAAAAGCAATGGACAAGAAATATGCTCTCTCTCGCGGCATTTGTTTAAAGAAACCACATTCTTTGCACAGTACTGTGCCATTTCGTCAGCATATTTGTTGCCAACAGTAATGTAGTCTTCCCCATTTTTATGTGCATTGCACTTCACTACAGCAATCTCTTTAGGCAGCTGTATCGCCTCAAGCAACTTTTTCACAAAATCTCCATTCCTTATGGGTGTCCCTGCCGACGTCAAGAAACCCCTTTGTGACCAAATCTGACCAAAATCATGCACGACCCCAAAGCCGTATTGGCTGTCAGTCATAATCGTAACCCGTACATTTCTTCCCAACTTACATGCTTGAATCAGAGCTACTAATTCTGCAACTTGGGCAGACCGTACACCTTTCAGACAAGATGCTTCCAATACAGTTGCTACTGTGCAAACTGCATGTGCTGCACTTAGAACTCCATCACTCGTTCTTAAACATGAGCCATCCACAAACAGAATATAATCTGATTCTTTCAAAGGCTCATCTCGGATGTCAGCTCTTGGTTTAGTACAGTATTCAAGCACATTCAGACAATCGTGATCTACCTCATCCATTTCAATCACATTCTCTTCATCTGGCAATGACGTTGAAGGATTCACATTCATACATCTGTCAATGGTCACATTATCTGCACTCAAAATTACTTTTTCATACCTAGTCAGCCGACTATGTGTCATGTATTGTGTTTTTGTTCTTGTCAAAAGAATTTCCACAGAATGGGGAACATACACTCTTAATGGATACCCCATCACTATGCCTTCACTCTGTTCCAGACTCACACAAGTAGCAGCAACTGCTTTCAAACATCCAGGCAACGCTTTTGCTACAGGGTCTAAAACAGCTGAAAAATATGCAATTGGTCTTTTCATAGTTCCATGTCTCTGCACCAAAACTGAAAATGCACATCCATCTCTTTCACTGCAAAACAGCTCAAAATCTTTCTCATAGTCAGGCATTCCCAATGCTGGAGCCTCACACAGTTTCTTTTTCAGCTCTTTGAATGCTTTCATTTCTTCATCATTCATTTCAAAAGGATCTTTAACATCCTTCTTTGTCAGTTTCTGCAATGGTTTAGCAATTAGTGAAAAACCGCTTATCCATTGTCGACAATATCCAACCATTCCCAAAAACATTCTTACCTCTTTGTGTCATTGGAGCTCTCATTCCTTGAATCATTTTTATTCTCTCTGTCGTTACCTTTCGTACTCCTTTCTCAATTTTATGCCCTAAATACTGGACTTCTTGTTTACAAAACTGCAATTTTGAAGGGGACACTTTATGTCCTCTTTTTGCTAAATGATTCAGCAAAGCAATCGTGTCATTGACACAGGCTTCTTTCGTTTTTGATGCCACCAGTAGGTCATCAATATACTAAACCATTACGGACTTTTCTGGCATTTTTAAGTCTTCCAATGATTTCTTTAGAATCTGATTAAAAATTGAGGGACTCTCTGTATACCCCTGAGGAATTCGGCACCATGCCAAAATACGCTCTCCAAACCTAAACGCAAATATTGGCTGGCTATCTGGATGTAATGGAATAGAGAAAAATGCATGACATAAATCAATCAGTGTACCACTCTGCTTCGCGTGGAATCTGGTATAAAATCACGGCAGGGTTTGGTACTATTGGGCAACAAGGTACAACAATTTTGTTTACCTTTCTTAAATCCTGTACAATTCTATATGTTCCATTTGGCTTCTTCAGTCCCATTATTGGCAAATTACATGGTCTGCTCATTATTTCTTTTAGAATCCCTTGTTCAATCATTTTATTTATTACTGGCGTTATTCCTTCAATTATTTCTGGAGTCAATTTATACTGAGGCGTATTTGGGTAACTCGTTCCTTCTTTTACTGAAATTTTTACGGGATCTACTCCTTTCATTAATCCTACATCTTCTCCTGTCAAGTCCCACACTTCTTCTTTTACTGTCCCTTTCAATTCAATTGGGATTTTCACTGCATCAAATACGGAAACAAATGATTTACTTCTGGTTCCAAATTTACCATTGTCATTTTGTACAGTACATCCTCATCTGGAGTTTGAAATGCAATTCCGTCTGGAGTACAATAAATTGTGCAGTTCATCTTACACAATAAATCGCGTCCTAAAAGGTTAACGGGAATACAATCACATACCACAAATCGGTGCATTTCATTAAATGGACCAATTCTTACCTTTACTAATCTAGTAAGAGGCGTTTCAATTTGCTGATTGGAAACTCCAACCACTTGTATATGTTCACCTGAGAGAGGAAGATTTGGAATTTCCACTGACCTAACAGTAGAACGGGTAGCTCCAGTGTCAACAAGGAATGTTATATTTGCACCATTCACTTCTCCATCCACAAATGGACCTGACTGGTCTACCTCTAGAGTTGCGCCAAGCACGCACTCTCCCCTCTCTTTCAGACACCGTCATGAGCTTTCATACGACTCATCCTCACTCTGTCGTAACCAATATTGTGAGATTTCAGCTGCACGTGACAACTGTTTTACCTGTTCTCCTCCGTAGAATCCTGTTTCTGCACTGTACTTCTGTTGATTAGCACTCTTGGGAAGTGGTGGTTGTGGCACCTGACCTTGTTGAGTAACTACCTCACTCTGCACCTGTGAATTTAATGTTTGATTTTCTACATTAGGTTTAGGAGGAAATTTACACTCGTTTCTCCAATGCCCTAGCTTTCCGCAGTTGTGACATGGCCACTTTTTCTTCGCCTCATCTATGCTCATTTGTCCTTTTCCTTTACCTAAATTAGGTCGGGATTTAAACTGTCCTGTTTCACTGCTAGTATTATTCAATTGAGCTTCTTGCTTCTCTGCAACTTTCACCTGTGCCCACATGGCTTTTTCTTTCAATTTACGCTGTTTACTCTCAATTTCATCTCTGCAATACTTAGCATATCTCAAAACATCATCCACTGTACTATTCTGCCACCCTATCAAATGCTGCTTAATCCTTTCACTTATCTCCGGTGTTAATCCATACACAAACCTATATACAAAATGACTCATGTCCTTCTCACTTAACGTCTCATAACCACTATACTGTTTGAAAACCAACAACAATCTCTCATAGTACGCATGCACTGATTCTTTGCTTTCCTGTGTTCTGTCTATTTTCACCCAATCTGTTTCTTTTGGTGGAATTTTATTCTTCAAAAAGGTAACTACCTGATCATATTTCCGCATCACTTCTGGACCTGGTGCTCCTGTTTTGGCATCCCTTGGATATTCTACAGTTGGCCAATCAATTGTAATCTTACATTCCGTCCATAAATCAGCAGGCACTACTATGTCAAACAATCCATCTAGATCTATCCACAGCACTTTTGACACTTTAACAAATCTCTCCACTTGTCTGTACCATTCTACTGGTTTCTCTCTCAATTTTGGGAAGTCATTTGTAAATGACAGTATATCCTGTCTAGTCCACGGAACATGCACATAACTACCACCTGGTGTTTCTTTCATTGGGTACTCTCTGGTAACTGGTTCCTTATCTGTCATTGCAAAAGCCAAAGATGCTTTATCTGTTGTTTTCTCATTCCTCTTTGTCCATCTGTTTCTCCATCTATCCACATCACCCCACTTTCTCAATAAAACAATCAGCTCTTTTATCTGGGTCAGTCTTCCTGATGTGTTCAAATTTTCTATGTCTGTCTCACAAAAATCTACTCTGTACAGTTTCTGCAATGTCCTCACTTTCACAAATTCCACTCCTAGTTCACCTGCAATCTCTTCCAATTTGTCATGTAAATTTCTAGCTCTCCATGTAAGACTCTTACACAAAAACATAATCTCATCATCCTGATAATTCTTTAGTTTTTCCGTTCCAATTGTTCCCAAAATCAACTCTTCCATGTCTATTTTTAACCTAATTACATCTAATGGTTTTTCTTCCGGTTCTTTTGCTTTTAGTGCTTTCATCCATTCATTTAACTCTTCTGGAGTCGGACCTACAGGTGTACGATTTAACTCAATCCAATCACTGGTTCTTTCTGGTGTTCCTGATGCGGACTCTGTCACATAGGTATTCTTCTAACCTCACTCTCATTTATCGTCAAATTTGTAGGTGGACTTGGTCTACACGTACTCGCCGAATTGTGTGCACCTTCATTATTCAGTTCCCTCCCTTCTCTTTTTCTTTGCACATGTGAATTCATTGGAATCACCAAAGAATGTTCATTTATTTTCTGATTTTCAAAAATTGGCATTACTGGACCTATTGTTACTGGTACAGTTACTGCTTCCATATTCTTTGTCAATTCTCTTATTTTCTCAGTCAATTCTTTTGTCGTTTTTGCTAGTTCAGTTGCATTGTCACTTTCTGTCATCATTTTGTGAAATTTTAAATGTTTCTTGTGACCTATTTATTTCATTTTTTCGTTCGGGTTTTTTATTCCTCCCAGTTTCCATTTGCGGTGCATTAGGGGTCACCATTACAGAAGTCTGTTGGTATGGAGGTGGATTTCTGTTTAAAATATCTTCCAGCAATTCGTCATCCGTTTCACTACCACCATACACATACTTTTCTACCACTACATGTTTCTTTTTCTCAGTACACTTTCTCTTTGCTTCTTCCTCAACCGCAAAAGCTGGAAACAAACCTCCTGCCATGTTAGCGTATCTCCAACGCTTTACTCTGTCCTCATGATTTATTCCCCACAACCTTCCAGGTATAAACTCATGATTCTTCAATCCTCTGGATCTCTCTCGTTCATACATCTCATCTTCCCATTCCGCTAAAGCTTCAAACTGTGTTGGTCTAGGTCTGGGTTCTAACATTACCATCTTTTCTCGCAAGTTCCGTAATACAGCTACATTAAATGAACCATTTTCAGGGAAAGCCAATGCTCCATCGTTCTTGGTGTATTTTGTCCAATTTTCTAACCAAATGCATGTATGATATCCATATTTCAGCATCATATGTGAAGCTGGTGATTTCGGCGGAGGAATTATTTGTCCCTCTCTAGTCACTACCTTTTTGTCCTTCTTAAAGAAGTTCTTAACTTTCGACATCCAAGACGTTTTCTCTCTTCCATACTCATAGTACGACATGATTCACAACCTTTCTCTCCTACAACAATCGGCAAATCAACTCTTTTCCCTATGCATTTATTTCAACCAATGCTAGCGCGACTCACACCAACACTCCAATCACAACGATTTCTGTCTACGGCGCACTGTCCAATCCCAGCGCGGCTGTTGTCTACGTCACTTCTGCTCTTGACCCCTCCTTTACAAAAATTATCGGCAATTTTCTTTTTCAACAATTCTTGTTAGTTACAACATTTTATCCACATTTCCATTGTCTGATTCGCTAAACCGAAAAGATAGCTTTGATCATTCACACAAGAATTCTGTATTTTCCAGTAGGCAGCGCTTACCTCTACCCTACCACAGAACTTTTAGTTTCGTTGATAAAGTAGCACTTCCCTCTACCTTACCCTTCTTTCAAGCAAGCGGTAAACCCGTTTCTCTGGGGATAAAACACATGTGGAGACTATACTGCTCCTGAGAATTAAGGCCAGAGTTTCACAAGAAAATCGATCACTATTTCACTTACACACCTTTTATACTCAAAATGTCCCTAAGCAACACAACCTGTGTTATTACCAAATTGAACTCCGACAGTGTAAAATTCCATGCGACTTCTCTTGCCACACGTGTTCCACTTCCTACTTCCCGGAAGCGTGAAAACTTACATATAACATAACGCGACTCAACAGAAAGTGTTAGACATATACTTATCAATAATCTATAATCAAAAATCAATAATCACCAAACTAATCTATAGTAACCATAACTCTGCTACCAAGAAATCTGATCCAGCGCTTATAATAAAAATATTTTCTCCTACTATGTTTTTGGGTCATCCAGGTGCAATTATTTCTCTAACACACACACTATATCCATATGACGGTGGGGCCCATAACACCGCATATACATTCACTTACTCATTTATTTCCCTGGATTTTCCTCCGACATGAAACCTAGGAGAAAAACGTTTTGCTGGAAAGAGTCGGGATACCTCTTTTATAAAGACACAATAAATCTCATTTGCTTTTAAGGTATTCCGCTCATTGGTCGATGGACCAACTAGTAGGAATCAGTTGATAGTGATTAAGACCAGCTCAATCACAATGAACTCTTTTATCAAAACACTATTAATCATTATGGTAAAGAAAGTCACTGAGTCATTTGTTTAAAGAATAATAAAGTTTATATAAAGTTTTGAATGCAGGAAATTCGAGATTAATTTATTATTTAGATCATTGCGTTTATCATCATTTTACGAATAATTATAAATTGCATGACACTTTTATTATACCAAAAATGAAGTTATCATACTAAAGTCTCTATAAATTAACCTATCTATCTCTCGCGGAAATCCTAATAATTCTAATATAAATCTTGTCAAATTCTAGTTCTCCTAAAGCGGCATTTCATACTCAACTGGAAAAGGAAAATAACAGCAGCAGCATCAGCTCGTCAGCATCAGCAACCGCAAACTCTCCCATCTACAGCATCTAACTTCTTCAGCATCTCCCGCAGCATCCCGCAGCATTCTAACCCCCTCCCACCAAGAGTAGGTCTTCTTATACCCTAATTCTAGCTTACAGCATAAAATGTTTCTTCTTACATGGCGCGATTCATTCTCATTGGTCCAAAACTCAGGTCCCTATACATTCTAATCAAGCTTCCTGGTCTTAACTAGTTCCGTGAGGAATGTCCATGCAAGCATCGTTTCCCACAGTTCATGCACTTGCTCATCCGTTTCGATCAGTCCAAATTGTTTCTTTTTCTGCAACAAATTGTATAATAAAGTTCTTTCTATTGATTCAACCAGGCTTCTCACGCTTCCTGCTGATCATCTTGGCACACATCTGCTCAGAAGGGTCACAGCAGCCTTGACCATACTTTCATCTCAGCCTCTCGGCATCAGCACGTGATCATCCCTTTGCAACAGCCTCTCTCCTCTATCACATGGTCTCATCCGCTCCTGCGCACTCTAGTAACTCGCGGCCATTTTATATTACTGCTCGGCAGGCCTAAGCGCACTATTTCTAAAGAAAACAAAATGTTATTAAAACAATGAAATATAAACCCTTTCGTTTCCCTCCCGTCTTTCTACGTACCCCAATTAGGTATTACCTAGCAGAAGCAACATATAAAGCTGTCCCTTACTTACCATCGCTTTATTTTGCAACCACACGTTTTATTCAAAGCACAAAAAACATGCATTTTATTATTATTTCAGTACGGAAATTATTATGTTATATTAGAAACGTAAACAACTATTAGTTCATTACTTTGCACATAAAACTGCGTGTTATCCTTTCCCCAAACATACATTGTTGGTTATTTACTTGAACGAACATGTTTATTATTATTATATGAAAATATTAGGAGGTTAAAATTTTTATATTTACCCTGCTCCATCACTCTTCATCCGGCTCTAGAGTCAATTTTGGATCTAGTTCAGCATATTTTCTGGGACAAACCTGAGGCACGGCATAGATCCTTTCTCGAGCTTGGTCACCATTATGCCAAACTGGGATTTGTTGAAATTGCCAAGAAACAGCAAGGTGAATGTCAGAGAAAAGAAATGTCGGCTCTTGAAGTTTGCCAGTAGTATGTGTATGTTTATGTTTTGTAAAGCGCATGGCTACCCGAAGGCTTCCCCGTGATGGTGAGTACTGTGCTGAGAGTAGGGCCTCTGGTACATTAACGGGGAAACAGCCATGTCTTAAGTTTCTTCCTGAAAGAAAATTCATTTTCCAGTGCTCCGAGACTGGGTGGAAGATTGTTCCACAACTTCAGTACTATGTGTGCAAACGATCTTCCTCCCCATCTCATCCTTTTAACCCTGGTTGTACTGAGGAAATGAAGATGTGAGGATCTCAGGTGTCTAGTTGGAACATAAGTGGTTACCAACTCTCTGAGCTTTACTGGGCCCTTGTTATTTATGGTCCTATGTGCAATACAGAGGGATAAACTTAATCCTTGCCTCAATTGGGAGCCAATGCAGCTGTTTGAGGGGTTTTCTTGCGGAGACATAACTAGAACCTTTAGAAGGAGCCTTGCTGCCGCATTTTGCACAGTCTGAAGTCTCTTTATTACGTATTTGGGTGCACCCCCATAAAGTGAGTTGCCATAATCCAGACGGGAAACTATGAGGGATTGAATGACCGTTTTCCTTAGATGCTCTGGGATCAATACCAGTATCTTCCTGAGCATTCGTAGTATAAAGAAACAGATGCCAGACAGTTTATTTGCTTGGTGGTCCATTGCTAGCAAATTGTCCAACCAGATTCCCAAATTTTTTATCACCGGTTTGGGAACAGAGGGGGGTGGGGGGGGCATGTCAACAGGCCAGCTGATCAGAGTTCTGTGTATGGCCTGGTTTCCAAGGATCATTAATTCCGTCTTATCACCATTCAGCTTTAGGCAGCAGCTTGACCTCCAGCGGCGCAGTTTATCCATACATGATAGTAGAAGCATAACTTTATAATAACTATATTTAACACATCTGCCAAGACTTGCATTCTTTAAATTAATAGCTGTTTGCTATTTGCAGGTAGTTCTCTGATGCCATCTGTATAGCACTACTTAGCGCATGTCAAAGTCCTAATAATGACACTAAAAGCTCTTTCTGTCGGTGTTGGTTTTTGCTTTATATATCCACACTTCCAAAGAAGGGGGGGGGAGGTGATTACCTTCTCGTATGCTTCCTCATCCCAGTCCTACCTATGTGAATGTCAGTCCTTTCCAGGGGACAGGCCTCCCTTTAATTGCCCTCTTTCTAGTTATATAATTGATTTCTCTTCCCTTCCTCTCAATAACTTCCTCCACGATCCATGATGATTTTGTTGTGTCTGCTGCGGGGACAAAATCCCTGGCTCCCATTAGAGATATAGGTGAGATTATAACTTATTTTTTTGTGCGGTTATGACAGGTGCTCCAGGTGTCGTGCTGTAGCCGATGTAGGGCAGTGCTGTCGCTCATTGAGCAGGGGCAAGAATGGGCCATAGCATAGTCCCAGTGTGATTTAATTATAGAACTATTATTTAAGTCTTCACAACACCTATAGTAGCAGCCTGTCCAACTGTGGGCGTTTGGCAGGGCTGCCATCGTGAGTGCTCCTCACAAACTCTCTAGATTGTGAGCCAGCAGGATTTTCCTGCTTTTATGCACCTCAGCTTTGCTAGGCAATGTGAAGATGCTGGAACAGGTTGCAGAAAGGGGCTGTAAAAGCCTGTACTCAATTTTTCAGCGTCTTCCCTGTTTCAGAAATAGGAATCCAGCTAGCAATATGATGTGCTTCTCTAAGTGAAAACATTTAGAAGACACATTACAGGAGACTAAGCTCTCAGTTCCTTTTTATATCTTCATTTACTGCGGGAAGTTGTGGATAATGCTGTACACAAGGCTGTTCAACAGCAGAGAAGTAACCTGGCTGATGGACAGGATGGCAGACATTGGAGAGATACTGAAGAGAAAGTACCTAAGGCAAGTAGTGTCAAGGGGAATGATCATAAATTGGAATTAAAACACTTTATGCATCCCTGTGGGTGCAGACGGCGGACCATGTCCGCGTGTGGTCTCACCTGCCGCTCTCCTTACTTGGCAGATCTGCCATATTCAAAATGGTATCCCTGCCCCGTCTACTTTATCAGCTCCAGAACCATCCTTATTACATACGGCCGACCTGGTTCCGGCAATTAAACGCGATCCTCGCTCGCTTTCTTTGGGAGGGAGGCGCGCCGCTCTGAGAACCTATTGTCAATCTACTTATTGTGGAGGTATTGCCACTCCAGATGTTCAGGCCTATCATTCAGCCTCACACATATTGGTCCTTAACGACTGGTGGTATGGAGATCGTAGGGACCCAGCATATGCAGTGGAGCGTTGGCGAATGGGGGGGTCATGTCGCTACACCAGATCTTATATTCCAGCCCGCAACTTAAGGCGTTGCCGCCGGCGACCAGGACGGTCTTTACGGTGTGGAAACGAGCGCTGCGTGCGATGGGCTGGTGGGGTAAACTGACGAGGGAAACCCCCTTATGGCGCAATGGTCAGCTATCCCAAGTGATGCAGCGATCTGGATTTCGGGGTTAGGAGGCCATTGGCATTGACACAGTAGGGGCAGTTATGCATGGAGGTAGCTTGAAGTCTTTTCAAGAACTACAGACAGAATTTAATAGGCCTCGCACACAATTTTACAAGTACTTACAACTGAGACATGCCCTCTCCCCATATTTGGCGCAACAAGATACTATACCTGAATTTAACTCCATCGATGCCAAAGTCTTTATGGGTGATCTGGGGGATCACAAAACAACTAAGATTTACCGTACGCTCATAAATAACACCCCCACCACAATGCATAAAACACGGGAGGCCTGGCAGCTAGACCTGGGGACCCTTGACGAGGATGATTGGGTGGAGGCGCTCGAATCCCCACGTGGCGCAGCGATAGCTGCCCGCCTGCGGCTGATCCAATTCCAATACCTGCATCGGGTGTACTTCACCAGATATAAGCTAAGTCGGGCGGGGCTGATTGCGTCCCCCGAATGCTTGCGATGTGGGGCGACTGAGGGCAACTTCTTTCACATAATATGGCAGTGTACGTCCTTGTCGCGGTTTTGGAGGGGGGTTGCTGCGTGCCTTTCGGAGGTCCTGGGATGGGACATTCGACCCATGCCTAGATTATTTATGCTTCATATAACTGAGGGCATAGGTGGCAATAGATATAAGTGCCACTTACTGTTTCTAGGCCTCACGCTGGCTAAGCGCGATGTGGCTAGGGTGTGGAAGAGTGAGTCTCCACGGTTGGTTGCGACCTGGAAGAAAAGACTTGACTTTTGTATGGGTCTAGAGATCCCGGTCTTCACAGCGAGAGGGTGCCCCCAGAAACATTATAAGATTTGGAAGCGGTGGGCGGACTACATGGGACTAGACTTAGATCCTCCTCCCTCTCTCTGCTGTCGAAGAATTGTTGGGTTAATGGTATTTTGCTACGCTATGGATGTAGACCTAATCTATATGTGTACTAAATTGCATCGACCTACATGTCTTAGATCGTTGGATGCCTCCAGCGATATTGTAATGGCACTATTGTTTGTTCAAATTATATTTTTCCCTTTCTCTCATGTGTTTTCTACATCAACACAGATATATTATTATGGAAAATTTTGAAATCAATGCTGCTTGTCATTATCTTTTACTGGCGTTTCATAAGACGTCGGATCTGTATCGGCTTTCAACAATAAAATTGAGTTGTGGAAAAAAACAAAACACTTTATGCATAATCAGAGTTTATGGTAGAGGGCCCTCATGCCTACAATCAAGGAGACCATTTTGTGGTATGCCCTGAGGCGGAAGGCCTTCTATTGAGAAAAGAACAACCTCCAGTCTCTTCACCACCTTCAAAGGCATGACTATCACCCTGTTTCTTCTTCTCCGGGAATTCCCAGTGGGTGCAAGACTTCTGCAGTTCGTCGAGAAATGACAAACATCTATAACAGATCAATGGTTCTTGTATATTATAAGAGAAGGATATTCTCTAGAATTCCGATGCAGACCATTGAAGAGACTTTCAAAACAACTCCTGTACCCTTTTCTTATATCCAACAGAAAGCTATTCAGTAGAATAAAGTCGTGTTTGCAGGAAAATGCAGTTACTCCTGTACTGCTATTCGATAGAATTAAGGATTGTACTTCATATTATTGCTTATAAAGAAGTCAAATAGAGGTTTCCAGCCAATTGTGGCTTGAGATAAATTCCTTTTAACAAATACTGTTCAAAATGACAGTGCTGCATAGTATTTTGTCTCTTATACATGTAGTACTTCCTCATGTTGCAAAAGTATGAGGGATGTCTATCACATTCCAATCCTTAGGGAGCATCAAAGATATTCTTTTATGGTGGAAGAACAGCATTTCCAGTTTCAGATTCTTCCATTTGGTTTATCTTCAGCTTCTAGGATTTTCAAAAAGGGTTTAGCTCCATTGTTTGCAGAGTTACATTCTTGAGAAATGTGCCTATTTCCTTACCCAGATGACTGGCTTATCACCATCTCTTCTCTTTCCAGTACAAACATGTAGATACTGGAGGTCTACAGATTTCATGAGGAACATATTCCTTCTAAAATTAGAAAAACCTCCGCTCCGACCGTTGCAGAACTTAACCTTTATTGGCTATCAGTTCAGAACGGACATAGGAATGGCATTCCTACTAGAGTAAAGAATAACAAGACTTCAGAATAATCTAATGACTTTGATACGGAAAGAAGCAATTCCAGCACACGAGTGGTTAAGCTGCAGGGATAGAAGGCAGCAACTGCTCTTTTAGTCCTTTGGACCCATCATCATTTAATGCCTCTGGAAAATTTAATTCTATCCAATTGGGAACCAGCTACTCTGTATTACAACACAGTTCTAAAGAAGTCCCCTCTTCTGAACGATTCCTTGGGATGGCGGCTTCAGGAGGAGAATCTCCTTTGAGGACTTTCCCTAGATCCCCTTGTTTATACAATCCTCACAACGGATTACAGTCTGAGAGGTTGCAAAGTGACTTTATGTTATGTATTAGTTTTTATTGAGCGCACATTTCACCCGAAGGTCTCAAAGCGCTATCCTAATTCAGAGAGCGAAACGGAAGAGAATGGGGGGACAAACTGGAAAAGAGATGGTCTCAAAACAGCGAGGTTTTGAGAGATTTACGGAACTTTCTGTGGTTGGTCTCTGTACGAAGATAAAGAGGGAGTGCGTTCCACAGAGTGGGAGCAAGGCAGGAGGAGAAAGATCTTCCGCCGTTCCTGGCGGTGCAGGTTTTCGGAGGAATTAGGAGGTGTTTATTAGCAGATCGGAGGGTTCTGGAGGGCTGATACCTTTTCAGTTAGTTAGCAAGATAATAGGGGCCATGTCCACTGAGAGTTTTATGCACTAGACAATTAATCTTGAATGTGATACGTTTTCTGATTGGGAGCCAGTGAAGGGCTTTCAGACTTGGTGTTGAGGGGGAGCGATGTGGTAGAATTAGTACTAATCTGGCCGCCGTATTTTGAAGGACCTGGAGTTTTGTTAGGTACTCTTCGTTTATGGAAGCCAAAAGGGCATTGCCATAATCCAGACAGCTGATGATTAGTCCTTGCAGTATTTCTTGGCTCATGGACTTCAGAGGCTCAGCAGTCATCCAACTGGAGAGATCTTCATGCAGTATTAAGGGTGTTAAACTATGACATGCCTCCAATATATCAGCAGCATGTTTTCGAGAGAACAGACCATGGGGTAGCAAGGAACTATATAAATCACCAGGGGGAAAAAGATCTCCAGCTTTATCTGGATATCAGGGAGATATTCCAATGAGAAGAGATGCATCTTCTGTGTCTGATAGGCATATTTCTTCCAAAGAGGGAGAATATGTGTGCAGACCAACTGAGTCCCAGAATTCCTTCAACTGACCCCTATTGTCTCAGGCAGTATTCCATTAGATTTGTTTCAGATAGGAAGTTCTAATAATAGATTAATTTGCCTTCTCCAAAGATGTCCTCTTTCCTCTAATTTGCTAGACCATGTTGAGTCCTCAACCCTGAGGAGTGGATACAGTATACATATAGTGGCCACAGGGTCTGCTTTATGCATTTTCGCCAATACCTCTCATTCCCCGAGTCATATTGAAGATCCAGTGTTATGGAGCCCCGACAATACTGTTTGCTCCTATGTGGCCTAGGCGATCTTGGTATCCACATCTTCTACTGCCGGTGGAAAACCCTCCTTTGTTCTCCGTTGAGTTATCCCCTATCTTGCGTCCGAGGCATCTTTGCCTAGGGTCGTGGAGATCGAGTGGGCAAGGTCTCCCAACTGTTGGGTTGTTCCTATGAAAAACATTACTCAGTTTACAGATTGGTGTTCTAGAAGTTTACATCCTAGAACCCTGAATTGATATAAAGCTTTTAAAATTCCTGAGGGACGGTTTCCAATTAGGATTGACGTAGTCAACTCTGAGAATCTTTGGTCTCTGTCGGAGCCTTTAAGGCACCTTGGTGAGATATGTCAACAGTCATTCTTTTATTTTTTTCAACTGTTAAGGGAATTTTCTAATTGTAAACCTTTTATTTTTTCTCTCATGCCTTTATGGGGCTTGCCTTTGATATTAAGAGCATTACAGAAGGTCTTTTGAACCACTCGGCTTGGTGTTCTTGAATTTCTTTTTTTTTTTTAAACCCTTTTTATTGAAAAGCTCAATAGACAGTATAATAACATTTGCCATTGCATGCACATCGGGTAAACATTTACATTGATTAGAATCGCAAATGACAGGGTGAAGCAGGAATCATCATACAAATAAGGAGGAGTCCACATAAAACGAACCGCAATCCTTAGTCGATCAGACCATCTCCGGCTTCTACAGAGCCCTCCAATAACCCCCTGTATGCCCGCCACGGCGCCCACACTTTCTCCCATTTCTTTATGCACCCTCTACTTTTATAGACTGTTTCCTCTGCTCTTTGGCACCAATCCATGTCTTTTACCCAGTCAGTTACTAAAGGGGGTAGTGCCGCCCCCCATCCCTTAGCAATATTGCGTTTCGCGACCCCGGCCGCCAGGGTAAGCCAAATGGTGACATATTTGAGCCAAACTGTCTCTCCCTTGATGATAAGTAAGCACCATTTTGCGTCAAGCGGCACGTCAGTACCCACCACTCTGACCATAATTGCTGTGACCCTACGCCAAAACTGCGCGATTTTAGGACAATCCCATAGAATGTGGAGAAAAGTACCCTCAATCTGGCAGCCTCGGATACACTGTGTTGATGGAGCTCTGCCAATCTTATTCAGGAGTGTCGAAGGGTAGTAGGAGCGATGCAGAATCCGTAGCTGGATTAATCGGAAACGCATTCGTATTGCGATCTCCCTTGGGCGCCTCTTGCCACTCCTCATCGTCTATACTGCCAAGGTCGTCTGTCCAGGCGGCCCTTAAGGCCGTCAGCTGGTCCGGCAGATTATTGATGAGCTTCCTGTATATTGTTGAAGTTGCTTTCTCGGGGATAGGGTCTATTAATAATCGGTCCTCTAGGGGAGAGTAGTCAGGAAGAAAGGTGTCGCCCTTCAGCTGAGTCAGTAGTGCATGCCTCAATCTCTAGTAATTGAACCTCTGGGTCTCAGGGCGTTTTTGAATTTTGATTGCAAAGGTTGTTCTCTTGCTGGCGATCTCCTCAGCTAGAAGGATATGAGAGCTTAAGATAGAGTGATCTTTCAAATTTTCCCTTTTTAGGCCAAAGGTTTCTTTTTTGTGTGTGTGTATACAACAGGAATCAGTTATTCGTGTTCTATGTCCTAATCCCTCAACTCCTGAAGAGATAGAGCTCCCATACCCTAGATGTCCACAAGGCATTATCTATGTGTCTTGAGTGTATTTCTTACTTTTGCAATTCAAATTCCTTTTTTGTAACATGTGGCACTTCTGAGAAGGGGGTTCGACTTGCAATAGGTACTTTACATCATTGGATACAATTTGTCATAACATCAACCTGTTCTATATAAGGGGTTGCTTTTATTGACTATGGGAATGGCTACATCTTGGGCAGAGACATGAGGATTTGGGATTAAGAACATATATTGTGCAGCAGCATGGGGTGAATCAAACACATTCATTGAACATAAGCTATGCGTGGGTGGTGAAAACACTAGTCCTCTGGTAAAGCTGTAATAATTACTGGTATTATTCATTACTTTGAGTCCTACCTTCCTCCTCCCAGTCCCAAGAAACACTTCCTCCTATAGAGGTCCCTTTTAATTTAAAGATTTGTACTCAGAAAGTACCTTGGATCATAGAGGAAGTTATTGGGTAGAAGGGAAGATTTAAAATAACATATATTAATGCTAAGAGGGTTAAAGGTGATCATATGTGCAGTATTGTCATCAATACTCTTTTAAAAAGTGCTCTAATAAAAGCCCAATAGTCACTATTTAGTTTTTGGACATACAAATAAGTCTGAACAGCTCAGTCACCGAACAGGCCGATGTGATCAATTTAGGTAATCCCGGTCTAGAATTCTCGATCTTTCAGTAATCGCACTTCATTAGTTCTAGATTTTGTGGTGATTTAGAGCTGATTTCAGATAAAATCTAATGTGGAGTGGTAGCAGATTTCTGATGGGTAGTTCTAACCGCTGATTTCTCACCTTTAAAATTGATCCAGGCCCCAGACTGGATCTGGAAGATTTAAACCGTATTTGCTCCTGTACACTGATAGATGGCGCCATGTGGCCCTGCGTTAACTTTGTTCACCCTGGAAGTGTTGATGGAGCTGCATTTAAACACCACCCCTGCATATCGATGTCTGTTACTTTCTTTCCACGTCTTGGTATGTGGATCCGGAGTTTGCTTCTAATTTTCCTTGCCAGTTGATGAGTTTGGGGCTTATCCCTTTCCCTCTGAAAGCTACAGGGTTTAAGTCTTGTAGGGACTGTCACAAATATATTTCTTGTGGGAGACCCCCACGAAATGTGCCTCTGTTTGGGTTCGGGTCACGATGAAGTCCTGCGAGGAGTGTGCCCTTACGACCCTCAAAGCAATTCGGAAATGTGAAGCGAAGTTATACTTTGCCAAGCACCAAAAGAATTAATAGAAGTCCCGCTCGAAGTCGGGAGCGCAGACCCCCCTCCCGATTTCAGGGCTGTTCCTGCGACAGGTCTTTGTCGTGGTCCAAGCCTTCTAATAAGTTGAAGCAGAAGCACAAGAAGGCTTAATTGGATTCATCCCAGTCCTGCCACTCTCAGCCTGAGAAGTCAAGCCGCAAGGATATCAGGGAGCCTCCTGGCTTACTCCTGTTTACTCACCGAAGAGTTGAATCCTCAGCTGATCCCGATGTAACCCAAGCTTCTGGTGCCAGTTTGATGCTGTCTGTGCCTCATTAACCAGTCTCTGGTCCAACTTCGGCACCACCTTCCAATACAGCACTAAATCTAAGCTGGCCCCTTTGACATGGATCCTTCCGACTCCGAACCAAACTTGTCTGCGCCCCGACAGAGGTCTCATCCTGAAGTCCTACCACTGCAACCGGGTCCAATCCGATTCTGACAGAACCATGCCTTTACCTTGGAGCCGCACTACAGTACTCCAATAACTTTTCAGTTCAGCATCTGATCAGAGTCAACCAGCCTTTGGAGATGACAGTAGAAATGAGGGGTTTAATTCCCCACACCACACCCTCCTCCCCTCCCCCCACTATGACAGTTTTATACATGGGCTTGCAGGAGGCCGTTGGGTTGGAGTATTCTTGGGACACTGAGCTGTGCTCTCCCAATGTGCTATTAACGGAGAGAGTGCATCCTTTGCCATGATAATGAGAAGAGTAGCGGAGGTATTGAATTTAAAACTGACAACTATAAAAATCAAAACTAACATACGGACAGAAGTTTTGCAACCTGGACGAACTTCCTCTGATCCCGTACTTCCTTTCAGTGAAGCCCCACCTGACACTGTGATGGACACCTGGTCTAAGCCTTGTACCTTTCCACCAGTGAAGAGACCGGTTGCCAGGCACCAGCAGCATGCTCCAGGTGAGCATTACTTTCTGACTCGGCACTCTACTCCAGAACGTTTGGTGATTCAGGCTTCCAAAAATAGGAAGAACCCCAAGTTCTTTCCCTATGACTCCAGAGTCCAAACGAATCAAGGTATTTGTGAAGCAGAAGTTTTCCTCTGCCAGCTTTGCCTTCTGGTCAGTCAGTGCCAGATGTTTGCTGGGGAGATATTCCCACACTTTATGGAATATAGTTGGTGATTACAGTTGCTGAGGAATTTCAGGCCAACCCGGGCTCAAACCATCCAGGATGGTCAGGATGAAAGAAATATACATTATCCGTTCTTGACTGGACACTACCGACTGCTTGGGCAGCACCGTTGGCACTAGCATGGTGCTTTGCCAGCACTCATGAGAGAGTTTAATTTGAAGAAGAAAAAAAATACATGCTAAGGCCCTTGTCAGGAGGCCACTGCAGCTTGCACCAGCCATTGACCCTGCCATTATTAGTAACAACACAACTACTAACCATTGCACACCCACAAGTGTGACAATTTGTACTATTCCAGGTCCCTAAAGCTTAAAGAATGGCTTGGGTGACAGATATTAGTTATTTTGATGTATGTTGAATTAATAAACAACTGTGGTTATGCTCATCTCTAAATTGGACAAACAGTGCCACCATGTGGCAGTCTGTCGTAAGTACCGATGTTGACAATTAAGTTCTGGTGCTGACCACTAGAAACCACCGGCTCAAATTAAGCACTGCTCTTGGATAAAATCCACAGGCTTCTTGGGTGATGTACAAGCCTCTCTGATGGACATGTCGTTTAGTGTATCTAGCGAGAAGGCTGATTCAGCATTGGAATACTTCACTGAAAGCTGGGCCACTGCACATTCCTTAGACCTTTCTAACTCTGCGAGACCGTATCCTAAACAGTTTCGCCTTTTTCAAGGCTACTCCAGAGGGTTGGCATACCAGCAATTCCAAAGCCGACAGCCCCTGCAACAGGCACCTCAGTCTTTTCAGGGGCGGGTATCAACCAGGCCACCAGATTCAGCACACTTCCCAGCCCCCACCTTTGTGGCATCAGCCTCCATGCAGCTTTAGTTTGCCCTCTGTGGCACACGACCACTATGTCAGAGGCAGGATCAGATATGTCCTCCTAGGATGGCAAAAGATAACCTCTAATAGAGTTGGATGCTTAAGATTTGTTCAGTAAGGCTAAACTCTACTTTTCATTTTCGACCCATTGCATCCCTTCCCACATCAGAACGTCTTTCAGAGGAGCATCTGTCCATCGTGCTTCAAAAAGTGGAGGACTTTTGGCTATTACACCCACAATGGCCTCGTACCAGAGTATATTCCCTCCCTCTGAGAGCCTCCTTACGACTGAATGGTGGATTTGGACCTGCAGAGCAATTACTTTCATGTTGCGCCCCCCGTCCTGTAGTCCAACGGACACTACTTCAGTTCACATTGGGCCAGGAGCATTTACAATTTGCTGTGCTTTCCTTCGGCCTCACCTGTGCCCCTCAGATGTTTACGAAAGTGAATGAGGTGGTTGCTGCGCACCTTTGGAGGTTGGGTACTTTTTGTCCTCTTGTATTCTGCTCTTCGACTATGCCAGGTGGCATAAGTGGGTTCTGCAATGGAACCCAGAATTCCAGTGGACCCAGCACCAGGAGAGCATGTCAGATTCCATTCAGGGGTCAGTGTGGTGATCTGCAGTGGTGGCTGCTTCACCACAGTTGAAGCAGTGGCAGACCCCTCTAACTGCCCCACCCAGAGCTGACTGTGGTGGATGCATTGCTGCTGGGATTGGAAGGTCATCTGGAAGAGGTGGCGATCAGAAGACTCTGCTCTTCTGCAGAGAACTGTCTCCACATCAACCTGTTGAAGTTGTAGGTCATTTGACTGGTGCTGAAAGCCTTCCTAACATCCATCAAAGGGAGACTGGATCAGCTTTTCACGGACAACACCACCTCCAGGTGGTACTGCAACAAGTAGGGCTGGGTGGGCTCCAGGGTCCTCTGTACTTCATCTGGAGCTGTCTGGAGCATCAGGGCATTTCCCTGGCCTTAATCCACCTGATGGGATCTTTGAACACCAGGGTGGACGAACTCGGCCTGCAGTACCTGGCGATCACAAATGCTGGTTACAACCCCGAGGTGGTGGCACCTGGCATCTTCCAGCAATGGTGAGAACCCTGGCTAGACCTTTTCGCCACCTCCGAGAACACGCAGTGTTAAAACTTGCATGCTGGAGTTTCTAAGATGGCTCTCTTTTTAAGACTCGTTCTGGATAGAGTAGAGCCTTTTGGCTTTTTCGCCGCTATCTTCTGCCGTGAGTTCTGAAGATCAGGAACAACTGGGCTCAAGTCATCCTTGGGGCTCTAGATTGGGCAAGGAGCGTGTGGTACCCGGATCTTCTGAGCATAAGTATCTGTCCTCCAATCAGGCTACCGCTTCAGGAGGATCACCAGTTGAAGCAGAAGGGCAGGGTCCTCCACTCGAACTGCAGTCTACACCTCCATGTATGGAAATTGAAGGCAGCAGTGTACTAGGTTTGATTTTTCCTCCTGAAGTCATCCCCACTGCTAGGAGTCCCTCTACAGAGTCTGTCTATGCCAGGCTTTGTGGTAAGTTTGTAGCCTAGTGTGGCACCCACAATACTGACCAAGTTACAGGCCAAACAGTCGGATATCTTGTTTGTTTCATCTTTGGTCCAGCAAGGACTTGTAGTGTGCACAGTTAAAGATTATTTGTCAGCCCTTTTGGCCTTGTTTACGTTTACAGGACCAGCCATCGTTGTTCAAATTACTTGTTGTGATGAGGTTTCCTAAAGTTTGACTCATTTGTTTCCTCCCATAGCCTTTGTGATTCAACTGTGGGAACCTTAATTTGGGCCTAGTTTTCCTCGTGTACACGCCATTCAAACCAATGCACAAGTGCCCATTATATTTCCTGGCTCGGAAAACTGTGTTTCTGGTCACAGTAATTTCGTCTTGTCACATGAGTGAAATCTAACCTCTCTTGGTGCTGCCACCTTACACCACCTTTAAAGTTGTGTTGAGGACCAGGATGGCTTTTTTGCCTGAAGTTATGTTTGCTGTTAACATTCGGCTGTCCATCACTCTCCCAACGTTCTTTGCGCCTCCTCATCCCTCTAAAGAGGAGGAGAGACTCCATCAGCTGGACCACTTTTAAATCAATCGCACCAAAGATCGTTGGGTGGATGATCAGCTCTTTGTGAGGTTCTCTGGTGCAAAGAAAGGCAAGGCAGTGCAAAACAAGTCTTTGTCAAGTTGGATAATGCATGCATTAAAATCTGCTACACACTGGCCAAGAAACACTCCTTAAGGATTGAGGGCCCTTTCTTCCAGGGCCACAGTTGCTAACACTATGGTAGGCATGGGGAGTGCATGTCCTTGACATGTCAGGCTCTGACATGGGTGTCAGTACACATATTCACGAAATGCTACTGCCTTGACCACCAGGTCTGATGGTAAAAGGCATATTGCCCTCTTAGTCTTGTTGGACTTTTTGGTCTGAGCCATTCCACATATCCACCACCTCAGGAGGTACTGCTTTGGTATGTATTCATAGGTGAGGAATGGACTCTTTTTCCATCTAAAAAGGCCCCATGTTAGAGATCTGTATATTGATACCTCTGATGATTGTCCATGCCCTTAGATGCAGAGCCCAACGGAGTCAATAAATAAACTAACGCAGATGCCAAGAGGGGGCGCTTGTATATGGCTTCATCGTCCCTTCTGGGGCAGAACAAAGTCGACGTGAGGCCTCATGGGGCCACTTACTGGTGCACAGGAGCAATGCTGTTTAAATCTTCCGGACTCAGTCAGGCGCCTGGGGATATTCTGAAGGTGAAGAATCGGTGGTTAGATGAGTAACTTGTTCATTTAGTCATAGATTGTAGTCCCTTATTTAAAAGCAATGTTGTTTATCATGCAAAGCATTAGCTTCTCTTACTGCTTGTTCAACAGAGTTTCATGGAACTATTTGATTTTTTTATTTTACAATATATCTTCTTCCCTGATTTCAAGATATTTTAGGGCAGAATGCACTAATTTGGAGTATTACGAGCCCATTATTCTTACTAATTATGAATTCAAGTAAAATATGTCTATGCATCGAATCACAATCCGCTTTATTTAGGCAGAGTTAGCAATTAACTAGGAGTGTAACTTTGATTCAGTACTACCAGTTCCAGGCGTGCAGCTTTTACATAAGAAGACTTTCATATCAAAGAATAACAGCTTGCCTTCTGTGCCAATATAGTTTATGCACCTCTAGTGTTTTTGCAGTTTGTGGCTAGGGTGGCCCTTCCTTTTGGTACTCTTGGTCTCTCTGCCTTTGCTATTCGTGATACTCTCCTTCTGAGCATGTGGTCTCTTGTTCTCTGTTTTGCGATCTCTCTGCCCATTGAGTTTTCTTCCTGCCAGTGGTATGTTTTGGGTGTGCCCAGCAGCCTCAGTTACATTGAATGCGCCTCATCGGCCTCGGCTTCCATGCCTGCTTGTAACCCAATTTGAAGACGCAAACCCTGGACAGAAATGAAAAAGTCTGGCAGCAGAGAAAGGGTATGAAGAGGGTCCCAGACCAAGAACAGTGGGCGCATTCATTTGGTATTCCTGATTGATCTGTGAGCTGGCACCACTGTGGCACTGGACTGCCATGGTGTGCTCGTGTGTGCAGCCAGTAGGCACAATTGGAACTCCTCCAAATTATGCTTGAAATTTCCAGGGGAGTTTGGATCATCTCTGCCTAGCACGATATTACTTTAGAAAAACACGACAGGCCCATGGTATGCCATTGTGCCATTGTTTGCCCAAGGTTGGCACTATGCATTCACACGTATGTTTACAGTATGTGATAAATGCTGGATTCACTTAGAAGCTTTCCACTATTAAAGCTCAGTCGAGGGGCGGGGGGTCCAAACTTTGCTACCACTGTGCTGGTTGCCTTGCGCCTTGAAACGAGTGACTGAGGCCCTTTGGGTGCTATCCTCTACCTCCATCAGACATTTACTCCGAACAAGAGAGAAAAAGACACAAAAGGGGGACAGAAGGAGGAAGAGCAATACGGAAAACAGTGACAAAGAAAGGAAGCACGAATGAAGAATGTGGAAAAGTGAGATAAAGGGGCAGGGAGATACTGGGGGTGGATGAAAGAGACATGAGGTGGAATCAAGATTACGCGGCCTTGGTATTCGGCAGCCCCAACATTCGATGGCGCTGGCAGCGAGCCTCTGAGCAAAACTTTGAGCACCAGCACTTATTCTTTTGCAAATTCAGCACTAGACCCACTCCCCCCCCCCCCCCTCCTCTCTGCACTCCCCCTACCAAGGTTGTAAGGTGGCCATGCCACCAGTCGGAATTAAAATGCAACCTACTAGTTAAACGCTGGTCCGAGGTCCCAAAAGCTTTCCATGTGATCTTAGGAAGGACTGACTGGTAAAGTCTGCGGTTTGGCATCGATTTTAGTCTTCCACATCTTGATCGCTAGTTCAGTTCTAGTCGGAGTCCATGATGAAGTTATCACATTTCAGTGGTTAACTTGGTATCCAGTGTGAAGTAAGCTGTTCCTGGTGAGCTGTGCCCATGTGACAGAAAACCTTCTGCACGGTTGGCATACATGAACACCCTTTTTGGCAGCTTCAAGTATTGAAAAGGTCAAGGATTGGACCTCGTGGAGCTGTACACTTTCCGTTGGCTGTATGAGAAACTTGGCGCTACTTCAGTGCATTATTCCCGCAAAAAAGGTTTTAACCAAAATCCTTACGTGTCTCGGTTGACCAAGAATATCAGCTTAAATTCCTCAAGAAATGGGGGAATGTTTGCTCTGAAATTATAGAACTGGCTTGGGAGCTGAACCATCTTGGAAGGTGGAAGAGCTCCTGGGGGGTGGCTCCAGATATGGTTGGTCCATACATGCTAGGTAACATGAAGGAAATCCATTGGAAACTAAAGCAATTCCCCCTGGATACGAATTGTTGTACTTGCCAGAAAAATGCCACAACGGGGTGTGTCGTTGATGCTCTTTGAACAGGATAGAACAATTTCAGTGTTAAGTAATCTTCAACCGACAAAAGATCCGCAAATGCTTTCAGTTGAAAGTGTGTGTAATTCAGGAACTGTCTGAAAGGGGAGAACGGTTATTCTTGAGGGCTTGTCACCTAGCACGCGATGTTTATTTATTTTTTAGTTTTGTACGGTGGCTGCCATTGTTTAGATCACGTGTGTCATGGCGGCTGAGTTCTGGCCGAGGACAAAGACGTTTTGCACCACCACTGGTCTGTTCAAGTGCAAAATGCGCTCTAGATTTGTTGCAGGCCCGCTGCTTGAAAGTGCTTTGCACCTTTCAAGGAGTACAGGAAGCGCTATGTAATACAAATACCACAGCCTGCTGAACCTCCACGTTCTCCTTTGAACTCGGTAAATGGTACGTCTTCTAAAATGAGTACAGAAAGAGGGTGAAAGAATGAGCAAAAGGGATGTCTCTTTCCAGGCATCTGAGGTGTGAGGCCAGCGAGCACTATGGGGCACTAGTATCTTACTACTGGTGTTAAGGCATCAAACCGGGGCGGTTGCTGGTTGGGGAGGAATTTAAGCTGATATTCTTGGTCAACCGAGACACTAGACACCAGGCTTATGGTGACACTGAGTTCAGGATGATGAGGGTACCAAATTTAAGATGGTTGATTGGCACAGGGCTTTGGTTGTGTGGTGTGGTTGAAGTCACTCCCTCGCTCTTCACAGTTCTAACACTTGGATTCTCTGCACAGGTTCTCGGCGCTGCATCACGCAGCCCTCAGCGGTAGCTCTGAGCTGGTCTCGTTGCTGTTGGAGACGCAGGCGGCTGTGGACATCAAGGATGGCAACGGTATGAGTAATGCATTCCGAAACCAGTAGATTCCCATTCCAAAATCAGCCAAGCCACAGTGTTCTTTCTTGACACTCCACGTAGCCAGAGAGCATTTCCATTCCCGCCTGTGGCACCATCCCCATGATAGTCCTGTTCTCGACTGTCTTATTAATTCACAGACCGGACTACCATGGCTAGCTTTGACTCACTGCATGGTGGCATCTTCCCCACATGCCTTCCTAGCTACACGGCACTCCCATTCACAACTGTCTCATTTGCTCCACAGACTTCCCAGTTGCATCTCTTTCTCCATCCACAAAGTTTTTGCATTACCACCCCTTTCCCCGACAACCTGGTATCCCCATTCCCAACTCTTTATCCACACGATATTCCCAGTCCTGTGTCTCCCCCAGCCACAACATACCCACTGACAACTCCCATATCTCCCCCACACAGTGACCTCTCGCTATACATACAGCTTTCATATTACAGCCTCTCGCTAACAGTTTGGCATTCCAATTCCCAAGTTTCTCCTTCCGATACTCCTCGTTCCTCTTGTCTACCCAATCACAGTATTTCCATTGGCTACTCTGGTCACTCGCCACACAGTGGCCTCCCTCAAATTGTATTTCCATTCCCCCTGGTTTCCTCAGCCATGTGGTCTTCCAGTTTCCCATGTCTCACTAGTCAGGTGGCGTTTAGAGTCTCGCCAGTCTCCTCGTTGACATGGTATTCTCATTCTAGTCTTCTTCTGAACCACGTGGTATAGGTCTCCTGACCTTCATGATATTTCCCATTCCAGCTCTTTCTGCCATATGATGTTCCCATTCTAGGTGTCTCCGCGCCCTGTTTCTCCTAGCCTCTCACTATTTCTTTTCTACCCTTTCCCCCTTGGCTACAGTTTGTCCCCAGTCATGCCCGTGCTTTATACCGCCCCCAACCATATGGGTTTACCATTATGATCATTGCCAAAGAATACAGACAGTGTGTTCCCATTCCCAACTCACCGCAAAGACCAGTGTTCCCGATCTGACCTCTTTCCAGAGACCAGAATTCTAGATCTCTACTCTCTTCAGTGACCCATATATCTGATCCACCCCTTCACAGAGAACAGTAATCCCATCTCTCTCCAGAGACTAACATTCCCGATCTCCCCTCTCTCTAGCGCCTAGCATTTCCTATTCCACCTCACCTTAAACCAGCATTCCCAATGTCCCCTCTACAGTGATCAGTATTCCCAATCCCACCTCGCTCAAGGGTCCAGGATTCTCATTCTCGCCCCTCTTCAGAGTCCACTATTCCAGATCTCCTCTGTAAAGTGCAGAGAATTCCGAGTCCGGTCTCTCTCCAGGTATGCCGCCTTGCCAGTCCTGTGCTCCGCCTCTTCACCATAACCTGGAAACAACGAGAGGGTGCTGGCGGGAGCACTGGTTGTAGTATAAATAAGGTGTCTTTACCCCCACAGGTATGCGCCCTCTGCACTATGCCGCATGGCAGGGCAAACCAGAGCCTGTGCGCCTTCTGCTTCGCGCCTCGGCTAATGTCAACATGGCCTCCCAGGATGGCCAGATCCCCCTGCACCTGGCCGCGCAGTACGGGCACTACGAAGTGGTGAGTAGAGGGTTGCATGGGAAAAGAAGGCATGGGGAAAAGGGGGAAAAATGGGAAAAAGTATGGGTAGCCAGCTGGCCACGATGTAAAGCAGTGTCTCATCTGTAAAGCATTCTTGGAATTTACAGCCCAGTATAGAGTGCAGGAAAGGAAGGCAATTTTACACCCAAGTGAAATTCACAATACAGAGTGCTCCAAAGACTCCCTTCGTTATTAGGACAGGAAGTTGTGCTGAAAATCCCAGGCCTTCCATCTCCTTAGGGATGAGCATCCTCTCAACACCTTATAACGGCAATATACACTCATGAAACGATGGCGCTCTCCTGCCCCCCCCTCCCCACCCCCTCGGCTGTGCTTGCTTGGGAACCCTCTCTACAGGTGTGGGCCATGGCTGAAAGTATAGCACTGCGCAGGGAGGATGCACTGGGCCTGCGAAAAATCCTAATTGCAGAACGCTGGGACACAATACTACATGAACTTCTGGGAGGGCATGGGACCCCAGAGCTCGAAGCAGAACCAACAGCAAACAGGTAGCAACGCGGACTTCCCCGCACACTCTTTAACAGCACTCTTTAATACAGCCATTCGCACGCAAGACGACCACATGCTACACACATGGGGGGGTATACACTGTAACAATCAAAAACAAGACCACTAGACGAGCAGCGAGTACTGCCACCAAACCACGTAAAGAGTACACGCCAGGTCCAATAAATATTACATCCCAGTGATTTACACTTCGGTTGCCCGGAGATACCCCGCCGACCTAATCCCCGCCCCCAGTTGGTCTCCGTTACCCCTGTTTTTTGTCCACAACCCCGTTCTCATTATCACTGAAAAGCTGCACACACACACACACACACACAGTCTCGCTTACAGGCGTGATCCCCTCTGGTGACCGGCAACAAATTACAGGTCACTCTTCACCTGTTGGAAATCAGCAACCACATTAGCTGCATGTAATAGATGGCACTAAAGCTAGGACCCAGCGCTCTACACGACACACCGGCAGCAATTACCACCGGAGGTATAATGTGGCATAATGTGTTGTACTGTATAAGTTGTGTTTGCATATTTATACTTGTAATGCTGTTAAATACAAATACAATAAAAACAGATTCAAACAAAAAAAAATAAGGGCAATGAATACACACACAGGCACTGCTGGCCCAGTCAGCCCCATTCCTCAGTTGAGGTACGTAGATAATGGCCAATCAAAGGGGGCCCATGAAATGCACACAAAAAAAACCTGAAAAAAGACTTTAGAGCAGGGACAGCAAGCAGTGCTAACTTAATAGGTCTTTGATTCCTTCAACCATTTCACACTTTACAACAGTCTATATAGGATTGTCCCTTAGGGAGACAGAGTCGCTTTCGCTCTCCCCCTCTTGTGCAATCTCCGTCTTTGTTTTCATCTTGCTGTCTCTCTTAAGATCTCTAGTACTAATATCGGACTGACAGTGACTGGGTCAGGGTTGCAGAAGTGGGATGAGAATATCTTTCTAGTGCTCTGCCTTTCTCCACCTGCCCTACTGCCACTATGCATTGGCTTTTAAATGGGTTCTGGAGTTAGCAGGTGCAGTGCGAGTGGCTTCCAAATGGACTTGATCATAGGGTGAAAATGGCGGAGCCTGGCCAGTGCTTCATGCTCATACACTGACCTGTGTCCAGGCCTGTGGTGGGATGGAAGTGATCCTCCATACCACCACACTATTCTGATGCATCCTTTTTTCTACAGTCAGAGACATTGCTGCAGCACCAGTCGAATCCCTGCCATGTCAACAAGGCCAAGAAAACCCCCTTGGATCTGGCCTGCGAGTTTGGCCGCCTCAAGGTGAGAGGTTGAGTCAAAACGGTCTCTATAACCCCTTCTTAATGATGCGTTTCCATCCTGCTTTTGGACCCCCTGTATCTCTAGTTCCTCTGTGTCCTTTGTTCCTCCTGGGTCGGTATCCCTCACTGCTTCTAGCTCTATCCCTCGCTTCTTCTAGCTCTGTATCAGTTGCTCCTCATAGCTCTGTGTGCCGCGCTCCTCATAACTCTAGCTTCTGCTCTTCCTAGCTCTGTATAACGTGTTCCTCGCGGATCTGTATCCATTGCTCCTCATATCTCTGTGTACTTTGTTCCCCGTAGCTCTGTATCCCATGTTCCCCGTAGCTCTGTATCCCATGCTCGTCCTAGAGGTAGGAGGAGCAAGGGATACAGAACTGCGAGGAGCAAGGGACACAGACCTTTGAGGAGGAAAGGACACAGAGCTGCGAGGACCTAGTGTTACAGAGCTGTTTCCATCACTCATCATAGGTCCTTTCCTCCTCCTTGGTCTTTACCCCTTGCTCCTCATAGCTCTATATTCCTACTCTCGTAGCTCTGTATCTCTTGCTCCTTCTAGCTCTGTGTGCTTTGCTGCCCATAACTGTTTCCCTTGCTCTTCAGAGCTGTGTCTCTTGTTACGCAGCGCCTCTTGCTCCTCTCTGCGGCGCCTCTTGCTCCTCTCTGCGGCGCCTCTTGCTCCTCTCTCCTCTTGCTCCTCTCTGCGGCGCTTCTTGCTCCTCTCTGCGGCGCTTCTTGCTCCTCTCTGCGGCGCTTCTTGCTCCTCTCTGCGGTGTCTCTTGCTCCTCTCTGCGGTGTCTCTTGCTCCTCTCTGCGGTGTCTCTTGCTCCTCTCTGCGGCGCCTCCTAGCTCCTCTCTGCGGCGCCTCCTAGCTCCTCTCTGCGGCGCCTCCTAGCTCCTCTCTGCGGCGCCTCTAGCTCCTCTCTGCAAGCACCTCTTGCTCCTCTCTGCAAGCACCTCTTGCTCCTCTCTGCAAGCGCCTCTTGCTCCTCTCTGCAGGCGCCTCTTGCTCCTCTCTGCAGGCGCCTCTTGCTCCTCTCTGCGGCGCCTCTTGCTCCTCTCTGCGGCGCCTCTTGCTCCTCTCTGCGGCGCCTCTTGCTCCTCTCTGCGGCGCCTCTTGCTCCTCTCTGCGGCGCCTCTTGCTCCTCTCTGCGGTGCCTCTTGCTCCTCTCTGCGGTGCCTCTTGCTCCTCTCTGCGGTGCCTCTTGCTCCTCTCTGCAAGCGCCTCTTGCTCCTCTCTGCAAGCGCCTCTTGCTCCTCTCTGCAAGCGCCTCTTGCTCCTCTCTGCAAGCGCCTCTTGCTCCTCTCTGCGGCGCCTCTTGCTCCTCTCTGCGGCTCACCTCTTGCTCTTCTCTGCGGCGCACCTCTTGCTCTTCTCTGCATCGCACCTCTTGCTCTTCTCTGCGTCGCACCTCTTGCTCTTCTCTGCGTCGCACCTCTTGCTCTTCTCTGCGTCGCACCTCTTGCTCTTCTCTGCGTCGCACCTCTTGCTCTTCTCTGCATCGCACCTCTTGCTCTTCTCTGCGGCGCACCTCTTGCTCTTCTCTGCGGCGCACCTCTTGCTCTTCTCTGCGGCGCACCTCTTGCTCTTCTCTGCGGCGCACCTCTTGCTCCTCTCTGCGGCGCACCTCTTGCTCCTCTCTGCGGCGCACCTCTTGCTCCTCTCTGCGGCGCACCTCTTGCTCCTCTCTGCGGGGCACACCTTGCTCCTCTGCGGCGCACCTCTTGCTCCTCTCTGCGGCGCACCTCTTGCCTCTGCGGCGCACCTCTTGCTCCTCTCTGCGGCGCACCTCTTGCTCCTCTGTGCAGAGACTTCACTCCTTGGTGTGGCGCCCCTCGCTTATTTGTGCAGCACTCCGGAATCTTCTGTACGTTGTCTCTGCCTCCTGATTGCTGTCTCTGCTGCTTCTTCCCACTTACACTAGGTTGTGCAGTTGCTCTTAAACAGCCATCTTTGTGTTTCGCTGCTGGAGGGGCAGGCGAAGGACCCTCGGGACCCCAACTACACTACCCCTCTGCATCTGGCAGCCAAAAATGGACACAAAGAGATAATAAGGTAAGATCACCTCCCTGGTGTACCAACAGAACCTTCCCCAACTGCACCCAGATACCTGTGCTCACTGCACCTTCCTCTCCAACAGGCAACTACTGAAGGCTGGCATCGAGATCAACAGGCAGACAAAGATGGGCACAGCCCTGCACGAGGCCTCACTCTATGGGAAAACTGAGGTTGTGCGCCTGCTGCTGGAAGTGAGTATGAGCCCCTTCCACCCATTTATCTTAAAATGTACTACTTCTGTGAGAAAATTCCCACGTAAGAGTGCCATTCTTGCCAGAACAACCACAAATGATAGGCGATTTCCATCTCTCCTTAACACAAGTATAGATAATTCACTCTTGTTGCTCAGTCCTTATGCCTGCACTTGTCCTGGTGTATGGGGGGCAGCTTGCGTCAATGGGGGCAGGTGGTGAGAACTGCTGTAGGTGAGTAGGGGACCAGCAGCAGGTTGGCCAACTTTGCTTGTCTCATACACAAAAGGGTGTTCTTGTTAAAGTGTGACAGCCGTGCTGAGAAGTGATGGGGTTGTCCCATGAAAGTACAGGAGCAATTCTCATAAGGAAAGGACACTTTACTGTAAAATAGTTTTTCTGCGAGGACATCCTCTTCAAATTCATCAGCCTAGAATAATTACCCATGGCGAGGCCAGAAGCCACGTGGCTTTCTTAAATCAAAATAGGGACGCAATCCGCTTCTTTAACTTTCAGAGAGAATGGGTTCTAAAGACTCCCACAACTCCTGGCAGAGGGGGGAACCATTTCAATGTATATTTTGGCTGATATGTGCACCTCCTGACTCCGAATATAGGGAAGTACTGTATAGAGTCTAGTCTGTGAATCAGGACAGGATACCCTTCCTGCATAGCTGCTGTTATAGGACAGTAGCTGTTGGTAGTCCAGCAATGCACCCTCCTTAGTCATGTGCTTACAATACTCTGAATCTCAGAGTTTGGCAGGAAATGCATATAGTGCCTGCCCTCTTTTCTCAAGACTCCAGTTGAAAGTCCTGGTATTATCCAGAAGAAACCTTTTAATAACCAGTGTATGCAAAGATTGTTTAGGTGGCAGGGGCAGAAGAGGTAAACACTTTTCCTATTGCTCCTTGGGGCAAACGCATTTCAGTATGTACTTCTGAAATCGGTCTGAAATGCATTGCAGTGTTACATAAGACAAAACAACACACAGACCATATAATGTTTAGCCAACAGTTCCTTGTGATCCCATGAAAAATCAGGACTTTTGGCTACCCTAGTCCACACCTCTCCACACTGCAATGCACAGGGAAATAGACATTGTTGCCTCAGACCCCCACCCCGCCCAGTGCGACTCAAAATTGTGGCAGACTACTAAATTATGGCACAGCTATGCGCGATTAAAAAACAGTTCTTTTTGTTCGTAGTGGGGAAGTTTGTCCTAGAAGGTGAGCAAACACCTTTATAACAATAGCGTCAAACTTCTTTTGTTCCTACTTCCCCTATACCACAGCTGTGAGGCAGGCATATTCGTGCGCAGACTGAGAGTATGGAGAACTATCAGTGAGAATTCACCACACCCTGTTGTAGAAAGAGCCGCCAACGGAGACAAGGTGTCCTCTAACACGAAGGATGCTTTCACGTCCTCTCCGAGATAGCACAGGGGGAGGGCGTCCACCATTCACCTTTCATCTGCTGTACTCAAATGAGGTGCAAGTCTGTCTTCAGGCACGTGCATATTGAATTGTGACTGGTTGGCTCCATAGTTGATACTAACCTAAGGTGAATACATGGTCCTAGCCGTAACTCAGGATTTCTGCTTGTATGTGCATTGCATGTTATCACCTTAGTACGGTCTACCTAAGACTCAACAGAGAAGACAACTGGGCCTGTTTAATGTGGGTTTAACCCCTTGTGTTCTGGGCCTGGTTAATACCCTTCTTTAAACATACTACACAAGAAAAAACCAGCATGGCATAAACCATATATATTCAAATCCGCAGTGTGTAGTATGCTGTTTATTACCATTGGGGTGTGGGGTGGGACCATGACCCACTCGAGACTTTACCTTGTGAATCCAGCTCCTTCTTACATTCAGTAGCTTATTACATGCTGTAAATATGCATTTATGCTACATAAATATATTTTCCCCTCAGATTAATACACAAATATATGCACATTCCCATTGACCGAATAGTTGTATTGTATTGTAATTGCATTTATATAGTTGTACCTGTGGCTTATTTTGAGCTACCCAAAAGTCATTATTTAAGCTGTTATTTCTAGTGACGTCAGACAGCCCCTCACAAAAACCATAATCGCATCCTGTGTAGAGGAAAGCAGAACTCGCAGCCCAAGAAAGAGTGCTGGAATTGAGAGGGCAGGAGAACCCGGGCCTACTTACCATGCACAGCTAGGAAGACTGCATAGCAAGACATTACTTAGTTCTAACAACAGCATCTGTTATTAATACTTGTACGAAGCATAAAAACTGCAGTAGCAACCCTGTATATAAAACGAGCATTATATTAAACTGAAGCATGTATATGACTGGTCATACCTCTGTGTGGTGAGCCAAAGTGCATTTTCGAGCAAGTAGCGTGATACACCATGAGAAAGTGTGTGGCTGGCAGAGTGTTGTATTTTTATGGCCCAATGTGGGAAGCATTTTGGCTTCGTGCATGAGTGACCAGAGGCGCACTTCTACTGTCTTGGGGTGCAGAACCTAGTAGTGTGATGGAGGAGGTGAGAGAGATAAGCGCACAAGTTATAATGATGGTTAGAACTAAAACATTATGGCAGCTACAGCGGGCGCTGTGTGCTTGTATACCAAAAAGGGGGTTAATCAGAGAAGCCCAGCATGATGAAGTTTGAGAGGGAGCCTCCCTTAATTTAGGGTCTGCATGTTTTAATGAAAAAGTGAAAGAAAAGAGGTTAACTTCTGTTAGATGGTTCTCGCTACATTACTGTTTTCCATGCATTTTTATCTAACTTTTGGTTAACAAATGTTTTAATCAAATCCGCATATAAGTAGTAGATAAATATATTCAAGGCATGTGAGCTGTAGATCACATGCTGTGCATAGATCACCATCTAGTGTTGGGTCCAGATGTTTGCACTTTGTTTTTCTTCGAAGAAGTCTTTCCAGTCACGAGGTAGGTGACTCCTCCTTTCGGTGATAGTGCGCATGGGCATCGACTCCATAGTTAGATTGTTTTTTTCCGCCATCTGGTTCGGATGTGAATTGTTGCGCTCCGGTTCGGCACCGTTTTCGGGCGCCCTTCGACGCCCAATCCACTACCCTCGACGGTATTGTTTCTCGATCGCGTTTCACATTCTCCGTGTATCGTCTACACTTGAAATCCTTCGATCGGAAGATTGTGGAGGGCCTTTGGGTCTACCCACGCCGGGGTCGATAGCAGTCGATGGAACGGACTCCATTCAAGCTCTGTCCTGGGTGTCGCGCTAAGTTTCCGCGCACCGACTTGCATGAAGTGTGCAACCTTTGCCTATCCCCGGAACACAACGAGAAAGACTGCGACGCGTGTCGGTCGTTTCGATCGAAGAAGACGCTCCGTGACCGTCTGGCTCGACTTCACGAAATGCACGAACAAAGCGGCTCCGCATCGGATCTCGTCGGAGATGACTCCGAACACGAAGAATCCCACGCGTAGGAAGCCGAATTGGGAGAAGAACACATCTCCGTGACTGAAGCCGACTCCGATGCCGAAGACCTCAAACCGGGCCAACGGATCGTGAGTACAGAGACTTCCCTCCCCTACCATCTCCTACACAAAAAGGCTCCGGTCCCTCCTCTGCATTCGGCCCAAGGTCGGCACCGAGAAAAAGTTTTGAGCGCCCCGCCCTCAGGCTCGGCGCCAAGACACAAAGAAAAGCCTTCCGGCTCGGGCTCTACTTATCCCCATGTCGGTGCCAACCCGAAACCTTCGGCGTCGAAACATGTGCTGGTAACCATTCCACCATTATCGAAGAGTAAATCTTTGGAGCCGAAAACTTCGGAACCGAAAACTTCAGAGCCGAAACTTTCCACGACAAAACCAACATCTAAAGAAACCAGTTCAACCAAAGAGCCTCGGTCCGACGTTCCACCTTCGGATCTGAAACAAAAGGAACTGGTGATTAATCCAGAAACTGGGCATATTCATGCCAAATTGCCTGAAAAAGGGAAAATGGGCATACAAGAGGATTACCACATTCCTCTAAAGAAGACAAATGTGGGTACTAACCCTTCTCCACCTTATATTCCACCTCCTTCACCTATTGATCCAAACTTGCTCATCACACCCAAACATTCACCACTATCAACTGACCCACAGGATATAGGGGGTGGGGATGAGGATGAGTATACACCACAGGATACTGACCCATGGGATCATTACAACACTGACCCTCAGCCGGATAATGACCCTGACTTATATCCGTCCAGACCTCCTCCTCCAGATAACAATATTGGATATATTGAGCTACTTAACAGAGCTGCACAGTATCATGGGGTAGAATTACACAAGGAGGCTTTAGAGGAGGATTTTTTGTTTGAAACCCTGAGTTCCTCTCAGAGGGCTACCCAAACACTGCCGATGCTAAAAGGTATGCTTAAGCATAGAGATGACATCTTTAAAGATCCTGTAAGGACAAGAATCATTACTCCCATGGTGGAGAAAAAGTATAAACCTGCACCTACTAACCCAGTATATATTAGAGGTCAGTTGCCCTTGGACTCTCTTGTGGTTTCCAAAGCTCGTAAGAGAGCTAACTCTCAGACTGCAGGTGAAGCCCCTCCTCCTGATAGAGTCCAAATTAATTGATGCCTCGGGCAAAAGAGTAGCGTCACAAGCAGCCAATCATTGGCGCATTGCTAATGCTCAAGCTCTATTAGCTAGATATGATAGAGCTCATTATGATGAACTCGAAAAGCTCATGCAATTTCTTCCTGATGAGCGTAAATCTAGAGCTAATGACCTTATTCAAGGGGGTAAATTCATAACAAATACCTCTATCAGATGTGCCTTAAACGCAGCAGACACAGCAGCCCGAGCAGTAAACACTAGCGTACTGCTCCGTAGGCATGCTTGGTTGAGAATTTCAGGATTCAAACCTGAAGTGCAAGCTTCTATTTTCAACCAACCATTTGACAAGGAACACCTCTTTGGTCCAGCAGTTGACGCCTCGCTAGAAAAAATGAAAAAGGACACTGAGGTTGCAAAGTCCATGGGGGCTATACAGTCACCTTCTACTAGGGGATCCTTTTGTCGCTCATTTTACAGGGGTGGCTCCAAAAATACATCAACAGAAAATCCCTCCTCCTCTTAAATGGGCAACAATTAATAGCCCTCTTCAAGAGGTTACTTTAGAGGTGGATATAGAGGAAACAACGGAAAGGGAAGAGGCAGAGGTAACTCAACACGCACTTCCCCTGCAAATACCAAACAGTGACTTCCTTTCCCTACCCCCGATCATCCCACTCCTGTCAGGGGACGTCTTTCCCAATTTCTACCCATTTGGAATACAATTACATCAGACAAATGGGTTCTACAAATTATCCAATCTGGTTACTGCCTGGAGCTTACAAATACTCCACCAAATATTCCTCCAAAATCACACCTCATGTCACAAGAACATCTCACCCTTCTAAAGCAAGAAGTTCTCTCTCTGTTGCAGAAAGGGGCTATAGAACCAGTCCCATTACAATACCAAGGGGCAGGGGTGTACTCCCTCTACTTCCTAATTCCCAAAAAGGACGGCTCTCTCAGGCCTATATTGGACCTCAGAGAACTAAATCTGTACATTCAGTCGGACCACTTTCATATGGTAAAACTTCAACAAGTGCTTCCGCTCCTTCAGCAAGGCGACTTTCTTTCCACTCTGGATTTAAATGATGCCTACTTTCATATCCCAATACACCCTGCGCACCGCAAATACCTCAGGTTCGTGGTAGCAGGCCAGCCTTATCAATTCAAGGTGCTCTCATTCGGAGTAACAACCGCACCCAGAGTTTTCACCAAATGCTTGGCAGTAGTCGCAGCCCATCTAGAAAGGCAACACATTCACGTCTTCCCTTACTTAGACGACTGGCTCATAAAAGCCAGCTCGCAAAACAACTGCCTACGCCACACACAGAAAACAGTGCAGTTGCTCCACAAGCTTGGAATCACAGTAAACCTGTCCAAGTCCCATCTACAGTCATCCAACACACAGGCATATCTGGGAGCCACAATAGATACACAAAAAGCTTTGGCCTACCCCAATCCGACCAGAATCCGCAACATGCAGACTCTACTCTGCCAGTTTCAACCTCAACACTCATTGCCAGCTCGAGTGTTCATGCAGTTACTAGGGATGATGGCGTCTTGCATTCTAATAGTCCCTTACGCAAGACTGCAAATGCGCCCCCTGTAGGAATGCTTAGCACGTCAGTGGAACCAGGCTCAGGGTCTGTTGTCAGATCTAGTGTTGGTAGACGGCCGCACCCATCGCTCTCTGCAGTGGTGGAACACACAAAACCTTTTAAAAGGGCGGCCCTTCAGCGACCCGGTTCCACAGATAGTGATAACAGCAGATGCATCACTGACAGGTTGGGGAGCTCATTTCCAAACCCACATAAATCATCTAGAGCTGCTAGCGATTGTTCTAGCGCTGAAAGCATTTCAAGTTCATCTAGTAGGCAAAACTGTCTTGATTCGTACGGATAACATGACAGCAATATACTACATACAAAAACAGGGGGGGGACACACTCTCTCCAGCTGTCACACTTAGCACAGACCATCTGGAAATGGGCCATACATCACAGGATGTATCTCCTAGCAGAACACCTTCCAGGAGTAAACAATCAGATGGCAGATCTGCTAAGTTGTCAAACACAACAAATCCACGAATGGGAACTACACCCTCAAGTTCTCCTCCCATTCTTTCAAATGTGGGGCTTCCCAGACATAGATCTGTTCGCCACACATCTAAACGCAAAATGCCCAAGCTTCGCATCCAGGTATCCACACCCATTGTCCAAAGGCAATGCACTATGGATGAATTGGTCAGCGATATTTGCTTACGCTTTTCCGCCTCTCCCACTCATTCCATTAGTGGTTCGGAAACTCAAACAATTGTCGCTGACACTAATCCTAGTTGCTCCCACGTGGGCACGTCAACCGTGGTTCACAACTCTGTTGGAGCTATCAGTAGTTCCTCATCAAAAACTACGTCTTACACCCAATCTTCTCACACAGAACCATGGCGAAATAAGACATCCAGACCCCAGTCAACTCAACCTGGCGATCTGGCACCTGAAGTCCTAGAGTTTGGCTACCTTAATCTACCGCCAGACTGTATGAATATTATCAAAGAGGCTAGACGTCCTACCACAAGAGCCTGCTATGCCCGAATACATGTATCAGATGCGCGATGCCCGACGCAGACTTTGCACACCTCGCTTGGAGCTGCGCACCCATCCGGGATTATTGGGAGGCTATTTTTCACCATTTATCACTCATGATTGAATTCATGCTAAGACCATCCTCAATGTTAGCACTGTTAGGTTATGTCAAACCCCTCAAGAGAAGTGTCAGAAGATTCTCAGCGTTTGCGCTCCTCCTGGCTAAACGTCAAGTATCCCTACATTGGGGTAGATCCCAAACACCTACTATCAAAGACTGGGTCCGGGACCTTATTTATTGTAACGCAGCGAGTGATACTTGCGCTACACTGCTACCTCTTACCTCCCGCCCTCGGAATATTTGGCACCCACTTAAAGACTACCTGCAGATTCATTCTTTAGATGGAGCATTGGAGGGGCACGGGTGAAATATGAAGTGGCATGAGGGTCTGCATGTCCCGCTCAATTAGACAACCAAGACCCGATCTACGGGTACAACTTAGCTTCTTTATGGATTCTATTAACTCTGTCGCTTACTTGAAAGCGATACTATATGAGGTACTTTGTGCACTATATTCTACTGTAGATCACACATGCTCCATTATTGTAATGTAAGTTATGTTTTTCTTCTTTGTTTGTTGGCATTGATTTCGACAATGGAATGACAAGACATTGAATCGTTATGGCTATATTGCATGAATCGGTCTTTGTTTCTGTATTATCATATGTCTTTTTTGTTTTTGTTTGCAAAAATCAATAAAAAAATTTTTTTTAAAACAAGAGCCTGCTATGCAGCGAAGTGGAAGCGGTTTGTAATGTACTGTACTAACAATCATATCAACCCGCTTGATGCTTCTGTTCAAGACATGTTATTTATTACATCTGCAGCGTTCAAATTTAGCGTACACATCCATACGCTTACATCCGGCTGCAATAGCTGCATACCTCCAGAATAGACAACATCGATCTCTCTTTAGAGTTCCTGTTATCAAAGCGTTTATGGAGGGACTTAAAAGAGTCATTCCCCCCAAGACATCCACCTGCTCCAGTGTGGAATCTCAACATTGTTCTCACCAGACTAATGGGTCCACCCTTTGAGCCATTGCACAGATGTGAACTGCAATTTCTCGCATAGCTATCCTCATAGCTATCACATCACTGAGGAGAGTGGGTGAGCTTCAGGCACTAACTATAGAAGAACCGTTTTTACAGATGCATCAAAATAAAGTGGTTCTTCGGACCAACCCTAAATTCCTACCCAAAGTCATTTCTGCCTTTCATATCAATCAATCTGTTGAGCTGCCTGTGTTCTTCCCCCAACCAGAATCTGTGGCAGAACGTGCCCTACACACGTTGGATGTGAAAAGAGCATTACTCTACTACATAGAAAGGACAAAACCTTTCCGTAAGACAAACCAACTTTTTGTCACTTTTGCTCCACCACATAAAGGCAATCCCATATCAAAATCGGGTATTGCAAGGTGGATAGTCAAATGCATTCAAATATGCTATGCAAAAGCAAAGCGAACATTAACAGTTCCCCTTAGAGCACACTCTACACGCAAACTGGGGGCTTCTATGGCATTCTTAGGGAACATACCCATAGATGACATATGCAAAGCTGCAACATGGTCTACACCTCACACATTCACAAAACACTATTGTGTAGATGTGTTAGCAAGACAGCAAGCTAGTGTGGGCCAAGCGTTTTTATGTACATTATTTCAAACTACTGCAACAACTACAGGTTAACCACCGCTTTGGGAGATAACTGCTCTGTAGTCTATGCACAGCATGTGATCTACAGCTCACATGCCTCGAACGGATTGCTACTTACCCAGTATGCATCTGTTCTTGGCATGTAGAGCTGTAGAGTCACATGCGCCCACCCGCCTCCCCGGGTACCTATACCTGTTGCAGTGACATCTTACTTAGATACATGCATTCATGGACATCTTTTTACTACTCTTACTAACTCCATTATCACCCTCTGCGGGAAAACAATCTAACTATGGAGTTGATGCCCATGCGCACTATCACCGAAAGGAGGAGTCACCGACCTCGTGACTGGAAAGACTTCTTCGAAGAAAAACAAAGTGCAAACATCCGGGCCCAACACTAGATGGTGATCTATGCACAGCATGTGACTCTACAGCTCTACATGCCAAGAACAGATGCATACTGGGTAAGTAGCATTTTCCTTATGTGACAAATGCAGGGTATGCTGAGTCTGTAGAGTACGAGTTCCTAAGGCACCTCATATTATTGATATTTTTTAAAAGGCACAAGTAATGACTTTTATTTTTAAATTAGAAATTATTTGCATCAGGTGGATGGAATAGTGTGTGATTCTCATTAGAAGTATGTTTGCAGCAGTAACTGAATGCAATGGAAAGTGGTGGGCAGACGGTTGACTATTGGTGTGTCATGCGCAATAATCATGACTATAGAAACCAGCTTTACCAGGCCTCTCCTTTGGGACACTTTGACTTTGGTTTTAGCCACGCTGCACATCCTTGATGCTGTGTGCAGCATGGTTAGTAAACAGAAAAACAAGCTTGTGCAGCTGCTTTGTCATTTTTTAAGTAAGTGTGCGCACCAAGCATGCGGCACTTACAAAATGACACGTTTTTATTTTATTTTTGTTTACTGATCCGACGTGAGTAGGTGGAGGAAAGCAAGCAGTTGTGGAAAGCAAAAGAGGGGTGGAATCACAGAGGGCGGGAAAGCAAAACAAAGGGCAGACAGAAAGAAGCACCACTGGGGTGTGCAGGGGGAAGCAGCCTGGAAGGCGCAGGTGGCGGATGCAAACTGACAGAGCAACATGGGGAGCTGGAAGTGAACGAACAAGAGAGTGCAACGTGGAGATTAAGGGCACATTATAGAGGCTTAAGGTGCAAAGCTGTATCAAAGTGACGGCTTAAGACAAAGTGGTGGGAAATATTTTTTTTTATAATTTTAGGAAACGAAAGGTGCTGGGAGAAGTGGGAAAACACATGCACTCTCATGGAGTGCTTTTAGAAATAGAAGAAAAAGTTCCAGAAAATCCGACACTTGCAGAAGGACTAAAGGAGTGAATCTGAGAGATGGTAAACGGGCTAGGAGCAAGGACAGGCTAAAACAAATAAAAACCATCGAAGATGGAGCAAAAAATAAGAGTGGCAAAGAAAAAGCTAGTGGAAAGCAATGTGTAGAGGTGCTTTTCTTGGTCAGCGATCGGCAAATCCCCGCAACCAGATAGCTGCACTGTCTGGCAAGTTTTGACGTAATCATGACGCCTCAGCTTCGTCTCTCTTCATACATACATGCATCACATCACATCACATTACATTACCTTACAAGCCTCTATAAAGCTAACGATATATGAATGTGCCCTACCCAACGAGAGGGGGCCAACAAAGTATGATACAAAACAATGGTCCTTAATTCAGCCAAGAGTCCCTAGAAAAATTATGAGACTCTGGATAACATCATGAAACCAGCCACCAACCCAAGAAACCCCTCATGAACCAGGGGCTGATAAAATCACGATCCTCAAAGTCATTAAACAGGACACCATAATTAAAACCGAGATTTTAGTAAGTGGAGAGTCATAGAACTGTAGATCAAATTGGAGCGGACTAATAATGAAACCTAACAAAGCTACGAGCTGTTCTTACAGAATCATTAGTTGCAGAGCTCAAGAGGTTGCCTTGGTGTCGGCCTGGCCTCGACTGCATAGAACCTTCCTGGTGTGATGTTAATTGTTTATTCGAAGATCTTTCACACTGTAAGAAATCCCCGAACGTGGCCTTTATTAAGCACACAGTTGTGTATAGGAAGCATATGCAACGACCCAAAAAGGAAAACATGCTTCAGTAACTCGTGTTATTAGGATGCTGTTTGCAGTTTATATTACAATATCATTGACGGGAAAGAGTAGCCCCATTCACCCATTAAATTAAAGAAGTGCACAGACATTTTGCACCATCGCACTGCTTATAATATTTGCCAGGCTAAAGTTAAGTCTGTTAAAAGCATACTGTAGTTACAAATCAATATACTTGCTGAAAGCACAAAAAAGGTAAACAGTACACTTCTCGTAAGTGCACGCTTTCACCCTTCAATATATTTGGTTTTGCAAGGAAGGTACTGCACGCAGTTGCACGCGACAGCTGCCTGAACAGTGGCGTGCACTACATCTTCCTTTACAACTCTGCAACAATAAAGAATGACAAAAATAAAAAGTCCCCTAGAGCGGAGGCATTCAGACATTCTTGCTGCCCAGTGAAATCTTAGATTTCAGCGCACAGGCTAAATGCCGCCACTCAACATAATTGACAGTGTAATTGCCAGATGTCTGTCCTGTGGGCTGATCGAAGATATGGCTGACACTCCAACCAAGCCAGTTCCTAAAGAAGGCTGACCAACCCACACTGTATATATGGTTTCTTTTGGGATGACCCAACATTTCAGTGACACTCCAACAACTCAATAGCCAAATAAGGATGATCCAAAGCCTCTTTATATGTGTAATATTACTGCTAATACGTCGGATTGTGCTTTATGCCAGACCGAAAAGGGAATATTTGTAGTGTAGGTTTTGCAACTTGGCATATTATGAGTGTGTATGCTTTGCATTGCCCTGCCATCTAGTGGTTGACTGCCGAAATGTCCTATAGTTTTTGAAGAAAAAAAGTTTACTCTCCATTGGTCTATATATGGCCGGATTCAAACTCTTTCATGACGTTGACCTCGACTCCAGAATGCCCTTCGATCCAGGGTCCTTTTCTCGATATTTTGGAACCATCGCCTGGAAGTCCTTAGGAGCAAATGCCACACAGCTCGAGAGCATGCATGCAGCATGCGGCAGGCCACCATAGAGTGAACCTCCATGAAGAGGAAGAGGGTTGCCTCATTGAGACCCTTTTGAAAAGGTAGCAGTCTGTCCAGTTCCTTTCCATGCTTAAAAGCATGTTGAAGTGTTCAGCTCAAAAACGCAAAGACCCAGACAAAACCCATGTGGTCGCACCCAGGGTGGAAAAGCAGTACAAGTGCCACGTGATCCAATCTACATTCACAGGCAGGTCTCGCCTGACTCCCTTGTCATGCACACCGCACAGAAGAGGCTCTTCACTCAAGCCACTGATAATGCACCTCCACCCAGTAAGGAGAGCAAGATGTTTGATGCTGCGGGCAAGCCAGTGGCAGTGGGAGCTGCCACATAGGGTGTACCGCCAACTCTCTAATTATGATGGACATTAAAGGGAGGGAATGGATGAACTTATCGAGTGCCTTCAAAAGGTGTACAGAAAAAGAGGCAGGGAAAGTATTCAAGAAAGAAATACAATTTCAAAGGCGAACATCCGGTGCTGCTGATGTGATGTGGCCTCACAGAAAGCAAATACCAGTGTCTTTCTTCACAGACCTGCATGGCTGAGGATGTCTGGCTTTCGACTGTTAGTCCAGCGGCACCCTCTCGCCATATCCTTTGACGCAGAACATCTTTGGCCCATGGGTGGATTCCACACTGGAGAAGATTAAAAAGTACTCAGAAATGTGAAGGCTATGATAGCTCAAACACCACCCCAAAATTCCGGTTTCATCCCCAGCAAACGCAGAAAGCCGTGAAAACTGCATTCGTCGCCCAAAAGGCTGCAGTGCCAGACACGGCAATCCTTTCATGATACACAAGTCAGCAAAAGATACGCCAGAGGCAGATTCTTTGGAAATAGCAGAAGGCATGCTAGAGACAACCAGAACAAGGGAATCCTTGGCCTTAATGCAATTACCTTCCACACATTGCCCCCAACCGCTCATCACCTGTTGAGGGATGTAACCTTGGATCAGTGGGTGGTTTTCATTGTTGCCCCAGGCTACTGCGTCTAATTCCGCACCATACGACCAAATATCACATTATGTCCGCACACAAACAGCTGCTCCAAAAGGGACCTGTCCTCTCCAAGAAAGATGGGGTGTTGCGGCAGATGCTAGCCCTACGGCCGCTGAATGGATACATCACGTCAGTGGACTTCAATATGACTGCTTTCCAAAACGTCATCCCCCTACTCTACATCGGAGACTAAATCCTGACCTTCAGTCAGTGCAAACACAATAAGACGATGGACGGAGCGCTGAAGCTTTTCAGACACTCACCCCCTTGTATTTGCTTCGACCTTCAAACAGTACCTTGGGTTTGTGGTAAGTGGAGTTCATTACCAGTTCAAATTCCTACTTTTCGGGTTCACAACAGCCCTGCAAGGAGTAACCAAATATCTGCTAGTGCCAGCAGCATATTTTAAATGCAGCAGCATTATGTCTTGTATTTGGACAACTGCATGGAAAGCGCAGAAGCAGAACAATCAATCAATCAATCACGGCATTTATAGAGCGCGCTACTCACCCGGGAGGGTCTCAAGGCGCTGGGGGAGGGGGTAAGTTACTGCTCGAACAGCCAGGTCTTGAGCTGCTTCCTGAAGGAGAGATGGTCCTGGGTTCGCCGAAGGTGAGTTGGGAGGGAGTTCCAGGTCTTGGCTGCCAGGTAGGAGAAGGATCTTCCTCCGGCGGTGGTTCTGCGGATGCGTGGTACGGTGGCGAGGGCGTGGCTGGTTGATCGTAGCTGGCGGGTGGGCGTGTAGAAGGTCATGCGGTTGTTGAGGTACTTTGGGCCCAGGTCGTGGAGGGCCTTGTGTGCGTGGGTGAGGAGTCTGAACGTGATTCTCTTGCTGACGGGGAGCCAGTGCAGGTCTTTCAGGTGTCCGGTGATGTGGCTGTGTCGGGGGATGTCCAGGATGAGTCGTGCGGAGGCGTTCTGGATGCGCTGGAGTCTTTTTTGAAGTTTGGCTGTGGTTCCGGCGTAGAGGGTGTTCCCATAGTCCAGTGCTCACACTCAACAGGCCATCTCACTCCTCTACAAAGCGGGGGTTCACTGTCGGTGCCAAAAAATGGCACCTCTGCCCCCAACTCGCAACTGTTTTCGGGAGCCATACTGGCTACGATGATAGGAAAGGCCTACTCAAACAAGGGTGGTGGAATTCAAAGACTACTTCCTTTTTTCCAGACATTGTGTTCTCCAACAGTGGTAATGGTAATGAGAATGTTGGAAATGGTGTTTTGCACTGCACTAGTGCCAAACACACAATTGCACATCTGCCTTCTGCAAGAGTGCCTTGTGAGTCACCGGTCACAAAAGATGTGGCAGGTGGAATGTCCTAGTGTTAGCACAGCTCAGAAGTTGAGACAAATTTCAATGGTGAAACTGGGCACATTGTTCTTTGACCCCTGCCCCTAAATATAGCTAGTGTGGTAGCTTAATTGCAGAATAGGCAACACAAATCAGTATTTAAAAAGCATTATTAATGCTTTTATAGAAGGTCTTAAGAGTGTCACCCCCTCCAAAAATGTTGTTAGTCCCTTCCTAGGCCCTCAATATTGCGTTTACTTGGCCCATGGGCCCGCCTATTGGACCGTTAAACTCTTGCCCACTGCAGTTCCTGTAGGAAAGTGGCCTCCCTTTTGTATTTATTTCCTTACATAGTCAGCAAACTGCAAGACCTAGTGATGGGGCAGCCTTTTATTCAAGTTCACAAAGATGGGGTCACCATCAGCACAAACCCTTGCTATCTATCGAAGGCTGTCTCCTTGTTTCGCATCAATAAAACTATTGACTTGCCAATGTTTTTCTCACAATCTCAGTTGGTTGCAGAAAGGGTTTACATACTGTAGAGACACCACATGTGTGACATGTGCTACACTGACGGCTCTAAATCGTTACGGAAGACAAAGTAACTCTTTGTAGCTTTTGGCAAGCCCCATTTAGGAAATCCCATTTCCAAGACAGCCCTAGCGAGATGGCTAATTAAGTGCATTTAAGTCTGATATTCTAAAGCCAAACCCACACGACATACTATGCCTAGAGCACATTTCACTGGCAAAAGGGAACCACAGAGGCCTTCCTCAGCAACAGCCCCCTAGTAGACATTTGAAAAGCCGCTACATGGTCTACTATCCACGAGTTTACCACACACTGTGTGGAATTTCATACTTTGCAACAGGAAAACCGGAGGGCAAACTGTTCTTAAAGCATTGTTCCACATGTCTTCCGTTAACAGCTTGTAAGCCACTGCTTTATGGACAAGGGCACTGATTTTCAGTCTTTGCAAATCATTTGATCTTAAGTAGCACTTGCTGCATACAGAAAACATTACTTCCTACAATTCGTTTGCAGCTTATAGTGTTCTAAATGCACATGCCCCCTTCCACCTCTCCTAAAGCGCACTCGAGGTTTTGGAACACTGACTTTCAAATATATTTTCACAGTACATATAGGCTGGCCTGTTTCACATCACTCAATAAATCAGGAGCTTGTAAGGTTATTCACCCGTGAGGGTCTCAAGGCACGAGGGGCTGGTCCCTCTTGGTGTGAGATCTTTCGAAGAGCCAGGTCTTGAGGTCCTTCTTGAATTGAATCAGCAACGCAGATCGCCTGAGGTGGAGGGGCAGGGTGTTCCAGGTCTTGTCGGCGAGGTAGGAGAAAGAATTTTCCCCGGTTCTGGTCTTGTGGATCCTGGGAACCGAGGCTAGGGCGAATTGGGCAGAACGGAGTTGTGTGGCGGATACGTGGGATGCCAGGCGGTGGGTCAGGTATGCTGGCCCTACACCTACTCTTTTACCCTTATGGGGGAAATACAATCTGAGTTGGAGTCTATGCCCACTGTGGATATCTAGGGAGTATCCGTCACCTCGAAACCCAAAACTCTTTTTCAAACAAAAACGGCTTGCATTGTCTGCGATCAGCATTAGATGGCAGGAGTGGGCAAAGTTTGGAATCTGAAGCACCACAAACTGCCAGTTTATTGTTGACAGGTAGGATTGCCTTCTGGCCGTTTTATTATAGGCCAAACGGATCCAATTTAAGGCACTTTGCCTATCCTTTAAGATCCTGAAACTTGCCTCACCCTGCCTCCTTGCCAATATGTTAACCCCCTACAAACCCACGCGCGAGTTGCGATCCTCGGGGCAGTATTTAGTTACTGTCCCCCGGGTGAAGCGTGCTCGGGCCGGTGGTCGATCTTTCCACTACACGGCCGCTAAGCTATGGAATTCTCTGCCCCCTCAGATCCGCTGCCTAAATCATTTGTTGGCTTTCAGGAAAGCTATCAAAACCTTCCTCTTTCCACTAGCTTAGGCTGTCTACTCTCTTCTCCTGTTGCCTACCAGTCTCTCCTTCACCCTGCTACTCTCTGTGGCTGGCAGCGCCCGGACGCCTCTTTGCTGGGGCAGCTGCGCGCTTTATAAATCTGGCTAACAATAACAATAGGCATGACCAGTATTTTAATGTCCCAGTCGGTAAAAAAATTATTTAAATAACTTACAGTTGATATTTCTACCCCTTATCCGTACATGCTTTAAATAGTAAATATCAGAAAGCACTTTAATATGTGTTAACAGCTGTCTTAATGATTCCCGACTGATAATGAAGGATAGAAAGGTCATGTTAAATATGGGTACAGACGATTTTATATAAAGTTGTACTTAAGTGTCATGTTTTGGCCCTTGCCGAATCTTAAAACGATAATAAATGGGCTGTATTTTTCTCTGATAAAAGGGTCAACCCTATTAACAGATGAGTGACATTTAACTTTCTTTTTTCTGTCTTTGGTTTTCTGTTGCGTTTAGGTGTGTGGGTCAGGTGTGTGTTTGGGCATGTGTGTGCCTGCGTGTCTTTGAACGGAGTGTTGTCCTGCTGCTGGGCTTATCTCCACAGGTGTTTCCGCGGTCTGGGTGTAATTGTAAAGACCCGCCACAAACCAATCCAAGCAGTGTTAAATATGTTGACGCAGGACATGTAAAGCATGGGTATCATGCCGAGAAGCAGGTGTGAAACTAGAACTTGAAACGGTCAACGGGCAGGTAGAGATGACAGCAGAGGAGGGAGCCTCCTTGGAACAGCCGTGGGAAGCACCAGGGGTACAGGAGACTCGGACCACGCCCCCCGGGCCCATACCGCCTCAGCAGCGAGAAGAGAGGGCAGCTCTCGGGTTACGTCCCGGGGGTGAAATGCGCCGCTACTCAATGCAGGGCTTCCAGCAGGCGCGTCGTCGAAAGATGAAACCTGAGAGGATGTTGACGAAGTGTGACGCAGCAGGAAGTTCTTTGCAAAGAGAGGAAGCTGGCAGCGCGTGGAAAGGCCTCAGGAAGAGACTTGCACAAAAGACGGACATGCTGATGAAAGCCACCACACTGGGGGCACCCGGTGCACACCCACAGGACTCGGCTTCTTTGTTCCTCCTTGTGAGTCTCAAGGCAGGAGGAGGAAGGAGTTAAAGCGGGAATACCGATGGGAACCTTAAATATCCATTCTTACAATGCCACGTTTAAGGCAGCCCATAGTGAAGTACCCTCAGATAGAACACCTTAGAATACAAAGCTGTGTTCTGTTGTACGAAGGTCCATATTTTGTACATAGAAATTGGTTTGCGAACCTGGCTTCATTTTGTAAAGTGGCTGATGCACTAATGAGCAGCATCACAAAATGATCACTTGCAGTTAGGAGGTCGTAAAGCCTCCTACCTCATTCGTAATGAATGAGCAGGGTTGGATTGGGATAAAAAATCGGCCCGGGCACGCTAAAAAAAAAAGTAGCCCACATATGCATATTGCCTTTCTGCAAAACACTGTTTCTGCGAAACTTTATTAAACAAGCATTGGCATAGCCAATAGGTCTCGCTTTTGGGACCTTATAAGTATTTAGTTATGCAGCACAATATCCTTAGTGCAACAACATCAACTGTTGTATGGCTAAACACTTATAAGGTCCCAAAGGCGAGACCTATTGGCTATGCCAATGTCATCATACATGCAGGACCTGTAACTTAAATTATTAGATTAAACTAAAATTATTGCCCAAGACCTGTAAAGCTGATGGAGATGTATTTATTGTTTTTATTTAATTATTCATTCATTTATTTATTTGCCAATAAAGTAGCCTGATGGTGTTCAAACTGCAACTGACTGAATTAAATGTCTTTTGACTTAGAATTACTTTCTGTGGAGACATCTCTGTACTTTTCAAATAACCCATTTGAGGGTTGAAAACCTCAATTCAACTTAATTTTGTGAATGAGAACTGACAGCTCCAGTCCAACAAGCACTCTCAGAGACCTGCAGCAATCTGACAATAGCTAGGGGTGGGGAGGCAAGACCGGAAACGGAAGGTGAGCACAAGGAAGCAACAAGCATTGGGAAGCACAACGATGACAGACGTGAAAGCACACCAACGAACTATAAGTACACAGACAACGGAGGATGGGCAGCAAAGGGGGAGCACACGGACTACGGAGGGCGGGAGGGATGGTGCAGCAAACTGACAATAGCTAGGGGTGGGGAGGCAAGAACGGAAACGGAAGGTGAGCACAAGGCAGCAACAAGCATTGGCCGCGCGGCCGTGAAAGTGACGCGGCCGCGCGGCCATGAAAGTGAAACTGATCGCAATCGCGCGCTGATTTGGTGCACGCGCTTTAAGGGTGCCCACGAGCGATGCGCTTGAGCGATGCGCATAATGAGGAAGAGATAGGAAAGCCAGATGGCGGCTATGCGCGTAACCGCGCGCGTAACCCCAAGCTTTAGGCCACAAGCAAAAGCGGGTGGTCGGATTTTTAAAGCCCACACACTAAATGTCTCTGCGCTGGCTCAGGCGAGACCTAAAAAAAAGGGGGGGGTTTAAAAAAATGGTGAAACACACCTGAAAACATGTGAGGCCACTTTTGCTCAGGCCCCCTGCCCCCGCGACAATATGCATACACTAATGGGCCGGCCCAGCGAGAGAAAGGGAGTGATACCTCCGCCCATCTGCCTCCATAAAGGCCACTCAGGCACCCACTGGGCCCCTGGCGGCATCGAACACCGCAGAAACCGCCAAATCTCCCCCCCGCTCAAATAAGCAGCCCACAACTGAAACTGGACACCGGCCTCTCGAGTGCCCGCGTTACCAATCCGACGCCGGGAAAGCAGGCCTTTGGCTCCTGGACAACTCTCTGCCCCAAACCCTCCCCCCCGTCCCCTGAAGCTGCGTGCCCCATTCACAAAGTGGAGCCTGCCTCCCAGTTTGCAGCTGCAAACCACTGATTAATCGCTCTTTGCGATCCCAAATGGGTTGTGAATGGCACTTTACAAATCAGAACGCGTTTTCCGGCTCCAAGTACCTGTTAAAGACATAGACTGCCAGTCCTAGTTTGCAGTCACAAATCCGGCGATTTTGAGAATCGCATTGTTTGTGGAGGCAAAATCCGTTGGTACCTCTGGCCCCAGATGAGGCCACTAAAGTTACTGCAGCTGGAACAGGGACGGACATGGGCAGAGCCCTTTACATTTCAAGGGCTAGCTGAGTGCAGTCACCGCAGCCGGAGCAGGGACGGGCATAGCTGGCCCTTGACATGGAAAGTGCTCTGCCTATGCCCGTCCCTGCCCCAGCTGCAGTGACACCACTCAGCTAGCCTATGAAAAAGGTTTGCACTAGGTACCGTCAGCGTTTTACCATCATAACTTTTGAAACCACTATAAAAATGTAAAGTCTTTTAGCACGTTTTGCAACAGCCTATTTATACTATGTGCAACTTTATACTGTGTGTCTAGTATATTTTTTAAACTAATGACACACACTGCTTTCTGTCACAGGCTTGGATCTCTTAGCACTATTGATAGCATTACTATATCCCCAGCCCAGAGCACCGACCAGATTTAAAATCCGTGACCGTCCAGTTAGATTCACAGATATCTGAAGTGACTGCATTAACCAACTGAGGTCTCCTACTAGAGGAACATTTAAGTTGCATTTATTTTTCTCTCGAGGTGTGCATAAATTATATTTCATATGCAGTTACCTGTAGGCGAAAGGCCTACAAAATAGAGAATATTTTGTTCTGTTTAGCCACGCCTCCCTACACTTGCTGGCCCCGCCTGCACTGTACTCGGGGTCACAGTGCCCATACTTTTCTTTATACACTTCACCCCTGACCCTGAAGGAGTGAAATCTGTCCTGACGGGTTGCAAGGCTCCTTATGCACGCTCCACTCGTAGCTGGTGAGCTGTCCGTTCAGCTCGCGCCCGGTTATTTCCCTCCATTTTGTCTAAAGGTTGCTCTGAGCACATGTCCGTCAGAGCTCTTCTAATTGTTTTCATGGATTGCCAAGATGGATCCTACAGGCGGGGGTCGTTTCATTTTATTGAATTTAGTCCGATTTTTCAAAGTGCTGTTCAATAATATCGAAGGAGGGACAACATGATGCAGAGAGAGGGGTAAAGATCAGGAGGTTGACCTAAAAGGAGCCGAAAGGGATGCATTATAGAGCAGAGTGTGGACACCCGGACAGAAAGCAAAGAGGAGGGTTGACGAGGAGATCCGAGCATAAGAACAACGAGGAAGGAAGAATACAGACATGACTGTAAATATTATCAGTGGAGGCCAGGTTGGGGGGGGAGGGGTGGGGGGTCAGCTAGACTATGGAAGCCCGTTTAGACAACACAAAGGACATTTCAGACAGGCCCGGCTTTAGCGCAGGTGGCGCCCGGTGCGACAATCTGTTTTTGCGCCCCCGCTACCCCCCACCCCGCCCGACCTCTCCCTCCCACCAACCTCCTTCTGCACGGATTCCCTCACTACCATCCTCCAACAGTGCCCCATGCTTCTCCATAGGTCTGGAGAATTTCAAACTCCGCATTTAAAACGTACCACAGTGGTTGGAGTTGGCTTTGACAATAAGAATGCATTTCTACCAAAAAATCTTTTTGAACAACGTTATCATAATGAAAGACTAAGAAAAAACAACGTTCTAACCTGTGCCATGCAGTTTGAATGCAGCTCTTTGATAACGGTTCATAGGTCACTGTGCTATATACAGAGTGTACTTGTGAAATACAATTAACAAAATGATCTCGTTATAAAAGCAGTAATCCAATGAGCTAGTCACATAAAAATACAGTTCAGTGATTTCGGTCATTCTTTGCAGCAGGCATATTAACCGAAATTCTGCCAATTCAAAGCTGTACTAGCTCCCAAGCTGCCTTTAGATTTGCTGATTATCAAATTGCACACAGTGACATTTCTTTCAGGTAGCAGGCACCCTGGACAGAAGGCTTGCTTCTTTTACAGCTGCCTCTCTGTGCTCTCTTTCCATGTAAGAGGGGACCCTTTCTCCCATTTCAATCCGCATTAACTCGATCGTTCAGGAGCTTTTTTTTTTAAAACAAAAAGTATTTGAACTGTTTTGATTACATTAATAAAGCTTGGGAACATCGCCCGCCCCACCCTGGCTCCCTACCATTTTGACCTATGTTCAAGATAGGTAAAATGAGTACTGCTGAGTTAACTTGGCAGGATCTGTTGCTTGCACTTGGTTAACCAGCAGAGGAATGGGTGTAAGCACTATGTATAAAGCTATCGTCTTACTTTCATCATAGAGCCTTAGAAATTGAGGCTGCCGGGCATACACACCATGCGTGGAAGCTTTGCGTTCCTCCCCCAGAGTGATAAAGGGAAAAGTGGGCAAACTGACGTTTTCGTTCGGCTTGCTCTGCCTAGGTGGTCCAGAGGGGTCTTGCCGACTGTTCCCAGACCTCCAGTAGCAGCTGATTGTTGTTCTGGTCTTTGGGCTGGCCACGGGTGGGCCTGGTTCGGCTTTCGGTAGAAGGCTGCATAAAGGGATCCCTCAGGTGAAGAAGGATGCCTTTAGCGAGCCATCCCGGTGCCAACCACATCTTGACAGGTTGCGGTGTGCTCAAGGCCTGTTAGGAGGTATGGTCATTATTTGCACCCACCACCTTTTTTTAAAGGGGCCCTTTGTATGCTGATGCAGACAGGCTGCGACAATGTACAGTAATTGTGGCTTTTATTTAGTGAAAAAAGTCATCTGAGCGATTTTGATGGTGGTGACTGTTGACTACCATCTTCCCAAAAGAGTCTCCCCTCACGGACACATGGCCGAAAAGCATGGGTTATTGTGCCCAAGCCATAAGATGCCCACTTATCTTATTCGTGGGGCCTCTGCTGTGCCTGGTAATAGACGGCATAGGTACCCCAACGACATTTGGACAGCGGGAGCTCAGAAAGCAGTCAAATTCTTTGCAAAAATGTGTGAAAATCTACTGAAATATTTTACAGTTTCTTTGGCTAACTAAAGGTAAAATGCTCTGTCGACGGAAATTAATATAAATGGTGCCCAATCTCATACCAAAAATTAGTTAAACTCTCTCGCATTCTCAAATGTTTTGAAGGCAGGGTAATTGAAGTATTTTTTAATTTTATTTATGAGTTCTTATAGAGCAAATGGCTACCCAAAAACGGGTTTCCCAATGCTGTATGTAAGCCATATGTCCCATTGCTTCCGTCTCTTCTGAGTCCCCTCTTTGGCATCTTGATGTTGGAGGTGGGCAAGCCAGCAAATTCATAAACTGCACAAGGTGTCTGACTTGACTCTAAAGCCCTCCTGACCAGTCCCTGGTATTTGGTCCTATAATTACAGCGCCTGATCTGAACCAACATAGATGTATCTTGAATTTGGTTCTAAATTATCAAATTATTTCAAGTTTTCCCATCACCATAGAGCCAAAACATTAAGATTTTGTTGCTTACTGCACCAAAATGTGAATGTCCCAGTATTTACTGGCCATTTTTCCCCTCTTTGAATTCCAGCAGGTTTGACTTGCCAGAATTTGAAGAGTACGATCTTTATCACAGACACTGGGTGCAGTAAATGGCCCAATACTTATAATTGCAGTCCCTTGGCAAATAGTTAGTTGCTCAGTGATAACAATTTACTGGAACACCCATAATGAGGGCTTAAGAGTCAAAATTGGCGGAGGCCTACCCGCGAAGAGGACATAAAGGGGCCAGAGCTTTAACCCAGCCGAAGGTCCAGTCAAAACTGAGGGGTTCGCAAGATAGCAGACACTTTTGCCCCCCCACCCCCTGTTTTCTCCTCCCCCATTCCCGGTGCAAGGCCAAGCCACCAAAATCGAACCCAAGGGCGCCAACACTTGGCCAATGGCCTGGGGATGGGGGGGCGACTTCTGAACTGACGTGTGCGGTGGGGTGACCCTGATATGATCAACAACCTGGGCGATAGGAGTTGGCAAAGAACAGGACCAGCACAGTGAGTGGAAGAGTTGTGGTGTGGAGAGGACAGCAGGACCACAGCACAGCGCAACTCTCATTCACGCTTGCAAACAGTACAGGCACAGAGAGAGGAGGGTCGTGGTCAGTCTATAAGGTGATGCAGCCTGATCCCATTATCGGTGGCGTTACATGCAGCAAAGGGGCAACTAGGAGATGTGACCTCGGGAGTTTCTTCAGCAAGCGCTGCCCTCCAGGAGAAGCATGAGCTGCACAAGGGGCACGGCCAAGCGTGACCTCAACCGTCCGTCCCGTTAGGCGGCACTGACCACCTTTAGGAGGACAAGGGCAGGCATGACAGACAGCAGAGGGGGCGTGGGGACAGCCTTAATGTGACGCGACCCAGCCCACCAGAGGGCTGTTGCAGAACTTTTAAATAATAGTTCTTTAGACTGTTTGGGTCGTCTAGTGCAACAAGTGGGGTTGGGGACAGCCTTAAGGCGACGTGGCCTGGCCACTCCCACCAGTTGTAATCAAGAAGCCACGCCAAGGGCAGCCGGGGGACAACCTTGTCTGTGACGTTGCCTAGCCTCCCTTATGGTAGCCAGTGCACCACACATGACCCATGTGGGACAGCACCTGGTAGAACTGGCAAGGGAGACACAAGACAAGTCGGGCATGGAGGAACAAACTCAGGCAAGCGAGTTAAAGATGTTAAGAATGGCAAGGACAGCGGTGGCCAAGCACGGAAAGGACTGGCTCATGAAGCAGCTAGGAGGCGAGCACAAGGAAGCTCCAGGTGACCAACATAGCGACTTGGGACCCGGCAAGACAGAACCAAACAAGGAACTCAATGAGGAGCTCGACATAAGGGAAAAGCCAAAGAAGAGACAGGACCACCAGCAAAAGCGCAAAAAAGTGGAGAAGGGTGTCCAGGAGTTGAAGAACCCGGCACCTATGGCTAACTCAGCGATGGGAGTAGCAGCCAAGTGCAGCAGGAGCAAAAACACAAACTGAGCAAATCAGTGCGATTGTTCAAGAGTGCTTGAGATCGATTGCACCAGTGTTGTTCCCGGGCCAGGGGCTCCCAGGGGGATCACAGTCCGGCAATGGCAACAGCACCCCAGGAGCAGAGCAGTAATTGGGGACTCGGAGCAGTGGGAGATAGAAGAAGGGTGGATCTGGGGAGCTTAGGCTCAGGAGCAGGAGGCAGAGGAAAGGCAGACGCAGCAGGCACCCCCACAAACAGACTGCACGCAAAGGGAGCAGGGGGAGCCAGCAGCAGGGAGGCTAACAAGTGCAGCAGGTTGGTCCCCAGTAGAAGGATGGGAGATCTTCGTGGGTAGTGTATGAGGTCTCCAGGTGAAGAACCCAGCGCTATGGGCGCAACCATCAGAGACATATGTCAGGCTGGCGCTGGGCCAGCCATCCATGGTAATGAGGGCTTCATTTCATGATATATTGTAATACTATGGGACTGGAAATATGTATATATTATTTTAACATATTGTGCATCTCGGATGAGGTCTATATCGATCAATAAATTTAATTTCATAATGAGGGCCACAGGGCTCGTTCGCCTGATCTCACTAGTAGTCAAGAAGAGATTATGGCGCAGAGAGTTTATCAATGTTTTTTCTTTTCTGGAAATACAAATGGAGGGGCTGGATCTAGTGGCAGGGCATGAAAAGGAAGACGACAGGAAAGAGAGAAGGGTAGGAAAAGAGAGAAACTTTCATAATTGGACTGACACCTTTAGAATGATGGCATGCATCATAGTTTAGAAATTTCCACACTACGCCCACGATTTGTGGTTGTATGAAGCCTAAATCCACAAAGAACACGGGCAGTTCACAGATGATGCCTGGCTGGAATAAGACAAGGGCGTCCGGCTAAAGATGCAAACATTGCCAAATATGACCCTGAATGCTAGCAAGAGGCGAAGGAATGGTCTGGCAGGGGTAATAGCCCTTTTGGCAATCAGCACTTAAAGGGAAGCAAGAGAAAAGCATACGCTTCTGCAGGGCTAGGCCATACATGTGGGTTGGAAGCACCTAGACATTGTCTCGGGGAGATATATATATATATATATATATATGTGTGTGTGTGTATATATATGTGTGTATATGTGTGTGTGTGTGTGTGTATAGATATATATGTGTGTGTGTGTGTGTGTGTGTGTGTGTGTGTGTGTATATATATATATATATATATATATGTGTGTGTGTGTGTATGGCTCAGATTTCACTCTTACAAAACCATTGAAATTCAGCAGTTATACTTACCTAAGCTAACTATAACTTGCGCACCCGCAGTGCACTGCTTATGACCTCACATATTACATCACTCATGAAATGGTCAGTGGGCATAAGTTATAGTTAGCTTAGGTAACCATAACTGCTGAATTTCAATGGTTTTGTACAAGTGAAATGCAACAAAAAAAGATGATGGACGGAATGTTGAACATTGTCAAACATTTACCCCCCAGTCACAGATCTGAGTTAAATCCATCATTTTTCTCGCCACGCCATTCCAGTTTGGACCCAGCCATATGCAAATCAGCCTTGACCTTGTGCCCCATGGGAACAGTCCAGTCCGAACTGCCAAGCCAGGTCCTCCCTGGACTAGAAAACAAGCATCCTGGGACCGGTTTCGGGGCATCACCCCTCATCAGCCATGCTAGGTTGAAACCGGTGGTGTAGCAAGCACGGGACCCACGTCTGAGCCTAACTATAACGTCCCTGCAACCTTTTTTTTTTTTTTTTTTCCAGTGAATTTCTGAGGTTTTTTAAATTCTATTTTCTAACTATAACATCCCTGTAACCTTTGGGTTTTTCAGTGAATTTCTACTTTTTTTAGATTCCATTTCCTAACTAGAACGTTGCTGTAACCTTTGTTTTTTTTCCAGTGAACTTCAACATTTGTTTACATTTTATTTCCTACCTGTAAACTTTGAGAGTGGGTGCGTGAGTGGCTGTATAGGTAGGTGAGTGGGGGGTAGTGGCTATATGGGTCTGTGAGTGGGTGTGTGAGTGACTGTATGGGTGTGTACATAGCTGTGTAAGTGGGTGTAGGAGTGCCTGTGTGGATCTGAGTGGGTGTATGGGTGTCTGAGTGGGTCTGTGAGTCGGTGTGTGAAATTCTGAGTGGGTACATGAGTGTCTGAGTGGGTGTGCGAGTGGGTACATGAGTGTCTGAGTAGATCTGTGAGTGGGTGCATGAGTCTGAGTGGGGTCTGCGAGTGGCTGCATGAGTCTGAGTGTGTCTGTGAGTGGGTGCGTTAGTGCCTGACCTTTATTCAGCCTCTTTCTGCTCGTTTCTGAGTAGCTGGCAGTCACAGAAAGATTTCTGTTGCGACTGCCATTCAACTGGCTCAGCAAAGTGTCCCAAGCACTGCCTGGAGAAAAAGAAAAAGGCCAGAAGGGTTGGGCCTACTGGGATTTGCAAATCCTGGATCCTCATGGGCATCCGAATTTGTGAATCCAGCGTAGGATTTACAAATTCTGTACAAGAAAATGAAAAAAATGCATTCAGTGCACTACTGCTGTGCTTGGCCAACAGGCTCATGTGGTGTTTTTGCTACACAAGGCGAGGTGGGAGCAGGGCCTGATTGCAGTGCAGGCCCTGGTGGCTGTCACCCACGGTGCATGGCTGAGCTCCATAATCTTTTGATGTTGGCTGCCTTGGAAGAGTTGGGCTCAGGGCCTGGCCAGACACCTAGCCCTGCGTTCAACTCCACTGTGCCTGGCCTAGGAGATTGGGCTCCCGCAGAGTGTTGGGTATAGGAGGCCCACCCCTGCTTCAAACAGACAGTGGTGGTGTACTTCAGGCATTGGCCACCTGTGGAGAGTTAGGCGCAAGGAATTCTTGGATGTGCTAGATGATTGGAAAAAAACATTGAAAAAACCAAGCTCGCACAACAGCCATGCAAACCATAACTCGCACATTAAATGCAGGCTTATGACCTTACAATATTTGTACCAATAAATAATTCCTAAAAGTGAAATGTAATGAAATAAAACTAAATCATACCAATTCATGATACTAAATTTATAGTCATCTTTGTCAAAGTGGTTAGGGTAATTTGATATGTTGCATCTGTAAGATGATTTACAACATCATTAATTCCATCTGTTTCATTAAGCGTGAGGTTATGAGCTTTACTTTTGGTGTGTGAGTTATGGTTTGCATGGCTGTTTCTGAGCTATGGAGCGTGCACCTAATGATAACGTGTGAATTTGAGCGGTTTTTCTGTTTTAATTCATTACCATAACTGCACTTAAACTGTGCTTTTTTAGGTGAATTTCTGCATCTTTTTTTGCAAACATACCTTGAGGTGTTCTAATCAAAGCTAAACATAATTCACTTTAATATTAATTAATTCAGTGAAATATATATATATCTTCCATTCATATAGTTTTGTGTGACACATATGCATAATATTTATTTATATATGTATATATTGTAGGAAGCTGGCTCTGTATATACTATACCAAAAATGAGGTATAGTGTGCAGAGTCCAGTTGAACCCCAAATGTAGGCAGAGGTAAAAGTAGATAGCACCTTACTCTCTATTTGTGGTAGCGTGGGCGAGCAGTAAGGCTTTATCAGAGGGTAGTGTTAAGCTTTTGTTGTACACACTCGGGCAGCAAATGATGTCACACGCTCAAAGACTGAACTCAGACCAATTTGGTTGTATAAAAATATTATTTAGCTATATTTATTTTCTAGAACCAAGCAAGCCTGGTACAGGTAAGTGTAAGTGGTACTTTTCAAGGCAGGTTGAACAATACAAGCAAGCTGAAGGAAAATGTCTTTTTTACAGGTTTGTTAATCTTTTCAATACAGTAGAAACTACTGTTAGATTACTTTTGATTACTTTACAGATTACTTTATGGATTACTTTTTCTACTCAGTGTGATATGCCTAGATATCACACTGGGATATTTCCTAGAGAAAAGGTTAGTAAAGCAGTTTTCAATTATTTGCAGTTTTTCAAGTTCTCATACAAAACCAACTCCACACAGAACAATTTTCAAGGAAAAACAGTCAATGTATCCCTATAGAGAAAATGTGGTTATCGGCTAACAGGTAAGTACTTAGTTGTGGGAGTTGGTATTCTGGGGTTAGAACCAGGGTTTCCCCTGGGTCAAGGATGCACTCTCAAAGCACCCTCAGTGGCACTAGGGCGGCCGGGTGCAGAGTGCTGAGGCCCAATGTTATCCAATGGGGATAGGGTGCCTCCGGTTGGTGGCTGCTCACGAGCAGGCCACAAGGTTGTGGGAGCAAAGCTCCTGGTGTTATGATCAAGGCAAAGGGGGATCTGAGTTAGCAACCAAAGTACACCCGCAGCGGCGCTGGGGCGGCTGGGTGCAGGGTGCTGTTTTGGCATCGGGTGCCCTGTTTTTAATGGGGATTCTCCTGTTGCAACAAAGACTGCAGGCTTGGGGATGAAGATGTTCTGGAGGTGACCACCAGTTGGAGAGGTAAGTTGGGATGCTGGGGCACCGTCGGTTGGGCCAACCAAGGCCGTGGGGTGTCTGGTGCAGGGGTGTCTTTGGGCGTCAGGTTTTCTTACCAGCTCCGGTTGCAGTCAGGGGGGGAGGGGGAAGGGGGATCGTCCAGAAAGAGGCTGCAGGCTTCGCTTGGAGATTCGATGCAGGTCCGAGATCACCAGATCTCAGGTCAGGATCGCCGGGGAGACCTCCTCGTGGTGTTGGGCCACTCTAACTCAGGCCGTAGGCATCGGGTGCAGAGTGGTGCAGACTCACGGTTTTGGCTGGGGCCAGAGTCTGTTGGTGAGCAAATCCGGTGCTCACGGGAAACAAAGTCTTTGACTTGGAAGGCAGGGCAGGTCCTCGGGGTTCTTGAGGTTGCTGGCTGCAGGACACACCAGGATTTTGCTGGAGCAGGTTCGAGGTGGGGACAGGCCGGTAGGGCTTGGGGCCAAGTCAGTGGGCGTCCTCCTCTTCTTAGTTCAGCTCGGTTTCTTCGGTCCTTCTTCATCTCTTCTTCTTGTCGATTCTTGTCTGAGGAGGCAAGGTTCAGGGTTGCCCCTAAATATAGGTTTAGGGGCGTTACAGGTAAGTAAAGGTTGGGACCAATGGGTCCCTTCCTTGGGGTGGGTACACCCCCTATTATGCCACCCTCCAGTGGGAGGGGGGCATATGCCTCACTCAGGTTGGCTGGATCCCCCCATCTGCAAGATGGCGGGGACTTAGAGTTGTGCTTCACCTCGCCTTCCCCACCTGAGGGGTGGGGTTGGGGTTGGCAAAGGTGGGCACACCTCCCTTCCTCAATTGGTTTTCTTGCCGATTCTCCTGCCCAAAGTGGGGCTCAGAACCGGTGGGGGCCAGTTGCTGGAAGCAGCAAAGGCCTGGGGTAGCTCACAAAGGTGGCAAGCCTTTGAAGCTTCCCCTTCATGGACCCTGCCCACCCTGGAGGAGGAGGCTTGGCACCTTGTCCCAGGATGTGCATTGTTTCAGATCCCCAAGAGCAGCAGGCTCTCGACCCAGGGGTCCAGAAACATGTCTGGTGGTGGCAGCTGGCGAGCAGCCACTCAGCCTGGACACTAGTGTTAGGCCGTTTTTCAGGGGGCATCTCTAAGATGCCCTCTGAGTGCATTTTTCATTAAATTCCACACTGGCATCAGTGTGGGTTTAATGTGCTGAGAAGGTTTGATACCAAACTTCCCAGTTTTCAGTAAAGCCATTATGATGCTGTGGAGTTTGTAATAACACTCTCAGCACCATATACTCTTCATGGCATTACTTCACGTACAATGTCTAAGAATTGGCTTAGACACTGTAGGGGTACAGGGCTCATGCACCACCCTCACCACTGGTATAGTGCACCCAGCTAAAGGGGTGGCTGACTTATGCCAGGGCAGTGGGTTGTAGGCAGGGATGTGTGCCATGTTGACTCTTCACTTTGTTCTGCACCAAAACACGCAGGCTGCAAAAAAAAAGGTGTGTGTGTGGAGGTGTGTGTGTGTGTGTGTGTGTGTGTGGAGGTGTGTGTGTGGAGGTGTGTGTGTGGAGGTGTGTGTGTGTGTGTGCGTGCGTGTGGGTGTGTGTGTACACACACAGGGCCTCTAAGGGTGGCACAATAGGTGCTGCAGCCCTTAGAGGTCTTCCCTGGCCACAGTGACCTGGGTACCTGTGGTACCATTTACAAGGGACTGACCTGTGGCCAAAGAGTGCCAATTGGGTTTTGTTTTTAATGCAGTTTAGGGAAAGAACATAGGCCCTGGGTACCTGTTTGGCTGGAACTCAGGGCACACTCAGTCAAAGTACATCAGCAGTTTAGCAAAAAGGGGGGGCAACCATGCAAAAAGAGTGCACTTTCTTACATATATATGTATTATGCATATGTATTATACAAAACTATATGAATGGAAGAGGCACTACTAACCCATACTTCTCACCAACCAGTTTGCCAGCTAGTGGCAGCCATAACTGGAACTGGGATCAGGACTTACACCCCAAGAGATTTCTGGCCTGCAGCTCTGTGATGGATAAAAGAGTGGCTTGGTTTTTGGGAGCAATTCTAACCAGCATTTTTTTTTTTTTTTTGGACAGAACGGCATTGACGTGAACATTCGTAACACCTACAGCCAGACGGCCCTGGATATTGTAAACCAGTTCACAGCTTCCCATGCCAGCAAAGACATCAAGCAGCTTCTGAGGGGTGAGTATGTGCCAGCGAGGTGGAAAGGATGCAGAGAACATACAGTACTGTGCATGCCATCCCGTTGGGGTGGTATGAAGAAGGGAGGGAAGCAAGCCCCATTTTGAATGGCCCTACCCTCTGCTAGAGGTGTTGTAGCACCGAGGGCCTTTGCTCTGAGAAAGATCATACTGCTTACGTCATGTGACTATGACCGGGCACTACTGGAGGATGTGCATCTCCAACTGACACTCCAATCCCACAAACACTCTCTACATTCTAGATGACCTCACACACTGGCTGAGCAGCAGGGACCATGAGCACTGGGGAGGATGTATTAAGATACAACATGCACAGTACTGAAACGCTCCAAGACAGACCAGTGCACTGCTCTGAGGAGGCTTACACTGTCGGAGACCCTTCGCTCTGATGAGACACTGCTTCTTGTAGGAAGATCATAGGCTTGGATATTCTAGCACTGACCATGCAAAGTTGGTGCAGTAACTATGGATGTTTAAAGTAGCCAACAGGGACCAATACTTTTAGAGGCTCTGTCCATATGGTGATGTGATGTGCCTACAACTTCTTTTTGCTTCCAGAGGCCTCTGGTATCCTGCAAGTTCGAGCACTGAAGGATTTCTGGAATATTCATGACCCAACAGCTCTGAATATCCGAGCGGGAGATATCATTATGGTGAGAAAAAGCACACTAACCTACCACCTCCAGCAGTCGGATGCCAGCTGTAGTGCTCTGTGCCATACCACCTTTAGAGCTCCTTCACTACTGCGCAGCTATGCAGCACAGCACGCCTGCATTGTGCCCCATCACACAGCCAGGGTGTCTACATCATTACACAGCTACAGCTCCTATGCTCGCCAATCTCTTGCAGTCCCACACAACCAAACTAACAAACCTCTACACAACTTCATGCCAGTGTTCATATGCAGTCCCTCTACTACACTACCCCAATTCGAGTGCGCCTACACTATCGCACCTTCAGTGCCCTGCAGCATTCTACCACTACCTCCAGTGATCTCCTTTACCCCTCACCCCCATGGCTTCTCCAGCCCCACCCCAACATTCATACACTATTGTAGAACCATCACACCTCCAGCATCCCACTGCTCCGACACATTGCACAGATCGTGCAGTTATTGCCACGTGCAGTCAATACATGCAACACTGTTCACAGAATGTACACTTACAATACTCCAACAATATATACATCAACACCTCAATCATTACACAGTTTCTGCACCATCCAACAACAGACCTCTCACTTACACACTTAATGTTTTTTTCCATTGTGCAGTTAGTGCTCCGATCTCACCCCACAGCACGTGCGCCCTCACCGCTGCAAAGCTAAGGTATCTGCGGCACCACCCAGCTGGCACTCCTGCACCATCTCGCTCATTCCCATCATTGACCAAAACTACTATATGTTCCGCAGTCAGAACTGCTGAGCATTTGTATACATTTTCACAGCAACTGTGTTACTGTACCGAGGCACAGTCTGGCTTGTACACCTTTACATCACAAGCATTTTATGCAGTCAACATTTTTAGACCACCTCTTACAGTCAGTGCTGCGGTATTTACTGTACAACAGCTGTGCCTACACCAGCCACACGGTAAAGTGAGCCTTATCTATATCTCAGTGACCTCCCTTATTCTTCTCGCAGGTCTTGGAGCAGCCCACTGATGACCGCTGGAAGGGACATATCCACGATACCCAAAAGGGCACTGATCGCGTGGGCTACTTCCCGCCATCCATCGTAGAAGTCATCAGTAAACGCCTGGGTCAGTAAAAGGGAAGCTAGTGGTGGTTGGGCTGTGTTGAGGAACCTAATGAGTGAGTGGAAACAGAAGAAGGTGGAGCAAGCAATTAAACAAAAGTATGTGAGTTAAAGGGGAGTGATGAACACAGGGTGGATTGTGGGTACACTAGGGTAGGAGTCACATGTGAGGATAGGGAACACCTGAAGTTGGGAAGTCCGCAGTAGGCAGCACACAGAATGAGATTAGCTGTTCTGGCCAATGCGCTGTCTCAAAATAATGGCTCTTACCTGAAGCTTGATCTCATTTATACTCCAGTCACCTCCTTGGGGGAGACCTTAACAAAGGATCGGTCATTACTATGGTACATATCTTGAAGAAGACATTTCTACGCAGTCCTGTGAGTTCTACCATATGACAAGCACTCTGTAACAAAAAATGTACTGCACTGCAAACAGGCTTTCTGTACTCTCTAAGATAATACATTTGATGAGGGGCCATTACTGCCCCTTCCCATCATAGCGACATTCTAGAAGGGGGCTATCACCAGGCATCTACAAATTTCCTCAGTTAAATTTTTGTAACTTGACAGCCAACACTTTGGAGAAACGGATTAAAGAGGGGGGTGGCTTTCTACATAGTAGATAAAGAGGAACATAACCTCGCACAGCAGCTTTGCTCTTAATTAGTTACGATTTTATGTACTTATCTCAGAGAATTCTGCGCCATGTTCCTCACTCATCAAAGTAGGGGATCAAATGGAGTAGATCGAAATCTATACTTCTTAACAAACCCTTTCCAGTTGGCATACTCCTTGCCTTTTTGTGGGAGACTTTGAAGTGTGACAGCAGAATCCCCAAGTGGATCTGCATCTTTTAAAAAAAAATGTTTAATTAACTTTATTTATTCATTTTGAATAACAATTAACACAGGTGTATATTCCGTAGTGAGCCTTTACGAATAGCTTAGAATTAGCCACTTTAGTTACATTCCCAGTTATTGGACATACATAAACAATCATGGATCTGCATGTTGAAGACCTTGAGGGATAGCAAAGGGCTTTTGCTGCTTTGGTGAACCAATTCAGTGGCGGCTCCTCCGCTAAGGCGGAGGAGCGTCGCCACACTGTAAACAGGAAAACGAAAATGATAATTACTGAAGTTATTATCATTTTCCTTCCTGCTTAGGTGCAGTGAGGGGCGGGTGGGGCTGGGCAGTGCAGGGTAAGGAGTGTTAAGCACACTCCCTTAATGGACGACTGCTTGGTCGCCCCTCTTGGGCCGGCCAAACCGTCCTGCCCACTTTGCATCTTCCCCCACCAGGCTGCATTATAAAGCCTGGTGACGAACATGCAAAGCCTCCCTGTCTGAGCGCCGATCCACAGCGCTCAGACCAATCGGAACGCTGTCTTACCAGCGTTCTGATTGGACAGGGACTTCTGGGAGGCTGGCAGCTTCCTGTTGGGCGCGGATGAGAAGGAGCAGAGGCGGCAGCACCCAGCGGCATTCAGGTAAGTCCCTTTAATTTTTTTTTTTTAAATTCGCTCCCTGCCTTACCACTTGTGTTTAGTAGCGACCGAGACTGGAACCAATTAAGCTCTCACCATTTATTCATAACTGTATGATCACCCGGCTCCTTCTATTCTGCAAGGCCCAGTCTCTCACCTTACCTTGCAGTGGGTACAGCTGTGAGACGACCCCAAGCCCTGCCATCGGTCAGCATTAAACACATCCCATTAGGCATTCTAAGAGGCGATTTGTTTTGCAAAGGGCTGCAGAAGGGACCTCCCTCAGTCAGACAACCAGTCAGCCATTCATTCATTCATTCACCTCTGAGAAATTCATTAGAAAGGCAGATACTGAAGCCAAAGATCTTTTGAGTTCGTCTGGGAGAAGTCTGCTACTTTGGATTGTTTTTGCAGCTGAGTGTTAGTACAAACGCTTAATGAGAGGCTCCCAGGGAGAGGAGGGCATATTTTGCACACCACTCTTTTCTACATCTAAGCGTAGTTCAGTCAGGGATTTTATGCGTCAAGATCAGCGGCTCAAACCACATTCTTGCTGCTAGTGGGCAGCGCATGTGCAGATTTAAAGGCTGCATAAATAGATTCTGCTATCTTTGATTTCCACGCCACCTGATTCTGATTTTCTCATTGTGCATCCATTTCACGGTATTTAATACAACACACCGATAGTTATCATTTTATAGCGTGCTTGCTCTAATCATAGGTAATTTTTTTCAAGTTGGTACTTTGAAATAAATCGTGAATGCTGAAAAACAGAATCAACTGCTCCACATTTAAGGCTCTTTCTAGACCCCGAGGCAACAACGTAGGCTCATCTAGCTTGCTTTTTAGTGCTAATGGGGGTTAATTATTCATCCTCTCGTAATTATTCGTCTAGAAATCAATAAGTAGAGCAAAAAAATTTAAATCGGAGTAATACAACTTTGCTGCAACAATGGCTGAGGAGTTCTTGCAAGTTACTGTGTCCACAAAAACGAATTAAGCCTTATAAATCGCCTCAGACAATGTTTGCTGGTCTTCGCGCAGTTCTTTTTATGCATTTCCATGTTCGCATGGAGCCGAAGCAGGTATTGATCTTGAACGTTAATGAGATTTCACCTCAGATTCTTTTTGGTATAACTTTGAACCAGACAGCATGACCCATTTTTTAGGTTCATTTAGGATTAACCAATCGTCGTCGGCAAGCTACTTTTTAATTGAATCAAAACCTGCATCGATTGGCCTTTATCTCCTTGTCCATCGCTCCCTTTATTTGGAAATTAATTTGACTATCGTTGACAAAAATATAAAAAGCTGTGAACTGGTTCATCGAGGCTTGGGTTTGCAGCCGGGCCAATCAGGGCCATGGCGTCTGTGTCAAACCACGCAAACCATTCACAGTAATTGTAAGGTCCTCTTCAGTCTGTCAGTCAGGAATGATGTAAACCACTCTTAAATCGTGCCGTAAACCCCTTTCCACTTGCAGTCTGGATTAGTGTTGTATCTTGGTGTGTCATGCGCTGCGGATGAGTCCAGCAGCAACATGATGAGTTATTGACTGGTTTCCATCAGTCCCTCTTCTATCCCTGATAGTCGGTCTGTTCATTCCCCAGCAGCTGCTATTTCGCAGTATGTTGCTAGTTGTGAAGTATTAGATGTCGGTCTGTTGCCGTTTGGCTTTGAACTGTCTTTTTTTAGTACACGGGGCGAGGTTTTTCCAGTTCTCTTAGCACTACCACTTGTTTAACTGAGTGGGTAATTCTACTCTGGCCCAGCTGCTCTGCACATTCTGTATAGTGTATGAAGGAGGGGAGTCAAATGGACCAAAGGAATAGTTGATGGATGTTATGATTTTCAGAGCCCCGTCGTTGCTTATAGGCTTTAAGTGGAACCAGAGGAATATTATTTGTCTGCTATTTATTGCTCTTTGCTCCAGTTCTCCTTTTATTTAGACTAATGGGATGTCACGTCTGCTAGCCAAGATGACGGGGCAGATCTTTACCCAAAGGTAAAGCGAGTTGAAAACCCAAACTCATGTGTGGCTCTTCCTTCATCAGTGCTGTGCCCCTGATACCCCCACTTGCTCCTTAATACCAGAGTTCCTTTTCTCCCCCCCATATTAAATCTGTTGCTGTACAAAGGCGGAAAGGGGTATTGTTGCTATTAAAGGACAGAGCTTAGTTCTGTCGGTGTCACGAGAGAGAGAGGTCAGTCCTCCATCCAGCTGGACTTCTTCAGATTGGTGGACCCATTGTGAAAGGTCCTCTGATGTGGGTGGCAATGCCCAGGGCCTTATCGCAACGTACTCCATCCCTAGAAAGAAAATGCAGGCACCGTTACAGATCATCAGACAAAGCTATGTAAGACAACTTAAACACGACTCTCTCTCTCTCTCTCTAAGCATCAAATTGAAAATAAACTCTTACATGAGGCACATTATGAAAGCTTCTTCTCCTCATTAGCTGTGTTCTAGATTGTTAATGAATTCTGGAAATAAAACATTCTATAATAATGACCAGACCTTTCACAGTAGCTGTTAAATGCTTCATCTTGTTTATATATATATATATATATTTCTTTATTTCGTGCGCATAAGTAGAGACTACACATGCAAATATCTCATATTGATTATCTACGTCGGTTATATTTTCCATCTGTTCTGTATTCACTCTTGACTTGGAACAATACAATATTTTGTCAAATCCAATTTGTCAGCCGTTCAAGTCCCTTCCCATTTATTCAGAATAAGAACAAAGTAAAAAGCATCTCTGTCCTCCATCATACGAGATTAGTGACTTTTCAAACCTTTCCCACTCTGTTCCTGAAGATTTGGCTTTTATATTGGTACCTCTACAAGCTCCAGTCGAAACTAAATTGTCTTGGAAATTAATTTCACCATTAACCCCTAATTCGATATGGCCGCCTGATCCTGCTGCTTGACTTATGAATGTTGCAAAGATCTGCTTGCACTTAGCATACCCCCAAAGTTGCTTTGTTCACGCCAGTCTAAGGCCCTAATTATGATGCCAGTTGGATGAGCATCCGACGGGCATCGTGCCGGAATGGAAGCCGACCTACAAGTAGTCGGTGGTTCCATCCGAATTTGGATGCAACAGCCCATGAGGAGGTCGTAAACATCAATTTTCCTAATGTGGCTTGTGCAGCGGTCGGAAAAGGGCAGCAGCATAACCCGCATTAGGAAAATGGATGTTTACAAACATCCATGTACCATGAGCTAGGCACCATGTGGTGCCTGGCACGTGTGGTATCTGTGTTTGGGGGGGCACCACAGGTCCCGCCCAGGCCTCTTAGCAGAGGCTGCGGAGAGACGGGGGCCCTGCTAGGGGCCCCCAAAGTCCGTTTCCAACAGCCTTTCGATGGCGGTCGGACCGCCATTGAAAGGCTGCCTGAAACATGCATCGTAATCCTAAGGCGTGCCCGAGCAGGCACCGCCCCATTGTAGGGGATTACTTTCCGCTTGCTGCCCCGACAGGCTCCTTGAACCTGTCGGATAGGCAGCGGTCAGTCCCTCCGCCCCCTGCCTCCGACCGGTCGGACTGCATGTAAAGATGTCAGTCGGATAGGTTGCGATGCAACCAACATCGTAATCGGCCCCTAAATGTTGCAAGTGGATTTTATTGTGAACTATCTGTTCAAGCTAACAAGCTTCAGCACATTTGGAACACCTCTGTAAGTCGTCTATTGGACCTTTCCTTGAAAGGCCATTAAACTCCAGCATTAAGAATCTTCCATAGGCTATTAGTTGGTAGCCTACTAGCCGGTAGGCACTGGGCCTATCTTTATTGGTAAATAAATTCCATCAGTACACATCGACAAAAGCTTCATACTCTGGTAATGTCTTGATTCTTTGAATTTCCAAGTACCAAAACTCGCACTGTCTAGACCATTGGTACTCTCAAACATTTTCTCGGGGGTCAAAATGTATAATCTGGGGTGTGCCGGAGGGCCACACCAATGCCGTGGCATCCCCAAATAGACTGGGTTGGGTGGGAGATTATCGGGACAAAAAAGAAAACTGTATATTTTCAAAAGATTACTAAAAAATGTTTTCTTTAAAATCTTTTTTGCACATTTTGCAGTAGCTTATCTTATTCTGTGTGTAGCCTGTACCTTCTTTAAATTGTGTAGGCTACATTATACTGTGTAATACATTTTTAAACAAATTGCTTGCATATTCACATTGCGAACTCTGTCATAGGAAGGGACTGTGTAGCATTATAAATGCACTTTTCCCCAGTGCACCAACCAGGATTTAACTCAGTGACCCTTTAGTTACATACACAGACAAGTGAATTCTGTAGTGATCGCATTAACTAATTGAGCTTTTCTACCAAACCCATGCATTTCCATAAATTAGGTTAATTTGCACTTATTTTTCATTTAAGGTGTTTATATTACAATTTATATTCAGGCACCTGTAAGTTCTAGGACCATGAAAATAGTTACAGAATATATTTTTTTTGATAATCAAATTTTATTGGTTTATAACTCACACAACAAATCAGCCAAAGCACGGAGGACATTGAATTGATTACATTTTCGCAGTTAAAATCTCCCACATTTCCACACCCCATAAGACTTGCACAGCCACAGTTAGTAACGTGACAAATCAGTCGGACCCCTCCATAGCACCTACCCATTTCCCCCACACCCTTTGATATTTCCTGGGGCACCCTCTTGCCACATAAAGAGTTTTCTCCTGGGTCGCACACCAGTCCAACCCCCTCCGCCACCGCCCAATATCCGGCGGTTCAGGACATGTCCACGCCGCCGCTATATCACGTTTCGCCACTATCATGGCTATGTTGAAAAATAGCTTGTCACTCCTGGATCCATCCAACCCATCTGTGATTCCCAGTATTGAGTGCCTTGGGTCGTGAGGAACCTCCCAGCCCAGGACCGCCGTAAGCTCTTCCTCCATGGCCCCCCAAAATCGTTCTAGCCGGGGGCAGGACCAAACCACATGGAAGAAATCAGCCATGGCAGAGTTGCATCTCGCGCAGGACGCATCGGGGCGCAAGTTCGCTTTGTACAGGCGTTGGGGAGTGAGATATGCTGCGTGCAAGTAGTAGAGTTGGATCAGTTTGAGCCTAGCAGAAGTGGTGATTGTCCTGGGGGCCATTAGGGCGTCCCGCCAGTCCACCTCATCGAGGGGACCCACCCATTCCACCCACTGGTCCCTCAACATGTCTAGAGAGGTGGGAGTGTTGTTGACTAGGGTGCGATATATGCTGGAAATGCCCCCCTTGCCTAGATCCCCCAGCATTATCTGCGCCTCTGTGGGGCTGTACTCGGGGAGCCTCGTGCGGTCCGTAATGCGTGTCTGGAGGGCATGCCGCAGCTGCAAATATTTGTAGAATTGGGACGATTGCAGGGAATACTGGGTCTGGAGTTCCTGAAAGGAAAGCAAGTGGCCTTTAGCCCATATGTCCCCTAATTGTGTAATGCCAATGAGGTCCCATGATTTAAACCCCTGCAACCCACTAACCTCCCGAAGCCAAGCCCCCTGCCATAGGGGTGTACACCGAGTTAGCATACGCGTCCACCCAGTGTGGCGCAACGAGGCCCGCCAGGCCAGAAACACGGAACGGGTCGCATCAGGTAGTCGGGACGGGATGGGTCTCCCATAGAGCATTGCAGGAACTGCCGGCAGTCCCAGCTCACTCAGTTCGAGCCGATAGGCTGGATCTGACCAGCCCCCGTTAAACCAGTCGTGAACCACCAGGAGACGTGCAGCCAGGAAATAAAGATATAAGTGTGTCATTCCCATGCCCCCATCAAAGGAGGGGATCCGGCAAGTAGACAAGGCTAGGCGTGCCCTCCCCCCGCTCCAAAGGAACTTGGTGGTTATACTGTCCAGCTCCCGGAACCAGGTCCTGGGGAAACAGAAGGGGGTATTTTGGAGGACATAAAGAAATCTGGGGAGTATCATCATTTTAAACAAGGCGACCCTCCCCAGAGGGTTAAGAGGAAGCGTCTTCCATTTATTGAGATCTTCTTTGACTTTCTTGACTAGTGGGGCGACATTAAGCGCCCAGCCCAGTTCAGGAAGAAGGGTGATCCATATCCCCAAGTATTTAAAGGATTGTCGCCGAAGCAGTATAGTGGATTGCCAATCATAGCATTCCCTAGAGAGGTGCAGTGGGATCAGGACTGACTTCCCGGGGTTCAGTCGAAGCCCAGAGGCCTGTCCGAAATAGTCTAGAATCTGGAGGCAGTGTGGCCCCGAGGAAGCTGGGTCAGCCAGGAAAATCATGACATCGTCCGCATAAAGTGCGATCTTGTCCGCTTCTGTATTGGGCCATTCCCACCCACTGATACGGTCCTCTGCCCGCACCAGAGAGGCCAGGGGGCTCCATGGCCAGGGCAAACAGCAGTGGTGAGAGGGGACATCCCTGTCTAGTACCTCTGCTGATAGGGAAGGCCTCCGACAGTGCCCCGTTGACCAACACCCGCACTCGCGGGTGGGCGTAAAGGACCCGAACCATGGCCCGGAATTTGGGCCCCAGTCCCATTTCGGCCATCACATCCTGCAAGTACTCCCAATTCACCGAGTCGAACGCTTTTTCAAAATCTATTGATAGAGCCAAATATGGGGTGAGCAAGTGTCGGTGGGCTAGAGCCAGTTGCAGTCTACGGAGGCAATGCCGGGTCCCACGTTGGGGCATGAAACCGCATTGGTCTGGGTGGACCAGGGAAGCCAAATAGGGCTTTAAACGTTGGGCCAGAATGGCAGCATACAGTTTCACCTCCGTATTAAGGAGGGAGATAGGGCGGTAGTCCGCACAGCGACGCGGGGGGGGGGGTTGGGATTTCGGGAGAACCACGATGGTGGCAATATCTGTTTCGGTCAGAAAAGAACCTCTTTCCACCGCTTCCTGGAACAAATCGGCCAGACGGGGCACTAGAATTTCGCGATATGCCGCGTAGAATTCTTGTGGAAGGCCATCTGGGCCCGGTGTCTTGCCCGAAGAGGTCATGGAGATCGCTTCTTCGATTTCTTTAAGAGAAATAGGCCGTTCCAAGTCCTCTCGGGCGGTTTCTTCCAAGCAAGGAAGACGCGCCTTACCTTGCTCAAGGAGGCCGGAGAGCGAGAGGTCAGGGGCACGTGCCGTGTATAAACTCTGATAATAGGAGGCGAAGGTGTTGGCCATCGCCATAGGAATGCGGTGCACCGTTCCGACCTCATCTGTCACCTCTGGGATAATGCGATTCGCCCTAGGGTAGGTGGCTAGCCTATGCAGGATCGTACCGTTCTTGTCGCCCCAACCATAAATCCGTGCCACCGACGACCTCCATAGGAGCTTGGCGGCGTCCAAAGATAGTTGTTTAATCTCGTCCCGCAGGTGAGCGAGTTGTCGGGTCTGGGCGGCATCATTAGACAGGGATACCGTTTGCTCCAGGCGAAGCGCCTGCGCTTCCCTCGAGGAAATTTCCTGCAGTTGTGCCTGCCTTTGGCTCTTGAGCTGTCCCTTCGCGACCCCCCGGATAGTTGCCTTTCCCGCCTCCCATAAGGTACCCGGAGAGGCCACGGAGCCCTCGTTGGTGAGGAAATAGTGCCTGAGTTCCGTCCCCACTGCCTGCTTAAATTCTTTGTCCTGGAGGAACCATGCGTTCATTCTCCATGTTTGGCGGGCGGAAGGAGGGGGGGAGTTCCTGTGCTAAGAAGCACTGGAGAGTGGTCCGAGATACCACGCGGAAGGATGCGGGCGTCAACGATCTCCGAGCATTCAGGTGCAGAGACAAAGATCGCATCTATGCGCGCCTGTGTGTGGTGGGCCGCCGAGGTGTGAGTAAATTGCTGTGTGCGGGGGTGCCATATACGCCACGCATCACAGAGGCCCAATGATTCTGACCAGTTCCGAAGCTGCCTCGCTTGTGCCGTACGGGAAATCGAAGGAGGACCTGTGGTGTCAAGGGCCGGGGCTGAGACTGCGTTAAAGTCGCCTCCAACAATCGTGGTGCCCAGAGGCATAGTGGTCACCAGAGCTGCGGTATGGGTGAGAGTAGGCGTTAGCATCGATGGGGGGGCATAGACAGATATCAGATTGACAGGGGAGCCGGCTAGTGAGCCACAAACTGATACAAATGATCCCTGCGGGTCGTGAGTCACCTGGGAAGCGACAAAGGGCAGCGTGCGCCTCAGAAGAATTGCCACCCCGCGGGAGCCCCTGGAGAAGCCGGAATGCCATATTCTATCGTAACCATAGCGTGCCAGAAAGGGACAGTGATTCCCGAGGAGGTGTGTTTCTTGGAGCATGAGGATGTCTATGTGGAGGCGTTGTGCATAGCGCAGGACCGCCGTGCGTTTGTCGGTCAAAGAGACCGTTAACGTTCCACGATAGCACGTGGAGGGATGCCTTAAGTGTATCACCAACAGTCATGTCAGGGGGCAGTTATCCTTGGATGTACCGTTTGACAGGGGTGTGCGTGGGAGCCCGCAGATGTGTAGAAAATTGCTTGCAATAGGGTCATACCCATCTCTTGTATAGGGACCATGTGTCATTCCGTGGGTGCTGATACAAACAACCAACCAAATAATAACATAACAGAAGAAACTTCCCCAAACCTCCCCTTCTCCCCCCCCCACCCTACACTTCGAAAACAGAAGCATCTGTCGACCCCCCCATATGAACAGTACCAAACTAGAACGTTCGTATTGGATGCGTGGAGGACCCCTCCAGAAGGTCGGATAGTTAGTGAATCGGCAACAGAAGTAAATGCTAAGCTTGGAAGTCTGCCATTGACAGGGAGCCCCGGCGCGGCAGCATTCCGCCCTGACGTTCATTGATCAGCTTGACGAGCCCACCAGGTTCTCAAAGAGTCGGAGTACGAGAGAGGTCAGTCTGGTTTGGGCGAGCCCATCCGGGACGGCGACGAAGGCAGCACAGGGAGGTCCTCTACGGAGCGGTGCCTGCTGCGCGGCGGGGAACCTGACTGGCTGGAAGAGTCCCGGGACCTCAGAGCCGCCACGCTCAAGGATCTAGGTGCTGTTCGAGACTGGCGCCTCCTACGAGACTGCGTTCGACGCCGGCGCTCCGGCGACCCCGGCCCCCGGGACTGGGAGCCTCTGGGCCCCGGATGAGGGGTCTGTCCCTGCCGGATAGGGCGCTCCTCTGTCAGCCAAGTCCATTCTGTTTGAGGTGACTCGAAGAAATGAGTTTGGCCTTGAAAAATGACTCGCAGGCGTGCAGGGAACTGGAGTTGATACTGGAGACCAAGGGCCCGTAGCTTTTCCTTAACGTTAGTGTAGGAGCGCCGGAGTTCCTGCACCTCCCTAGTGTAGTCTGGGAATACCATAATGGTGTGGTTTTGGAACTTGAGTGGCCCCGTAACCCGTGCGGCTCGCAGGATAGCGTCCCGGTCTTTGAAGTTAAGGATTTTCAGGATGATGGGGCGAGGCGGAGCACCCGGAGGCGGCCTGGGCGCCAGGGACCTATGGGCTCTCTCCACTACGAACCAGGAAGATAGGGTGTCCTTAGGCATCCAGGCTGTAAACCAGTTTTCGACAAAGGTGGCCGTCTGTCCCTTCTCGACCCCCTCAGGAAACCCCACCAGGCGGAGGTTATTACGGCGGGTGCAGTTTTCAGCATCTTAGGCCCGTCGGTGAAGTTCCTTGGTGTGAGTACTTGTTCCTTTAGTTGGGACATGTCGTCTTCCGCGGTGGAGATACGGGATTCAACCTCCGTCAGCCTCTCAGTGGCATTACGGAGGTCCTGCCGGAGGAGGGACACGTCCACCTTAACCTCCCCAATCTTCCCTTCAGCGGACACCTGCGAGGCACTAATGGCCTGAAGGATAGTGTCTAGGTCCCTATCTTGTGGAGGGGGGAGGCCCCCTTCAGCTCTTCCAGGGGGATCCTGCTCCGAGGTAGTAAACCGGTCCATTTTCGTCTGCGTGGGAGCCGGCGCGGCCTTGGAGGCCCGGTCTCTTCCCATGACTTGCGGTAATTCCAATCGCCGGGCGGGGGGCGAGGGGTCGACGCAGGGAGGGAGTCAAGCAAGCTCAGTGGCCCTGCCAGGAGGTCGGGACCCCGCCGGATCACAGAAGGATCGAGCTGTCACTCGGGTTCCACCCGAATCACCCCGGATTGCCACCCGGTGAGATGGCCGTATGCGGTGGCCCCAGAAGGCGTAACCTCCCCAGCACAAAGCCGGACAGGCCCTGTCCCGCCAACGCTCCAACTCAGGCCCCTGATCCCACAGACCCCCACACCGCCCGTCAAATGGGGGGCCGCCACATTGACCCGGAGTGCTATGCAACAGCGGGGGGGGCCCAAGTGCGTCTCCTCACTCGCCCTGCCGCCCGACACGACAGCCGATCACCTTCCTCACACACAGGTGGGGGATGGGGGCACCTTCAGGCCTAGTCGAAAGTCCAATGGTGCAGGCCGCAGGCGTCCCGGAGACAGGGGCCCAGCTCCGCCCGTGGGGCAGGTCCCACTGCAGGCCCTCGTGTCCTCCACCAGGCCCTCCAATGTCCTCAGTCCTGGCCTCCCAGACCCGGAAACAGCCCTCTGCAGCAGGAGGAACGTACCCGCCCGGGACAGAGAAAGGGTGGGGGGCATGCAGTATCACCCACGCCGCTGCCCGGTCTAGCAGCCGATCCCCCACCCCCCGGATGATGCGGCTACCCTCGGCAGCACTGATCAGTGGTTCCGGGCACAGGCGCGGCAAGTCGACAGGTTCAGGCCGCTAGCGTAGTCACCCAGCAGGCCTCAGTTCACTTCTGCAGATCCGGGCGGGGGAACGCGTTTGCTAGCGTCACTGCCCGACCTGGCAGTCGATCCCGGCCCTTGCCCCGACAGGATCTGTGGCAGGGGCCCTTGCTCAGGGTCGGACCCGGTGGAGGGAGTCGCCAATGCCCCTTACCGCCCTCAGCGTGCCTCACCTCCCGCCAGCCGCGCCGCTGGCCGATCGGGGAGGATGCAGGATGTGGACCGCAATGCTGCCCACCTCAGGTCCGTGAACGGTCGGGCCCGCAGAGCTCCCTAGAGCCGTCCCTGCCCGCCAGTCCTCAGCATTCCAGCCACCCGGCCTCCACCGATCATTGGGCTCCCCTCCGCCCCAGCTCCATCAGAGTGTCCCGGCGCTGCCAGCAGAGCACCACCACCGCCGGGAGAGCAGGCCGCTGATCGCACCGGCCACACCAGCCCCGCACCGAGGCTCCGGGCTCCGGAGAAGGATGCCTCCTCACCAGGGGGCCCCCCCACACAGGCAGGGCTCGCAGAGGAATGCCGGTACGGGCAGGATTCGAGGCGGATGACGGAGGGGTCCGGAGCACTCTTAGAGTGCGACCGCCATCTTGACGCCTCAGGCCACGCCCTCTATATTTTGTTCTTTTTAACTACCTGTCTACCACCCCTCCCCACACTCACTGACCCTGCCCCATTGTACGCACTACAACATTTTCCATAACTTTTTAAAGCACTGTCACAGTCCTCACATCCAGATTTCACCAATGAGCAGGTCTGTCCTGCTAAAAGTATAAGGTGAAATGGCTGTAGAAACTAAGCCCATAACCAAAAAGAGCACAAAAAACGTGCAATTGCAACAGTTTGTCTTTCTGATTTTAGTCTTTGTTTCTAGAGCCATTTCTGCTTGTTCTATGAGCAGGACAGCCCTGCTCATAAAACATGCTGATATAACTAAAGAAACAAAGCCCAGATTCCTATAACGATGTTGATGAGCTAGCAGAATTAGCGAATAACAGAGCTGGAGCAGCTTTCTTTCCCCGTTTACCAGGTGTACCAGAAAATCAATAGCAGGGTGCAAGGAAAGGGCCTTCAGGCCTCTTGCGGTCTGCTGGCCCTACCTTGAGCACCAGTGGTCTAGACAGTGCTCCTCTACAGCAGCCTTATAAGTCAAATCTGCATTTAGAAACACCATTAATACCTGGCTCTTCTTCAAATTAGAATTTAGTTGTCCAAGTTATACTTCTAAAATAAGGACACCAGTAAACCTACTTGTCAAAAATGCCAGGAGACCTTAATGAATTTTCAGGACACGGAGAGGTAAAACACCTGAAAAAAGGAGGGAGATTATGTAAAATGTATTTGGCTGTAAATACAATATCACAACTACCTGGTTTTCTTTAACTCATTGACCGAAATAGTGGCAAGGGGCCACATTTTGGAGTCCTGAGTGAAAAAATGTGAAAAGAAAACTGGTAGCAAAATACTAGTTACAAAAATACTGCTCGCAATTTGAGACCAGTGAAGAATTTTATGAAGTTACCTGCGTACTAATAGATCAATTTGAAGAATTCCAAATCGTAGTGAGTCGTAATCCGACCAACTTCATGAATATTAATGAACTAGGTCGCAGATTGTGACTCATTACAATTGAAGACCATCGCATGGATGGTGGCCTACCTTTTTTAATGCAGCCTGAATTCCTTAACCCCTTAACTGCAGGGCCTCCCCGCCCTCCCTTGCCCCAGTGCTGACCCCTTTTTTTTGGCTATTAGGGGTAGTTTGCTCTTGGTGCTCCATAACGTTTTTTCCACATAAGGTATCCATGCCAAATGTGTCTCCCCCCCGCTCCCCCCCTCAATATCTTGGGGATTCCAAAGGTATCCAGGGTTTGTGGATTTCCCTGAAGGGGACTGAGAACATATGCAAAATATAGCTAGATTTTGTGTTTTTGGGTAGAATAGAAACCAAGTGCTCCAGATGTGTCTGTCTTTTTTCCTAAAAATGGCATCAACAAACGGTTTGGCATGCTAAAGTCACCATCTTCCCTGCTTTCAGGAACACGCATAGCTGACTAAAAAAAAAATTCTGCCACAGGTTTGTCATTTTTGAAAGAGGTAGCTAATTTTCCCCATTTTTTTGTGCTTTCAGCCTACTTCTCGTCTGTGGTGGAAAATAATGTGAAACCCATGGGTGATCCATGAAAGCTATAGATTTCTGAAAAGTAGACAACATTCTGAATTTAGCAAGGGGTCATGTGTAAATGCTCAAGGTGTTCCCAAAGAAACTGTTAAAATAAAGAAATATTTAAAATTAGTACAAAAAAAAAAACAGCCATTTGTGACTGGTTTCATCTGTACCTTTGTCACCATGGACTATGTACAAAAGCAATATACCATTAAGTCTGCTAATCCTTTCTGGTTGCGGGGTTATATAGGGTTTGTAGGTTCTCCAAGAACCTAAGGTACTCAGAGCCAACAACTGAGCTGCACCGAGCAATGGTTTTTCATTGTGTACTAAGTATAGACCAATTCATATGGTGAAATATGTAGGCGGAAAAATGTGTATTCAGGAAACCTATGCGTTTCTGAAATGGGCACAAGATATGGCGCTTAGGAGCAGTGGTTATTTGTACATGTCTGAATTTGTGGGCACCCATACTAGCATGATTTAGAGGGTATTTTTCAAAATGTTTACTTTCTTATACACTGGCTTATTTGAAAGGCACAAATGTACCAAAATCCAATTGGTAATAACAAATGTTCTACTTTTTAATGCTCCCACAAGTCTCCCGATAAAAATGGTACCTCACTTGTGTGGGGCGTCCTAGTGCCCATGACAGGGAATGGGCCAAAACTCAACATGGATGCACCACATTTTCCCACCGAAAACTAACCATTTTATTCCAATGTATATAGCTGTAGATTTTGGACCCTAGCTCAGCCGGCACAAAGGGAAACCTAGCAAAACTGGTCATTTTTTTTAAAGCTAGACACCTAGGGGTATCCAAGGTAGGGTGAAATGCGTGGCTCTCACCAGGTTTGTTTTTACCCAGAATCCCTTGCAAGCCTCAGACTTTGACTAAAAAATACATTTTCCTCACAATTCTGTGATGTAAAGTTCTGGAATCTGCGCAATAAACTTCCTTCCATCCTGCATTCCCCAGTCTCCCGATAAAAATGGTATCTCACTTGTGTGGATAAGCCTAGTGCCCGCAACAGGAAACAGCCTAAAAGGCAACATGGATACATCACATTTCCCCCACTCAAAGCTGACCCTTTTTTTTGCAAAGTGGGTTGAGGTAGATTTTAGGCCCTAGCTCAGCCATCACCTAGAGACACCTAGCAAACTTGCACATTTTTAAGAACTAGACACCTGGAGTAATCCAGTGTGATTTAAGTTGCGTGGCTCTCACCAGGTTTTTTTTTTTACTCGGAATCCTTTGCAAACCTCTAGCTTTGACTTTAAAAAAAAAAAAAAAAAATCCTCACATTTCTGTGATGGAAAGTTCTGGAATCTGCAGGTAGCCACAAACTTCCTTCCACCCAGCATTCCCCCAAGTCTTCCGATAAAAAATGGTACTGTACAAGAAAGGGACCAAAACACAACCGAGGCAGATCACATTTTTACATTGAAAACGGACCTTTTTTTTTTTTTTGCAATGTGGGCAGCTGTGGATTTTGGACCGTAGCTGAGCAGGCACTTGGGCAAACCTAGCAAACATGAAGATTTTTGAAAACTAGACATGCAGGGGAGTCCAGAGGTGCCTGAATTGCATCGCTCTCACCAGGTAATTTTACCCAGAAGTCTTTGCAAACATTGATAAGAAACACACATTTTCTTCACATTTCTGTGACGGAAGATTCTGAAATCTTCGAGGAGCCACAAATTTCCTACCACCCTGAGTTCCCACATGGCACCCGCTAAGAACGGCCAAGAGATCACGACACAAACGGCCCTATTGCGCTACGTTAAGAGATAAGGAATAGGGTTGCTACTGTATTTGGGGCCGTGCTGTTTTGCCACCCAATCAAACCTACGATCCACAGAAAGTTTTGAAAACTAGACAAGCGGGGGGAGTCCAGGATAGTGTACCTTGTGTGGATTCCACAAGGTTTTGTTACCCACAGTGCACTGCAAACGTCAAACATTGCCTGAAACGATTCGTTTTCCATACATTTCTGTGATATAAACTTTTGAAATCCACAGGAATCTACAAAATTCCTACCACCCAGAATTACCCCACTTGTGCCGATTAAAAACGTTGCCCCACTTGTGTGCCTGGGCCCAGTGCTTGCGACAGAAACAGATCAAACCAAGTCCAGTGGGAATCCCCTGGCGAGGGCTCCTATTGATCTTGGTTTGAGACATTCTTGTAGTGGGCACTAGGCCCAGCCACACAAGTGGGAAAGAGTTTTTAACGGCACAAGTGGAGTAATGAAGGGTGGGAAGAATTTTGTGGATTCCTGCGGATTTTGGAAGTTTCCATCACAGAAATGGAAGGAAAATGCCTGATTTCAGGCAAAGTTTGATGTTTGCAGAGCATTGGGGGTAAGAAAACCTCATGGGATCTACGCAAGGCACACCGCCCCGGACTCCCCTGGGTGTCTAGGTTTCATAAATGTCTGTGGTTTGCATGGGTGGCGCCACAGCACAGTCCCAAATACAGCAACTACCCCTATTGCTTATCTCTCAGCGTAGCAATTTAGGGCCTTTTGTGTTGCCTCTTGGCCGACCACATAAGTGGGGTACGGTTCTTATCAGAAGACGTGTAGGAAATCAGGGTGGTAAGAAACCTGTGGCTCCCCGCAGGTTCCAGATCTTTCCCTCACAGAAATGTGAGGGAAATGTGTATTTCAGGGCTTCTGCTTAAAATTACCTGGTGAGAGCCATGTAATTTGAATGTACAGACATACATTTTTAGAACTAGACAACCACAGGAGTCCAGAGATGCGTGACGCATCTTTGGTATAAATTCATAGCTACCCACAGTGAAAAAGGGGGGTTTTCACTGCATAAATGTGATGTCTGTTGTGTTATTAGCATTTTTCAATTGTGGTGTTATGGCCACCGACAAAAGTTGAATTCAGTTTTTATGTGGAAACATGGGAAATCTGGTTAGTTGTCAATTTGTGGATCTCAACAGATTACAGAGATTTCTAACACAAAATGTAAATAAATGAGTAATGTTAGCCATGTACACACATTCACGTTTTGTATGACATTATGGGAAAGTGAACTAGATCAATGCAAGTTGCACAATGCTGGACACCTCTGGGTGTTTAGATTGCAAAAAAAAAAAAAAAAGTTTTTAGTAAGGGCCATGTTTACATTTTGGCTGACAAAGAAGACTCCGTTTCCCTGGTGGGGGACTTAACGCCTGCCATGCTGAGACTACTCTGCCCACTAAATTTAGAAATGGCCGCAAATATGACAGTCAAATCAAAAACATTAACTCGAGCCATACATCAATTTGTTTTTCTATTTTTCAAAAACGAAATCCCGAAGCAGGATTTTCATTTTGGGGCAAAAAAAAAATGCCCCTCAACATGAGTTATCTCCCATGGCAAGGGGGACATTAAACAGTTTTCACTGACCCTTTCCACCATGGTTTTCCAGTTGGTGATGGGCAATGAAAACTGACCTGTATGTCTGTACATCCAAATTCGGTGGGCGGACATAGAGGTCAGCCACATATGGCCCTTACTCAGTCGGGACATGGGAGGGGTGCAACCATACCAGAGATGGAGTAGTCTTCCCCCACGGTTACACCAGGGGTCCATCCGTGTATCTATCTATCTATCTATCTATCTATCTATCTATCTATCGGGCAGACCATTATCTTCACAGTAAGGCTACTCCTTTTTTAAAGTTAATCCGCCACTTACACTGGTTGTTGTAGCTCCTTCAGAAACGCTAGCTTCAAAGCACAAATACAAATCAAAGTATCTGACTATTGAAACCAAGATTACTGAAGATGAGCCATAAAGCCATGTCAAGGCACCAACCGCTTTGTGGTCCATTTACACGCCATTCACGCACCACATACAAGACTTTCATACCATTGGCCACAGGGCCAACCCAACCGACTAGTACACTCACATCAACATTCCACCGCCATTCAAGGGCCCATCACATTCTAACATCACAGGGCCGAATTCCCAATCAAAACAACCTGTCAACCGGTTATCAACCAAATTGCACACAAGCTAATCTCTATAAACACATATGTCCAGACATGTTGACAGTTGGTACATCCACAACCTTCACAAATGTATAAACAGTTTGACTACCTTTTTACCACCTGTCAAGTAACCACCTACCTTCTGAACACTACCGAAAGCATGCCTAGTGAACCTTTACCAATGGCTCCCATGACAGCCACACGAGGCTCAGGACGACATGTCTTACATGCTTCTTTAACGCACTCACTGTGCTAAATCCAGCTCCTTCCAGTTTGTGAATGCTGAGGAATACTGCCTAAGTTCCCTAAAGAGCATGTCATAAACTACGAAGAACGTTAGTTTTTTAGTCACATGGTAGTCCGTGAACACGTAGCATATGTCGCGTCCACTGTTATGTGCAGTGCTGTGACTGTAATGTACTTGTCTTACAGTAAAATGAACATATACAAAGTTCTGACAGAGGATGAACATGGCAAGCAGTACAAACATTTTACCCATACGTGAAACGGGTGCGGAGTTCTCTGTAATGTTATGATTTTTTTGTAAAGTGCACTATCACCCGAGAAGGTATCCTTTCGCTGATGCAAGAGCAGTCAGGGCTGATCCATTAATTAACCTAGTCGAAGAGCCAAGTGCTCAGCTTCGTGCGGAATGCACTTATTTTAGAGATGGCGCATATGTGTAGAGGCAGGTCATTCCGCTCTTTTGGCGCCAATTGGGAGAAGTCCCTTCACTTTATTCTGGTTCTGCATATGCATTGAATGTGTGCGAGTACAAGTGCGGCAGAGCAAAGGTGTCTGGATGGTTTCTGAATTCTAAGGTGGTATTGAGGTATGCTGGACCATTGCTGCGTAAGGCTTTGAAAGTGTGTTTGAGGAGTTTGAAAAGAGCTCTGGGTGGGAAGTCAGTGAAACAGTTTGAGGTGCAGGGTGTGTGTGTTGCAATGTTGAGGAAGGAGGCTGCTTGCTGCATTCTGTATGGTTTGGAGTCATCTGTTTAGTTGATTAAGGGAATAATTCAGTATCTGGGCAAGTGCAGCGCCAATGAGTTTATATCCGTGGATGAAGTTGATGGCATGTATATCTCTACTATCTGTCTTCTGGCTATGCAGTATCCCTGTGAAAGCTTACCTAGCCTAAGTTTTTCTTCCCCATTCATGTCTCTGTCCTCCTCAAAGTCCTGACTAATCCCTTAGACTTGCCAAATGAACCTATACTAATACCTTCTGTCGCCAGCTAATTGAAGCTTAAGAAAAGCGTCATGCGCCTTGAGCACACTCACTGCTAAAACCAACTCCTTCCAGTTTGTGGATACAAGTTGGGGGTGTCTGAGAATGCCTTCAAGGCCTACTTTTCTCGAACTGAGTGTGCATACCTACCTTTAAAACTAAGACAAACATGTTGGGGAATACTGCCTAAGTTCCTTAAAGTAATAAGCTGAACAAATGTCCTGTGAGACTCATTCAGTGACACTTCTACTTTTGCTTTGAAAGTGTGTTAACTGAATTAGTCAATTGTATCATAATACAGGTTATTGAAAACGGGTACAGGACGAACAAGTTACTTACCTTCGGTAACACATTATCTGGTAGAGACTCTATCAAGCTGCAGATTCCTTTCCTTGGAATTTCCAGGTGTCGGCTGGATCCGGAAACTTTTGCTGAGCAATATCCCTTGCGCGTGTTGTCGGGTGGCACATTCGGCTCCGCGTGACGTCGGTGGCGTTGTAAGCGTCAGTTATGACATTGCGGTACCTATATCGGCACAGCCCAGGCGCGCGGACGTCAGTTCTTTTCTTTCCGCCCCAGTTAAGTGCCGATCCAGTTAGAGCTACCCCTCTGTTGGTTTTTGACAGGTTTTTTCTCTACTTTTTGTCGAATTCCAGATTTATTTCCATCGTGTGCAAGGATGTCTTCGAGGAAGACCAGGTTTAAGCCGTGCGGGGCCTGTCCCAGCACGATGTCGGTCACCGATCCCCACCTCATCTGCATCTGGTGTCTCGAGCGCAACCACGATCCGAAGTCGTGCTCAGACTGTTGGACCATGGCTCGTAAGACCTTACGGGAGCGGGCTTTAAAGCTACTTGCGGCCCGACAGCTGACGGCGTCAAGCTAGACTCCGCTGAGGTCCCGGTTCCGATCAAGGGAAAGGAGTTTGTGGGACTGCTGTCGGAGCCCAAAGTCCTCTTCGTCCCACTCGAGGTCGTCGGGACACTTGGGGAAGAAGCACAAGAAGAAGAAGTCCAAGCGGACTTCCTCTTCACCTCGACTGTCGTCGAAGGAGGTAAGGAGCACCAACGCTCTAGGTACGGTTTTACGGAGCCAGAGTCGCATTCACGCCTCCGTACATTTTCAGGAGTTGGAGTGACCCCCGCTCAGATCAGAGTTCTACGAGGCTATGCGCCGCGGATTTGAGCAGGCCGACCCCTCTGGTGAGCCTTTGGGCCCTGCGAGGTCGGAAGGGGCCCCGTCGGATTTGACGCAGTCTGCTCAGGCCACGGCGCTGGTGGGGCCTCAGAGATCCGATCTGGGTCGACATAGGTCGTGCCACCGCGACCCCCCCGGCGTCGGACCCGAAGTTGGGCCGCCGGTGCCCATCGGCAGTGCCAGCCCCCTCTTTATCCCCGAAGACATGTAGTTGGAACGTCGTCGCTCGGCTGACCCCGCCCTCCAAACACTGGTCCCTGGTGACTTAGTGGGTTTCCTGGCTGTGGATCGCGGCCCAATCTCGATCCATAGCCAGGAAACAGTTTCAGGGAGGCCTCATTGGCAACTCTGATTTCCAATGAGGCCTCCCTGAACCCTGGGAAGGCTTTTTTAGGTATTTTTTTTCCCACCGGAGCAGGAAAGAGCGATTACCTGCTCCTTTCGCCGCTCCTGTGGGGAATCTACCATCAGCCCGCCGTTAGAGATGTGTTTAGGTGTGCGGGGGCTGACGCAGAAGCGATTTCGCGTCATCCTAGCCATTTTCTTTCTTTTTTTTTTTTTTAAAGAAAGGAATCCTTTGGTGCTTGCACTGGAGGATCCCTTGTAGCCCTCCCCAGCACCCTCATTGGCCACACCAGAGGGTTTAAAGAAAGCAAGGCAGCATTAACAGACAAAAAAAAAAGTTTACTTATTTTTCTTCAAATGTTTGAGAGGTAGTGGTAACCTGGACCATGCCCTACTTCACAGCAAAGTTTTCTTTTTTTTAATTCACAAACTGGACGGGCACCACTTCACCTTTGCAAATGCATTACCACCACAACTGAGGAGTATAATTTTTTAATGTTTTGTGACAAGATTTGAGTCGCAAAGCATTGATACATATACCAATTCAGTATTTTGGAGGGACACCTACAACATGCCGTTTCTAAATATTGATTCCATGTGGGGATCATAAGCCCATTTTAGGAGTCACTAAAATGGGATTATGTGGAAAAAGCATTTTTGCTTTTGCAGATTCTGAATTGGACCGTTTACGACTGTAAAAATGATTAACCCACACTCAATTGATCTTACTTAAATATTTCTTTCCAACCTCGCAAAAATTGCTTCCCACTTGTTATTTATAGGACTGTTCATTTGTTCTAGTTCCTTCCCTCACATTTCTGCAGGCAAGCGTTTGATAGTGGATTCATGCATGTGTCAAAATGTGTCCTGGTGGTTATTAATGTAGGGTAAATATGTTGGCACTAGAGACATTGAGTGTGTTTTTTCAGTCTGTTTGGGGGGTGGGGGCACTTAGAGAGTGGGATCCCATTTATAAATCATCAGGCTCCTGACAGCTAAACGTATGGTGTAGATGTGCAAGAACAGCTCTGTTTCAGACAGCAGGGTCTCTGCTGTCTTTACCACCTAAAAGCTGTGACCTGGTGGTCCACGCAGCAAAGGGCTACTGAGTTAGGGCAGAGCTTCCAACACATTTTCCCTGGCCAGAACCCCCAGGCAAGGCATGGGTGAAAACAAGAAAAACAGAGTAAGTGAACGTAGTAGCCCTAACAGCTCACTTTATGCCCAAATTCAGGCTCCACCCTGTCGCGCAGTGCCACAGCACCTGCACAGCAGCGACCCAGTCTGACAAAGGCTCCATCTTACGGCTCGGGAACTGTGCCCCCTGCTCCTGCACCGGCAGACCACCCTAATCAGCTCATCCCTGTAACTGGTGTTCCTGCGTACTGCCAGCTCACTCTTCCCCGGACCAATGGAATGTCCGACAAAACTGGTAAAGTTGGCAGTGGCTTCAGTTATGAACTTGCTAGTGGCGCTGAGGACCATCTGAATGTGTTGAAGGGGTCTCCACTTTCTTCTGAGTGACTTCTGAATGAGCCTTTGGGGGGGGGGGGGCTGTGAAAACTTGATGGGAGAATGGATTGTTCTCTGACCCTTTGCTGAGTTAAAGGGATAGACAACCTCCGTGAGTGTTGGATGGATTCCCAGATTGACTACTGATGATGTTCTTTAGAGAGGGATTGGGTTTGGTGTGGGCGAGTCGTATTTGTTCAAGCATGGTGTTGATTTTGAGATTGCATTACTATCTCATCCATATAAATGAGATTCATCCTGGGCACCTCTGTGTTCCATTGTGTGTTTGAGCAGATAAGTCCTGAGCTTATAAATATGGGAATTGACCTTCCCTTTACTCTCCGGGAAGAGACATGGAGCTTTGTGTAGGTTGTGAGGGGAGCATACCCCAAATTTTACTTTTGTCTCACTTCCACTGGTATGTAGGTGGCACACCGGTCTATGATTTAATCAGTCTCGCTCTCTCCTTTGCAGCTGGAGACCGTAACAGTGTGGGCAGTGATGGGAGTTTGGGCAGCATCCGTAGCTCAGGCAGTGGTCAGAGCACGGAAGGTACCACTGGGCACACCTCCAACCTTCTGATCGAGAATGCCAAGGTAGGCACCTAACAGAAGATGATCGTACAAGAGAAAGACAGCAGCTACCAGGATTGGGTTTGGGGCGTGGTGCAGACAGAGAAGTGAGTGTGGCCAATACTTGGCTGTGTAATGTTTGTGGATCTTTGCTTTTAAAAAATAGATCTGGCAGACCCACTCTTTTTTTCTGGTGCAAGAGCTCAGAATCAGAAGTCCAGATGTTTTCAGGTAATGTTGCCCTTTAAACATCCGAGAGAGGGCCCCGCATTACCTTTTTTCACCAGAGAAACTAAGAAATGGGTGTTAAAAAGAGAGCAGCATTGTGTAACAATCGCTCACAATTCTGCAGCCAATGTAGATTCATAAGCCTAGAATATGCCACTGCCAGAAGCTTGGTAAACAGTGGAATGCTTCAGCTGCTAGTTTTTGTGGTGCTTTTCTCTCAGGATCGAGGGGAAGTCAGTGGTTACCCGGCAGTATCCAGAATTGGACTTGTTGGCCTCTGACTGATCAACTCCTTGTGGCCTGTGCTTCTCAACATCCCGAGATAGTAATTGCACAACTTACAATAAAATGCATTCAGATACGATTTTTAATAGGTCACAGATTATGAGACGTGAGACCAAGTACTCATTTGCCACACAAAGGGCACATTCAGGGCCTGATTCAAAAGGTAAACTTTTCCAAAAAAGCATTTTACTAGTAGTATCTTTACAACTGCGGAGTCTCCGCACATAAAAAGATAGGACAGTCCTATCTTTTTATGTGTGGAGACTATGCAGTCGCAAAGATACTACTCCTAAAATACCTTTGTGAATAGCAAACAATCATAAACTTACACAACAGTGAAAGTTTACCTTTGTAAATCAGGTCCTCAGTATTATGTAGATATAAAAAGTAGCCAAGAAGCAGCCAGAGACTCCTCTAAGGCAGCTGTTTACCACTACTTCAGTTACACACCCAAATGCATAAGCAAAGAAATACTGCTTAGCAATTAATTCAGCACATGAATCTATAGTTATGTGCCGCAAAAGAAATGTACTTTCCTATAAAATAGTTTGTAGCTTGATTGTGATTGTATCATAGATTAACTTGCTACGTTTGCTGCCTCCCCTGTTATTTTGAAGGGTTTAAATCAAGGGTGATATTACAGCTGGTATTACTTTGACATTTATCAGCTTAAACAATGTCAGGTAAAATACAAGCTGCAGATTTACTATGAGGTGTGGGGCGTTGCGGGTTTTGTGTCGGTGAGTTATTCAAGGCATGCTCCCACATATTAAATTTAATGAAAAATAAGATGTTCTTTCAAGACCGAATGCTTAATGGTAGAATAGGGCGCAGCATATGAATATATTCGATTCGAACTGCAAAACTAATTTTAGAGGTATAAAACTTGTTATTTCTATATAGAAAAAAAGCATGTGATAAATGAAGGTACTGGTCAGATCTCAGCTCATCAGAAAAAGATAGCTCACATGGAGTTTGACGTCCTGGAGATCCTCTATCTGAGCAGTGCTCAGAATGAAAACGTTTTTATAAAGATTGTTCGCAATCTCTTGTTGGTTTCTAAGAAGCTCTTCAAAGCTTATTAATCTTGAGGGGTTTCCTTGCTTTAGAACTTATTTCACAGAAGTGGCCCCTTCTCCTCCAGGGGATCGTCATTATTAGTCAAAAGTGCTGAATTGTCTCACCCATGCTTGCTATTGCAGAGCATATTTTACAGAAAAATGCCCTAATCAGACCCTCATGTCTGTATTGTTTGCCTTCTACCGTCCCACTGCCCAGGAACGTGTGATTTCTCCAAGTAGTCCAGAAGAACTTTGAAGGACAGAAAGAGGATAAGGCTGTATGGTCTTCAGGAAGACCTGCAGAGATGTGAGGAAGCATCTGGAAGACCTAAGAAATGTGGAGAGGGTGTTCCCTCTACCTCTGCTCCTTCCAGCCCTTTCATGGTTCTCCTGGAGGGTGTGGAGTCCAGGCAGGGATCCTATAAGATGAATCAAAGACATAGCTCATCGACATTGAGGTTCATGTCGTCAAAGGTAGGGTCAGTCACAACTTCTTCGTCATTGCAAGTTGGCTTGACATCGAGCAGTGGTAGGTTGATGTAGAGGACAAGGGGTGAGATGCTTGTCTTCGAGGGATTCTACACCAAGCAGATATTTCCACCTTTCTGCTGAATTGATCCACAAGTTGAAGAGAAGGTTTCCACGTACTCCAGATTGACTGTTCCAGGACCTATTCACCAACCAGGTAAATCTGACTAGTGGTAACTCTGCCTTCTGCTTCATCTCACTTCTGAGCATGTGGCCTCTCCAGGTCTTTGTCCTGTAACATCACTGGCTGTTGTGCCACCAGCAACATCACAGCCTGCCCTGCCCATAGCTCCAGTGGCTCCTTCTCTGATGCTACCTCCACCAACTATATTCACCAGTTGTGCTTCAGCTTTCTACCGATGTCCCAGTATCACTAACTAGCAGTCTGCTACTTTCTAGAAGCAGGTCTAGAACTCCAAGAAGGTGTTCTAGGAGGAGTACACATCACCATTCAGTTAGACAACGTCATTCACACCATTTCCTGTAACACTGTACCAGTTCTGCTCACTATTTAAAATCCACACATCCCTCCAGAGCAGAATCTCATCGCAAACACTACTTCTTCGTTTTCAGTTTGTCAGTACTCTACAACCCTTACTGATTCACCACCTGTGAGCATATCTCCTATAGGTGACATTTCCACCTTCAACAAAAGCCTTGGTGAGTGGTGCTAAGAAATTGACTGTTCCTGTACTAATGGTCCAACCAAAACTTCAGTTATTTTTTAAACTCTTTATCCTCAATCTTATGCTCGTCCTTTGTTGTCTTCCAGAACTACTTGAATTTGGCAATGGATTTGTTTTAACTCCAGCTTCAGCCAGGTCTGCTCCAGCATGGTTGTAGAAGTAGGTAAAACATCTCAAACAGGACCCTCTCTTCCTGCGTGCAGACCTTCTGCCTGACTCTGTTTATTGGCTGCCGCAAGAAAATGCTATTCCATGTCACCATCCTCTACAGTGCTGCCTGAGAAGGAAAGCAAGAAAATTGACGCAGTCGGCAGAAAATTCTTGGGAACACCAGCCACTGCTATGAAATCAGTCGGTGCCACTGCCTTATTTGGGCAGTACCCGGGAGACGCTACAACTATTACAGAAGGTCCCTTGAGAAGACAGAAAGGACTTCTAAAAGGTGCTCCAGTATTGGATGATGGACCTAATCAAGTGATTAGTGCTGCTGCGGATTCTCATGACATGGCTGCCCACTGCTACTATCAATGCCTGGCTCTTTGAAGATGTACATGTCCCCGTCTAACAGATTCAAACCCAGAAGCTCAACAAAGGATTTTAAACTTTCTATTCTGTGACACCACTTTGTTTGGAGCTCATGCAGAATCCTATGTACAGGCATTACAAGAGATGTTATCAACAGAAGAGAGTTCAAGCCCCTCAGTGGCCACAGCAGTACTATTATCAACAACCCCATCAAAAATTATGTTTGACCTCAGAAGACCATAAAAAGAAAAGGTGGCCAAAACCTACTTGCTGCCGCGGGCTAGGCCTCCAAACTGACTCCCATCTCTCCCTTCTTCCATTCTCCACCTCGGTAAGGGCAAGCATCACCAATCATCTGGTGAAGAAAGATTACAACAGATGGATGCTTAATATTGTAAAGAGTTGTTTTTCTCTGAGGATTAAGTCCTCTCTATCGATTCCTCCAAAGAAGACACTGCATGCTATCTACAGTTGCTTTGTTTGGAATTCGGTACACTCCTAATCAAAGGGTCAGTGAAACCTCTCCCTTACACCAGAAAGTAAAGGAAGTTTACTCCCCCTATTTTCTGGCTCTGGTTCAAACAGGACTGAAGCTAGAAAATCATCCAATTTTAGACCTCAGGAAGACAAACCAGTACCTAAAGAAACTATTTTGCTACTTCAACAGATAAACCCCCAGCTCCCTCATGTGGATTGGATGTGTGCCATAAAACTTCACAATGCATATTTGTACATCTCCCAACATTCAAAAGCATTGCAAATTCTTGAGATTTTTAGTAGACAATGCCCATTACCAATCTATAGTCTCACCTTTTAACCTTAATCAGCACCATAAACCTTTTCTAAGTGCATGACAGTAGTTGCAACGCATGTCTCTACCCAGATCACATCACTGGCTCATAAAAGCCTCAAGAAGCCCAGTACCATTACAACCCAGCACTGTTTTTTCAATTGTGTCTTCAGGTAAATAATTCCAAGTCTATGGCGATTACAGTCCATCCATTGGGAGATGCATAGATATGATACATTTTCTGTGGAGCACAGCCTATTAACAGACTTTCTAGACCCACTTGCATTAATGCCTTTGTTAATGTGGCAACCCGAGACAGAAAGCCAGCTGTACTGCAACCCACCAAACAGTATCTGTGTGTGGTGCATTTCGGGTAACGATCGATCCCATGAGATGTCACAGGGATAATTTGTGGAAATCAAACCTTTTTTTCATTAAGGAAAGACACTCAGGAACATTAGGAAACAGGAACACATTTTCAAGAATTATTTTAAAATCAAAATCCTTTCCTAGTGCACACAATACAAATAACTAATATGGATATAAACATTATAGTAGCGATTACATTCACTAGGAGTGTGAAGAGCAAATAATATTGTAACATTTTGGTAACATCATAAACCTTTCTTTGTCAATATTTATAATCCCACTGTCGCCTCTTTGGCAAACTAAATTGACCTTAGCACCAGAGCAAAGACGTAATTCAAGTTTCATAGATGGATCACACTTACATACCTCTTCTGAATATGAAGCCAGCGTTCAAATAAAGTAGCAGCATCTGTCATTCTTGTCTACACAGGTAGGTAGGCAAATAAGCCCAAGTGAATACTGAATGTCGCCAGATCTCCTTCAGCAAAGAAAGATGATATGGTTCTGTATGACCTCTGTTCTGCGTCTCTGGTACGAAGTTCATCTCTACCTTTCACACTCTGTTCTGAGTTTATATAACATATCTGCTCACTGTTGAACTTTTCAAAATAAATAACTGACAGAAAAGACCTTGGCACTCTTTAACTTACTTACATTCTGTGGAACAGTTCCCTTTCTTTAAAAAAATAAAAAAAAATAAACGAGAAGTGAATTTTATCAGCTTCCATGAAATCTTTTTCTTAATTATTTTAAACTATCACCAGAACAGAAAATTTGATTAATAGAAAATAAAAATGTATTCAAGCAGACTTGATTATCAAGTTTTAATAAGCAATGATGTGAATAAATGTACATTTTATATTTCAACGTTCATATCTAAATAACTGACATATATAATGCAAGAAGGGGGATAACTGCAAGGGAAAAAACATAATATTTATAACAGGCATTATCAGCAAAAGCGCATGCTTCGGAGGAGAGACTGTGTTCTATCCGTCTGAAGTGTCAGAAACTTCTAAGGATGGAACGTCATTTGGCTTGTTAAATTTCATCACTTCTGGACTTGATTGTATCCTACATTTTTGTTGTTCCAAACACCTGTCTCCAAATGAAGCCATTACAACAGTAGCTGGAAGACCAGTATTGTCAGCTCTTGGGCAATTGGGAGGACAGATTGACTTCCCTCACACTGTATTCGACTCCTTTCCTTGATGGTGCCAATCATTTAATCTTCTGAAAGGTGTTCCTGTTCAACCAGAGGCTCAGTCTCCTACCATCTAGATGGGTATTTTTCAGTTGGGTTGGATAGTCCATATGGACAGTGTTCAGGTTCAAGGAGTGTAATCTGCAAAATAAAAAGTCTACCACAGCAGCTTTCTGGAGTTGAGTGTGGTTCACATGGCCCTCAACTCGTTTTTGCTGAGCTACACAACATTTTCCCTGATTATTCAAAAGACAACACAACAACAATGCATTATATCAACAATCGGGGAGGCTTGAGGTCCAGAGCTGTTTCTAGAAGACCAGACAATTTGGAGACTGTCGATTGCAAGAAATCTGCACATCACAGCAAGCCGCCTACCTGGAGTCCAGAACGCAGAAGCAGATAGTCTCAGCAGTCTAATTAAAAAGAATCACTATTAGGTGCTATTGTAAAACATGTTTTACGGATGGGTTCTCCAGACATTGGCTTATTCATCAACACGGACTACAGCGAATGCCCAAATTGTGCATCAACCAACCAGCCAGGAATGGCAGGGAACGGTCTTTTGATCAGTTGGTGGAAACCGTTTGGCTACGCATTTTCTCCGGTACCTTTGCTTCTATTAGTGATCATCTATCCTGTGAAGAACAGAACAAGGATAATCCATACTGCTCCAGAATGGCAGCAGCAGTGATGGTATACCGGCTTTCTACAGAGGTCAGAACACCCACAAAAGAGACTGCCATGCAGGCCTGATGATCTGTTCAAGTTCAGGGGCTGGATCCTGCATCCCAACCTTCCCTTGTTGAGCTTGGCAGCCTGGCCCCTGAACTCTTGCAATACAGACATTTAAATCTGCTGAAAGAATGCATGAAAATCTTGACAGAGGAAAGGCCTCCATCCACTAGAATGTACTATTGCTTTGCACGGAAGATGTTTTGCTTCTGGTGCCTTCGAAAGAACATCAACTCCATCAGATATAAATAATAAGAGGTACTTCTATACTTACTTCATTTGGAAAAGTCGAGGCTGCAATTTATTTCAGTAAAGATACACCCCGCAGCCATTACCGCGTATTGAAAAAACCCTTCAAAAACTGTTTCCCCCCAAATTCCAGTTGTTAAGTATTTTATAGAGGGAATTAAGAAGGTCTACCCTTATATCAGGAGACCTTCCCCATGGAATTGAACATGGTTATGTCTAAATTAATTATTCATAAGTTGTCTCTGCAACACATTTCCTTGAAGCTAGCCTTTCTAGTGGCAATTACGTCTACCCAGAGGGTAAGTGAGATCGATGTCCTATGATGTAAGGAACCATATAGTGTTCTCCATAAAGATAAAGTGGCGATGAGGACTCGCCCTACTTTGCTTCCAAAAGTAGTGTCTGATTTCTATGTAAATCAAACCATTTGCCTTCCAATTTTCTTCCAAAATCCCTCTACTCCAGGTGAAACGGTTTTGCATTCCTTTGAAGTTAAAAGGCTTCGAAAAGTTCATCTGGGCAATGCTAAATATGCTAGACAGACTATCTGTTAGTTAATTTTGGTCTAGATTAACCACTACAAAGAAGTCCATTTTGAGATGGATTGGCTATTGTAATTTGTTATGCCACAGTACTGCCAACTAGCCCCCAGCCTTTTCAATGAGAGGTAATACTACTGCAGCATTATTGAGAAACCTTTTTGTAGGTGGCATGTAAGGTGGCCACCTGGAGGTCCATATTTACTTTTACAAGACAAATTTTGATTTGACACAAATTAAAGACATATTCCCAAGTGGGCCAAATCACTTTGCAGAATCTTTTTGGTTAGTGCTGAATTGGATATCTGAAAGAAACACGTTAGTTATAGATTCCTTACCTTAGAATTACCCCCAGGCGTCAGACTGGATCCGGAAAGTTTTTTCGTCAGCAGTACCTCTGCGCGTCGGAAGGTGGCGTCGGTCGGCTCCGCGTCCGTCGTTGGCGTCATGGTCGCCGGAATGACGTCGCGGTATCTACTTAGACGCCGCCCTCGCGCGCTGACGTCCATTCTTTTTATTTTCCGCGCCAGCCAGCGCAGATCCGGGAAGAGCGGTACCTCCAGTCATTTTTTTGACTGACTTTTTCTCGACTTTTTTCGAGTCTTCGACTCAGACGGTGCACGAGGAATGCCCGGTTTCAAGGCCTGCGGTTCCTGTCATCGGATGATGTCGGTGACGTATCCGCACCGCGTGTGTCTCTTTTGCCTGGAGTGCGACCACGACCCCAAGTCGTGCTCCGACTGCCGGTCGATGGCGCCAAAGGCTTTGCGGGAGCGGTCCCGAAAGCTGCTTGAGCACCGGCAGTCGGCTCTGCGCCGTTCGAGGTTGCGGTCGCGAGGGACCGGTCGCGGAGCCACCACCATTCATCCAAGTTTTTGCACTCGGTCGGGTAAGTCGAAGCATAAGAAGCATCGTCGCTCTTCGACTTCTCCTCGTCGGTCGGCCGATCCGACGAGGAACGCGAGTGGTGCCCCTCCCGCGGAGCCCGAAGAGTCGACTCCGTGTTTCCCTCCCTTTCCGGGACCCGGAGCGACTCCCGCCCAGCTTCGTACGTTCTACGAGACGATGCATGCCATCCTTGGGCGGACCGACCCCGCCGGCGCACCTTCGGGATCCGCGGACTCGGTTGGAGGGCCTAGGCCTTCTCTGCCGGCGGCCCCGGCGCTGCAGGCCCCCCTTGGATCCAGGCCTGGATCCGGATCGGCGCTGGTTGACCTCGTTAAGCCTCCACCGGCGCCGCTTCCGACGGCTCCACTACCGCGTTCGACGCCGGTCGGCCCCCCGGCCGGCGTCTACCCCGGCCTCCATCCCGACGTGGACACGGTGCCAGACCGGCATCGTCCGACGCCGGATTCGGCGGCGAGAGGGGTTTTGTGCCCCTGTTCACTCCTGGGGTCCCTTTTCAACCTGAGTGGCACCCAGAGGATGAGGAGGAGGAGGAGTGGGAGGGGTCAGGTGACCCTCTGACTGACCAGTTGGACAGTGAACAGGACTGGAGAGAGGAACTGGGGGATGCCAGTGGTTTGGACACCTTCCCTGACCTTGGCATGTTGTCTCCTCCTACCGTGGCTACGGAGGAGGGAGCGTCGTACGCAGTGGTGTTGCGTAGGGCGGCCGAGGCTCTCAACCTCGAGCTTCCTACGGTGGCGCTCAGGACTAACCTCCTGACGGAGGTGCTTCAACCGGCTGCGAGCTCTTCGGAGCCCTTGCTACCGTTTAATGAGGCCCTCACCGTCGTCCTTTTGGGCACGTGGTCCAGGCCCAACACGGGGGCTCCCGTGGACAGCATGACTGCCAGACGCCGGCTCCGGGCAACCCCACTTTCCTCTCGCAACACCACACCCCGGAGAGCTTGGTAGTCCAAGCCTCCACTTCCAAGAGCGCATTCCGTACCGCTCCACCGGAAAGGGAATCCAAGAAGCTGGACCATCTTGGAAAGAAGATTTTCTCTTCCGCCAGCTTAGGACTGCGGTCCGTAAACACCGCATGTCTCTTGGGCCGTTATTCCCACTCAGTGTGGGATACGTTGGCACAGGTGCTGCCTCAGTGTCCGGAGGAGGCCCGGGCAGTGCTCTCCCAGGTTGTTGCTGCCGGGAGGGATGCAGCGAAGTTTACGATACGTTGTGGGCTGGACACCGCCGACTCTCTGGGCAGGACCATTTCAACGTCAGTAGCGCTTCGTCGCTACGCCTGGATGAGGTCGACTGGCTTTTCAGGGGATGTCCAGAACACCCTGATGGACATGCCCTTTGATGGCCGTCGCCTTTTTGGCGACAAAGCAGACAACGCTCTAGAGCGTTTCAAGGACTCACGGGCTACGGCCAAGTCCTTGGGCCTCTCCACCTGCCCTGCGCAGTCTGGCTTTTCGCCCCTTTCGTGGCTACGGAAGGGGTGCCCCGCTACGTCCCGCCCAGAGCCACAGGCCGCAGCAAGTTACCCAACCTTTGCGCGGCCGGGGACATGGGAACAACCGTCGTGGTTCCGGGGGCCAGCGGGCGGGCGGGCCAGTCCACCAACCCCCCCTCTGCAGCAGCCTCCAAACCCTCCTAGCCTGACCTTTCAGGCCCATCAAACGCCAGTGGGTGGCAGGATTCGCCATCACCTCCCCCACTGGCACACCATCACGTCGGACAGGTGGGTTTTGCAAATAGTCCGAAGGGGCTACTCCCTCCCCTTCGAGAATACCCCTCCAGCCATGCCACCGAGATACCACCGCATGTCGGAGGATCACCTGGCCCTTCTCCAGCAGGAAGATACGGCTCTCCTGGCCAAGGGAGCCATCTAACGCGTTCCTGTCCCAGAAGTAGGTCGTGGTTGCTACTCCCACTACTTTCTGGTCCCCAAGAAGGACAAGGGCCTGCGTCCTATCTTGGATCTCAGGGACGTCAACCGCTTCCTCCGGAAGGAGAAGTTCAAGATGTTGATGCTTGCTCAGGTCTTGTCTGCCCTCGACCCGAAAGACAGGATGGGGATGTGAAAATAAGCGTCCTGCAAGTCCAACGCTACCATCCAGCCGGCCCACCGGCGTTACCTATGGTTCACGGTAGGCCACGAGCATTTTCAATTTACCGTGCTCCCCTTTGGCCTTACCAGCGCCCCTCGGGTGTTCACGAAAGTGATGGCGGTGGTTGCAACTCATCTGCACAGATCAGGGGTTTCTGTCTTCCCCTAGCTCGACGACTGGCTGTTGAAGGCGGGCTCGCCCCAGGCAGTCGTTTCCCACCTCCAGACTACGGCCGACCTCCTGCATTCGCTGGGGTTTTCCATCAATGTGCCGAAGTCACACCTGGTTCCCTCTCAGAAGCTCCTCTTCATCGGAGCGGTTCTGGACACGACGCGGTTTCGGGTCTATCCTCCCGAACAGCGAGTCCGGGATATTCAGGCTATGATTCCGATCTTTCAGCCTCTATCCCAGGTTTCGGTCAGAATGACTGAGGCTGCTGGGCCTCATGGCCTCCTGCATCCTGCTGGTCGATCATTCCAGGTGGCATATGCGGGCTCTGCAGTGGGACCTGAAGTTCCAGTGGGCGCAGCATCAGGGGAATCTGTCCGATTGCGTCCAGATCTCGGAGGGCACTGCACGACAACTGCAGTGGTGGCTCACAAACCAGGATTGGGTCAATGGCAGATCCCTCTCCCGTCCCCAACCAGACCACACTGTGGTGACGGACGCATCTCTTCTGGGATGGGGCGGCCACATGGGAGAGGCGGAGATCAGAGGCCTCTGGTCTCCGGCAGAGTCCGGGCTTCACATCAACCTTCTGGAGCTCCGGGCGATTCGTCTTGCACTGAAGGCATTCCTTCCCTCTGTCCGGGGGAGAGTAGTGCAGGTGTTCACGGATAACACCACCACCATGTGGTACTGCAACAAACAGGGCGGGGTGTGGTCGTGGACCCTATGTCAGGAGGCCCTCCGCCTCTGGACATGGCTGGAACATAAGGGCATAACCCTGGTGGTTCAACACCTGGCAAGTTCTCTGAACGCCAGGGCGGACAAACTCAGCCGCAGGTGCATGATGGATCACGAATGGCGTCTTCACTCGGAGGTGGTGCAAGGTCTCTTTCTACAGTGGGGAGAGCCTTGGTTAGATCGATTCGCCACCGAAGAGAACGCGCAATGTCAGCAATTCTGCGCATTGGAATTTCCAAGGCGGCACTCGCTAGGCAACGCTTTTCGTCGTGAGTGGAGTTGCGGTCTGTTGTACGCCTTTCCACCTATACCACCTCTGCCCAGTGTTGAAGAAGATCAGGCGCAACCGGGCCCAAGTCATTCTTGTGGCTCCGGATTGGGCACGAAGAGTCTGGTATCCGAGCTGCTCAACATGGCCATCGATCCTCCGATCAGACTGCCTCTTCGGGAGGATCTTCTGTCGCAGCAGCAAGGGACGGTCCTCCACCCGAACCTGTCCAGCCTCCACCTCCTTGCGTGGAGATTGAGCGGCGGCAGTTGACGTCTTTCGACCTGCCTCCTGAAGTCTGTGATGTTATCTTGGCAGCCAGGCGACCCTCCACTAAGACGGTATACGCCTGTCGATGGAACAAGTTTGTGGCATGGTGCACAGCAATGGCTGTGGATCCCCTTTCTGCCTCTCTTTCTGAGGTTCTCTTGTTTCTTCTTTCTCTAGCCCAGCAGGGCTCTGCTCTGGGCACTATCAAGGGCTATCTTTCAGCCATCTCTGCCTTCCTTCGGCTTCCAGATCAGCCTTCCCTTTTCAAGTCCCCTGTTGTAAGTCGCTTCTTGAAAGGCATAACTCATCTCTTTCCTCCTATTCCTTTCGTTATGCCTCAGTGGGACTTGAACCTGGTCTTAACTTATTTAATGTGTGCTCCCTTTGAGCCGCCTCATAACTGTCCCTTACGGCTTTTGACTCTCAAAACTGCGTTCCTGGTGGCCTTCACATCTGCCAGACGAGTGAGTGAGCTCCAGGCGCTTTCTTCTAAGCCTCCTTTTCTCTCTGTCCATCCGGACAAAGTTGTCCTTGGGACTCGTCCATCCTTCCTGCCCAAGGTTGTCACTGCCTTCCACATCGGGCAGACCATCACTTTGCCCACCTTCTTTCTGCCTCCTTCAAAAGAGGAAGAGAGGCTCCACCGTCTGGACCCAAAACGTGCGCTTTCTTTCTATCTGGATCGCACAAAACAGTTCCGGGTGGATGACCAACTCTTTGTTGGCTACGTGGGTGCCAAGAAAGGTCGGGCCGTACACAAGCAAACCATTTCTCGATGGGTCGTGTTGTGTATAAAAGCATGCTATTCTCTGGCTAAAAAGGAGCCTCCAGTGGGGCTGCGCGCCCAATCCACCAGGGCGACGGCAGCCACTACTGCCTTGGGAAGAGGAGTTCCTCTGAACAACATCTGTCAGGCAGCCATGTGGGCATCGCACACGTTTACGAAACACTACTGCCTGGACAGCCAAGTCCGGAGAGACTGCTTCTTTGGCCGTTCTGTTCTCCAGGATTTTCTGGTGTGATTTTGGTTCGCAGACCCACCACCGGGGTTGGTATTGCTGGGGTATCCATTCTAAGGTAAGGAATCTATAACTAACATGTTTCTTTCAGATGAACAAGTTACTTACCTTCGGTAACGATATATCTGTAAGAAACATTAGTTAGTTATAGATTCCTTACCGCCCCACCCATCCTCCCTGTTCTGCGAACTGATATCTGAAAGAGACACGTTAGTGACAGATTCCTTACCTTAGAATATCCCCAGGCGTCAGGCTGGATCCGGAAAGTTTTTGCGTAGCAGTACCCTTGCGCGTCGGTAGGCGGCGTCGTGCGGCTCCGCGTCCGTCGTCGGCGCCGGGATGACGTCGCGGGCAGTACTTAGACACCGCCCCTGCGCGCTGACGTCAGTACTTCTTTTTCCGCGCCAGTAAGCGCAGATTCGGGAAGGGCAGTGCCCTAGTAATTTTTTGACTATTTTTTTGGTGATTTTTTCACTGTCTTTTCTTCGAGTCATCCAGACTCCGAGGTGTCGGTAGGGATGCCCGGCTTCAAGCCATGCGACGCCTGTGGTCGGATGATGTCGATCACAGACCCGCACTTAGTGTCTCTACTGTCTCGGCCACGACACGAAGTCGTTCTCCGACTGCCAGGCCTTACACCCGAAGGCTTTGCGAGAGCGGTCTCGAAAGCTGCTCGAGGTCCGGCAGTCGGCTCCGCGCCGCACCAAGCCCCGGTCACGGGAGAGGTCGAGGGGTCGGTCGCGGAGTCCTCGGCCGTCATCGGAGTCCAAGTCTTCGCACTCTTCGGGTAAGTCGAAGCACAAAAAGTCTAAGAAGCACCATCGCTCTAAGACTTCGCCTCGCCGGTCTCGCGACTCGGCTGAGGCCCCTGTCGGCACCGTCCCTGCCCCCGCGGCTCCGGATGTGCCTGTGGCGCCGCCCCCGCATTACCCGTCCTTCCCGGGTTCGGGGGCGACTCCGGCCGAGATACAGGAATTCCTGTCGGCCATGGCCCGCCTCTTCGGGCCTCAAGGCCACTCCGGTGCGCCTTCGGGCCCCGCGGGCCCTGTTCCGGTTGCCCCGGCGCCGCCGCCGACTCCGGTCACGGCGCCGCCTGTATCACCAGCCTCGCTCCCGGCCCCGGCTTCGGCCCCGGCTCCGGTGATACCGCAACCTCCATCGACGCCGGTTGACCTAACTACGCCTCCACCGATGTCCCCGGTGCTGTTCCTGACGCCGCCTGGGGCTCCAGGCGGCGTCGTTCCCCCGTTCTCTCCGGACCCGGCGTCGCCTGACGCCGGCGCCACTGAGACCTTGGGTCCCTGACGCCCCCCTCCTCCTTATTTTCTATTGGAGGAGGACCAGGAGAACTGGGAGGGGTCGGAAGACCCTCTCACACAGCAGTGTGAGTATGATGAGGACTGGGCAGAGGAACTTGGGGATGCCAGTGGTCTGGACACTTCTCCAGACACTGGCATGCTGTCTCCTCCTTCCGTGGCTACGGAGGAGGGAGCAAATTCCGCAACGGTGTTGCGTAGAGCAGCTGGAGCCTTACACCTCCAATTGCCTACAGTGGCTGTCAGGACTAACCTCCTGACGGAAGTGCTTCAGCCGGCAGTTACCTCCTCGGAGCCATTGCTGCCGTTCAATGACGCACTATCTGACGTTCTTTGGGCACCTGGTCCTAGCCCGCCACAGGGGCTCCTGTGGATAGGAACGTGGCCCGACGCCATCGCCCTGCTCCGGGCGACCCCTTGTTTCTCTCTCAACATCCCACCCCCGAGAGCTTGGTTGTCCAAGCCTCTGCCTCCCAAACCGCCTTCCCTACCGCCCCTCCGGATAGGGAATCCAAACGCCTGGACCAATTTGGGAAGAAAGCTTTTTCTTCCTCCAGTGCTGGCTTGTGGTCAGTCAACACCGCTCCTAGTCCTTCTTTTCAGGTGCACAGCACGCCAGTAGGGGGCAGGGTCCGCCATCACCTTCACCACTGGCGTGCCATCACCTCGGACAGGTGGGTCTTGGACATTGTCCGAAGGGGCTACTCCCTCCCCTTCGAGACCACCCCCAGCCATGCCACCTCAATTCCACCGCATGTCAGGGGATCACTTGGTGCTTCTGCAGAAGGAAGTCACGGCCCTCTTGGCCAAGAGGGCCATCGAGCATGTTCCGACCCCAGAAGTAGGACGTGGTTGCTACTCCCACTACTTTCTGGTGCCCAAAAGGACAAGGAGGACATGCGTCCTATCTTGGACCTCCGGAACGTCAATCGCTTCCTCCGGAAGGAGAAGTTCAAGATGCTCACCTTGGCTCAGGTCTTGACTGCCCTCGACCCTGGAGACTGGATGGTAGCGTTGGACTTGCAGGACGCTTATTTCCACATCCCCGTCCTGCCGGCCCACCGGCGTTACCTGCGGTTCATGGTGGGCCGCGAGCATTTTCAGTTCACCGTGCTCCCCTTTGGCCTCACAAGTGCCCCTCGGGTGTTCACGAAAGTGTTGGCGGTGGTCGCAGCTCATCTGGGCCGGGCAGGGGTTCCAGTCTTCCCCAACCTTGACGACTGGCTGCTGAAGGCGGGCTCGTCCCAGGCAGTCGTCTCCCACCTCCTGACTACGGCCGAACTCCTGCACTCGCTGGGGTTCTCCATCAATATGCCGAAGTCGCATCTGATTCCTTCTCCACAGCTCCTTTTCATCGGAGCAGTTCTGGACACGACGCAGTTTCGGGCCTATCCTCCCGAACGGCGAGTCCGGGATATTCAGGCTATGATTCCGATCTTTCAGCCTCTATCCTGGGTTTCGGTACGGATGACCCTGAGGCTGCTGGGCCTCATGGCCTCCTGCTGGTCGATCATGCCAGATGGCATATGCGGGCTCTGCAGTGGGACCTGAAGTTCCAGTGGGCGCAGCACCAGGGCAATCTGTCCGATCACGTCCAGATCTCGGAGGGAACTGCAAAACAGTTGCAATGGTGGCTCTCGAACCGGCAATGGGTCATGGGCAGATCCCTCTCCTTCCCCAGCCAGAGCACACAGTCGTGACGGACGCGTCCCTTCTGGGATGGGGCGGTCACATGGGAGAGGCGGAGATCAGAGGCCTCTGGTCTCCGGGCGGAGTCCCGGCTCCATATCAACCTTCTGGAGCTCTGGGCGATCCGACTTGCACTCAAGGCATTCCTTCCCTCTGTCAAAGGGAAGGTAGTGCAGGTGTTCACAGACAACACCACCGCCATGTGGTACTGCAACAAACAAGGCGGGGTGGGGTCGTGGACCCTATGTCAGGAGGCTCTGCGCCTCTGGACATGGCTGGAACATCAGGGCATATTCCTGATGGTTCAACACCTGGCAGGTTCCCTGAACGCCAGGGCGGACGAACCTCAGCCGCAGGTGCATGATGGATCACGAATGGCGTCTTCACTCGGAAGTGGCGCAAGGACTTTCTACAGTGGGGAGAGCCTTGGTTAGATCTATTCGCCACCGAAGAGAACGCGCAATGTCATCAGTTCTGCGCGTTGGAATTTCCAAGGCGGCACTCGCTCGGCAACGCTTTTCGTCGCGAGTGGAGTTGCGGTCTGTTGTACGCCTTTCCGCCTATACCACTTCTACCCAGAGTGTTGAAGATTCGGCACAACCGGGCCCAAGTCATCCTTGTGGCTCCGGACTGGGCTCGAAGAGTTTGGTATCCCGAGCGACTCAGTATGAGCGTAGATCCCCCAATCCGTCTGCCTCTTTGGGAGGATCTTCTGTCGCAGCAGCAGGGGACGGTCCTCCACCCGAACCTGTCCAGCCTCCACCTGCTTGCGTGGAGATTGAGCGGCGGCAGTTGATTCCTTTCGACTTGCCTCCCGAAGTTTGTGATGTGATTCTGGCAGCCAGGCGTCCCTCCACTAAGGTGGTATACGCCTGCAGGTGGAACAAGTTTGTGGCATGGTGCACAGCAAAGGCTGTGAATCCCCTCTCTGCCCCTCTTTCAGAGGTTCTTCTGTTCCTTCTTTCTCTGGCCCAACAGGGTTCTGCCCTGGGTACCATCAAAGGCTATCTTTGTGCGATCTCGGCCTTCCTCAGGCTCCCTGATCAGCCCTCTCTTTTTAAGTCCCCTGTTAACAGGTTTCTAAAAGGCATTACACACCTCTTCCCTCCTGTTCCGTTTGTCATGCCTCAGTGGGACTTAAACTTGGTTCTTACCTTTTTAATGTGCGCTCCCTTTGAGCCTCTACATAACTGTCCTCTTCGTCTTCTTACTTTGAAGACAGCCTTTCTGGTGGCTATCACCTCCGCTCGGCGGGTGAGTGAGCTCCAGGCTCTATCATGCAAACCTCCCTTTCTGTCTGTCCATCCAGACAAGGTTGTTCTCAGGACGCGTCCGTCCTTCTTGCCAAAGGTGGTTACTGCCTTCCACATTGGGCAGACCATCACTTTGCCCACCTTCTTTCCGCCTCTGCATCCTTCCAGAGAGGAAGAGAGGCTCCACCGTCTGGACCCAAAACGTGCGCTTTCCTTTTATATCAACCGCACACAACACTTCCGGGTGGATGACCAGCTCTTTGTTGGCTACGTGGGCGCCAAAAAAGGTCGGGCGGTGCACAAGAGAACCATCTCCCGCTGGGTCACCTTGTGTATCAAAGCCTGCTATTCTTTAGCTAAGAAGGAGCCTCCTGTTGGGCTGCGTGCCCATTCCACCAGGGCAACGGCTGCTACCACGGCTTTAGGCTGCAGTGTTCCGCTGCAGGATATATGTCAGGCAGCTACGTGGGCCTCGCTGCACACGTTTACCAAGCATTACTGCCTTGACAGCCAGTTCCGGAGGGACGGCTTCTTTGGCCGTTCTGTCCTCCGGGACTTCCTTGTCTGATCTTTTTTCGCAGACCCACCACCGGGGTTGGTATTGCTGGGGTATCTATTCTAAGGTAAGGAATCTGTCACTAACGTGTCTCTTTCAGATGCACAAGTTACTAACTTGTGTAACGATATATCTGTAAGAGACAGTAGTTAGTGACAGATTCCTTACCGACCCACCCATCCTCCCCGTTCTGCGAACTGATTTCTAGGGTTAAGGACATCCCTTTCAGGGCCCTAGTATTTTTCAGACACCTATGTCAGCTTCTTGCATGGCTCTGCGTTCCTGGCGCGGAAAGTAGTGTACAGAACTGACGTCAGCGCGCAGGGGCGGCGTCTAAGTACTGCCCGCGACGTCATTCCGGCGATCACGACGCCGACGACGGACGCGGAGCCGCACGACGCCGCCTACCGACGCGCAAGGGTACTGCTACGCAAAAACTTTCCGGATCCAGCCTGACGCCTGGGGATATTCTAAGGTAAGGAATCTGTCACTAACTACTGTCTCTTACAGATATATCGTTACACAAGTTAGTAACTTGTGCCTCTAGGGTTAAGGACATCCTTTCAGGGCCCTAGTTTTGTGCACCAGTGGTCAGTATCTTGCATGGCTCTGCGTTTCTGGCGCGGAAAGCCGTGTACAGAACTGACGTCCGCGCACGAGGGCGGCGTCTAAGTAGCTACCACGACGTCATTCCGGCGACCACGACGCCAACGACGGACGCGGAGCCGACCGATGCCCCCTTCCGACGCGCAGAGGTACTGCTGACGAAAAAACTTTCCGGATCCAGTCTGACGCCTGGGGGTAATTCTAAGGTAAGGAATCTATAACTAACTAATGTTTCTTACAGATATATTGTTACCGAAGGTAAGTAACTTGTTCATTTTCCCCTTGTGTCTTTTTTTCTCCACCTTTGTTAGGGATGGGCTTGCTATTCCATTCAGCGCATATGACCAATATTGACAATCCCATTGAGGAAAAGGAATAGTTACTTACCTGTAATCTTAGTTCTCCTTTGGGGTGATCTTCATTATAGTCATTAACATTCCTCCCTGGAGAAAGGGCATAGTGAATTATACTCAGTACTGTTATGGTCTGTCATTTCCATTTAAAAAAAAAAAAGAACTAGCTCAATTGCTACCTACTGGACATGATGGAATCCTGTGGTGTGCTATTCCTTAAAGGAGCAGCGTAGTTTTCCGAGCCTTTCAGGTTTTAGCTTATTACACTACTGTCCCTATTTTATTCCACTCTTCTTTTAAAAAAGGTTTGTGAAAGTTTTCTGGTCACTTTTTTAATGAAGAAAACAGTAGAAAATTGGTCAATATAGTCTTTTATAGGCTTCTCTAAAACCTTCTTTTTTTTTTTTTTTTTAAATGGCTTTAAAATATAAACGTATAATCATTTTTTGTGTATGCGCTATAAAAAGTGCTCTGGGATCCACCATGTGTGCAGGTCAAATCAGTGCTTGTGACTATATTGAAGATCTATAATGATTATAATGAATATCTATAATAAAGTTCTCCCGGGGGAGAACTAGGATTACAGGCAAGTAACTATTACTCTTTCTGTGGGGAGGAAGGAGAGAAAAACACAGGGAAGAAATTGCATTCATTGTTGTTGCCTCATTTTCTGGTCTCTGCTTTTAGCCGCTGACAAGTGCAGGGGAAGACATTCTGACACCGCATCACCTGGGACCTGAGACTTGGACTGGTGCATCGGACCCAGTAACAGGTAACAACAAAATCTGTCTCAGAAATGCCTCCTTGAGACCTATTAATTTAAAGTTCTGCATCCCCTCCAGCACCATATACACTGGGGCCTCTCTTTCCCTCCTTCAGGAGATTGGCACACCACACATACAGGCATCCAACATACAGGTAAATATCTGTACACACTACCATTCTGGAACATAAAGGGCCATAGACACTAATGACCCCTGGCCCGACACATGTGGACCAGTCCACAATCAGTGTCCTTCCTTCTCCTCCTATCTCAAATCACCCACATTGCCCCCAACAATACCACACCAGTGCCACCCCTTAACTGCTGTGTGATGGGAAACAATGGCCAACCCAGGAGCCAGATGCAGTAAGCTCTTTCTGCCCTAAATACCACTGCTTGATGAGGTTAATCTCCCTCTCTCCCTATTTGGTTTTCTGAACGTTTATTCTTCTCCTAACTTGCATGGCAACTCTGCTATTCAAGAAGGAGAATTTAAGAATCTAAACTTTACCATACTTGCTACTCTTAAAACAAAATTCTCTCCGTGGTATAGCATATCCCGGTCGTAATCTCCCTGCTGGGACTTTTCAAATGCTGTCACCAAGGATATCTCTTCTCCCCTAAGAAAAGCATGCATACCCTGACCAAGCCTGCCCTTATTCCCGATGTAAGTTTTCCTACTTTCCTTACTACTGTGACCCTACATAATTTGCAGCTGCCCACCTGTAATGTGTGGGGTACATTGACTTTGAGAGCTAGGAGGGATCATGGCTACATGCTGCAGAAAGGGACATGAAATGGAGTCTGAATTAGTGTTGATTTTCGTCTCCTTTCTCCCAGGGACCCTACGCCGTCCAGTGCTGCCCATCAAACTTGGGGAGAAGCTTGAATTACAACAGCAGAGATGGCCGGAACAAGTGCTGGAGGGAAAGGTACATCTATGTACAAAAAGCAGCATACCAGCAGGAAGTGCTATAGGGACATGGTATCCTACCTGGTAGAGCTGCAGCAAGAACACCACTGGACGTTACTACAATGAAGAAAGTTCTCTAGTAGGGTGTGCTGCAGAAGAAAGTACATAACTAGGGAGGCCCTTCATGCAAGAAGGTGCACCTCTAGAACTCACTTATTTGGAGTCCATACACAAAAAGGAGGGCTGCGAGGAAGTTATTAAATAACCATTAGGACTGTGATAAAGTGCTGCAAGAAGAGTAATAGGCTAGCAGGGATTACTGAAGGTGATATACAAGCAGGGAGTGCTGCAGTGTGGGCAGTGGTGAGATTGGTACCCTAGCAAGGAGCATTGCATCAAAGGCAATGAATAGAGAGTCTTGCTAGTAAGCGATACGCCATCAGGGAACCCATTGAGGGTGGAGATCAATCAGCAGGGAGTGCTGCAGAAAACCGAATACACCAGATGGGAATGCTACAAGGAACAGAACACATGAGTATGGGGCAGTCGTGAAAATAGATTAATCGTGCAGGGAGCTTTGTACAGAGCAAAACAAATAAGAAGGGAGCACTGTAGGGACTAAAAATAAAGGTGTGTTGCAGAAATCAGTATGTAGAAGGAAGGAGGAAGTGAAGAGGTACTGCAAGGGGTCAGGATAAGCTGAGACTACTAGAGGAACTGGGTTAAGTCGAGTTACTTCAGGAAATTGGAAAAGCAAGGAGTATTGCAGGAATTGGATTTAACCTAAGCAAGGAGCACTACAGGGGAAATCAGAGAGGTTACTTACCTTGGGTAATACTCTTTCTGGTGGATACTCTTATCAAACAGCAGATTCCTCGCCTCTTAAATTCCCCCAGGTGCCAGACTGGCTCAGAAACATTTTACAGCAAATCCTGTCATGCGCCGATAGGTGGCGCAGCAGGACTCCACGGCAAGCTCACCCTGTCTCCAGAAACGAAAGCATGGCGCTGTATATAGGTGCCCCCCTGCACACTGACCGTCGGTTTACTATAAAGCATTCTGCGCCCTTAGACACGGAGTGTCTGTAACATTACAAATCATGACATTGTGCAGAATCTAACATGGGACCTTATTAAAACCTAGAAGTCCACTTCGTTGGAAGAGGAGGAGAGCGGACAGTGGGGAATCTGTGGTTAGCTACAGTATGCACCAGGGGCCGTATTACAATAAGTACCCCGGGGGCGCAATGGGCGTTTGCGCCTGCTTTGTGCGCCCCCGGGGCACTTTGGTATTATAGAAGGGGGCGCAGATGCTTGTGCGTCCCCTTCTATAATACTGATAGCGCTGGCGCACTTAAAGCGCCAGCGCTGCCTTCAGAGGGTGTTCCCTCATTTGCATAGGGGCGTGCCCTATGCAAATGAGGGAATTCCTTTGACTCTGCACCCACGCCATATTACAGACGCTGGCGCAGAGTCAAAGCAGCCCTCAGGAGGCGCACTGACAGTGCACCATTTAAAAGGTGGCGCACTGTCAGTGCGCCTCCTGAGAGCAGCCCTCTTCAGGGGGTAAAGGGGGTCCCCCCCGACGTATTATGCATTGTGATTGTTTGCGCCTTTTAAAAGATGCGCCGGGCGCAAACCATTACAATGCGCCCTATTATGATTGTAATGTATTGTAATTGCATTTATATAGCGCTTACTACCCCTGACGAGGCGTTGAAGCGCTTTTTCGGCGAGTAGCACGATACTCCACAACCCATAAAGGATTAGTGTTGAGGTAGTATAGTGAAATATGAAAGTAATTTGAGTGGTGGATAGGTTAGTCAGTAATTTGGATTCAGAAGGATAGCCGATGTATGCGCTGCCCCCAGGGCAGCCGCGAACTCGCGCTGCACCCAGGGCAGCGCATACATGTGAAAACACAGAGCAGCTGCTCCGTGTTTTCACAGTGCAGGCAGCACCCGCCTGCACTTTTATAGGGTAATAGAGATCCCACGCAAAGGGCGCAAACAATCACCATGCATAATACGGCCCCAGAAAGGTAAGGTAAGTAGCTTGTTCTTCTGATCGATACTTTTAACTGTAGATTCCTAATCCTTTGAATAGATACCAAAGCACTTTTGCCAAAAAAGGAGGATCTGAAGAGTGGACTTCACATCAGGAAATCGTGCAGGAGCAAGTGGGCAAAATGGCCCTCTCTGCAACCAGCACATTAAGGTAATAATGCCTAATAAAGGTGCTTACGGACTCCCATGTAGAAGCTAGGCAGATATCCAGCAGTGGACCACTCCTGGCTAATACGTAGTGGTGGCCTTACCTTTATCAGAACGACCGCAAAGGCCCTCCGATTGTTTTCCGCCAGAAACAAATCTGTCTAAGATCTGTTCCTGAACTGCCTTCCCACTTCTCTGCATCAGAATACTCCACAAAGAGTTAGTCATCCACTTGGTGATCCTTAGTTTGATCAATGGAAAAGATCTGAGCTGTTTTGGGGTCCAACCAATGAAGCCTTTTTTTCTTCTTTAGAGCGATGTGGCAGAGAAAAAAACATGGGGAGCGTGATAGATAGCCCCACATGGAAAGGTGACACCAACTTTGGTAGAAGAAAGTGGAATATGGTGGTTATGACAGTGCCTGCAGTTCAGTTACATGGCACACAGAATTAATTGCAATGAGGAAGACAGTCTTAAGGGTCAGAAGTCTCAATGAGCAACTGTGCATGGGCTCAAAAGGCATGCACATTAAGAAAGTTGGAATCAAATTAAGGTCATATTTCACAGGAACAAAACATGCAGGTGGAAACCTATATGAAATCCTTTAAAAAAAAAAAAAAATGCTTCTCAGCTGATGACTTTAATGTAGGTGCTGATCAAGCAAACATAGAAAAGCCAAAAAGGCTGAGAAATAACAATCAACAGTTCCCATGACAAGTCCTTGCTGGGCCAAAGACTGTACAAATGAAGTATATCAGAAAGATTAGCCTGCAATAGATTAACCTGATGGTCCTCGCACCAGGCAGCAACTTTGCCTAATGTCCAGAGTAGATTGACTTGTTGATGGATGGCGTGCCGCCAAGAGGGTGCCCACCACTTCTATGAGCAGGTCAAACCCACTTAACTTGTTCTGCTTAATCTCCACACATGGAGAAGCAGGTTGTGGAGATTTGGATGAAGAATCCTTTCATGTTGCTGGGGCAGCAAGTCCTCACACAGAGATAGATGGAGTGAAGGTCAATGATCAAGCTCAGCAGCTCGAAATACAACACTCCGGCTTCAGCTCAGGGCTGTGAGGATGATCTTAGCCCATCCCCTAATAATTGTCAAAACTCGGGGGGGGGGGAGGAGGGTGGCAGAGATGGGGACACGCAGAGGAAACTTGAGTCCCACAGAAGGTAGAGCATGTCTCCCAGAAAGCTTTGGGGCAAAAACTCTAGACCACCAAAGGTTCAACAGTGAGCCTTCTCTGTAGTAGCAAACTAATCTACCCAAATCCTGCCCCACTGGGAAAATACACCTTGACCTACCTCTGGGTGCAGACGTCACTTGCAATAGGCTAGATAATATCTGATAAGATCAGCAGCTCTGGCGTTCAGGATCCTGCCAAATGGCTGACTGCAAGATCCCCTGAAGGTCAAGCCTCAGCGCTTCTTGACACAGCACCTGGGCCCCTAGTCCACCCTCCTTGTTGCAGTACCACATGGAAGTCATGTTGCACATCAGAAATGGCTGAGGGCATGCCCTTGATATAAAGCAAAAAGGCCTTGAGAGCCAGCTGTATGCCATGCAGCTTCAAAGGTTTAATGTGATGCCTTTGCTCCAAGGGAGACCAGTAGCCTCTGATTTCCACCTTGCCCTGATGGCCTCCACAGCCCAGAGTCAATGTATTTGTTACCATCGTGATCTGTTTGTGGGGTAGGGAGAATGGGTTGCCACACGTCAGGTTGGTGTCCTTTATCCGACATTGAAGGTTGCTTCTCTGAGATGGAGTGTTGTCAGAGTTATCCCTAGTGCTTGAGCCCATTGAAGGCAGAGGTTACACTGGAGAATCTACATGGGCCAATGGGCATGAGGCACCGAAAAGTTACATGAGATCAATAAGCTTCAAAACCATCCAGACGGAACCCCAGGATCGAGTTTGAAACATCAAGATCTGAAAGAGACAATTAGTAATGGATTCCTCACCTTAGAATTACCCCCAGGCGTAAGACTGGATCTAGAGAATTTTTTCCTGAGAAGTACCTCTGCACGTCTATATGTGGCGTCGGTCGACTCTGCGTTCGTCGTTGGCGTCGTGGTCGCCGTGATGACGTTGCGGTATCTACTAAGACGCCGCCCTCGTGCGCCGACGTCCGTTCTTTCTTTTTCCGTGCCAGCCAGTGCAGATCCGGAGAGAGCGGTACCTCGAGTCACTTTTTGACTCAGTTTTTGCGACTTTTGTCGACACTTTTTTTGAGTCGATCGACTCCTGGTGCACGGAGGGATGTCACGTCGGACCGGCTTCAAGGCTTGCGACTCATGTCGCAAATTGATGTCGGTCACGGACCAGCACCTCGTGTGCCTTTAATGCCTGGAGCGCGACCACGACTCAAAGTCGTGCTCTGACTGCCGGGCCATGACCCGAAGTCTTTGCGGGAGCGGTCCCGAAAGCTTCTCGAGGCCCGGCAGTCCGCTCCGTTCCGTTCGAGGTCCCGGTCAAGAGGGAGGTCGCGGGACCGGTCGCGGAGCCACCACCACTTGTCATCGAAGTCTTTGTCTTCGGGTAAGTCGCAGCACAAGAAGAAGGCGAAGAAGCATCGTCGCTCTTCGCGTTCTCCCCGTCCATCAGCCAACGCGGGAAGCATAAGGTAGTCATCCGGCTCTGCCCGCGGAGCCTTTTGGGTCGACTCTGGCCTTCCCTCCCTTTCCGGGAGCCGGAGCGACTTCTGCCCAGCTTCGAAGCTTTTACAAAGCCTTGCATTCCATCTTTGGGCAGCCCGACTCCGCCGGCACGCCCTCGGGCCCCGCGGACTCGGTTGGGGGCTCTAGGCCTTCGATGTCATCGGCTTTGGCGCCACAGGGCCCCTAAGAATCCAGGACTGGATCCGGATCGGTGCCAGTCGACCTCGTGACACCTCCTCTGGCGCCGAATACAGTGACGACACCCCCGCCGCCTCCAACGCCGGTTGTGTCCCCAGCCGGCGTGGACCGCGGCCTCCCCCTCGATGACATGGAGCCAGACCGACGTTGCCCGACGTCGGGACCGGCGCCGACCGGTACTTTTGTACCCCTGTTCTCCCCTGATGTTTCCTACCGCCCTGAGTGGCTAACAGGATAGGGTGAGGAGGACTGGGAGGGGTCTGTGGACCCTCTTGCAGACCAGTTAGAGGAACCCAATGGAGAGAGGAGTTAGGTTAGGCCAGTGGTCTGAAAACCTCCCCAGACCTTGGCATGCTATCTCCCCCTACCGTGGCTCCGAAGGAGGGTGCATCTTACGCAGTGGTGTTGCGTAGGGCAGCCGAGGCCTTAAACCTCGAGCTTCCTGCGGTGGCGGTCAGGACTAACCTCCTGACAGGTGCTTCAACCGGCAGCTGCCTCTTCGGAGCCCTTGCTGCCATTCAATGAGGTCCTTACGGACATCCTCTAGGGCACTTGGTCCAAGCCCAACACAGGGGCTCCTGTGGACAGGATGATTGCCCGACGCCACCGCCCGGCCCCGGGCGACCCCATTTTCCTCTCTTCTGAGAGCTTGGTAGTCCAAGCCTAAACTTCCAAGGGCGCATTCCCTAACGCACCACCTGATAGGGAATCCAAGAAGCTGGACCACCTTAGGAAGAAGATGTTTTCTTGCTCCAGCTTGGGACTGCGGTCGGTGAACACCGCATGTCTATTGGGCCGTTACTCCCCCTCGGTGTGGGACCCGGTTGCGCAGGTGCTGCCACAGTGCCCGGAGGAGGTCCGGGCCGTGCTCTACCGTGCTGTTGCCGAAGGGAGAGATGCAGCGAAGTTCACCATCCGGTGTGGGCTTGACACCTCCGACTCACTGGGCAGGACGATTTCCATGTCAGTAGCACTGAGACTCTACGCCTGGCTGAGGTCCACTGGCTTTTCGGGGGATGTCCAAGAAACACTTTTGGACATGCCCTTTGATGGCCATCGCCTGTTTGGCAGCAAAGCAGACAACGCGCTCGAGCACTTTAAGGATTCTAGGGCTATGGCCAGATCCTTAGGCCTCGCTTCCACCTCCCGCCCAACGCAGTCTGCTTTTCGCCCCTTTCGTGGCTACGGACGGGGTGCCCCTCCACGTTCCGCCCAGAGCCACAGGCCTGCGCAAGCTGTCCAGCCTCTGCGTGGCCGGGGACGTGGATCCCACTGTCGGGGGGGGGCAAGCGGGCGGGCCAGTCCACCAGCGCCCCCTCTGCAGCAGCCTCCAAACCCTCCTAGTCCGGCCTTTCAGGCCCATCAATTGCCAGTGGGCGGCAGCATTCGCCATCATCTCCCCCACTGGCTCAACATCACGTCGGCCAGGTGGGTTTTGCAGATAGTCCGAAGGGGCTACTCCCTCCCCTTCGAGACTACCCCTCCATCCATGCCACCTCAATTCCATTGCATGTCGGAGGATAACCTGGCCCTTCTCCAACAGGAAGTTACAGCTCTCTTGGCCAAGGGAGCCATCGAGCGCGTTCCTGCCCCAGAAGTAGGTTGTGGTTGTTATTCCCTCTACTTTCTGGTGCCCAAGAAGGACAAGGGCCTGCGTCCTGTCTTGGATCTCAGGAACGTCAACCGCTTCCTCCGGAAGGAGAAGTTCAAGATGTTGACACTGGCTCAGGTCCTGTCTACTCTTGACCCTGGAGACTGGATTGTAGCGTTGGACTTGCAGGACGCTTATTTTCACATCCTCGTCCTGCCGGCCCACCGGCGTTACCTGCGGTTCACGGTAGGCCACGAGCACTTTCAGTTTACCGTGCTCTCCTTTGGCCTTACCAGCGCCCCTCGGGTGTTCACAAAAGTGATGGCAGTGGTCGCAGCTCATCTGCGCAGATCAGGGGTTCCAGTCTTCCCCCTATCTCAACGACTGGCTGTTGAAGGTGGGCTCGCCCCAGACTGTCGTCTCCCACCTCCAGACTACGGCCGACCTCCTGCATTCACTGAGGTTCACCATCAATGTGCCGAAGTCACACCTGATTCCTTCTCAGAAGTTTCTTCTCATTGGAGCAGTTCTGGACATAGCGCAGTTTCGGGCTTATCCTCCCGAGCAGCGAGTCCGGGATATTCGGGCTATGATTCCGATCTTTCAGCCTCTATCCCGGGTTTCGGTCAGAATGAGCCTGCGGCTGCTAGGCCTCATGGCATCCTGCTGGTGGACAATGCCAGGTGGCATATGCGGGCTCTGCAGTGGGACCAGAAGTTCCAGTGGGCACAGCATCAGGGGAATCTTTCCGATTGCGTCCAGATCTCGGAGGGCACTGCACACCAACTGCAGTGGGGGCTAACGAACCGGGATTGGGTCAAAGGCAGATCCCTCCCTCTCCCTCCCCCAACCAGAGTTCACAGTGGTGACAGATGCATCACTGCTGGGATGGAGCGGCCACATGGGAGAGGGGGAGATCAGAGGCCTCTGGCGGAGTCCGGGCTCCATATCAACCTTCTGGAGCTTCGGGCGATTCGTCTTGCACTAAAGGCATTCCTCCCCTCTGCCGGGACAAACATGGCGGGGTGGGGTCATGGACCCTATGTCAGAAGGCTCTCCGGCTTTGGACATGGCTGGAACATCAGAGCATATCCCTGGTGGTTCAACACCTGGCAGGTTCTCTGAACGCCAGGGCGGACAAACTCAGTCGCAGGTGCATGATGGATCACGAATGGCGTCTTCACTCGGAGGTGGTGCAAGGTCTCTTTCAGCAGTGGGGAGAGCCTTCGTTAGATCTATTCGCCACCGAAGAGAACGCGCAATGTCAGCACTCGCTAGGCGACGCTTTTCGTCGCGAGTGGAGTTGCGGTCTTCTATACGCCTTTCCGCCTATACCACTTCTGCCCAGAATGCTGAAGGAGATCAAGCGCGACCGGGCCTAAGTCATTCTTGTGGCCCCTCATTGGACACGAAGAGTCTGGTATCCCGAGCTTTTATACATGGCCATCGATCCTCCGACCAGACTGCCTCTTTGGGAAGATCTTCTGTCGCAGCAGCAGGGGACGGTCCTCCACCCGAACCTGTCCAGCCTCCACCTCCTTGCGTGGAGATTGAGTGGCGACAGTTGACAGCTTTTGACCTTCCTCCCGAAGTCTGTGATGTTATCTTGGCACCCAGGCGTCCCTCCACTAAAACGGTATATGCCTGTAGATGAAACAAGTTTGTGGCATTGTGCGCAGCAAAGGCTGTGGATCCCCTTTCTGCCCCCCTTTCTGAAGTTCTTCTCTTCATTCTTTCTTTGGCCCAGCAGGGCTCTGATCTGGGCACTCTGAAAGGCTATCTTTCGGCCATTTCGGCCTTCCTTCGGCTGCCTGACCAGCCCTCTCTTTTCAAGTCCCCTATTGTAAATCACTTCCTTAAGGGCATTACTCACTTGTTTCCTCCAACTCCTTTCGTGATGCCCCAGTGGAACTTGAACCTGGTTCTTACTTATCTTATGTGTGCTCCTTTCGAGCCGCTACATAACTGTCCTCTCAGACTCTTAACCCTCAAAACTGCCTTTCTGGTTGCCATCCCCTCTGTTCGCAGGGTGAGTGAGCTACAGGCCCTTTCTCCTAAGCCTCCTTTCCTGGCTGTTCATCCGGATAAGGTTGTCCTCCGCACTAGGCCTTCTTTTCTTCCCAAAGTGGTTACCTCTTTCCATATAAGACAGACCATCACTTTACCCACCTTCTTCCCACCTCTGCATCCTTCTAAAGTAGAAGAGAGGCTCCACCTTCTGGATCCAAAACAGGCGCTTCTGTTCTATATGGATCGCACAAAACAATTCCGGGTGGATGGCCAGCTCTTTGTCGGTTATGTGGGCGCCAAGAAAGGTCGGGCCATGCAAAAACGAACCATCTCCCGATGGGTCGTTCTTTGCATCAAAATCTTCTATTTCTTAGCGAAAAAGGAACCTCCAGTGGGGTTCCGTGCGCATTCCACCAGGGCGACGGCAGCCACTACTGCTTTGGGACGTGGAGTCCCCCTTCTTGACATCTGCCAGGCAGCTACGTGGGCTTCACTGCAGATGTTTACCAAACGCTACTGCCTGGACAGCCAAGTCCAGAGAGACGGCTTCTTCAGCCGTTCAGTTCTCCAGGACTTTCTGGTGTGAACTTGCTTCGCAGACCCACCACCGGGGTTGGTATTGCTGGGGTATCTATTCTAAGGTGAGGAATCCATAACTAATTGTCTCTTTCAGAAGAACAAGTTACTTACCTTCGGTAACGATATATCTGTAAGAGACATAGATTAGTTATGGATTCCTCACCGCCCCACCCATCCTCCCCGTTCTGCAAACTGATTTCTAGGGTAAGGGATTCCCCTTTCAGGGCCCTAGTTTTTGTGCACCAGTGGTCAGTGTCTTGCATGGCTCTGCGCTTCTGGCGTAGAATGTTGTGTAAAGAACTGACATCCGCGCGCGAGGGCGGCATCTAAGTAGATACTGCGACGTCATTCCGGCGACCACGACGCCAACGACCAACGCGGAGTCAACCGATGCCACCTATCGACGCGCAGAAGTACTGCTGAGGAAAAAATTCTCCGGATCCAGTCTGACACCTGGGGGTAATTCTAAGGTGAGGAATCCATAACTAATCTGTCTCTTTCAGCTTTATCGTTACCGAAGGTAAGTAACTTGTTCATCAATGGGCATACCCATCTGGACTTCTTATGTTTACATCAAGACTTGTCTTTTGATATTGTATAAGACTTACTCTAGGACGTAAACCTGGATCAGGACCAGGACTTGAAACAGGAGCAAGCCTGCGAATTGGAGCGCGACCAGCACTGCTGCTTTTACGCCGCTTCACCTTCCACTCCCAGGTAGCCTTTGTGTGCACCAGAGAGCATTTGTTGCTGGACTAAGAATCATGCTTCTATCTGAGGCACCAAAGACAGGTGTCGGGTGGTTCTGTGACCGACATTAGATTTCCTGCAAGCACGGCATGACTTTAAGGCTGTAGTTTTTGAAGAGACATCCCTAGAACACTGTCAGCAAAATCATTTGTTTAGTCAGTAAAGCACCAACTAAGGTTTTGGAGCTTAGCTTCGGATCTGTGTTGAAGGGTGCTGTAAAAATGTACTGACATTGTTGTGTGGTGTTGGTGCCTATATACGGCTCTGTGTCATTACTTTCTGAAGCATAGTGTAGTCTCTACAGAGCCCTATGGAACTACCTATTGCTACAAAAGAGTAATTGCTTGAAAGGTTTCTAGATCTACTCTGGTGCCTGGGAGAATTCTAAAGAGGAATAATCCGTGGTTATAAGTATCCATCAGAAATGTAGGGACTAGTACTGGGAACATAATACAGAAAGTGGTACCCTAGTACAATGAGGGGTCCGATGGTTTCCTCATCCAGTTCCCTTATGTGCTTCTGCCCCTTTCCCAGCAAAATGTCCCCCATTTCTTTAAACTTATGATGGCTCCTAACCTTACCAGTTTTTTTGTGTTTTCAGGATGCACATGTCATTCACAGCTGGTTGAGCGAATTCCAGCTCGAGATGTACACCGCCAACTTCATAAATGCTGGTTATGACCTACAGACCATCAGCCGCATGACTCCAGAGGTAGGGTTGATTGCAGGGGTGAGTTTTCCATTTGAGCCTGAAATGTTGGGGAACTATAAGCCCAGACCATCTCCTGATCCCCAAAGAAAAGGCCAGCGGTCACTGCAAGGTCAGCAGTCACTATTTAGTCTCCTGACACCGAGACAAGGGCCTCCAAAGGCCATATTACACTCCATGAATGAGCCCTCATCACATTGTCACTTTTTGACTCCTGAGGGAGGGGTAATCAGTCACTGCATGGGCACATCTGGGGTTGGTATACACTGCAAGACGTCATACTAATCATACAAGGGAAGCCCAGGTCATCACAATGCCATTAGACCCCTACAGTGTGGCTTGTCAGTCCCCTCTGTTAACCCACCACATTCCTCGAGTAAAGGGCTCTCAATCACTGCGAGTCTGCCTTTTAAGTGAAGAGGTCACAGGCCAAGGGAATGTTACTTGACCACGGAGGTTGGGGGCCAAAGAGCCACTACCTAACTATTACGGGACGGGGTCAGCCGTCTCTACATGGTCACTACACCCCCGACGTTCCGCAGTGAAGCTAGGACGTCGCTGCTTCTGAGGCACTGTTCCCATTCTTATTCCATCTCACGTTGGTTTAAGTGGTAAAGCACAAGTTACTAACTTGTGTAACGATATATCTGTAAGAGACAGTAGTTAGTGACAGATTCCTTACCTTAGAATATCCCCAGGCGTCAGGCTGGATCCGGAAAGTTTTTGCGTAGCAGTACCCTTGCGCGTCGGTAGGCGGCGTCGTGCGGCTCCGCGTCCGTCGTCGGCGTCGTGATCGCCGGGATGACGTTGCGGGCAGTACTTAGGCGCCGCCCCTGCGCGCTGACGTCAGTTCTGTACACGACTTTCCGCGCCAGGAACGCAGAGCCATGCAAGAAGCTGACATAGGTGTCTGAAAAATACTAGGGCCCTGAAAGGGATGTCCTTAACCCTAGAAATCAGTTCGCAGAACGGGGAGGATGGGTGGGCGGTAGGAATCTGTCACTAACTACTGTCTCTTACAGATATATCGTTACACAAGTTAGTAACTTGTGCATCTGAAAGAGACACGTTAGTGACAGATTCCTTTCCTTAGAATAGATACCCCAGCAATACCAACCCCGGTGGTGGGTCTGCGAACAAAGATCAGACAAGGAAGTCCTGGAGGACAGAACGGCCAAAGAAGCCGTCCCTCCGGACCTGACTGTCAAGGCAGTAATGCTTTGTAAACGTGTGCAGCGAGGCCCACGTAGCTTCCTGACAGATAACCGGCAGCGGAACACCGCGGCCCAAGGCCGTGGTAGCAGCCGTTGCCCTGGTGGAATGGGCACGCAGCCCAACAGGAGGCTCCTTCTTAGCCAAAGAATAGCAGGTCTTGATGCACAAGGTAACCCAGCGGGAGATGGTCCTCTTGTGCACCGCCCGACCTTTTTGGCGCCCACGTAGCCAACAAAGAGCTGGTCATCCACCCGGAAGTGTTTTGTGCGGTCAATATAGAAGGAGAGTGCACGTTTTGGGTCCAGACGGTGGAGCCTCTCTTCCTCTCTGGAAGGATGCGGAGGCGGAAAGAAGGTGGGCAAAGTGATGGTCTGCCCAATGTGGAAGGACGGACGCGTCCGAAGAACAACCTTGTCTGGATGAACAGACAGAAAGGGAGGTTTGCAAGATAGAGCCTGGAGCTCACTCACCCGCCGAGCGGAGGTGATGGCCACCAGAAAGGCTGTCTTCAGAGTCAGAAGACGAAGAGGACAGTTATGTAGAGGCTCAAAGGGAGCGCACATTAAAAGGTAAGAACCAAGTTCAAGTCCCACTGAGGCATCACAAACGGAACAGGAGGGAAGAGGTGAGTAATGCCTTTTAAGAACCTGTTAACAACAGGGGACTTGAAAAGGAGGGCTGATCAGGAAGCCTGAGGAAGGCCGAGATAGCACAAAGATAACCCTTGATGGTACCCAGGGCAGAACCCTTTTGGGCCAGAGAGAGAAGGAACAGAAGGACCTCAGAAAGAGGGGCAGAAAGGGGATTCACAGCCTTTGCTGTGCACCATGCCACAAATTTGTTCCACCTGCAGGCGTATACCACCTTAGTGGAGGGACGCCTGGCTGCCAGAATCACATCACAAACTTCGGGAGGCAAGTCGAAAGGAATCAACTGCCGCCGCTCAATCTCCACGCAAGCAGGTGTAGACTGGACAGGTTCGGGTGGAGGACCGTCCCCTGCTGCTGCGACAGAAGATCCTCCCGAAGAGGCAGACGGATCGGGGGATCTACGCTCATATTGAGTAGCTCAGGATACCAAACTCTTCGAGCCCAGTCCGGAGCCACAAGAATGACTTGGGCCCGGTCATGCCGAATCTTCTTCAACACTCTGGGTAGAAGTGGTATAGGCGGAAAGGCGTACAACAGACCGCAACTCCACTCGCGACGAAAAGCGTCGCCGAGCGAGTGCCGCCTTGGAAATTCCAACGCGCAGAACTGATGACATTGCGCGTTCTCTTCGGTGGCGAATAGATCTAACCAAGGCTCTCCCCACTGTAGAAAGAGTCCTTGTGCCACTTCCGAGTGAAGACGCCATTCGTGATCCATCATGCACCTGCGGCTGAGTTCGTCCGCCCTGGCGTTCAGGGAACCTGCCAGGTGTTGAACCATCAGGAACATGCCCTGATGTTCCAGCCATGTCCAGAGGCGCAGAGCCTCCTGACAAAGGGTCCAAGACCCCACCCCGCCCTGTTTGTTGCAGTACCACATGGCGGTGGTGTTGTCTGTGAACACCTGCACTACCTTCCCTTGACAGAGGAAGGAACGCCTTGAGTGCAAGTCGGATCGCCCGAAGCTCCAGAAGGTTGATATGGAGCCGGGACTCCGCCGGAGACCAGAGGCCTCTGATCTCCGCCTCTCCCATGTGACCGCCCCATCCCAGAAGTGACGCGTCCGTCAAAACTGTATGCTCTGGCTGGGGAAGGGAGAGGGATCTGCCCATGACCCATTGCCGGTTCGAGAGCCACCACTGCAACTGTTTTGCAGTCCCCTCCGAGATCTGGACGTGATCGGACAGGTTGCCCTGGTGCTGCGCCCACTGGAACTTCAGGTCCCACTGCAGAGCCCGCATATGCCATCTGGCATGATTGACCAGCAGGATGCAGGAGGCCATGAGGCCCAGCAGCCTCAGGGTCATCCGTACCGAAACCCAGGATAAAGGCTGAAAGATCGGAATCATAGCCTGAATATCCCGGACTCGCCGTTCGGGAGGATAGGCCCGAAACTGCGTCGTGTCCAGAACTGCTCCGATGAAAAGGAGCTGTGGAGAAGGAATCAGATGCGACTTCGGCACATTGATGGAGAACCCCAGCGAGTGCAGGAGTTCGGCCGTAGTCTGGAGGTGGGAGACGACTGCCTGGGACGAGCCCGCCTTCAGCAGCCAGTCGTCGAGGTAGGGGAAGACTGAAACCCCTGCCCGGCGCAGATGAGCTGCGACCACCGCCATCACTTTCGTGAACACCCGAGGGGCACTGGTAAGGCCAAAGGGGAGCACGGTGAACTGAAAATGCTCGGGGCCTACCGTGAACCGAAGGTAACGCCGGTGGGCCGGCAGGACGGGAATGTGGAAATATGCGTCCTGCAAGTCCAACGCTACCAACCAGTCTCCAGGGTCGAGGGCAGTCAAGACCTGAGCTAGGGTGAGCATCTTGAACTTCTCCTTCCGGAGGAAGCGATTGACGTTCCGGAGGTCCAAGATAGGACGCATGTCCTCCTTGTCCTTTTTGGGCACCAGGAAGTAGTGGGAGTAGCAACCACGCCCTACTTCTGGGGTCGGAACATGCTCGATGGCCCTCTTGGCCAAGAGGGCCGTGACTTCCTTCTGCAGAAGTACCAAGTGATCCCCTGACATGCGGTGGAATTGAGGTGGCATGGCTGGGGGGTGGTCTCGAAGGGGAGGGAGTAGCCCCTTCGGACAATGTCCAAGACCCACCTGTCCGAGGTGATGGTACGCCAGTGGGGAAGGTGATGGCGGACCCTGCCCCCTACTGGCGTGCTGGGCACCTGAAAGGAGGGACTAGGAGGGCTTGGAGGCCGCGGACGGGTTGGAGGTGGTGGCCTGACCCGCACGCTGGTTGCCCGATCCGCCACAGCGGAATCCACGTCCTCGGCCACGCGAAGACGCCTGCTGCGCGGGCCGGTGGCTGGGCTGCTGACGTGAAGGGGCGCCCCTACGTGGCCACGATAGGGGCGAAAAGCAGAAGTCAGCGGAGGGCGTGTAGCAGAAAGGCCCAGGGACTTGGCAGTAGCCCGTGAGTCCTTAAAGCGCTCCAACGCATGGTCTGCTTTGGACCCAAAAAGACCGACTCCATCAAAGGGCATGTCCATGAGAGTATTCTGGACATCCCCTGAAAAACCAGTGGTTCTCCGCCAGGCGTGGCGTCGCAGCGCCACCGTCGTTGCAATAGACCTGCCCAGCGAGTCGGCGGTATCAAGGCCACATCGTATCGTGTATTTGGCCGCATCCCTTCCTTCCGCAATGGCGCGGGAAAGCAGTGTCTGGACCTCCTCAGAACACTGGGGCAAAACATTCGCCACCGAATCCCACAAGGAGTGGGTATATCGGCCCAAAAGACAAGCGGTGTTGATGGACCGCAAGCCAGCACTGGAGGAAGAAAAACCCTTCTTCCCAAATTGATCCAGGCGTTTGGATTCCCTATCCGGAGGGGCGGTAGGGAAGGCGGTTTGGGAAGCGGAGGCTTGGACAACCAAGCTCTCAGGAGTGGGGTGGACAGAGAGAAACAGGGGGTCGCCCGGAGCTGGGCGATGGCGTCGGGACACGTTCCTATCCACAGGAGCCCCTGTGTTGGGCTTGGACCAGGCGCCCAAAAGAACGTCCGTGAGGGCGTCGTTAAACGGCAGCACAGTCTCCGTAGAGGAGGCTGCCGGCTGAAGCACCTCTGTCAAGATATTAGTCTTGACCGCCACAGTAGGGAGTTGGAGACGTAAGGCCCCAGCCGCCCTACGCAACACCGTTGCAAAATTGGCTCCCTCCTCCGTAGCCACGGGAGGAGACAGCATGCCAGTGTAAGGGGAATTATCTAGACCACTGGCATCCCCTAGACCCTCTGTCCAGTCCTCATCGTACTGACACTGTTGTGTCAGAGGGTCATCAGACCCCTCCCAGTCCTCCTGGTCCTCCTCTGGTTCAAAATAAGGAGGAGGAGGGACATTTGGGACCCAAGGTCCCATCGGCGCCGGAACCGGCGTCGAGCGACGTCGGTCCGGGTCCATGTCCGGAGCCGGAAGGAACTGGGGGACGACGCCGCCCGGAGCCCCAGGCGGCGTCGAACGGCACCGGAGACATCGGCGCCGGCGGAGGTGTCGTTAGGTCGACCGGCGTCGATGGGGGTTGTGGAGCCGGGATCGAGGCCGGGGCCGGAGCCGGGATCGAGGCTGGAGGCACGTGCGACGCCGGGGCCGGAGCCGTCGGCGACGCCGGAGCAACCCCATCAGGGCCCGCGGGGCCCGAAGGCGCACCGGAGGGACCTTGAGGCCCGAAGAGGCGGGCCATGGCCGACAGGAATTCCTGTACTTGGGCCGGATCCGCCCCGAACCCGGGAAGGACGGGTATTGCGGGGGCGACTCCACAGGCATGTCCGGGGCCGCGGGGACGGTGCCGGGAGGGGCCTCAGCCGAGTCGCGAGACCGGCGAGGCGAAGTGCTAGAGCGACGATGCTTTTTGGACTTTTTGTGTTTGGACTTACCGGACGAAGAAGACTTCGATGCCGACGACCGGTGTGGACTCCGCGATCGACCCCTGGACCTCTCACGCGACCGGGGCTTGCGCGGAGCCGAATGCCGGGCCTCGAGGAGCTTTCGAGACCGCTCTTGCAAAGCTTTCGGGTTGAGGGCCCGGCAGTCGGAACAAGACTCCGTGTCGTGGCCTCGGCCGAGGCAGAAGAGACACTCCCGATGCGGGTCTGTGATGGACATCATCCGAGCACAGGCGCCGCAACGTTTAAACCCGGGCATCCCTACGACACCTTGAAGTCGATTCGAAGAAAAACAGTGAAAAAATTCACCAAAAAAGTTAGTCAAAAAATGACTAGGGCACTGCTCTTTCCGGATCTGCGCTTGCTGGCGCGGAAAAAGAAGAACTGACGTCAGCGCGCAGGGGCGGCGCCTAAGTATTGCCCGCGACGTCATCCCGGCGATCACGACGCCGACGACGGACGCGAAGCCGCACGACGCCGCCTACCGCGCGCAAGGGTACTGCTACGCAAAAACTTTCCGGATCCAGCCTGACGCCTGGGGATATTCTAAGGTAAGGAATCTGTCACTAACGTGTCTCTTTCAGATACTCTTTGCGGTCACTTTAGTTCTATGAGTGAAATTTATATGTACTACTCCCTAACGTGAAATCCGCCCCCAAATTGCTTCCCTGCTGCCAAGGACATGTATTTAATTCAGGTGGGTTTGCCAAAAGTCATTACAGTGAGAAACAAAACTCTGCCCCATGATATCTTGACTGTCTGCTGGGAAGAAATTTCAAACTACCCAACTCCATTGCAGATACCTTACCTAATTTTCTATTGAACAAAGCTGGGTGCACCAGACACTAGGTGTTTTTCACGCTCACAAATGTAAGGTTTTTTTTTATTAGATTTTTTTTCACCAGTCTTTTCTGCAGCTGCTCCCTTGTGCATTTTGTATTTGAGGGTGGGTAATTTAGAATGGCTCTTTTTGGGTGATTTTTTGCAATTTGTTTTATCGGTGTACTTTGAGTCTTACCCTCTCACTTTTGAGAACATCCTTCAAGTTGTGCTTACCGGGAGCAAAATGCCACATTTGGGCAGGCCCTCTAGTTCAGGTTCTCTCTGTTCATCTCGCTGTTTGCGGACACTTGGGTAAATGAACCTTAAGGCCGTCAGGAATGGAGTATGAAGGTGCATTTCTGGCTATGTGAGGGTGACTTTCAGTCCCTGAAGTCCTCACAGCTACAACCCAAACCTTCAGCTGTGAAATATTTATCTTGTGCAGATGTCTGAATTAGGAGATGATGGCTACCTAACACAGCAGCCAAAGATCACTCTAAAACCTCCACTGGGTCGGAATGATTGGCACAGCTCAGCTGTAAAAAAGGATGCCTGGCACGGAAACCTGTTACTTTAAAAACTGACTCAGTTGCTGAACATGGGAAGGAGATTGAAAATCCCACTTTTCTGGACCCAGCAGTGGTTAACTAGTTTTTTTGCGGGAGCTTCAATAGAGTTCGTTTCTTTCGAAGCCCTTTGGCCCCTGATGATTTGGTCTCTTTTGTCGTCCAAATTCAGAAAGAATTGATGATTACCTATCTAGAGGAGCCAAGGTGCCATCTCTAATCTTTGATACTTCAGAGTACAGAGGAAGATACTTTCACAAGCAGCAGTACCACTGGTCAGGACAGAGGCATGCCAGCATGTGTCCTTGATACCATTTCTTCCTGTGCTTGCTCTTGTGTGGGAATGCCTTCATACTCCATGGAGGCAGTTGATGAGCGAGTGGGTGGTCAAGATTTGCACCTGAATGTAAAGAGCGTGGTGTAAAAACCAGTTTACGCGGGAAAATATTGTGGCTGGAAGATTCGACGCAAACACTGACATTCTAAATGATTCTGTCCCTGGAGCTCCGTAAGGCTCACAAGTGCAGGACTCAGGAGACAAGAGTGGGGAACAAGAAAAGGAGGGAAGAAACACCTCTTCTGCAAATAGAGTAGAATGACCTTTTATCCTCCACTTGGCTCATGTCGTCAGTGTTGCATCATAGTCGGTGAACCCTGCGTTGGATACGTTGAATTCACTCTCATGCATTAGTAGAAATGTAGTATGATATTTAAACCATTGATACAAGTTCATTTACTAGTGTCCGCTAGAGTGGAGCTTTAAGGAACAGCAAGAAATACCAAAAGCACCTCCATGAATCCAATAGCTGTAGTAGAACACATACAAGGTGTGAGACACACACAGCAAAAACCCAGCCTGCCAGCAAAGCAGACATTGAAATGCAGGATAAGAGAAAACTGGAAAAGTAGGAGACCGATGAGGGACAAAAACAACAAAGGCGAAGAATCTTAAGGCCAGTGAGAGATCTTGAGCAATTAGCATGTTCCACCGGAACCCAAAAATATTTGCCCGGAGAGTGGTAGAAGTTTACAGCCTCTTTATTCTGATACTGCCCAGCACGAGCTGGATATACTGTGTAACCAATGATTTTTAAATGATTAGTGACCCAGAAATGCTACCTAAAAAATCTGTGATAATCTTTTCCCCAATCACCATTTTCCTCTCTTCCAACAGTTTCTACCCAACTGCGCCCCTTTGCTTGTTGGATTTCTATAACTTCTGTGCAGGTGAGCATCCTGTCTTCCCCTGCTGTAGATCACATGCTGTGCACACTTCTGCCATCTAGTGTTGGGCTTGGATGTTGCCAAGTTGTTTTTCTTCAAGGAAGCAGTTTTGAGGTGACTCATGATACCTCCCGTGAATCCCAAAATGCACCAGGACACATACTCCACCTCAGATCGTTTTCTTCTCCATCAGATTCAGATGCGATTCTTCGGCTGTGCACTAAAACACACAACTCTCAGCTCTGGTTAACCGGAGCACACCAAGCCAAGAAGACCCTAAGCATTTGAAGAGAAAACAAAGACTGCATTGATTTATCGATCTCATCGAAGTCTGATCCTTTTACAAGCCTGTGGCCAGGTTGAATAAGAATGAGTGGGAGTGGTATGGAGAACCAGTTCCCATGGTCAGACCTGCGTGGGGTCTGTAACCTCTTTCTACAGAGGGACAACAACGAGATGGCTTGTGCTGCGTGTGACGCCTTCAGATCCAAGAAAACTATTTGGCACAGAAGTAACAGAAGTTGGGTGCATTATTCCGCTGTGCAGCACCAAGACTTTACACTGTAGCCAAGGACCTTGAATGATTCGACATCAGCAATGAAATTGTGGGTCCGTCCATCCGGTAGCCTGAAAGACCAACAGGAGTGAAATCTGATGTATGTTTCCTCCCATGACTCCAATTCTTGAAAGGAGCTATCTCCATTGCCCCTACTGAAAACCACACTATCCGCCAGAACAAAGACTACATTTCATGGTTCCTAGGACTGAGCAATACACCCTAAGCCTTATAAGGACACACAAGGATTTCAACCACTGTAAGCTTCTAAGCATCCCACTGCCTCCATCGCCCACCCCCACACCACCAAACTCAATGCCAAGGAAGTCGCTTTACCTTGCCCTCAGTGGAAGAGCCACAAACCAAGAAGCTGCAAATGTCGGAACGGTGTACTGTAGTAGACAAACTTTGAAAACACCATTTTAGTCCTGAGTAAACTTGAAGCCACGTTGCCAAGACACTGAGCCTTGAAGCAGAGGTACTGAGCCTCAAAACACACTGCACGGAGCCATCTACAGTACTGAATTGTATGCCAAAACAAACCTAGACATCTGGCATAAAGGAGGAAGATGAGCCGGAAGCTAGACAGCGCATCATTTACATTGGCCCTATAACAGGCCACATTGTAGCAAGATCCCGTTCCACCACCAAACCACAACATAAATGTGCAGTCTAACCTTCAAGGAGCCATTGTCTGAAAGCATAAGGTCAAATACAATCCCAAGCAAAAAGCCCATAGAAACAGCACACACATCGAGATTCGTGGAGGCTACACCACACACACACTGCCTCCAGACATGTCTCTGGCTAACTCTATGAATAGTTGTTCAGACCTCAACACAAGTACCATTGTTTATGCATGATTGTTAGACTTGGCATCTTTTGGCGTGTTTCCCCTGACTGTTTGCTTTCTGACCTCCCGGTTTTGACTCTGTTTTTGCTGGTGTGATGATTCTGCGCACTTTCCTCACTGCGGTCCAGTGGGAAAGTGCAAGTGCTCCTATATAAAATGTGTTATGGATTGGTGTTTCCATGATTGGCCTATTTGGTTTATCTGTCAGTCCCTTGTAAAGTGCACTGCGAGTGCCAGGGCCTATAGACCAAATGCTGTTGGTGGGCTGCAGCACTGGATTGTGCCACCCACGCAAACAGCCCGTAAAGTGTAACTCGGGCCTGCCATCGCAGAGCCTGTGCGCAGCCTGGGGCTGCCATGTCGACTTGGCAAGTGCACACACTTGCAAGTCCCTAAACCTTCCCTTTGCTACATGTTAGTCACCCCTAAGGTAGGCCCAAGGTACCCCTGTGGGCAGGGTGCGTTGTACGCGAAAGGTAGGACATGCCCGGGTGTGTGCGGCATGTCCTGATAGTGAATTACAGCCTAGTTCGTTTTTCACTATTGCAAGGCTACCTGTTCCCCTAGGCCAGAACGGGCAGTTTTGATTATTACAGCTTATAATCCTAACTGACCCCGGGAACATGGTAGAAATTCGAGTTTAGTATGCCTGGACTCAGAAGGATAAAATGCAGCTTTTAGTAAGGTTGGTTTTAACATTCTGTGTTTGAAAATACCACTTTTAGAAAGTGGGTATTTTCTTGTCTAACCATCCAAGCCTGCCTCTGCGAGATTGTGTATTCCTTGTCTGGAATGTGAGTGACAGGGGCTGGGGGATGCCAGGAGACAGGGTGAGTCAGCGCAGGGCTGAATAGCCAGATCGACCTGTAGATGGGTGGGAGGGGTCGCACCTGGGCCCTGAATAGGACAGTGCCTTCCCTCCACAATGCTGGCTCCACCTCCTGTGGTGCGTCTGATGTCCCTGGCCTACTCACTGAAAGAAGGGACGGAGACTTGTCAACAAAGTGCTCCAGAACTGGTTTGGACTAGGCAAAGGCCTCTCTGCCTTCAGAGAACAAAGGAATTTGGGATATAAATATTGGGGCCCTGACCCCATGAATTTAGATCTCGCTGGAATCAAGGAACCTGCCAAGACGAAGAGCTGGAAGAGCTGCCAGGAGGAGTACTGCCCCTTTGCTGTGTTGTTGCTTTGTTGGGTTGGCCTGCAGCTGCTGCTTCTGCCTTGGGCAGTGAAAGGACTGGACTGAACTTTCTCCAAACTTGTGCTGAGTATCTCCAAGGGCCAGAAACCGAGCTGGCCTCCTGTTAAGAAGTCTCAGGGACTACAAAGACTTCACAAGCCTCTGGGTACCGCTTCTGGAACGCTGTTTCAGTTGCCACAGAGGAAGGGAACTGCAACCGACTCCGTCAACCGAATCCATTCCTGGCCGGTGACCTGTTTGCACCGCAGACCGCATCGCCCCGCTTCGCATCGCAACCCTGGTCTCACCGTGGGCGACGTCCGACGCCGCCAACATCGAGCCGCTGCTTGCACCGTGACCTGTGGGCACCGCAGTTCGCATCGCATCGCTTCACTGGGCCAGCCGGACCAGACCGACACTGTCGCTGCAACTGGCTCAAGAGTCGAGACCGCACCGCATTTGGGGCACCGCTCGCACGTCTGCGACGCACCGCTCCGACTCGCACCGCTGTCCGACGCCAGCTCCCGCACTCCGGCTAGGTCGCCTGCATCGCAACCTGTCAGCACCGCATCGAGCATCGTCTCGCCCTGCATCGCACGCCTTGGACTCACCGACTCCGTCTGCCCGACGCTCATCGAGCCGCTGCCTGCACCGCATCGAGGGACACCGCACCTTGCATCGCTCCGTCTTGCACCGCAACCGCGACGAACGCCGACCGGCTCGTACACTCCGTACCAGCCACAACGAGAAAAGGTACTGTGACCAAGTCTGTTCACGACTCTGCTGGCCCGTATCGACGCGGTCGGCTGGAACTGTTAGACTCTGTGGTTTTCAGCATCACGGTAGACTCGGACGGAGCTACCGACTCGTACGAACTTTGCTTTTGTGCTATTCCTGCAAAGAAGAAGTTAACGTATCAAGTATTCATTCGTAAAGTATAGTATTGTGGATTTTTGTCGTAATTGGTCTTGTCTTGAGTATATAAAATATTGGTTATTTTTCTAAACTGGTGTGGTGTCCGTTTGTAGTGCTTACACTGTATTACTGTTGGTTATGTGCAAATGCTTTACACACTGCCTCTGAATTAAGCCTGACTGCTCGTGCCAAGCTACCACGAGGGTGAGCAGGGGTTACTTCACGAGTGTAACAACCCTTACCCTGACTAGGAAGAAGGGTCCCTACTTGGACAAAGGTGCAAGCCCTTGCCAACTAGAGATCCCATTTCTAACATTGGTTGTCAGCGGTGAGGATAGGACTTGTGTTTGCACTTGACTTACAGTGATTGGTGTGCACTACTACCATATCGCAGACCATTACGTACCACATACTGGTTCTTTTTCTTTTGGCCTATTTTTGATCTTGCCAGTTTTCAACTCACGACTTTTGTCATGCCTGAATCAATTGCATCATCCGTTGCATCTCTGGAAGTTATCTTTGAGGAGGACAGGTTGGAATCCTACGCCGTAAAGGAGTTACGAGCGATTTGTAAAAACCTGAAAGTCCAAATTAAAGGCCTCACAAGGAAGGAGGAGCTACAGAAGGCGCTGAGGGCCTGGGTAGCAGCCAGACATGCCAATGGGCAGCCTGGTGATCTCAGTGAGGAGGCGGAGGAGCCTATTTCCAGGGTGGATGTGCTTTTGGGTAGGGGGAACCCGCCAGGTCGGGCAGCAGCAGTCTGTCCCCAGAGGAGCTGGAGGACAGGCGGGAGGCAAGGCAGTTCGAGCTGCAGAAGCTCAGGCTGGAGAGTGAGCGGGAGGAGAAGAGATTGGCCATAGAGGAGAGGAAGATGCTCTTAGAGCATGAGAGAGAACTAAAGGAGCTAGAACTTAGGAGTAAGTCAGGCTCAGATGGTGGCAGCAATTCGTCCAGAAAGGCAGACAGGATTGTGCACATTCCCAAGAACGTAGGCAAGGAGTTCAAGAAGGGGGATGACATACAAAGGTGGTTCCAGGGTTATGAGGCAGCCATACACATGAATGGGGTCCCTGAGGAGAATTGGGGAGCAGGATTGTGGCCACTTTTCCCGGAAGAAGCAAGGGATGCTCTGATAGCTTTGGGTAAGGGGTATCACCTCACCTATGCTGACATGAAGGATGCCCTTCTCACGAAGTATGGTCTTACTCCTGAAAAGTACAGGGATCAGTTCAGGTCCAGTAAGAAGTCTGATGTCAACACTTGGTTGGAATGTGTGGATGTGTTCTGCAGGTCTCTGGATGGTTGGGTGAAGGGCAGTAGTGTAACAGATTTTCAGGGGCTCTACAACTTGATTGCATGGGAGCACTTGTCTAGTCTATGTTTTGCAGATCTGCGCCAGCACCTAGTTGATAGTAAGCTAACTGACCCCAGGAAGCTTGCTATGGAAGCGGACCGCTGGGTGAGTACCAGGGTCCACAAGAAAGCGTTTGGGGAGACTCAGCCAAAGGTGGGCAGGGTCCCCAGCAGAAAGGTGGGGGGACAAGGGTAAAGCACAGGAGTTCTCTAAAGGGCCCCAAACTAGTACCCAGGGTAAAGGTTCCCAGCCCCCCGGTGATAAGAAGAAAGGGGTCTCTACAGGGAAGCCTGTTGAGACCGGCCCCCGCAAGTGTTATGCATGTGACCAGGTAGGTCACTTTAAGGGGGACCCCAAGTGCCCGAAGGGGACACAGCCACCCACCGGTGGACAGTCCAAAGTGTTGGCTAGTGTAGCGCTTGGGGAGGAGGGGTGCCCACAGGAGGGTGGGGATCCCGCAGAAATGACCCTTGTCTCACTCGGGGACAGTGAGATGGTCCCAGGAAACCAGGTGCCCCCTAACACAAAGAAATATAGCACCTGGGTGACCATTAATGGGAACAGGGTAGAGGCTCTCAGAGATACTGGAGCCAGTGTGACCTCAGTCCGGTGTCACCTGGTGTCTGAGAAGCAAGTAGTCCCAGGAGCATTCCACCAAGTAGTTGCTGTCGACAACTCAGAGCGCCAATGTATGATGGCGCAGGTTCCCTTTGAATGGGGGGGTCTCAGGTCCCTTAAGGGTGGTTGTGAGCCCTACCATGCCTGTAGATTGTCTGCTAGGAAACGACCTGGAGCAGTCCTCATGGAAGGAGGTTGAGCTCAGGTCCCACTTGGAGATGCTTGGGTTGCCAGAGTGGGCATGCGTGTCTACTCGGTCAATGGCGGCCAGAAAGGGTGATCAAGAGGACTTGGAGCCTGAAACAGTGGCCCAAGTCCCTGCCAAGAGAAAGGGCAGGGGGCGCGGGAAACCGGCCCCCGAAGTTCCCACGGACCGGGAGGAGGCGGACCTCGAGGGGGACGCCCGGTGCCTACAGGGGAGCAAGTAGCCGAACTGGGAGACATCTCTGAGCTGACCCATTGGCAGCAAGAAGGGGGTCCCACCAGGGAGGAGTTCTGCAGGGAGCAGAACGAGTGCCCTACTCTGGAGGGTCTGCGGCGGCAGGCTGCAGACCAGGCAGCTGGTAATCAGTCCGGGTCACATCTGATCTACTGGGAGAGTGGTCTCCTATACAGTGAGCCTAAGGTTGCTGAGCCTGGGTCAGCCCGTGTGCTGGTGGTACCCCAGCGCTTCAGGACCTTCCTACTGGGTCTGGCTCATGACGTGCCTTTGGCAGGACATTTGGGGCAGGACAAGACCTTTGACAGGCTTGTCACCCACTTCTTTGGCCCCAAATGCGAAGGCAGTCAGATGCACACTGCAGGTCTTGCCAAACTTGCCAGGCAAGTGGTAAGAGTGGGAGGAAGGTCAAAGCTCCTCTCCAACCTTTTCCGGTTGTTGGAACACCCTTTGAAAGGGTAGGGATGGATATTGTGGGGCCACTGGATCCCAAGACAGCCATGGGCAACAGGTACATCCTGGTCTTGGTGGACCATGCCACCCGGTACCCGGAGGCAATCCCTCTCAGGACAACGACGGCGCCAGTGGTGGGCCGGGCGTTAATGGGGATCTTTTCCCGTGTGGGATTCCCCAGAGAGGTGGTTTCTGATAGGGGGACCAATTTCATATCGAAGTATATGACATCCCTGTGGAAGGAGTGTGGGGTAACCTACAAGTTCACCACTCCTTACCACCCACAAGGAAACGGTCTGGTGGAGAGATTCAACCAGACCTTGAAAGGCATGATCAAGGGTCTAACAGAACCCATGAGGCGTAAGTGGGACGTCCTCTTGCCATGCCTACTCTTTGCATACAGGGAGGTGCCTCAGAAGTCTCTTGGGTACAGCCCCTTTGAGCTCCTGTATGGCCACCCTGTCAGAGGACCTCTGAGTTTGGTTAAGGAAGGCTGGGAGGCAGCTCCCAGGAAAACTCCCCAGGATGTATTTAGCTACATGCTGGCCTTTAGAAACCAAACTGCCCGCTTCAGGAAACTCGCTCAGGCGAACCTAGAAGCAAGCCAGGAAGAAATGAAGAGATGGTATGACCAGAACGCCACTCTGGTCGAATTTCAACCTGGACAAAAAGTGTGGGTCATGGCCCCAGTAGCACCTTGTGCCTTGCAGGACAAGTGGACTGGGCCATATGAGGTAAAGGAGCGCAAAAGTGACGTCACCTACCTGGTGGATTTGCAGGCTCCAAGGAACCCTTTGAGGGTCCTTCACGTGAACCGCCTCAAGCCCCACTTCGAGAGGTCCGAAGTGAGTATGCTCTTGGCGACAGATGATGGGGTGGAAGAGGAGAGCGAGCCTCTCCCTGACCTCCTGTCTACCAAGGAGCATGATGGGTCAGTAGAGGGTGTGATCCTCTCCCCTACTCTGACTCAGGAGCAGCAGGGGGCTGTCGCCAGTTGTTGGGACAGTTCGCCCCGCTGTTCTCTCTGACCCCGGTGTTACTCACTGGTGTACCCATGACGTGGACACCGGTGACAGCCATCCTGTGAAGCACAAGATTTACAGGTTGACTGACCGGGTCAGAGCCAGCATCAAGGAGGAGGTCTCTAAGATGTTGGCGTTAGGGGTGATTGAGCCCTCCCACAGTCCTTGGGCCAGCCCAGTGGTCTTGGTCCCAAAGGCTGCGGCGCCCGGTGCCACTCCAGAACTCCGGTTTTGTGTGGACTACCGTGGGCTCAATGCCGTCACCAGGACTGACGCGCACCCCATCCCCAGAGCTGATGAGCTCATTGATCGGTTGGGAGCTGCCCGGTTCCTCAGCACGTTTGATTTGACGTCTGGGTACTGGCAGATTGCCTTAACCGATGGGGCCAAGGAGAGATCAGCATTCTCAACCCCAGAAGGTCATTACCAATTCCGGGTGATGCCCTTTGGGTTGAAGAATGCCCCTGCCACCTTTCAGAGGTTGGTCAATCAGGTGTTGGCTGGGCTGGAGGATTTCAGTGCCGCCTACCTGGATGACATTGCTGTGTTCAGTTCCAGCTGGGAAGAACATTTACAGCACCTTGAGAAAGTGTTGAGGGCTCTGCAAGGTGCAGGCCTCACGATCAAGGCCAGTAAGTGCCAGATCGGGCAGGGTTCTGTGGTGTACTTGGGACACCAGGTAGGAAGCGGCCAGGTGGCGCCCCTACAACCCAAGATTGACACCATTCTGGCTTGGGAGCCCCCAAGACCCAGACAGAGGTGAGAGCCTTCTTAGGTCTCACCGGCTATTATAGGAGATTTGTTAAGGGCTATGGCACCATCGTTGCCCCCTTAACAGAGCTGACCTCTAAGAGGCAGCCCAGGAAAGTGATCTGGACTGAGTCCTGCCAGAAAGCTTTTGATGCCCTGAAGGCAGCCATGTGCACGGCGCCCGTGCTCAAGGCACCTGACTTCTCCAAGGAATTTGTCGTGCAGACTGACGCTTCAGAGCATGGTGTGGGAGCGGTGCTCTCACAACTGAACGAAGAGGGCCTGGATCAGCCTGTAGTCTTCCTTAGCAGGAGACTACTTCCCAGGGAACAGAGGTGGAGTGCCATAGAAAGGGAAGCTTTTGCTGTGGTCTGGGCACTGAAGAAGTTGAGACCATACCTGTTTGGGACTCACTTCCGGGTTCAGACAGACCACAGGCCCCTCAGATGGTTGATGCAAATGAGGGGCGAGAATCCAAAACTGCTGAGGTGGTCCATCTCCCTACAGGGAATGGACTTTACGGTGGAACACCGTCCTGGTACAGAACACGCCAACGCAGATGGTCTGTCCAGGTTCTTCCGCCTTAGTGAAGAGAACTCCAATGGGGTTGGGTAGTTCTCCCTACTTTCAGCTGGAGGGGACATGTGTTAGACTTGGCATCTTTTGGCGTGTTTCCCCTGACTGTTTGCTTTCTGACCTCCCGGTTTTGACTCTGTTTTTGCTGGTGTGATGATTCTGCGCACTTTCCTCACTGCGGTCCAGTGGGAAAGTGCAAGTGCTCCTATATAAAATGTGTTATGGATTGGTGTTTCCATGATTGGCCTATTTGGTTTATCTGTCAGTCCCTTGTAAAGTGCACTGCGAGTGCCAGGGCCTATAGACCAAATGCTGTTGGTGGGCTGCAGCACTGGATTGTGCCACCCACGCAAACAGCCCGTAAAGTGTAACTCGGGCCTGCCATCGCAGAGCCTGTGCGCAGCCTGGGGCTGCCATGTCGACTTGGCAAGTGCACACACTTGCAAGTCCCTAAACCTTCCCTTTGCTACATGTTAGTCACCCCTAAGGTAGGCCCAAGGTACCCCTGTGGGCAGGGTGCGTTGTACGCGAAAGGTAGGACATGCCCGGGTGTGTGCGGCATGTCCTGATAGTGAATTACAGCCTAGTTCGTTTTTCACTATTGCAAGGCTACCTGTTTCCCCTAGGCCAGAACGGGCAGTTTTGATTATTACAGCTTATAATCCTAACTGACCCCGGGAACATGGTAGAAATTCGAGTTTAGTATGCCTGGACTCAGAAGGATAAAATGCAGCTTTTAGTAAGGTTGGTTTTAACATTCTGTGTTTGAAAATACCACTTTTAGAAAGTGGGTATTTTCTTGTCTAACCATCCAAGCCTGCCTCTGCGAGATTGTGTATTCCTTGTCTGGAATGTGAGTGACAGGGGCTGGGGGATGTCAGGAGACAGGGTGAGTCAGCGCAGGGCTGAATAGCCAGATCGACCTGTAGATGGGTGGGAGGGGTCGCACCTGGGCCCTGAATAGGACAGTGCCTTCCCTCCACAATGCTGGCTCCACCTCCTGTGGTGCGTCTGATGTCCCTGGCCTACTCACTGAAAGAAGGGACGGAGACTTGTCAACAAAGTGCTCCAGAACTGGTTTGGACTAGGCAAAGGCCTCTCTGCCTTCAGAGAACAAAGGAATTTGGGATATAAATATTGGGGCCCTGACCCCATGAATTTAGATCTCGCTGGAATCAAGGAACCTGCCAAGACGAAGAGCTGGAAGAGCTGCCAGGAGGAGTACTGCCCCTTTGCTGTGTTGTTGCTTTGTTGGGTTGGCCTGCAGCTGCTGCTTCTGCCTTGGGCAGTGAAAGGACTGGACTGAACTTTCTCCAAACTTGTGCTGAGTATCTCCAAGGGCCAGAAACCGAGCTGGCCTCCTGTTAAGAAGTCTCAGGGACTACAAAGACTTCACAAGCCTCTGGGTACCGCTTCTGGAACGCTGTTTCAGTTGCCACAGAGGAAGGGAACTGCAACCGACTCCGTCAACCGAATCCATTCCTGGCCGGTGACCTGTTTGCACCGCAGACCGCATCGCCCCGCTTCGCATCGCAACCCTGGTCTCACCGTGGGCGACGTCCGACGCCGCCAACATCGAGCCGCTGCTTGCACCGTGACCTGTGGGCACCGCAGTTCGCATCGCATCGCTTCACTGGGCCAGCCGGACCAGACCGACACTGTCGCTGCAACTGGCTCAAGAGTCGAGACCGCACCGCATTTGGGGCACCGCTCGCACGTCTGCGACGCACCGCTCCGACTCGCACCGCTGTCCGACGCCAGCTCCCGCACTCCGGCTAGGTCGCCTGCATCGCAACCTGTCAGCACCGCATCGAGCATCGTCTCGCCCTGCATCGCACGCCTTGGACTCACCGACTCCGTCTGCCCGACGCTCATCGAGCCGCTGCCTGCACCGCATCGAGGGACACCGCACCTTGCATCGCTCCGTCTTGCACCGCAACCGCGACGAACGCCGACCGGCTCGTACACTCCGTACCAGCCACAACGAGAAAAGGTACTGTGACCGAGTCTGTTCACGACTCTGCTGGCCCGTATCGACGCGGTCGGCTGGAACTGTTAGACTCTGTGGTTTTCAGCATCACGGTAGACTCGGACGGAGCTACCGACTCGTACGAACTTTGCTTTTGTGCTATTCCTGCAAAGAAGAAGTTAACGTATCAAGTATTCATTCGTAAAGTATAGTATTGTGGATTTTTGTCGTAATTGGTCTTGTCTTGAGTATATAAAATATTGGTTATTTTTCTAAACTGGTGTGGTGTCCGTTTGTAGTGCTTACACTGTATTACTGTTGGTTATGTGCAAATGCTTTACACACTGCCTCTGAATTAAGCCTGACTGCTCGTGCCAAGCTACCACGAGGGTGAGCAGGGGTTACTTCACGAGTGTAACAACCCTTACCCTGACTAGGAAGAAGGGTCCCTACTTGGACAAAGGTGCAAGCCCTTGCCAACTAGAGATCCCATTTCTAACAATGATGATACAGATCTACTTGTGGAATAAGATGATCCCTGGCATGACTACCAAGTGGATTCACAAGATTACCCCACTTAAGGCTGCCCCATAAGACCCACTATACATAAGAGGGCATACAGCTAGGAAATATTATTTAATGAAAGAACAGGATTCTCCACCACCAGATAAAGCAAGCACATTGACGCAACAGGTAACAGCATGGCACTAGGCACATCAACTCAGTGGTGCCTTGCTAACTCAGTGGCCCTTTTATCTCACTATGATCTTCCATGCCGTCAACACTGCTTTAAGACAGGTGAACATCAGTGTCTTACTTCACTATCAGGTGTGGCTCTAAGTATCTGGTTTTGGCTCAGAAGTCCAACCGCATCCAATAGGTCTGCCCTTTGATGTACAAGAGTTGGAAAAACATTAAGGAAAACACTGATGCTACCAAAGCCATGGACATCTTGCAAAAGATATATTGCAGATCCTCTTCGAATCACCCTACTACCATGACTTGTGGAGCGCTTGGAAATCTGTTCACTCTTAAAAACTTGGGTAGGATCTCTTGTTGGAAATGGATTAGTTGCTTACCTAGAACCATGTGTTCATAGCATCTGGGGCTGCAGATACACATACCCCTGCCATTTAGGGTTGGGATCCTACATTGCAAATGATTTTTGTTCGAAGAAGTCTTTTCGAGTCATGAGGTACCCTGTGATTCCTCCCCCGTTGGCAATCCGCTTGGGCCCTGATTCAATGTTACATTGTATTTCTCCACCATCCGGGTCAAACGATTACCGACGAGGCTCCCAGACTTGATGTACTTTGCTTCTGGCCTGCACTGTAAAACTCTACCTCCAACCGTCAAAAGCCTTCCTCAACGCCCATATCTTGTTTTCTGATTTTTTTTTTTATTAGACGCTTCAGAGGCCGTGATAGTAGACTTCGATTTTTGGGGCGCCTACTCCCCTTGGAGCACCACTTCCGGCAAAGAAGGTTATGGAAAAGATGCCGCTTAAAAAGTGCATTGCCCAATACCCCTGGGCCAATCTCAAGAGGATGTGTAACCTTTGCCTGTCCCTGGACAACAAAGACTGAGTACTCCGTACATTTTCAGGTTAAAAAAACACCTAGGCAGCTTAGTGACTGATGCTGGGCACACATCAGCATGCAGCGCCAATCAGCAGACGTTACACCTGACATCTTCATTGAAGCATTCCTGCTTGTTGCTGAGGAGAAGGAAGTGGAAGACTTAGAATATTGTGCATAAGGCATCCTTGCACACCAGTCCAGCTGAGAGGTAACCACTCTGGTGCATCCAAGATGGAAGAACAAGAGATGGACGATGTTTCTTTCACCTATACCACCACCGGGCCTCAAACCAAGTCGAAGGCAAGGACTGTGAGTATAGCTGAACCCCAACACCCTAAGCTCTCAAAAGGCCACACACAGATGTAGTAGAGCGCCATTCTTTAGGCATTCAGGCATCCAGCCCAGGACATGTCTTCTGGGCTTTTGCAGCCTTCAGACTCCACTCGACCTCGAGGCAAGGCATCAGACCTGAAACAGGACTATACTAAAAGCCTGAACTTGCATTGGTCCACTGCACCAAAAAGCCAAAGCACCTGTCGAAGTCAAAGGACCTATTGGCGTCTACACACCACTCAGCACCAAAATTGATGCTGAGATCACCATGCGCCGCTGGCTTGTATGACTATCTGAGACCAATTCTGGAGAGACTTCAGGAGGAAACTGCTGAGCGACAGAAGTCTTTTTATCCATCTCCAGACAGGGAAGAGTTCCTCTAAGGATCCAAAGGCTTCAGAGGCTCCACGCAGAAAGAGGACACCCCTTCAGAGCCTGTGCCGCAATCCAGCTGGTTCAGGACACAACTACAAGCTCCACTCCTCACACAAGTCTCCCTCGTCCTCAAATCAATCTGCTTCCATCACCGTCATCCCATCACATTCCCCACCACATTCCTTCTCGGACACAGGTAGCCCCAGTGGTTACAACCTGTCATCCAACTTTGAGACCCCATTTTATCCTCATCCCACAGATGACCCATGGGAGGATTATGATGCAAACCCTCCAGGAGATTCAGACCATGAGCCAGTCCCACTCAAGGCCTCTCCCCCAGATAAAACAGGATGCTTCCTACCAGATAAAGAGAGCCGGTGAATAGATGCTGCAGGCAAAAGCATTGTGGTGGGGGTTTCCACAGCCTGGCGAATTGCTAATTCTCTGGACTTTCTCTCACAGTACGATAGGGCCCAGTGAGAGGAGATGGAGGGTTTGTTACAACATCTCCCAGATTAATTTAGGAAGAGGGGGAGGCAATCGTATTGGAGGGCAAACTCCTCTCTAGTGCCACAATACAATGCACATTGGATGCTGCCGATGCGGCAGCAAGAGAGGTTAACACCTCAATCATCTTACGCCACCATTCATGGCTCTGTGTCACTGGCTTTAAGCCAGAGATACAACAGCACCTCGTTAATCTACCATTTGATTGTGAATACCTCTGTGATCCCTAAGTTGACCAAATGCTTAAGAAAATTAAAAAAAGATACAGAGATAGCCAAGAGTATGGGAGGGCCCTTCAAACGTCATCCACTGGGGGCTCCTTTCTGAAGCAGCAATATGTGTCCTGCAAGGACCACCGCCCCTGAACAACCCCAGTCATATTAATGGCTGCAACAGTCTTACCACCAGCAAGGAGGTAGGGCCTGTACTTGAGGAGCATACTGGGGTAATAACTCCACCAAGGTCAGGCATTTCCACCTAGGGAGCCTCCACCTCAAAGCACTAACTTACCACTCAACACCCCCAATCACACACCACATGTCTGGGGGGAGACTACATGGGTTTCTTCCACGTCTGAAGAAATCACCTCAGACCAATGGTTTCTAGACATCATCCAACAAGGGTATTGTCTGGAGCAGTCATAGCCGCACATCTCGGGAAGAAAGGCATACATGTGTTCCCTTACTTAGACGATTGCCTGATGTACGGGCAAACAGCAATGTCTATCATGCACTCAGGCTGCTATCTCTCTGCTCCACAGCTTAAACTCCACTAATTCCCATCTTCAGCCCCTACAAAATTCCACCCTTCCTAGGGTCCATTCTCAATGCAGCTCCCAACCAGGCTTCCCTCAACAAGGGCTAGATTTTCAGCAGTTGCTTTCTCTTTTTTAGCCAAATAGCCGTCTTCCAGTCAGAACAGTCATGCTTCTCTTAGGCATGATGGCTTCCTGCATCACCAAAGTTACCCACACCAGACAACACATGCCTGTTGTAGGGGTGGCACTCAGCATAGTGGTGACAAACAAAGGGTCATCTACATAATTTAGTGTTGGTAAGGGCTAGCACTCATCGCTCTCTGCAGCGGTGGGGCAGCAACAACGTGTTGCAGAGCAGGCCCTTAATCGACCCCATTCCACAAGTGACCATCAGCACAGACGCATCTCTCTTTGACTGAGGGTCTCCATAGCATGACAATTCAAGGTACTATTGGTCCTTAGAACATTATCTGATGTGGATTGACTTAACTAAGATATTTATAAAGGGTTGTGTTTACAGCAGGTCACACGTTCCAACAGGGAAACCCTTACTTTTCACGGCACTCGTGCTATTCCGCAGAGTGTGTTCAACTGCCCGGTCCTCATTTATCAATAGACTCGATTATTCAGCTTGGGAATAACCACAACGCATTGACTTTCGCAGTACCCATAACCGGATTACATCAAGTATTTATTCTCATATTGCCTTGAAAAAGTCTAAGAGTAGATGAAACACGTGTCAACTAAATGGTGTGCTGGGAATTTTTAGAAGACTTTTTTGAGAAAAATAATAAAGAACTGATGAAAATCATTTGATGACGGCTTTGGACTGTTTCCGTGTTCAATACACCTGTGGTCTCATCATTTTGTTCATGAGAATTCCTGTCAAGGACTATATCAGGAACTAGAACTTAATCACTACTTATCCAACACTGTATTTGGATCGCTATATGTATTGATGGGTGTGCTTTAATAGCTCTTGTCTTTGGTTTGTCATAAGCATATTAAATTCTAATGTGCTAACAACACCTTTAGGTAGTAGGTGTCTTATGCTACTTTAGCACCCCGACCAAACTTTGGTGATAGAATTATTCACACTCCTATTGTGGCAAGGTTTACAACATAGGTTAATATTGATTGTGCGGTATCTTTCCCTTATAGGGACCACTACTACCTACTTTTTCTTTTCTTCTCAATATAATGCTGACAAGGCCCCATTTGAGCCAGTGCGTTCCTGGCTTCTGCAATTCCTCTCCTGAAAAGTAGCTTTCCTCATAGCTATCACACTGAATGAGCTACAGGCTCTTCGCTTTCAAGACTATTTTATCCAAGTTTATGAGGATAGGTTTGTCCATAGAACGGACCCCAGATTTCTGCCTATGGTGGTCTCTGTTGTCTTTAGAGTGGACCACAAATTTCAGAATAAGGTGGTCTCTCCTTTCCACTTCAAATAATTTAACTACGAGTTTTTTCTCTCACTCAGACTCAGTAGAAGAGAGAGGGGCCTTCATACCGTAAATGTTAAAAGGGCTCTAATGTACTACTTGATAGAACGAAATCTTTTTGTAAAGCTCAAAATCTTTGCCACTTTTGCTAAACCTCATAAAGGGCATGCAGTATGAAAAGCTGGCATTGCTAGATTGATCGTAAAATGTATCCAAAAAGGGTACCTGTAAGCCATCTGGGTTCTTGTGAACCACCCTCCACCCCCACCCCTTGCCACACGCTGCTTGGAAGAAGGGGGCAACCATGGCTTTCTTAGAGAATATTCCCATAGCTGACATCTGTAAAGTAGCTGTATGGTCAACCCCACACACCTGCACTAAGCATTACTGTGTGGATATTCTTGCCCGACAACAGTCTGGAGTTGGCCAAACAGTCTTGAGGACTTTGATTCAGACATATGCACTATCCACCGACTAGGTGCTGCTTTGTAGTCTAGCAGAGCCATGTGCAGCTGCCCTAAGCTCTGCTCAGAAGCCTGTGGCCGGTGCTATTGAATGTTCATGCACCCTTTACCAAGGCTGCGTAGTTTTGAATCCATCTCATGCATCTTTAATCAACTAACAGGCACTCCCTGCCCCTTTATCTTACTCATGCAAATTCCTGCTTTCCTCCTTTGTGACGTTTTTCCATCTTTCCCTGCCTCCTCCTTTCCCCTATGTGTGTTTTTCCCTCTCTGGCTCTCAGTAAATGTCTGATGAGGAAAAATAAGTGCTGGTCCTTGGTACCCATGTGCATTGCCAGCTAAGGGAGGAGTCACAGAGTACCTTATAACTAATAACTTGCAATATGCGAGCCCAACGCTAGATGGCAGAAGTGTGAAATGCCTGTGAATCTACAGACTGGACTCCTCACAGTCCTTCCTGCCCTAGCAACTTATTTTCTCTTTCATCTCGTACCTGGATGACAATTGTGGGCACCCTTTTAACGACACATCTACAGCCATAAAACAATATAGGCTATGGGCAAAGCAAGGATGCGAACAAATGTATGGTAAGGGCAGTTAGACTTTGCCTTAATTTTTGGTCAGTTGTGCTCACAATTTTAGCCAATTCTCTCGGTCCAGTGCTGGGCTGTGCTCCACCTACGTCCCCTTGGTGAAACTTCCCCCTTACCTCTAGCTCCTGGGGTTGTGCGGAGTCCGGTCCAGAGCTCTCCTGTGTTTTGCTTGCAGAGGTATCTTTCTGCTACCAATGCACCATGTGCTAAAGGTAAAGAACACGTTGGGAAGTTAGCCGGTTTAACACTTGTTTATCGCAAATATAGCAAGCAACACAGCAAACAAAAAGATTGCTATTTCAACTGAAGAGAGTTCCCAATAGAAAAGGGTCAGTGGAACCTAATGCTAAAATGCACAGAATTTTATACATTATATATACTTTTTCTCTCAATAAAAGTCTAACAAACCTAATCACAGGACTGAAGTTCTTACATCGACGTACTGATGCTTACAGCACAAGTAACATTTTCCTTATCAACCAAGAGTATCCTCTCTAAGTTCATAAGTTACCCCAATTACTAGCCACCTGACTTTCCCATATATCAGGTGGCGAGGTTCCTGGTATTACTGGAAAACTAACATGGCCTCCTTGAAACTGAGCATTTCTCGGGGTTTCCATTTAGCACTGCTGAATATTGAAAGTGATAGTTGAATATCTCATTGTGGAGAGCACGGAGTTTAAGATTTTGTTTCCTGTAATATGTCTCAGGTTCTTCGTGGCAGCTGGGAAATAATTTATATCTTATAAATCTAGAGAAAATGCTGTTGCTGGAGACAAATTATTCTTGGTTATCAAGGTCTCTTCTGGCAATTACTGTAAGCTCATCTCAACCTGAGAGTGAGATAAGGGCATTGGAGTCTCTAGAAAGTCACCTCCTGACGTAATTGATTACTAATCAATGGAAGGTCCTCTCTTGATCTGAGGTGAAGGGTCTTGGATCAGTAGAGCATGACCTCTTAGGTAATGGGGACAGTCCCAAAGAAAGCACCTTCGGGGTGCTCCATAGTGATTTGTACCGCAGCTCATGGCACCAGCATGTGCATGAACTATGTTGCTTAGACACCTTTGGGAGCAGGAAGTAGACACTGTTTTGCAAGGAGACTGAATAAGGAGAGCACTGAAGATTAATGCCAGTAAGGAGTATGGAGTGGGCCTTATCAAAATCCTCTCATTATAAAGTATACTGCCCTAAATCTAGTCTGTTTGATCACTGGCCTGCCTCCCTGATTGGTGTTTTCCATACATCTCTGATCACTAGTTTCCCGTCTCCCCACGCCTCATGGACTCGTATCTGCCTGGTTTCCCCTCCATGTCTGGTGGCATGCGCGAAACCTCCCATTTCTCACTGATGTGCCTTCTCCTTGACTAGTCTCCTCCTCCACATATCTGGTTGTATCTTTCAAGCGACCACTGTATTCTGTACTTGGTATTATTTTCCACGCTCCTTTTAGTCTCACTGGTGTCCTTTCCACTTGATCAGCATGTGATGCATAGCCTTCCTCCACTTCCACAGCCCCTGCCCTTTGTTGTTTCCACCCTTCTCCCCATCACCACCTGTCTGAGATGCTCTCTTCTGTTGCAGGATCTGACCGCAGTTGGGGTGACAAAGCCAGGACATCGCAAGAAGATCTCAACGGAGATCAGTCGCATCAGCGTTGCTGAATGGCTTCCAAACTTCGCCCCGGTGAGTATCCTACCACGTGGAATGAAAAGATTCTATGTGCAATTCCTTTGGCATCAGATGTTATTTACATGTGATTTTATAACTTTAGAATTCATGTCATATGATTTATTCCACCTTGGATATTTTCAAACGGGAAATAGTTTTATTAGTCTTTACTTACATTTGTGTTTTTGCATTTTTGACTGAAAGCTTGTCTTCATACACAGGGGGACACCCACTAGCAAACTTTCTTATCATCCATGTTGCTGGTTTTGGTTTAATTTTATTTGAAATGCCGTTTTCCGTGCTCCTGTGTACCCAGATGTGTACGCTATCTCCCTGCCGCACCAGTTTTTGGCTCAGTCTGATTTATAATTCTGTATATTTTTTGCTGGTGTCTGCCCAGTACCCTTTGCCCTCTTTTCCAGTGCCTTTGGGGTATGCCACTTGCCCATCTGCCTCCCTCCTCTCAGCTTAAGCTTAGCTCCTTCTCCACTTGCTTGTGTTTAGTAGAAACAAGAGTGTTGACTGTATGGGCAGTGAAGGACCTGCTCAGGCATCCGATATGCATGCAGTGCAGGAGGTTGTTTCAATTGTAATTTGTCACATGCGTAATCTATGTTTAACATTGTTTTGATTGGCGAAACTATTTCCCCTTTAGTGGAGCTCTCGCTACAAGAGAGCGCTTGTGCCGTCTCTTCAAGCTGTAGCTCTCCATTATAACGTAAATCCTAAAGTTCTGGGTCTCCTGCTGGCCTTCATGTTGAGCCTTCAACTGTTTTTGTTCGACATTGCTGGGTCTTGTAACATTTTGTGGGCTGTTTTGCTCACTTTCTCAAAGAATACAAAATGTGAATGGACACTACTTTGAATTTGAGCTTTTGGCAATGAAGCTTTAGAACCCTGTTCTGAATTAGAACAGTTTTTATGCAGTCTGCAGTGATCCCCAGTAGACTGGGTCAGCAGTCTAACCCATTCCTCCCCATAAGTGGGATTTCTTCTATGTTGTCTTCCTGAGAGGAGTATTATATCAGAACAAAGGCACTGGGACAACAAAAAAGACCAAATAGAAGTGATGCCCTAAAGCAGTCCATGAACTTGAATCCTTAAATCTGGCCACAGGGCTAGGATAGCAGAGAACACAGCAAATACAGTGCTTTTAAAAATCCGAAGTCTCCATGATTCCTTCACTCCACCGGACCGTTCTTACCCAAGTAGTGTAAAACCACAAAAAACTTAGTGTTGCTGTGTTCTGACCGTTGGGTGTAGGTGGACAAGGTGAGTTGTGTGCAGATGGACCCCATGCATTCAGTCATTAAAGTTGCTACTGTGCTGGTTTAGGGCAATCTCACTGCACGTGACTGCATCTTAGCCCATCAAACATTGGGAGCTTCAAGCAAAGTAAAGATATTAATGTTTTGTTAGAATGACTCAAAATAAAAGTGTTGCTAAGGTCAGAGTTGTTCATGACACCATATTGCATGCAGCGCCTCCCTTTCACAATATGATTATAATAAGTTGTTTTAACGTCGCACTTCATACCATCCAGACCTCGGAAGATGGAAGACTTAGTCAGCTTTCCTGAAATTAAACTTGGGACCTGCAGATCTTGGCGTGTGCCGGCAATGTCTGCTCAGTTCAATAAGTCATCCACTCATGACCACAAATGCAGACAATTCATGAGTTAGCAACTGCTCAAGTTGTGCTGGACTGTGCAAATAACATGAGAAAAAATTACTTTGCCATGATAAATGGAACCATGATGACTGAAGAAACACTGGTTAATTACACTAATAAGCCTTTAGAAAGTTAAAATAGGCCCTGCAAATATCACGCATTATCTTTCCTCCCTAGTGTCTACCGCATGGACACCAGATGCAGTGCCTGGCTTTATGTGCAATTGATTTGCACTCTGAGATGGGAAAAATGTGTGGTTCCTGCATGCCAGCGGCACCATTTTCACAGATTAATTAGTAGAGCCTATGTCACCAAAGGCTCTGCCATATACGACCTGCAGAGAAACTGGAGCCCATGTTGCTTCCAACACCAAGGGAATGACTGTACACCCCCAATCCACCAAACATAGCAGTTCTGTTCCCTTGAACATGATCCTGGAGCTCTCACTTCTCGAACATTCTGATTCCCTTGTTTTGTTCTGTATCTTCTAATTTCTTCTTTTTGTCCTCCCCAGTCCTCCTTGCTTAGTTATACACTTCTCGTTCTCTAACTTCTATCTCCTTCTTTTGCATAAAGCTTACCCTTATTCTGGTTTCTTCTATTATTCTTTCTCCTTCCTCCTATTTCTAATATTATCCTTCTCAGTCTCTCCTGGTACCGCTCTCACTCTATCCTCACTTCTGGTTTTCCTTCCTTAACATCTTAACCTCTTACCTTGTCCATCCTTTAACTCTATTATTTCATTCCACTTTCTTCCTCCATCTTTCTCAGTTTTTATTCGCTTGTTCTGTCATTCTTGGTTCTGCTGTCTTACCCCTTCACCTTTTTGTCTCCATTTCTCCAGATTATTGTTCCTGTTCTTCCTTCTCCCACTGCCTCCATCTACTTATCTTCCAGCATTTGTCACGCATATGCTCAAAAATACATCTCACCTCGAGGCTCTAACCTTCACTTTTAGTCAAAACCTCACTTTGTGAACTTTATAAACATTTATCTAGCACAATTCATGTAAATAAATAGATAAAACTTAACGAGTGATAGGACACAGTAACACCTGACACGTCATAGCTCAAAACAAATGTCACAATGCAGTGCTTAAGCACATATGTATTTTTTTTAACAATATATTTTATTATCACTTTTACATAATATATACCGGGCCATGGCCCAAAGGATACAGTTTGAAGACATCGTGTGATTGCATAAACCTACAATTTGAAAAAGATTTAACTCCTGCAAAACCTGTAGGTACAGTAACAAACACATTGCGCAGTAAGTCGTAAGTCCCAAGTCCCACAAATCTAGATTTGTCCAATTGGATAAACATTCCGAAAGTTCCTATTGATAATCTGGATTGTTCTATGACCAGTAACATTAGAGGTGCATTTCCTGTCAGGGATCCAAAGATGGAAGGGGAGGTAACTCTATGCCCCGACATTCCGCCCATTTCAACCATATTTTCCTATGCTTTTGGGGGCAGCCCCGAGCTTGAAACACCGCAATCTCAGCACTCATGCAGTTGTCAGTGGCCTTTTTCCACCTACCAATTGTCGGGGGGGACGTACCCTTCCATTCTTGTGCAATATCCCGTTTAGCAATGGTAACAGCTAAGAATAACAAATGCTGCTTGTACCTGTTCCCACCAATCCCATCAGTACTTTGCAGCAGAAACAATCTCAGGTCTAGAGTGAGATCCCACGACAGCACCTCGCCCAGACATGCCACGATCCCCTGCCAGAATGGCTGCAGTGCTGAGCAGGCCCAGACAGTATGTAAAAAGGTCCCTTCCTCTATCCCGCATCTCGGACATAAGGGGGACTGAATGACGCCCATCTTCCAGAGACGGGACCTTGTATAGTAGATACGGTGTATATATTTAAATTGCGTGAGACGATAGCGCGATGACACCGCCGCACTGCGAGGGCTAGCCAAGGCCTCTGTCCAGTCATCATCGGTCTTATCTGGTATGTCTGCTAACCAAGCACGTCTAGTCTTGTGTAGGGTTGTGGAAGTGTGTGTCGTCAGCGTTTGATAAATCTGACAGATCTTATGGTCGCCTAGATCACCCATTAGTAAACATCCCTCCAAAGGGTGAAATTCTGGCAAATTCTCAATCGTCTGAAGGAGGGGGGTCGCAGCTGGAGATACTTATAAAATGGAGATTTGTGCAACTGAAACTCTGTAACTGTTGGAATGACTTTAAGGTGTTAAGCACATATGTATAACGTGCTTGGGGCAGTTGCACTGTACAATTCCTGGCTGCATGAGATGTTTAAAATAATGTGCAAGTAAATTATTGGTCCTCTGTTCATTGCACTACGTTATTTTAATAGATGAGGGCAACGTGCCACACAACATCAAGTACTATTTGTGTCTGAGCTGGGGCACTCCCTGAATTGGTCGTTGGATTTAACATAGCCTTTCATTTGCTGGCTCCGCTCTCCAGCGGATGTGCCAGGCCTGACTGCCAGCTGAGGCAGGGTGGCATGGGAATTTGAGTGCAGATTTGGTCGTGGGAGCAAGTCATGACAGCGTGCAGTGGGCACCGGGATGTGCTCCACAGATTGTACCACTGGAAGGGTGGCGAAGGACAGACTGTGCGTGTACAGCTCAGTCACTCCTGCGCATTCAGTATGTGCTGGTCCTGAAGGGGGTGCAAACATTCCATTGGAAATCTGACTGCTCCCTTCTGAGTCTCAGCTTTCCACATAGCCCCAATCTGCATCAATCACCTCTGCCTCTCTTTCAGAACCAGTTTGTTTCTGTTTCAGAAGAGATAGGAAAGACCCAGTGGCGTAATGAAAATTGAGGGGGCCCCCTGCAAGGTACACGGAGGGGCCCCCTCTCCGGATTTATTCCGGAGCTCTCAGGCCTGACTACTGTGCTGAGGGGGCCCCCTGCAGCTCGGGGGGCCCCCCCGCACCGCGGGGGCCTGTGTTACGCCCCTGGAAAGACCCCAATCTTGCCCAACTAGTTCACTCAAGTCTGAGTCACTACCCGGAATACAGAGAAGCTTACATCAGAATATTGTATTCAAGTGCGTAACATTTAACAACCGTACTGAGGCCTGTGATTTGGGGGTGGGAAGGCATGTATAAATATAGACTGTCCGGGCCCCAGTGGGCTCCTCTGTGGCTCCGGCCGTGTTGGTGGAACCGCTCTTCAGTCTATGCACAGCTTGTGATTTATAGCCACCTATGCTGCAAATGGAAAATTTTACCCGTAACTGTTGGTTTGCCGCTTGTAGTGCTCCAGATGCATATGGCCGCCACCCACCTTCGGAGATACGAGCAAGCCATGGTATGTGTGGACTTAACTTTACACACATCCCTACCCATATGAATACACAGTACACAGAATGCACAGTACGTTGTCTATATACATCTATTTTGGGGGAAAAACACAATCTGAAGTAGAGTTTATGTTCTCGTATTCAAAGAAAAATAACTTGCAACGAGCAAGTCCATTACTATATGACAGGAGTGTGCAAAGCATGTGAAGCTAAAGCACTACACGCTGCAAACCGATTGTTACAGATAAGTAACGTTTTCCTTTCTCTTTTAGGCCAAAAGACCTATTTTCATAGTTATCTTATTCCAGACATCCATACCCCAGTTCTATCCTCCTGTTGGTAATTGTCCTCATCCTATCATACGTTCATCTGTATGTTCTGGTGCCGGTCTTTGATGCAGAACTAACGCATATCCAAACAGGCTTTTTTCGTGAACGGGAGGGGGAACTGTTCTTGTGTCTCTGGATCTGGAATTAGTCCCACATGGTATAAAATCAAGCCCGTATTCATTGGCCGTCTACTCAAAAATAAAGCTCTGGTCACCAGTGTGTGACGTACAGTACTCACAGCAACTCACTTCTGACACTTTGTTTTAATTAGGCGGATCTTATGGAGTGGCTGCGCGCCTTGGGCCTGCCTCAGTACCACAAGAAGCTGGTGGAGAATGGCTACGACTCCATAGGCATTGTCACCGACCTAACCTGGGAGGACCTGCAGGAAATCGGCATCAACAAGCTTGGTAGGTGACGCGCAGTGGGAATGGTTACAGGAGAGGCAGGGAGCCTGGACCATGGTAAAGATTGAGTGACACCAAGGAGACCGAGGAAGAAACAGAAACTGGGATGATTGAAATAGGAATAGACACAAAGATAGGGGTGGTGTAGGGTTAAGAAGATATGGAGAGAGGACGGTTGAAAAGCAGATACAAATGAAAGAGGAAAGCAAAAATGAAAGAGAATCTATAGCAAGGCTTGACCTAAATTGAAAGAGGGAGGCAGAAGAAATGATAGAGAAAAACAGATAATGGAGGAAGAGGCTGAGAAAAGGGTTGGAGAACTAGATGGTGGGAAAGACATACAGGGAGGGACAAGGGAATGGGGTGGAATAAGATTCAAGAACGGGTGGGCGGAGACTTAAAATAGGGCGATGAAGATAGAGGCAGAAACGTTGGGAGAGAGGGACAAGAAGATTGGAAATGATGAGAGGGGACAAGAGGAGCTGTGTTGAAAAACAGAAAATGACCTTATGGTTTTGCAGCGTGAATCTTTTCTGGATTCACTATGCTGTGCATTATTCCGCCATCTAGTGGTTGGGTCCGGAATTGTAGTATTTCTTCTCTTTTTTTTTTTTGTTGTTGTTGTTGGTGGTGGGCGTCGACGTAGTACAATTTGGTGCCCTTCTCTGACGTCGACGGGCTTCCTCCGGAAGCTCTCACCTTTGATAGCCATCTCCAGATTCTTTTTTTCCGCCGTTGGGTCTGGATCGATACGGAAGAGCTCCCAAGATTGGAGAGAAGAATCGAGGAAAGAAATCGGTAGGACGGTGTCTTCCACTTTCAACTTTAAATCGCAGACTACCGCAGTTCGACGAAGGAAGAAAAACAAGATCTTCGACGACGATCGGAGATTTCGCATGCAGGGGGCTCCCTGTGCGCGGTAATGGACAAGACGCCGTTCAAGTTTTTTAGGAACTGTCACCACAAATACGCTCAAGAATCAGCACCCGGTCTGCAACCTGTGCCTACCGCTGGACCATCAGAGCGACGACTGCAACGCCTGCTCCGTCTTCACCCCGAAGACGTTGAGGGTGAGAGAAAGGCAGCGACGAGCAAATTACAACATGCAAGGCCAAGGACCACCGCCATCGCTGCGAGACCTGAGCCTCTCCAGTGAGGAGGAAGATAACATCGCCGAAGGGCCAGAAGACGACGAGGATAGAGAAGTTTTGGTCGCGGAAGTCTAGAAGAAGACTTCGAAGGAGGTAAGAGAGTCGTCGACCTCGAAAAAACTAGAAGAGTCTCGAAAGTCAGACTGTAGACCTCCGAAGGGATCCTCGGCGTCGATGCATTTGGCGACGCAGCTGCATCCAAACAAAAACAGACCGTAGGATCCTTGGATAAGGACTCCGGAACGGCAAAGGTCCTCGAAAAAACAAAGAGGTCAGAAGACAGTCTGGAAAAGGACGCCTTGGCGTCGAAAAAAGAGAGACCCAAACAAACCTCGACGACCGGATCGGCGTCGACAGTCGAAAAACGGAAAGCAGAAAATCTCGACGCCGAAACACACGCGGCCGAGATAGAGAGAAAGAGACTCTAAGCCGAAATGGCTAATATCCTTCAACGGAAAAAAGACTTCGACAAAAGCTTAAAGCAATTGAAGATACCGCAGAAAACAAAAAAATACGGAAGGCGAAAAGGTCGTCGAAGAACCAATTCCGCCAAAAAACCCCGAACCGATCTAAGAAGAGGAAGATTCATTCTTCTTCGGGGAAGACGTCGAGGAAGACGAACAAACATATGCAGAATCGGCGAACTCGGAGAATCAAGACCTCCAATGGCAAGATCTCGACGCCGAATCACCTGAGGAGGCTGTGGAATCATATCCTTCGAGGCCATCAACCCCAGATGACATTGGCATGTACAATCAAGTGATTAAAAAAGCGGCAGAAACTTATGGGGTTCAGCTTGAGGAAAAAAAACCTCAATCATGTTTTTTATTAGAGACACTGATGCCTACACAATCTAGAAATCAATTCCTCCCAATGTAAATCTAAAAATGTAAATCCAGTATTTGTAAAGCGCGAACAGCTACCCAAAGGCATCCCGGCGCTGGGGGCCGTCGGGAAGATTAAGCAAGCTATTGCCCAGAGTCACATGGTGCTGGGCTGACCTGGTGCTGGGGATCGAACCGTGAGCCCCAGATTCCAGCGTCAGTCGCCCTGGCCACGGCGCCACACCTCTTCCCAATGCTGCCGAGTGTCTTAGACCAGGGGAAAGAGGCATTCAAGGAGCCTGCTACATGCAAGGCTATAACACCAAGGGCAGAAAAGAAGTATAAACACTTCTCTAAAGACCCTATATACATCAGGGGATCAGTGCCAGCTGACTATCATTGCCTCAACAGCAAGAAAAAGAGCAAATGTGCTACCTACAGTGGGACCACCTCCAGACAAGGAAAGCAAGAGGATGGACCTGGTAGAAAGGAAGGTGGAAAGAAGCGCAGCTAATCAATGGCACATAGCTCATTCAAATGCATTGTTGCACAGACATGCTTACCAACATTGGGAGGAGGTAGGAGAACTGTTACAAAATCTACCGGAACAATTCCATAAAAGAGCTAGCCACCTGGTAGAAGAGGGTAAAAACATTGCAAATACATGTTTGAAATCGGCCCTTGATGCTGCAGAAACATCTAGCAGGCAAATGATGATTGGCATCACTGAAAGGAGGAACGCATGGCTTAGAATCTCTGGCTTCAAGCCAGAAGTGCAAAGCAACATCATTAATTCACCATTCAATGGGGAACAGTTGTTTGGAAGTGTGGTTGATGAAAAGCTAAATCAACTAAAGAAGGACAACGAAACTGCAAGATCCATGGGGGCTCTACAGTTCAGAGGCATGCGTAGAGGCACACCATCGAGGAGACCAGCGGGGAGAGGTACACACCAACCTGCTACCTCACATCAAGGTTACCAACAAACATACCAAACGGGAAATAAGGGCACACAACAGGGACAGCAACAAAGCTGGCAATACCAAGGAAGATCATCCTTTTGAGGGCGTCCCCGTGGCAGAGGTCAGCCACAAAGAGGTGGACAACAAACCTCTACTAAGTGACTGCGCTCACAAGGAGGTACACTCACGAACAACAGCAGTGAGAGTACAAACAAAAAAGAAGCATAAACAAAACAAAACCAGTTTACAGTTCCTCCAACATACCACCCCAGTAGAAGGCAGACTAAGATTTTTCCTGCAAAAATGGAAGGAAATAACCACAGACAAATGGATTTTAAACATAATACAGTACGGTTACTGCATAGAGTTAACAAAACAGCCCCCAAACAGGAGGCCAAAGCAAAGGACACATTCAAAAGAAGAATTATCTCACTTAGTCAAAGAGGTGCAGGAGCTTCAGGGAAAACCTGCAATAGAGCACGTACCACACAGAGAAAAGAGCATCGGAGTATATTCAACATACTTCCTAATTCCAAAAGTGGATGGAACACTACGGCCAATATTAGACCTAAGGTTTCTAAACAAGTTTATAAAAACACAAATATTCAAAATGACTACACTGCAGGAGGTGCTACCTCAATTGCAAAAGGGGGATTACATGGCAACAATAGACTTAAAGGATGCGTATTTACACATCCCAATGAACAAGAAACACAGAAATATTTTAAGATTTGTCGTGGACAAACAACACTACCAATTCAAAGTACTCACTTTCGGTCTGAAATCAGCACCAAGAGTATTCACAAAGTGCCTGGCAGCAGTAGCAGCACATCTCAGAATGCAAGGAATTCACGTCTACCCCTACTTAGACGACTGGTTGGTAAGAGCAAATTCTTACAGCCTATGCAAACAGCATAGACACCAAGTGATAGAGATACTAGTTCAGCTGGGGTTCTCCATACATTTGGAAAAGTCATCAATAGAACCAGAACCCATAAAGGTGTTCTTAGGCGCAGAGATAAACACTGTGTTAGGGAAAGCATTCCCGAGCGCTATTGAAGGAGACTCATCTATACCAGAGGGGGCATCATCTGACAGTGAGGACAGTGGGGAAATTACTAGGAATGATGGCCTCATGCATTCATTTAGTTCCCAACATTCATCTACACATGAGACCATTTCAAGAATGGCTCCAGACACAATGGTCACAAGCTACAGGGAGTTGGGAAGATCTAGTGGTTGTCACAAACAGAGTTCATCAAGAGATGGCATGGTGGAACAAAGCAAACATATCACAAGGGAGACTTTTCACACCACCAACTCCAACAGTGACCATAACAACAGATGCGTCCCTAATAGGATGGGGAGCACACATGAACAATCTCAATGTAAGAGGATTGTGGGCACCACTGGATTCGGGGAAACACATCAATATCTTGGAATTAAAAACTGTGTTCTTAGCCTTAAAAGCCTTTCAGAAAGAACTCTACGGGAAAAGGGTGTTGATACAAAAAGACAACACTACAACAATGTTTTACATGAACAAACAAGGAGGGACTCGGTCTGTAGCACTCAACTCTAGCGCAAGAAATTTGGAGATGGGCAATCCCAAGACAAATAGACATTCTAGCAATACACCTACCAGGGAAGGACAATATAGAAGCAGACAGACTGAGTATGCAAATGACATCATCCCACGAGTGGGAACTGAATCAAACAGAAGTGCAAAGAATTTTCAAGAAATGGGGGACACCACAAATAGACCTATTTGCAACACCCTACAATGCAAAATGCCAAAACTTCGCATCCAGGTGACCTTGCAACCAGTCCCTAGGGAATGCGCTATGGATAGACTGGTCAGGGATATTTGCGTACGCTTTTCCCCCAATACCATTAATGAACAAAGTGATCAGCAAATGTAGAATCGGCAAAATGACAATGATTCTCATCGCACCACAGTGGGCCAGACAGACTTGGTTCTCTGAACTAATGGAAATTTCACAAGGAACAATGCACAAACTTCCAAAAAGAAAAGATTTGCTAACAATGCAAAACGGGAAAGTGCTTCATCCAGAACCAGAGAGCTTTAGGCCTATCGGCATGGCTCCTGAAGACTTAGAATTCGCACATCTCAAACTACCAGAAAGCACAATGGCTGTTCTAAGAGAAGCTAGGAAACCAACAACAAGAAAATGTTATACAGCGAAATGGAAAAGATACACACAATGGTGTCTTAAAAGGCGTCTTTCAAGAAAGATTACAAAAGAAAGAACAGTGCTAAAATACCCGACACATTTACTACAAAGTAAATTATGTTTTACATCACTAAAAGTACACTTAGCAGGGGAAACAGGAAAGAGTTTTTTCACCTCACATGTGGTCAAACGGTTCCTCGAAGGAGCAAAAAGAATTGCACCACCAAAAATGGTACCAGCACCAACATGGAATCTGAACATAGTTCTAGCACAAATGATGAAAGCACCTTTCGAACCACTACACAAAGCAACGCTACAAATGCTTACAATAAAAACTGCATTTTTAGTGACAATTACATCCCTACGTAGAGTTAGCGAGCTACAGGCACTAACACTACAGGAACCCTGCTTCCAAATACATAGTAACAGGATTGTCATGAGGACAGATCCGCAATTTATACCAAAGGTGGTATCAAGATTCCACATAAATCAGAGTACACAGATACCAAGTTTCTTTCAAAATCCAAAGAACAAAGCGGAAAGAGCTTTGCACACACTTGACGCAAGAAGAGCAGTCATGTATTACGTGGAAAGAACTAAAGAATAGAGAAAAACTAAACAACTATTTGTATCCTTTGCAAAAGGTTTTCTTGGAAGACCAGTAACAAAAAACACAATTGCAAGATGGATAGCACAAGCCATACAATTCTGCCACAAGCAAGCAGGACAAGCTTTACAAGGTGCACCACGGGCGCACTCAACTAGAAAGAAAGGAGCAACTATTGCATTTCTTGCTAACACTCCAATTCAAGACATCTGCATGGCTGCAACATGGTCTTCAGTACACACATTCACCAAACATTACTGTGTGGACATTCAAATGAACAAAGAAGCACAAGTAGGATAAAAGCTCTTACAGCATCTATTTACAAATCAAAGTTCATCTTCCACCCAGCCACCACAAGACTAGCAAACCGCTACAAAGTCTATGCACAGCATAGTGAATCCAGAAAAGATTCACGCTGCAAAACGAATAGTTTCTTACCTGTCGGTGTAGTTTTGCAGCTGGAAGAATTTTCTGGATTCACTAGCGAACCCACCCTCCTCTGCCAAGGAAGAGAACTAAAAGGAGGAGAGAAAAAAAAAAAATCCAAAGATGGCTACCAAAGGTGGGAACTTACGGAGGAAGCCCGTCGACGTCACAAAAGGGCACCAAATGGTACTACGTCGACGCCCACCAACAAGAACAAAAAAAAAGAGAGAAGAAATACTACAATTCCGGACCCAACCACTAGATGGCGGAATAATGCACAGCATAGTGAATCCAGAAAATTCTTCAAGCTGCAAAACTACACCGATAGGTAAGAAACTATTCGTTATTCAGGTACTCCTAGTACCTGCTCCTCATACTTCAAAGCTGGTTTAAAATTGCCTGCAATGCAGGCAGAAATGGAAGGAGGTTATCAAAAAGAATGTCACTGAAATCCTTAAATGGACTTCAGCACAAGCAACATATCCTTGCATCTAAATCCTGATGTTATGGAGTACATCACCAACCATCCCAGCCAATTCCTATATTCTGCTTTCCATCATGTAAGGTTGGGGCCGGAATATGCTGGGATGCTTCGTTAAGTGTTATAAAGACAGAGAAAGGACTAGAAGTAGGAGAATGCCAATGAAAGTAACTTTTCCCTCCTCTATTGTCCTGCGCTCACTACTTCTTGGAAAACTAATTTCATAGTGTATAAAATGGTGGTAGGTGAGACAACATGTGTCAAACAAAACTTTATGTAAATAGATCGCACTGAACTTTTGATTACCTAAAATTGCCTCTACTGAGCATGTGCATTTGAAAAGCCAGTGATACTCTTTTGGCTATGGTGCAATAATTATGAAGTTTATGAGGAAACAAGCCTCTGATTTTGCTAGATTTTAGAAATACAGGAGCCTATCCTCCTTACAACAGGAGCTTGTTCTGCTTTGCTAGTTGGAGTTAGACCACCATCGGTAATAAACTGTTTAAAATCTGAATCGTTTTTTTCTCTCAAAATAGAATTTCAAGGTTCTGGAGTTGTCCAACTAGTGGAGTGTCTACTCCATTGAGGAAACAGGTGATCATGTTAGAAAGAGTGAAATTATTATTTCTTAATTAAAATGGAATTCCTTCACAGTTTAGGAACGGATAAACATGGTTCATTGAAAGATTATTCGTGAAATTTGAGAATTCGTCTGTGTAGGAAATTGGGTTGCTGATTGAGGGGGATGAATCCCTACTCAAGGAGCATCCACAATTCTGTTCAGGATGAAACGCAAACAAACCCCATAATAACCAGTATCAACCCTCTGGTAGCTTGCCACAAAAGCAGTCCAGCTTAACTTGGAGGCAATGTGTAAAATATTTATGTAGCACACAAACATTATGAAGTAAAAACACAACAGAAGAAAAATCCTACACCAATTTGGAAAAATATAGTAAAATGTAATTAATTATCTAACACCAAAACAACAAAAATCCAATTGGTAAAAAAAAATGTACTGTTTGGTAGCAGGATTGTTTGGGGATGAGGAAAGTTTGGTTAAAGTGGATGCTGAGATATAATTAGGCTTTCCTGTTTTCAGTTTCTATTTTTGGTCAATTCTGGTGGGGTTTTTTCAGTGTTTTAAAGTGATTTCAATACCTTTAAAAAACAGTGGTTATCAGTGGTTACACATTTTCGCACCATTAAACACAACAAAAACAGTGTTTTTCCGGTGTTTATGGAATGTTTTCTTTTATTATTGCTTGCTTTATGCACTGATAGCGCATGGTATATAGACAGTGTACGTATAGTGTATATGAGGTCCAAATACATTTTTGCAAATTGAACCTATTGTAGTACACGATATAGTACTTCTTCAGTGAATCTTTGGTCAGTCAGTCAATAAAACTTTATTCGGTTTTTTACAACCATAAAAGTATACACTAGCAGCATAACATTCCATAAAATAAGCAAGTCAGAATCATACAATATACAATACATTTCTGTAACCTATAATTCACAACCATAAAAATACAAGATAAAAATCATTTTAAAATTAATAAAATCAACTATTCCATTATTGAGGCACACAGACCTTCTAGTAGGTCTCACACAATGCTTCTATCCATTAATAACCCATTCTCCCTGTAGCTTAAAGGATCTAAATTTCATCAGTGCTCTTTACATTTAAGAAACTCGTTCACTTTGATTATATATTTCCCAATAGCACAGGCTATATCTAGGTTCTTCATTTCCACTAAAAGGTTTACAGCTTGCAACCTATTTTTAATTTCATATTTTTTAAAAATCGGGCCTAAAATCTCTTTTCGTATATCTAAAATCTTAAACCAGTCTAATAATATATGTAAAATATCGCAGGTAGTACCTAAAGTGCAGGTGCATTTTCCATTTTTATTTATCATTAAGATTTTTACCCCATTGTTCGCATAACAGGGATTTACCCCAATTCTCAATCTTAACACTTCGCGCCTTAACAGGCAGCTAGGTAACCTGTCAATATAGGGGTAATGTAAATCATTTTTCCATGCTGAGGCCATAAAAGCAACTGAACTTTTCCGTAAGAGGTATTCTTGATCATGGGTTCGGGATGCTTCTATTCCCAATGACCCAAGTTCTTTCTTGTCTATCTTTAGGTCTAAGTACTGAGGGCAAAACTTTAGCTTTAAAACACCATATGCTTGAATAATTGAGGCTCTGGTCTCTCTTGCCCAGGTCAACTCACTATTGGCAATTTCATTTTACACCACTGTGAGATTTTTTGGTCCTCACCTGATCCTAATCGCTGCCAGAAACGCAATAAAGCCATGCAAGCGATTATACCCCATGAGGTGATTCCCAATTCTAATCTTACTGCTTGTACCATGGACGATCTAGGCAGCGAGAACAAACATTTAAGGATATTTCCCTCTTCTTTGTCCCATCCCTTTTTTCCACTTAAATAGAGTACCTCTGCACCATACAAAAATTGTGGGGGACCATTGCTAAATAGGCCTTTAATACCGGTCTATCAGACATTTCTCCAAAAACACTATTAAATCTTTTTAGCCCCTTTACAGAGGCCGATGCCCTTATTTTTAATGCATCAAGATGGGTATACCACTGCAGGCTATTCGTGAACCACATTCCCAAATATCTATATTCTGTTACTTTTTCCAGCATTTCCATGCCCAGATACCAGGAAAGCTTTGTTTTTCTTCTTCCAAAACATAGGATTTTGGTCATGTGCGCTCGCTATTTCCTTCCCATGTAAACTTTTTTCTGTGAAAAGGCACTCTCAACATTGGCACTTGAGACGGACAACGCCAAAACAGCCAGTACACAATTTGTTAACTCTGGCCATTGACATAGCTTTCCATGCCAATACTGGTGCACTTGAAGATTGCGATTCTCAGGGCAGGTTCTGCAACATTTGCATTGAACTGGGCGCTTATGCCCTCAGAGTTATTGAAGTGGTCAGAAATGAAGCAGCACTTTTGAAACTACGGAGGAAATTACCCTTTACAGAAGGGATCTAGAACTTGTACAGAGTACCACAGTGAGGTTTCATTGACTTCAAATGCCATGGTTGGTGAATGGACATTTCTATGCATCATTGCAAGCCATTTCTCATACATTGTAAAATAAAAGTTCCTGAATTGCTCTTCAACATTGCTTTGCTTACCAAGTGGCAAGCACTCTAACATGGAACATGTTGCAGGGCCAGAATCGCTAAAGGTGTTGCCCAGCCTACTCTCAAGGAGATGTTTCACATCTACACCAATTATGCTGAACACTTGGCAGACAAGGGTGTTTTCAGACAGTTTTTTTTGTATTATGTCCACTACAGCAGTTCTGTTTTCCTGTAAAAATCTAAGAATGCAGTAGAGTGTACTTTTTTTCACATCACTATAAATATGCGACCAAAGATCCTCACATTTCTTGCCTTTGCCATTATCATTCAGCAAAAATTCTGTAAACGGTCGCTACATGGATAATATAGCATTCATAGCCCCTTGGACTGAGAACCATCATCTAAGTGACACAGTTGGGGTGACTCTTTCTTTGATGCCACGCAAAGCACGAAATGAGAAATATTTGAATTTTAGTTCCTGTGGATATCAAAACCGTGCACCAGAATGGACTAAAAATCAATAGCATTCTTCATTAACTCTGAAGATTGTAAAGATGCTTGCCGTATACCATCTAACAAGTGGCAAGGATCTCTTACAGGGAAGAACTTCAGCTCAGGTATCGATTTTGACAGGTCATCACACAACATTTTCATATACGTAGCTGAATCACTGCAAATACAAACAATAACACTCCAATCTTTGTTGAACTTGGAAAGAACCTTTTTGCAGAGCATTCCAAGTGACTCAGTGTGCAATGTTTTCCAAAAGTCTGGTGTCATGTTTTAACCACTATTCCAGATGCTTGGTGATAGCACTCTTTTCACATATACTTGTCACTATACCTTGCATTGAATGTTTAAAGCCTGAGGTGTTGGCAATTCACCTACTATCAATACTGACTCACTAGAAACTGGGGGCTGATGTATCAAGGGTTTTACCCATTCTCTGTGGGTAAATGTGATGACACGTATTGGGAAAGGTTCCCAGTCATTTTACCTATCAGTGAAAGAATCAAACGCAGCCAAAATATCAAATATGATTTTGATATTTCCTGATTTTCTACAGTTTATAAAATAATTAAACAAGACCTAAAACATGCTTCTAAACCCTGTATCTTTATACCAAAGACCACAAAACTGAAAAAAGCAAAAAGAAGAAACAATATTTGAGTGGCATCCCTAAACAACAAAACTCAAGCAGAATAATTTTAGCCCAGTCTTTCTTGCTGCTAGCTTGTATAACAAAGTTACATTGTATTGGCCCCTTCAGGAAGAAAAAAATGACTTTCACTCTCCTTTTTCTTTTTTTGAATGGCATTTAGTTTGTGGTTGTGCAGGTGTTTTTTCAGTGTTTATATGTTTTCACTGGTGAGGGCTATTTCTCTTTCAGTGGTGTTTTATCAGTTATTATAGGTTTAAACCTAAAACCGGACAGCCTAGATATAATCTTTCCCTCTGCCCTCATTGGAGCAGCGATTGCTATGTTCAGCCTCATTCTTGTCCTATTCTTTCTTTGCAGGACACCAGAAGAAACTCATGCTTGCTGTAAAGAGATTGTCTGACATCCGCAAGAGCCTAAATCAAGCTGATGGCAATACACTGAAACGAAGGATCCCTGGATCACTAGATATCGTGACCATTGAGGCCATGGAGAGTGAAGAGGAGTCGGCCCCCACCACGCCCACCCCTAAGATGTCCACATTCCAGGACAGCGAGTTGAGCTGTGAGCTGCAGAGTGCCATGTCCAATAGTGGGCATGCTACACTGGGGATCCATTCTGGTGGCTTTGGGATGTCCCGCAGCCAAGAGAGCATTGGCAACCGTTCAAGGGGCTCTGGCCACTCACAGGAGAACATGTTGTCCCGTGGGGCCCTGTGCAGTCACTCTCATGAGAGCTTGGGGGGCAGTAGCAGTGGCAGCAGTGGAGCGCATTCCACCATCCATCTACGGTCGAAGGACAACCTGCCAGTACGAACAGGCTTGGACAACTATGGTAAAGTTCTTTCCCAATTGGCATTTCAACAAGAAACCAATGGTCTTCAGGGGAGTCCACTAAAGGAGCGGAACCTTCCAGAAGGCATGGACTACTACCAGCGTCCCCTGGCTCAAAAAATGGGTTGTCCCTCCAAACCAACATCCACCCCTTCACAGCCACCTACGCTGTGCACCCCACCCCACACCCCCAGCAAAGGTAAAAGCCCTAGTGTTTTTCTCCACTCACAGCTTTCCCTAAGGTCTCAGCCAGCTGCAGAGCCCTCTCCAGCCCCAAATCGGACACTATTACCTTCCACTCAGCAAACCTTGTCCTATTTACATTCCCACTGCAGTGGCAGCATTGAACCTCCGATCCCACCGCCAAAACCTGCCTTTACCGTTCCCATCCAAGTGCAGCAGATGCCTACAGAGGATCGGAAGGGGGAAGGCATCAAGTTAAAGATGCGTTCTCAAAGTCTGAACCGCTATGCTTTGTCTGATGGAGAACCCGACGAGGAGGAAGAGGTTGAGGTGGCGCCAACCAGTACTCTTGGATCCTATGCTACTCTGACCCGACGTCCGGGCAGAAGTCAGGTGGCACGCACCTATGCACCAACAGAGAAGAAGGTGCTGCGCAGTCAGTCATTTGCAATTCGAGCACGACGTAAAGGCCCACCACCAGCGCCACCAAAAAGACTGAGTTCAGTCAGCAGCAACCAGACCCTAGAAAAAGAGTGTGGGGATGTACAAGAGAAAAGCCAGACATCTTTACTAGACTCAACTACTATAGTTGCCTTGCCAGCACACGATGCTAACGAAGGGAGCAGATCTGTGAGGAGTATTGCTGCTATGCTTGAGGTATCATCTGGTGGGGGGACCACAGTAAGGTCTGCCGAAGGAGCACCATCACGACTGGACAAAGGGGGTCCACTTCACAGCCCACCTGTGGCTGCAGTCGTGGGGAGGCCACGAGATAATCTCTCTGAAAATGTCCCACGGAGGCGGACAGTGAGTGAGCCAGGCACGCCTAGGACAGAGATTCTCCTCCCAAAGCTTGACAGTGGGACGTCAGATAGTGATGAAGAGCTCAAGGCTAAAAAAGAGGAAGCCACCCATTCCTCTTCTCAGAACAGCTCCAGCGAATGCATTCCATTTGCAGAAGAGGGAATCCTGACCATCAAGCAGAGACCAAAGCCCAGTGGTGCCTCCAGTGTAGAAGCTGGCACACAACCCCCTCCCGTCTTGGGGGTCATTTGCACTAAAGAGGAGTCTGTGGCAACCAGCAAGAAGCCAGAGGTGCCGGAGTTTAACCTAACTGAGTCAGATACAGTGAAGCGAAGACCCAAGCTGAAGGACAAAGAGTCTTTGGAAGATGGAGGTATTTCTGCAGGAACTTCTGACATGGGCACTGAGCCCAGATACCTGGACAGCCAAACAGTGAGCACAGTAAAAGTGATGCAACCCTCCTCGATCAAGATGGCTGCACCCAGCAAGGATGGTTTTGATGATGACAGTGTTGAGTACAGAATTGCAGAAATTGAAAAGAGTTTGCTGTCCCTTGAGAAGGGAGCAGTCAAGCCTTTGGTCTCCCTGAAACCTGATGTGCCAGAGGTTACACAGCTGGGAAAGGCAGGCATCACCTGTCTACAGAGGAGCCCCATCAGAGGTATGCTATTGCCATCATTAGAATGCGTTGGTACAGAAAGCTGTAGGGCTAGTGACACTGTGGAAGCTACAAGACTGCCTTTAGGAGCACTGATTGTCAAGACAGGAAGTTGCAAAGAATGGTGTAGCTGTGTTTGTAGTAGGGTGAACTTTAGGTACTGGTGTTCAGTGCTGATGAGAGCTGTAGGTATCATTGTAGCTGTGCCATGTTTTTAGGTGAACTGTAGGTTGTGGTTTAGTAGTGATACATGTGTGGAGCTGCAGGGATTGGGGCAGTACAGTAGGCTATCTAGATAACTATGATAGTAAATCTCCTAAATTTCTTCTTAGAATGCAAGTGGTGATCTGCCCTGCTGAAGGAGCCCCTGAGGAATAGTTACTTTTTAGCATGTCTTAGGCCAGCTTCACTTATGCCTGTTCCAAAATACACCCTTCTAATATGTACTTCTCCACCTTGACATTGCTTGTCCTCCTTTAACCCTTTTCCAGCATCACCTCCCAGTCTCTGCCTTGACCTGTCTCACCTTCTCCATCTATTCACCTTCCTTTTCTCTTGCGTTTCTATTCACTTTCTTCATATCCATCGTCAGATGCCTTGCCTTTAATTTTCAGCCTCTCCCACTTTCCCATTCCCTTTTTACTCTCCCCTCCTTATTTCACTAGCTGTTTTTTCCCCTCTCTATCCTATCTATTATCAGAAATGCACCCTTGTGATACTTCTCCTCTTTGTTGTTGCTTCTCCTCCGTCAGTGCATTACTGGTCACTTCTCTGTCTTGACCTAGTCTCTCCTTCCTTTTCTGCTTACCCTCCTTTTCTCTGGTTCTGTTTACTGCCTCCCTAACCAACCTCTCCTGCTTTCCCTTTTGTTGTCCTTTCTTTCTTCTGTACTCACCCCCCTCTCAATTTGTATTCATTTCTGCACTTTCACACCCCTGTCATCCCTTGATGTCCTTGCCTACTCTTTAATTTCAGTGACTATCCACTAATCATTTATTAAATTTTGGTTTTAATGTTTGATTTTAATGCAATTTTCTAGTTCACCTGTTATCTGTGCTGAAGTATCGACTTTGCCTAGCTCTGTGTGCATTGTGCTTATGCCCTTGGGCTGCGTTTATAAGAAAGAATAAATAAAATAAATCAAATTAAACCAATCTCTTGACATAAAGGGCTTCTCAGTATGGAACACGCTACCCACTACAGCTTAAACATGTAAATGTCCAGGAGGAGTGGTCAAAAATCAGTCTATTTATACTGGTTGATTCTCTTGCTCCTCCAGCCACACACGGGAAATATTTAAAGCAGGCTTCCTCCACCTAAAGTACTTAAAGAAACTGTTACTGTATATATAGTAGATCCAGAGTCCAAGCAGTCTTTCACAGGCATTTTGTAGACTGGACTATGCCAATGCCATTTATTTAAGGTTGCTAGAGTATTTCATGAAAGGGCTTCAACACCATTGACCCCTCGTTTTCTCCAATCTTTGGAATTTCCCTTTGAGTATTGTGTGCACTTAGTGTTTATTGGGTCATGCATTAATGTAGGCCACCCTTTTTGCAAGATTAAGTTGCTTGTGTAAGCCTGCTCACTCAAACCAACTACTGTTCAAGTTTCTAAAAGAATCGGACGCATGTCCATTCGTATAAGTATCTTCCTCCGGGCTGCCCTGTCCTTAGGATCTGTGTTCTGCTGATGACCTCCCTATCTTTCACAATTGGTTAAAGACATTTCTTCTTGCACTAGCGTTTCTACACGGAGTCCACCTAGTAGTGCCAAAAAGCCACTAGTGGCTTCGTAAAAAGCGCATAAGAGATAGTGGTATGGTGTTGTACTGCCATCTGTATAGAAAGCTGAAGGTTGAGATGCAGCAATGCTGGAAGCTCGGAGAACTTTAGCATTTATTGTAGCAGTTTTACCTGCTGGGTAGGTTGTCATCTGTAATGTAGAATCCATATTATTGGTGTAAATATATTTAGCTATAAGTAATGCTGTACTGTTGCTGACCAGAGGAGTTGTATGTTGTGGTATTAATATTTCTTTATCTTCAGGATCCAGAGGTTGCCCTGCAGGCATGTTCATAAAACTTGTGCTTGTTATGAGTCTGTAGGTGGCTCAACTCTCATGTTTCTTTGTATTTTATCTTAGAATTTTCCGCAAAGCCCTCATCGATTGCTTCCACACAGCTGGCGTTCTCAAGCCAGCACATCATACCACAGAACATTCCGCAGACTAGGCTGGGCCCTTCTGGACCTGGGTCTCTCACCTGGACAATGCCAGAGTTCTCAGGACCTTCCCATTCGGCTGAGCCTTTCAACCGGAACATTGCCTCCAGCACAGATGCCAACAGAGGGGCTCACATCTCCATAAAGGCTCTGAATAAGGACTCTGCACCTAGTGCATCCTCCTTCACACTGCTGCATCCACCTGGCACTTTGCAAGCAGTACTACCAGCGACAGGGAGGAATGCAGCTGCTGAACGTTTAACAGACAGGTGAGTTACATTGAGAGGTCACAGACAGGCAGATGAGGCCTTAGTCATAATCCCTTAAGCCACCATCACTAGTGGCACAGTAACAAGGTGTGGTAATACTGCACCCAGCCAGTATTATGATACTGCAAGCATTACTGCAGTATTTTCAGCAAGTTTTCCCAAATTTCTAACCATTTTCTAGGCATATTTCCAGTTGCACTTTGCAGTTGGCTTCGTAGTCACAAATACTTGTACACATGTAATCCTGTTTTGCCCAAAAAATAAAGTTTTCAACCGAAGCAGGATTACCCTTGTGAGGGTAATTAGCCCTATGTTAGGGGAATTGAAATGGTAAAGGAGGGAACAGGGCAATTTTCCATGCAGAATATATACATTGTCCATTTGGCAGTGACCCTCGTACCGTATGGATGCATTAGTGTATGCATTGAACGCAACATGCAGTAGAGCTGGTTGTATCAGAACATGCACATTCTAAGATGGTTTCATATGAAGAAAACCTTAAGAAAATTGGGCACGGTACAACAAATAGTACCAGCCTTGATTTAAACTAAAAAACAATCTTTCATTCTGTATTCTCCATGTCATGGAGAATAAAGAATGGAAGTTTTGTATTTTCTTTGTTCCCTTGAGATTCCACCTAATACTAAACTTCAGTTAGACCGAGGGGATTTTGGTTTTTTACAGGTAGGCTGCTAACAGACGGAAAAGTTACACACTCTAACTGGGTACACATTGAGAGACTCTTCGATGTTCTTTGTGGGTACCTAGTTCAAAGACTAAAGGTTCTGATTTATACATCATTCTGCAGATTCCTCTCCTTAAAAATATTCCCAAGGCATCAGACTGGTCCAGGAAAGCCTTTCCTCACCTGTAGTTCAACGCTGCCAAGTGGCGCTATGCTACTCTAGCCATGACTGCTTAGCGGACATGAATTTACCAATATATAATCGACACTAATATGCTCACAGACCTCCGTTCCTGTTTTTCCGCAACTCATCAACACAGCGCAGAGCTCTCTTGGCACTTCACCAACTCATTTTTTTCTCCGCTTCAAAACAGCTAGGTCTGATGTCTCCTCTGAAAATTTCAGGGTTCAAGCTCTGACATAAGTACACCAAGTAGATGTCTTCATTGTATCCTCACAACATGTGTATGTGGCTTTTTCGATCAGACAGTGGTGCCACAACTTGCAATTCATGTTCCCTGATGCACCTGAAGGCAATCAGGGAGGCCAAGTTGTTCTTGGTCGAGGACTGATGGGGCATGCGAAAGCAAACTCCCTCTCCTACGGAGAAATCTCCCGTGAGGTTATAATCTCCCAAACAGTCTTCCTACAAAAAGCACCATAGGAAGGGAAATCCTCTTCTTCCTTGAGGAAACAGTCCCAGTCCCTGGACCATTCAGTGCCACTGTGCTGTTCCCCAACAACAAGCTCTTCTGCGTTCTCTGACCCGATTCCAACGCTGCAGAAGATTAAGCTGGAATTTCTGACTCTGGCTACTGACACCTTGCAGGTCAAGCAACAGATTAAGTCCCCTCCATACCCCGCCGAATCTGCCGCCTTAAAGCCTCACCGACCTCTCCCCCCCCACCCCCTTTTAAGCAACCATTTTCCAGTGGCGGTAGTAGGATTTCCCATTTTTCCGCCATTTGCAAGTTTATCACAACAGACCTCTGTGTCATCCAGTTGATGAACAAGGGCTGTGCCTTACCCTTCCTCTCCTCAGACCTTCCACACTCTGACAGGACATGCTCTTTGGTTCATGCATCAATTCTGGATGCATAGGTCCTTGCCCTGATGAACACTGGGGCATAGAAGTGGTGCTACTTTAAGAAAGGGGAACAGAATTTTCTCCCTTCTTGGTCCCCAAGAAAGATGGAGGCCCGAGTCTAATTCCAGATCTTGGTCTTTTAAACTTAGCATCTTGAACTTGTCGTGCTGAAAGAATGTCTCTGAGCCATGTTCTGCTAGCCTTCAATAGCAGAGATTGGTTGCGCCCATGGACCTCCAGGACACCTACTTCAGTCTTCCAAATATCCCTACTTACAGGCGAACTTCCAATGGTTTGATGTCGACGTTTTGGCTCTCTATGACACACTCAGCAGGTCTCATCGGGACAGATGTACCATCTGCCTAAACACCTATAGGAAGTAAGCAAAAATGGTCCCAATTAGTAAAGTAAAATGTGGAAGATGAAGTAAAAAAGAGAGTAAGTCAATACTCACATACCCGAAGAATTAGCACTTGAGGAGTAGGAGGAAATAAATGCCACCTATAATAGTGTTCCGCAAGAGTGGAAATTAATAGATCGCTAATTTATCTGCAGGTCCACTGGAATTATGCAGTTTTGCTGCATTTGCCCCACTATCTATCATCTGCTGCATAATCTGCAGATTTTAACGAAAAGAATAATTCTTGCTTAGAAAGATCAAAAGTTACCCAAATGTGGCAACGTAGAAGTATTTGAGTTTTAAATTGTTACCTATGCCCAGACATTAAAAAGTGTAATAAATGACATATCACAATTGTGTGCTGTTATGCTACATAATTTGCCTTTTCTTGCCGCATAATTTGATCCTCCCAGCCACATAATTCTAGTAGCATAACCATCTGTGTACATATTACACCGATCTTACCATACTAATGGAGTAATTCCATACTCTCAAATCCAAAGAATACAAGTAGTAAAGAACTTTGTGCAACTGTGTGCATCAGCGATTTCGGGTTCCTTTAATTTGTGCCCCTCTGATGTCCTGCATGTCTTGCACAGCAGGGCCTTTCGGTGGCTACAGTCAAGGGTTACCTGGCAGACCTCTTGACTTTCATGCATCTTCCTGATCCGCCTTTGGTTATTTAGGTTACCTTTAGTGGCACCATTTGCTTTACCAGTTACCTTCCACTAAGTTCATTGTTCCTCAGTTGGATTTGAGCCTTCCATTAACTTTTTTCATAACATCTCCATTTGAGTCTATGCACAGCTGTCTAGTTTGACTTCTTACTTTGGAGACCACATTGTTAGTTCCAGTAACATCTAGAGTATGATAGTTAGGGTCAGAGAATTTCAGGTCACCTTAGTTTTTTTTCTTTTCCCCCCGTCAGATGGTCCTGCATGCTTGCCCAGCCTTTCTGCCACGGTGAATTCAACCTCTTCCCACCAAAGAGGAGTAGAGACTGCATATACTGGATCCCAAGCATGGAGTCTCCTACTACATCGACCATACTCAACAGGGCAGAGTGGATGATCAGCTCTTTGTGGGCCTTGCTACCATGAAGAAAGGCAGAACAGTGACCAAACGCACCATTTTGTTTTGATCATCCATGCCTAAGATCTGCTTCATTATCCAAGAAAAACCCTCCAGAGACCATTTGCCCCCACGGCTCTCACAAAAGCCATTCCAGTGGAACATCTGCCGGGCAACCATGTGGTTATCCCTGCACACCTTTGCTAAACATTATTGCCCCACAGCCCAATCATGCAGTGGCAAATACTTTGCCAAGGGTGCGCTGCATGACTTTCTTGGTCAATTGGCCCTACTCATTCCCACATCCCAGAGGTATTGCTGTGGGACTCATAATATTAATGGCATTTCTAAAGCTCAAACCTCTACAGGTAAAGGTGTCCTGGTGTTAAACTGAGAATAACTGGAGAAGAATTGCTATTAGACTACATATGTTTTAAGTGACTTTCTGAAACTAAGACATTTAGGGTTTTGTCTCCGGAAAGGAGGGAGTGCAGGCCATCATTTGGCTGCTAAGACCTTAAAAGTACAGTCTTATAGGATGGAATCATTAATCTGGCAGAAGAGAATGAGAGTTTATATAGAAAATATTTGGTCTGAAGATAGCTAGGACCAAGGCTATGAAATGCCCAATGGCCAAGGCAGAGAGATGGAAACAAATCCCTTTGCTCAAAGAGAGCCAGTGTAGCTGGAGTCTGTATCGGGAAAAGTTGCACCCTTCAGTGTAAATCAAAAATATTACATGTAGCCCAGTTCTGAATCAGTTGAAGCCTGTGGAATAATTTCTTCATCAGACCGAGGTACAGGCATTGCAGTAATCTATTCTTGACAAAATAGTGGCCTGAAAGACATGTTTACTAGTTAAGTGACAATAGAGGGCTATTGATTTAATCATTTAATGAACCAAGAATAGGAGGACATAACATTATGAACTTTCAAATCAAAAGTAAGCAATGATTCTAAAACTCTTTAACACAAGAATAGGGAGCTGGGCGGACCCCAGTTTTATGAGCCACCACCTGTATGACCAAGCTTCTTTCGAATAGTCTAAGACCAGTACTATCATCTTGTCTGTGTTTAATTTTAAAGTGCTGTTGCTCATCCAATAAGCAACATTGGAGATGCGATTTTTAAGCTTCTCCTTAGAGTAGCTGGGTGGACCGTCCAGTCGGATGATAAGATGTTTATCTTGCGCATAGGTCACAAAGGAGAAATCACATGACCTGATCAAGTGGGCCAAAGCAGCAACCTATATAGAGTAGGTCTTAGAGAAGAACGCTGCAGAACCCCTTACTTTACAAGTCTGGCTGCAGAGTAGTAGGATGAGATTTTGCCTGCCTGTGTTCTGTCCTGTAAGTAAGACCATTACCATCTCAAAGCGGACACCAATCTCATGTAATCTAATCAGCAAGGAAGATGTATCTGTCAGTGATAATTACTTACTTTCAGCAATGAATCGATACCGTATATAATCAGATCCCAAGGTCTGCAACAGTGATAAGCTGTTGTCACTGTCGTTGATGCTGATGCTGTTATGGTTCCTCTTTGAACGACTCACCAGGGCAGTGATAAAGTACCAGGAACCGACATCTGTAACAAGGTTTGCAGCTGTTATATGCCAGTGATATCATGTCTGGTGGGGAGAGTTGTGGTTGGAGCTGCATGGCGCCACCAGAGAGGTTTGGCTATGGAAGAGCTTTTCCACACCAATGTGTCACCTCCTGGAATAGCCTTAAGCTCAGGATCGCCAGGAAGATTATGTATCCACCACAGATATTGCTAACAAATTTAAGTGACTTTTACTTTAAATTCTTCATCTCCTTCTATAACTAAGGGTCAGGGATGTGCACCCAATCTGTTCAAACCATAAACATGTTCAATAAACACAATATTTCAATAGACTAACCATTAAAAATCAATTCTAAAGTATGAGAAGTTAACATGTTTCTTGGCTACCTTACATTTTCAAATCATACACCCAGTAACAAGTCTCTGACTACCTCAACAAATTAATTGCGGCATAACAGTTGACTTTAATACCAGAATTCATTAACATCCATGTCATTTGAATCTTTCATTCACCCACCTTTGGATTAATACTAGCTAAATATTTCATTTTGTTTAGAACAGCAATGGACATAGTGGGTACCAGAATTGTGTTTGAGATTGCACAGCCAATAGTTTTTACAATGGATACCTACACCTACAGATTTCAAAAATGCAGACTTAGCCCAGACACTAGACTGGATCTGGAACCCTTAAAGCTCTCCCGTTGCTATATGGGTTTGCAGCAATGCTGGAAATCGTGTCAGATAACGTCACCGAAGCCCTATAGCACCAACTGAGGCGCAACAACGTCGGTTCCCTTTTTTCTGCACCTTCGATGTGGATCATGCAAGTATGATGTCTTCTCCCAAGCATTTGGGCTTTGATCCCTGCAGAGACTATGATGGACAGATGCCTATCACTGACCTCCACTCTGTTGGTCGGACCATGAATCACACTCCTATGATTCCTGTCAGAAAATGCACCTGAAGGCTATCAAAGAACGTCAGGCGAAGTTCAGGAGTAAAAGCGCAGCCGTGGTGGTTCCAGGTCACCATCCTCCGACTCTTCAGTACAAAGCGTAGGAAGCGCAAGAAACCTAAGAAGCACGGCAAAGGAAAATAGCCTAGACTCCCACGGAATCCTCATCCTGGAGCTTCTGCTGGTTATCATGGAGCCGGCTCATCCTCCTCAGAGCGCCCACCGCCAGTGATTCCAGTGGATCTGTACCTGGAGACACCATGATCTCCACCTGCTCCGTTACCGCCGTACTCTTCGGCGCCAGGTCCCTCATGATCACAACAACCAATGCCAACACCATTCTATCTAGAGTTCCCGACCCCAGGATTGGACCTGGTTGTTTTTCAAAGCTATGTATTCAATCTTCACCGAGGCTACAACGCCATTGGTCACGTCATCAGGTCCCAGGATTCTGTATGGCCTACAAATGTTTATGCCATTGGCCCAGAAGCTGTACAGCTCTGCTCTTCCAGGACTGATGCTGGCACCTCCTTCCTTCCTACCTGCACATCGATACATCAAGCCAAATATTCCTGCATCATTGTTGGCTCCATCTCCCTTGGCGCAGATCCCTGAAGTTGTGACACAGAACAGATCATGAAGGGAGGTGCAGAGGTTCATAATTGGATTCATGACATTTTTAGAACGAACTCTGATCTCATGAACCTGTATACTCCAGGTGATGATGATGGAAGTGGCCCAGCTTTAGAATTTACTGGTCTGTTCTCAGCCAGTGGGCTGGCTACTTCTCCAGCATGGATATGGATTTTTTAACAGGGCCACCAATGCCAGAAGTGATGTCCTTCCATGCTGTCGTAAAGAAGGCTGCTGAAGTCCTGGAGCAGCAGCTTCCAACAGTGGGGGCAAATATAGACATCCTCACTGAAGTCCTCCTCCCTGCAGTACCATCTGCTGAACCCCTCTTGCCCTTCAATGAGGCATTGATAGACCCAGTTCTAACGGCTTGGAAGAAGCCCACTTCTGCCCCAGCTATCAATAGGCTGGTGTAATATCTGAACTTGGGTACATAACCAGTATAATCACACATGGTTCTGGCTGAGTTCATACGTCTTTCAATCATTTTGGTAGATTTCACACAATGTTCCTCATTCACATACATTGCTTTTCATTAGTGACCACCACAAGACTCAATGTTTGTTCGAAATTTGACAGAACCACGTGTGATTATACTGGTCAATAGGCTGGTATCACAACATTACCGCCCTACCCCAGGTGATCTGCCTTTCCTTGCCACCCGTCCTTCACCCGAGAGCTTGGTTATCCAAGCATTTTGCGCCTCTGGTCAGTCGACGTAGACCTTCCCAGTGCTTCCCTTGGACAGAGAATCCAAGAGGAGGAGGGTCGGGAGGACGCTCTGTTCAGCAGGTAGCATGGCTGAAAAGGACGATGCACTCAGCTTTGCGGGACCTATGGCCTGTGCATACCGTCCAGAAGTTATGAAGGCACACTTCCAAAAAGTGATCCAGAATGGGAAAAAAGTTTAACGTCCTATCATGAAGGTGGGACTGGAATCTGCGGATTCAGTGGCTCGAGCGAGGAGTACGTCTTTCTCCATCCAAAAATACGTCTTGCTGTGCACATCTAACTGTTCATGGGATTAAAATTGCAGTCTCCAACCAGGGATTACCATCCACTTTAGCGTTGTTTTGGCTCTTGATGTGGACTCTACTTTCTCCAGCGCCAGCCCTACCAGCCGCAAAACCCGCTGGTCAAACAATATAGAGACAGAACTAGAGGTAAGCATCATGGATCTAACCAGCAATCTGCCTCCTCCCCTGTACCACTGGGCAACTAGGTTTAGGTCTCTTCCTCAAACCCATGAGGAGGCAGTGGAAGGGCAGCTGTCCTCCTTTCTACTTCAGACCAGTGGATCCTTAAAATCATTTAAAGAGGTTACACCTCTTCCTTCTTTCAGGCTACACCCTCCATCCTGCCCCTCCTCCAGACCACCTCTCCATCCTGTGACAAAAAGTGGCAGTACTCCTGAAGACAGGAGCTCTGGAGTTAGTCCCAGAGCAGGAGATGGGACAAGGATGCTACTCCCAGATGCTTCCTTGTTCCCAAGAAGGACGTCTGTTTGCGACCGATCCAGGACCTCAGGGAATTTAATTTCTTCCTCAAAAAAGGAGAACTTTTAGATACTGACCTATATTCACGTATTAGAGTTGGTTACAGCCCATTTCAGAAAGTCAGGCATTGCAATCTTTACATACCTAAATGACTGGCTAATCAAAGCTAGGTCGCCCTGAGGCGGTGTCGTGCCACCTGCAGTTGACTGTCTCCGTGCAGTTCGACCTGGGCTTTTCAATCAACTAGCCCAAATCTGACCTTGCAATATTTCCAGTTCATAGTGTCAGTTATGGACACCACCTTACTCCGTGACATTCCTCCACGTCAGAGAATTGTAGACATCCAGGAAATGGTTCCTTCCTTCCAAAAGGTCCCAAGAGTCCCAGTCCTAAAGTTCCTCGGACTGTTAAGCCTGCTGGCTTACTGCATTCTCCTAGTCACACATGCACGTTGGAACTTGAGGGCCTTGCAGTGGTGCCTCTGCAGGCAGTGGCTTCATTATGGGGGAGACCTGTCTGACTCCATCGTGTTTTTCCCCAGCACTGTAGCGGAAGTGGTTTGGTGAGGAAACGATGTGAACCTGCAGAGCGGTATGGCCTTTACTCAGACGACTGTAGCTTACAGTAGTGACTGATGCCTCCACCTTAGGGTGGGGAGATTATCTGGAAGATTTGGATATCATTGTCCTTTGTGCTCCAGAGGGACAGTTACTTAACATCAACCTGTTAGAACTGCAAGTGATTCGGCTGGCGCTCAAGGCCTTCATCCCCCCCATCCAAGGTTAGTCCGTCCGGATCTTGACAGAATACACAACAGTCATGTGGTATTTCAATAAGCAAGGGGAGGAGAGTCTTGCCTCCTTTGCCTCGAAGCATTGAGACTTTGGTCTTGGGCTCACCTTCAAGGAGTCAGGTGACTGCCAATCACTTAGCAGGGTCTCTGAATGTCTGAGCCAACAGCCTGAACTGCCGTTCTCTCGCCAATCACAAGTGGCATCTTCTTTCAGAGGTAGTCCAGGAAATCTCCTCCCAGTGAGGCAATCCTAAGGTGGGCTTGTTTGCCTCCCCTGGAAAACTTAATGCCAGTAGTGGTGTGCCCTCCAGTATTCGTTGATGGGGAGCCTTGAGGGATGCATTTCAGTTGAGGTGGAACTTTCAGCTGCACTGTGCCCCACTCCCCCCTACCCTTGATTCCTTGAGGTTTGAGACAGTTGCCAAGTCCGGTCCAAGTCATTCTCACTGCCCCAGATTGGCCAAAAAGGATGTAATATGTGGACCTTCGGCGCTCCTTCACTTGTCTCCCTTTCAGGCTGTCATTCACATTGACCCTTCTGACCCAGGAGAAATGGTACTGCTCATCAGTCTCACAGACATCGACCTTCAAGCATGGAGATTGAGCAGGGACATCTGAGCGCTTTCAGCTGCCATTGGAGGTGATAGACATCATCTTGTTGCCTTGTGGCACCTCCACTAAATCAGCTTATTCTGGGAGATGAGGTAACTTTGTTTCAGGCTAAGTTGTCTCAGGTTTTGTAGTTTGCACTTTCTCTTGGAGAGAGGGGATATGCCGTAAGTACTATGAAGGGTACGTGTCAACATTGTTGGCACTCCTCTGTCTCCCATATAAGCCTTTTCTGTTCGAATTCCCAATTCTGATACGATTTTTGAAAGGATTTACTAAATTAACTACCAACTTGTTTTGTTCGGCCCCATTGGAACCTTTATCTTGAACTAACGTTTTTAATGGGGACTCCATATGAACCTCTCCATAGTTGCCAGTTACAAATGCTAACTTTAAAATCTGTGTTTTTGGTGGTAATCACTTGGGCCAGGCACGGCGGGTCAGTGACTTACAGGCTTTGAGTTCCTGTCCACCATTCACTTTTTTTTTTTTTCCCTGACAAATTGGTGTTGCGAACCAGGGAGGTTTTTCTATCCGAATGTGGTGACTTTGACTTCTTTCCATCTGATTCAGTCCATCAATCTTCCAACCTTTTTCCTCCCATCCCACTAGGGTAGAGGAGCAGTTGCATAGGTTGGGCTGGTCATCTACTTCCTGGACCACACGAAGGACATCTGACTGGTTGACCAGCTTTTTGTCAGGTACTGTGTTGCCAAGATAGGCATATTGGTGCAAAAGGGAACTCTATCCAGGTGAATCATATTCTACTTCAAAACATGCTACACTTTGGTGAAGAAGGAATCTTTCCAAGGGATTAGAGCCGATTCCACCAGGGCCAAATTGACCACTTCTGCTGTTGCCAGAGGACTCCCGATGTCAGATCATCAAGGCAGCTCTGTTGGCATCAACACACACTATTGCTAAGCATTACTGCCTGGATTCCAAAGTATGTTTTGATGGCCACTTCACCTGATCCATTATACAGGATTTCCTCATCGAACCATCCATCAACCATCCTCCATGGAAGGGAACTGCTTTGGAACCTATTCTAAAGGGGAAGAATAAACAGGTAGAAGTAACCATCAGAAGTCTGGTGCCAGAGAGAAAATTCACAAGGTGAGGAATACGCGATTAATGTCCTTTCTCTGCCACAGTAATTTGAAGGGATGCTGAGATCCTTCAGACTATGGAGGTTAAAACAGACAGTCTCACTGAGGCTCTACAGACTGGCCAGGCACCAATTGAATCTCTTTTGCCCTTTAGTGAAGCCCTTACTGACACACTGTTGGGCACTCGGGCTAAGCCAGGATCTGGCCCCTCCAGTCAACTGAGCAGTCACCATAGACCTGTGCGAGGCAAACCAGATTTTCTGACCCAGCATCCAACACCAGCAGAGACCTACCTCCACATCTATTTGCTGGTGTGGGCATTTCGCTTGGTGTTCTAGAACTTCCTGCCCACCATCAAAGGGAGACTGGTGCAGATTGCCACAGGCAATACCACTAACATGTGACATTGCAACAAACAGGGTGGGGTCCAAAGTCCTGTGCCAGATGCACTACACCTCTCAAGGTTGCTTCCCTGGTTGTGCAGAGAAAATGCACTGTTAGCAGTTTTGCATGGAGAGATTTTATATATATAATATATAAATATATATATATATTTTTTTTTTCAGGGTCTTACTCCATAGCCTGCGCAATCTGCACCTCCATGGATGGAAATTGAGTGGCATTACTAGAGTTCTTTTCATCTTCCTCCTACGGTTGTTAATGTCATCATGTTGGCCAGGCACCCTTCCTCGAAATCTGTATATGCAGGGTGCTGCAACAAGTTTGTACCATAGTGTTGTATCCAGCAGTTAGACCAGTTGCAGCGGAAACTGTTGGATGTGGTGTTTGCTTTGTTTTTTGGCGCAGCGAGGCCCTGCTCTGGGCACAGTTAAAGGTTACCGGTTAGCTCTTTCAGCCTTATTACGTTTGCTAAACCAAACGTTCATGTTGAAATCACCAGGGGTGATGCATTTTATAAAGGGTTTCAGCGTATGTTTCCACAAACGCCCTTTGAAATGCCACAATGGGACTTTAATTTAGTTCTCACCTTTCTGCTGTGTGTAGTACCCCTTTCTAACCAATTCACAGTTGTTCATTCTACCTGTTAACCATGTCTTCCGAAGGTGGTTACACCGTTTCATGTCGTATAAGCCATTCCTCTGCTGACCTTCTTTGCTCTGCCTCATCCCTCGAAAGAGGAAGAAAGATTCAATTGTCTGAATCCCAAGAGTTCTCTCTGCTTTTACATTGAATGTACAAAGGAACATCGGGTGGACGATCAGCTCTTTGTGGGGTTCTCTGGGGCAAAGAAGGATATGGTGGTGCAGAAATGGACCATCTCTCAAAGGATAGTCCTCTGCATTAAGATCTGCTAGGCATTCGCTAATACGCTGCTTGCAGAATGCCTGCAGGCTCATTCAACCAGTGCCAAACCTGTTACCATTGCGTTGGCACGCGGAGTGCCTACTCTGGATATTTATAAGGGCACTACTTGTGTATCGGTGCACATGTACATAAAGTACTGCTGCCTTGACAGTCAGGTCTATGGGAATGGGCATTTTGTCGTTTATGGCCTCCAGGACTTTAGTTTGCGCTATTCCACAGACCAACCACCTTGGGAAATATTGCTTTGGAATCTATTCACAAGGTGAGGAATCTGCAGTCAGAAGTATCCATTAAAAAGAGCAAGTTACGGGGGCGTGGCTTGGACGGCAGCGGTAATGGCTGCCTAATCCAGTCGCTCGGAGCACGGAGGAGCGATTTCGGCGCGATTCTGGAGGAAAAACGTTCGTGAGAGGCGGAGGACACCAGATTTCGAAAACTAAAACTATGAGGAGCCTGAAGTGACAGAAAAATCGGACTTCTAAGGAGTGGAAGAGCCATAAATCGAGAGGGAAGATTGAGACTTTCACCCGACTCGAACCACACAAAAAGCGGCGCCTGGAACGAACACAAAACTAAGAAAAACATAGCCAAATGCAACGTTAATATTAAAGCCCACTTGCCGTGAAGTTACCGCTGATCAAGAAGGTGGGTGCATACAATTAGCAGCGCGCGTTGTGCTGGAGATGTAGTCCTGACTCGCCCCATAAGCTGCACAAAATCGCACTGCCTGACCTGTCAATGGCGCGCGAATTTACGGACTGCCCGCTTTAGACCTCTCATGCGGGGACACCAATAAATCTTCATGTCCTGCGGCACCCCAGATTCTAAGAGCGGATGACTATCGGAGATACCTATGTTATGAATCTTGAGGCGCCGGTTAGCCAATTAAGTACTTGGTTGACACGCTGTGCCTGACTTCAAAATGGCGCTCAAGTAACTAGATCGGCCGGCAATATTAAATCTAGCCGATATTCCAAACACTGTCAGTGCTGTTCTTTACCCATCTGGAGTGGCAAATGTGCAACGCTATTTCACAGTTTTGAATCAAAGGCACCGCTACTGATCTTTGCGATCGAATCCCACGTGTGGCAGGCTACACGCCCATAACGCCTTTCACGCACTGCAGCCATCACTTATACTATAGTGGATTCCAACACAGCCTGTGCAGCGCAAGAATAGTGATGCTACTCGCCGATGTTAACAAGGTTGTAATGAATAGCTCCCTTGATGCCTGCTTCCCTGTCAAGGCTATACCAAGTCACTCTGTCACTTGCTAGGTCTCACATGCCAGGCCTGTCCAGTTTAATACTCAAGAGGGGGTGACACCTACGAAACTCGAACCGCTGCTACTGTGATATATGCTGTTCAGTTGTCTCAAACTCCAGTGCACATAAACCGAATTGAACATTAGGTGACACGGCTAGTCCTTACTTTACGCCTACTTTTACTCACCTACTCACAGGAGCGATAGACGCCAACCACTTCAAGCTTACACAGGTCTCAAGCTTGGACGCAAGATGGCGGATAAAGAACACAGAGGTCTAAACAAAAAGTCAAAGGCTGAGCCAGCAATCTCAGACTCCCCGATCAAACCTAAATCGGATATGCACAGCACAATGGACATGATCTTAAAGAAATTAGCCGACGTTCATGACCTGGCAAAATCCACTAAACAAAACACAGACTCCATGCAGCTGGAACTCACCGCCATTAGAGCAGATATGCACGCGATTAATTCAAAGCTCACAGATGCTGAGCAGAGAATAAGTGACGTGGAGGATGTAACTTCCCAGGCCGGAAAAGAAATAAAATATCTCAGAGATACTACGAGCGAGCTCAAAAGACAAGCAGCCGAATTGGAAGACCGTAACAGAAGGGGCAACATACGCATTTTCCGTATTCCGGAGGGCTCAGAGGACTCGGCAGATTCATGTGGAGCATTTTTAGAATGTTGGATTCCCATGATAACAGGCATTAAATTCCCTCAGGCTTTAGAATTAGACAAAGCTCACAGGATCCCAACGTTCAATTCCTCACACAGAAAAACGACTCGACCAATAATATGCAAACCCTTGCGCCTCCAACATACGGAGGCAATACTCAACTTTGCAAGGAAGAACCATAAAGTTACTTGGGAAGGCCATCAGATAAACTTCTCACAGGATTACTCCAAGCAGACAGTGGACACAAGGAAGGGGTTTCTTCAACTGAGAGTCAAACTGAGAGACAAAAACATTCAATTCTCTTTTGCTGGTGCAGCAAAATGTAGAATTTTTTAACATGGTAAACCACACTTCTTTACGAACCCTAAAGACCTGGAAAGGCATTTGGAAGCTTCCCCGGTGCAGGAAATGGATCTCGCTGCTGGTCCTTCATTCAAACGGAAAACATGAAATCCAGAGACACAACATCATTTTGTCTAAAATAGTCCGGTTACACCACGCTGTTAGTCACACGCGCATGTGACCTGCTTGAGATACATATCTCTGTTAATGGGTTTCTTTATTGTGTTCATTGACGTTGCTGTAGCACGATATATTTAGGTTATTGTTCATATTTTCACGTGTCACAAACCAACTGTTCTTAGGTAGACTATGACTTAGTGAGCCAGGCTCCTTCTGTTCCTAACGTCCATTGAGAACACTGCAATAAGTGCGGGTGGTGGGCTGTTTCACATTAATACAGGCGCGTCGACTCTCTTGAACAGGTGTTGTAATAGTCTATCTTACAAGCATAAGAATGTTAAACATTGTTTAAGGTGTTCCAACAGTGGCCCGAGTTCGTCACTGTGACTCAATCACTTTCTTTCTCACAGGTAATTATTAAGAACCTGACCGTTCCTAGTTAAAATTCATCCAGATTAGATTTAACCTAGTTTATACCCTCCCGGCTGCTTGTTGACGGATCTGCCGTCGCAGCTCCTAATCTCGAATTTTTCAGGAGGGGGGGAGGGGAGGAGGGACAGGGGTAGGGGGGAAAACGTGGTTGTCTTTCTTGTATATTATGTATTGTATGTGATTTGCTCTTTCTTTTGCCTTTTTGAAATTGCTGCAATGACAAGTATGCTCCATTTTACATACAGACTCATGGCTAGGGTCCAGATGGCCCGCAATGGTAGAAACCGTCACCGTCCTTTTGTTCCTATGATGCTAAGTGTATTCATGTGGGGCTCTCAGAGAGAAATAGTTGCAACCCTTAAGAGTTTGCCCAACCAGGCTACCAACAATAGGACAGAGGATGGCTCAAAATAAAAAAATAACAGAGGATATCAATATTGTATCCCTAAATGTGAAGGGGCTTAACCACCCTATTAAACGTCGGAAAGTCTTTGTCTACCTGGCCAAAACAAAAGGAGATATTTTTCTTCTCCAGGAAACGAAGCTCTCAGAAGAGGATTCCAGTTTTATTAAACACAATTGGATCTCCCATATCTCCTGTTCGCCAGCTGACCATAAGAAGAAAGGTGTTATCACTCTCATAGCCAGAAAATCAAACATAGCTACTATATCACACACTCGTGATGATGAAGGGAGACTGTTAATCACACATTTGAAGAAAGGGGAGGATGCAATTCATGTTCTCAATATTTATGGCCCTAACTCTGATGAGCCCAGCTTCTGGGAAAAGATATCAGAAAAGATAAGTAGCCTTCCTCAAGACGAACTCTTCATAGTAGGAGGGGATTTCAATTTGCCACTTGACCCCCTAATTGATCGACAATCTAAATGTAGGTATCAAGCAACCCGATCACATAAGATTCTCCATAATATCTGTTCCAAATTCAACCTCAAAGACACCTGGCGCCTTCAGCACCCAGACACACGCGATTATACCTTTTATTCAGCCCCACACAACTCCTATACTAGGATTGACTACATTTTAATATCAGGCTCCTTTACCCATCTTATTGACCAAACAGACATTGCCCCCATACTACTGTCAGATCATTCTTGTATCAGTACAAAACTAGCAGGCGCTCATCCCACACTTCCCCCTAAACGGTGGCGATTTAATGAGGAGGTACTCTCCGACCCAGCCGATAAAAAGCAGATAGAGAGCGCTATACATGAATACATCATGCACAATGATCTCCCAGACACGGACACGTTCACCTTATGGGATGCACTAAAAGCAACTATCAGGGGGATTCTCATTGGAATCAAAGCACGAATCAATAAGAAACTCAATTCTGAATTAAATGCTCTAGAAAAAGAGATTAAACTCTTGGAATCATCTCATGCCAATGCGATAGATAATAGAGACATACTCGATCAACTGATGAAGAAAAAATATCTTTATAACAAAATAATAAGCAAAAGGGCGGGGGTGTGGATTAACAAATTTAAGGCACTGAAACTTTGTGAAGGAAACGGAGCAGGGAAACTATTAGCCTCCTATCTTAAACACAAGCAGAGACAGTTCACCATCTCCTCGATAAAAGACTCCTCTAACGCCATCCAAAATAAGCAAAAAGTGATCCTGAACACATTTAAATCCTTCTACGAGGATCTTTATAAAAATAAACAAACGGTAAACTCGGAAGAATGCGCCAGATATCTTGATTCTCTAAAACTTCCACGCCTATCAAAGGCAGATGGTGACACTCTGGGCAAACCCATCACAGAAATAGAATTACTTAACTTTATTAGATCCTTGAAAGGTAATAAAGCCCCGGGTCCGGATGGATTCTCGGCATCTTTGTATAAAACATTCGGCGAATCGCTCCAACCAACCCTATTAAAAGTTTTTAACACCATGGCCCAGGAAGGCCGTATTCCCAAATCAATGAAAGAAGCCACCATCATTGTCATTCTCAAAGAAGGGAAAGATGCACTCTTGCCTAAAAACTATAGACCAATTTCACTGATTAATGTGGATTGCAAAATCTACGCCAAATTTTTAGCAGTAAGATTGAATGCGGTCCTCCCTAAAATAATTAGTAACTCCCAAGTTAGTTTTCTCAAAAACCGAATGTCCAACGACAACACCCGCTTGCTATGCCACATTCTTGAGCAGGCAAAGCAAAAACCTGACCCGTCTTGTGCCATTACCCTGGATGCGGAAAAGGCGTTCGACAGAGTCTCATGGTCATTCTTGAGACACTGCATGCTATCTTTCAATCTAGGTAGCTCGTTCGTCACCATGGCTATGGCAATGTATTCAGAACCAACTGCACGCATTGCGATAAATGGAACGCTATCTGATGCCTTTATACTTGAGCAGGGCACAAGACAAGGCTGCCCCTTTCCCCTTCCCTCTTTCTCCTAGCCCTTGAACCATTACTTCAAGATATTAAACAAAACCGTGAAATAAAAGGTGTAAGTTTGAAAGATCTCCGGGTGAAACTGTCCGCTTACGCGGATGACATTCTCATAGTCACGGAGGACCCATGCCCTTCCGTTGCAGCCCTGATGCAAACCATAGACGTCTACTCGTCCCACTCCGGCTACAAATTGAACAGAGATAAGTCGAAGTCAAACCCCTCAATATTTATTGCAATAGAGAGATACTAGGTGACTCGGGCCTTGCCTGGCAGCCGGGATTCATTAAATACCTAGGGATGGAATTTGACAGTACTATCCTAGAGTCTCTACAACGAAATGAAACCACCACTTTGGAGAAAATTAAAAAACTTCTAGACACATGGTCCCCAAGATTCATCACATGGTGGGGTAGAATCGAAACCATCAAGATGATGATTACGCCACTAGTGAATTACCTAATAACCATGCTCCCTCTTACACTGACCGAGGAGTTCCATCGGAAGCTAGATATCCTTATTTCCAAGTTCCTATGGCAGGGGAAAAAGGCTAGAATTAGCCTGAAAAAACTCAGGCTGGACAAATCTCTTGGGGGGGTAAATCTGGCAGACTTTAAAATTTACCAAACGGCGTTCTTAGCAAAACAGGGCTCGTATTGGTTTGTTCCTCCCGTGGGATATACTCCAGTCTGGCTAGAGATCGAGAAATCGTTGCTCAGCAATTTGGCCCCAGCTGCCCTACTTACAAGTATCAGCTGCTCAAAATCCATATTTAAAAACACAAAATACGCCCTTCTGCAATTAGATAAAAATCTAGATGTCAGTATTAGGCATTCGCACTTAGTCTAAAATACAATATAGGGGGAGCACCATACATGGATCGACAAGGGTATCTCCTTTCCTCACCAACTGGTAGACCCAGTAGAGCCCATCTCCTTTAAAAACCTACAGACAAAATGTAATCTAGATCATAGGGAATTCTACAGTTTCCTAAAAATTAAGGCAGCAATCACGAAAGCTAACCTATCGTCTTCTTCCCCTTCCCTCCCACAATACATAGCGAAAATAAATAAGCTGGGCCACCAAGTATCCTGGATTTATAAATTACTTCGCCCTAAACATTCAAACCTCAATAAAAAGCTCACCTCCTACTGGGAATCGCTATCTTCTTCCCCGATCTCCGAAGAGGCCTGGCCCAAAACGTGGAACTCCGTCTCTAGAAACAACATTTCTCCAGCCCTATCACAGACAAAATTTTGGCTCTTACACAAGGCATATTGGACACCAGCTCGCCTACACCTACACAAGATTAGAGAGGATTCCAAGTGTTGGAACTGTAAGGAGGATACAGGAGACCTAGCACACCTGCTATTCTATTGCAAATGCGTTAAACACTTTTGGGACGGTATATTTGATTTTATCTCAAAACTTCTCTCATGCTCCCTTAAAAGGGAATTCACTACATTGGTATTTGCCTCCCTTAGTGTGGAAGTTCTAAACGACAATGACAGGGCTCTTTTGGACCTTCTCCTGATAGCAGCAGTTAAAGTTATACTAAACAACTGGAAGGATACAAACAAAGCGTTGTTTAAATGCTGGTTAAACTGGGTATCCCACCTCAGAGGCGCTGACACAATTGCCCTCCAAAACTCACCTTGGAAACCCCCCCTCAGACATATGTGGGATAGTCTTGACATATACTTTGAATCACACAAACCGCCATGAGATATACCCTGACTGAGGAGTAGCTTATAGTCTGCTCACGTTTGTCCTATACCGGTTCTCTACCTAATTTCTCCTATAGGTAATCACCTGTACTATGTCGCTGCAGTCCATAAGTAGATGTTCATTGACGTATATGTTTTGTGTTCTTTTTGATTTATCTGATTTATCTTTTCCTTCTTGATATTTAGCACACTTTGTAGTATTGTATTTATTTTTATGTGTGTTTGATGTATTCATTTGTTCAAGAAAGCAACCAATAGAAACTTTTGAACACAAAAAAAAAAAAAGAGCAAGTTACTTACCTTGGTGAGACTTTTCCTAGTGGATACTCTGTCTACTCCCAGATTCTTCATTGCCCACTTCTGTGGTAGGGGCACGTCTGTCTTAAAAGAAAATCTAGAAATCTGCACACTGGTTAATTCAGTCTGCTGATAGGCTCCACATCTGAGGGTGCGGATGCGTTCCTAAAAGAAACTGACATAAGCATGCATTGTTGGCTCTTATATGTGGCTCCATTCATCACTTCCAGAGCAGAATGGTGTTGACGCGCAGCTTCATGGCGCCACCAGCTAGTTTGCAGGAGCACTGCTTAGAATTTTCCGATTCCAGTCTGTCATAGTCGAGATTATAATATATACATTTTTGACACTGTTCGAGAAAGGGTTTCCTTTCAAGGACAGAGTATAATCAGTTTTATATTAGTGTCAGAATCTCATGAAAACCACAAATACATCTGCACATCAGATCTGTTCGCTCTTGGTTCCGTGGTCTGTTGCACAGCTATTGTCTCAAATGCAAGATTACATAAAAAGCTGCGTCAGTAGGGCTAGAAGATCAGCAGTCACAGTAAATGGACAGTAGGGAAGGCCGATCGCTCTCATAGTAGTGCAAATGCAGAAACCTTTTGCAAGGCATTCCCTTCAAACAACTTAACCATCTCAACCTTTATTGATGAATGCCTTTCCATTAGGCTGAGAATATCATCTCGGCAATCGAATTGCCCAAGAATAATAGACAATGAAAGGGAGCTTGTTGGGATGGGAATTTCCCTTGCATGGGGATGTACCTCTGCCTTAAGAGCATAACTGCATGTAAAACGGTTATCCTGACTTTTATGTTGGCCCTGGTGTTTCACTTATCTAGTGTGTGTGGAGATGCCAAGGGTTTTTCCTGGGTAATGCAAGGTACGGAATCCATTCTGTGACCTGGAAGGTGCACCCAGTATGCCCATATATAGTGGGCACTAGATTGCTGTCCATGCCCTGGGTGTAGCACATGAAGCGGAGGTGGCAGTGTATGACATATGAGTCAATCAGACCCCTTTCTCTGTGTCAATGAGAGGCAAGTCTGTTTACTTCTCTCATGTAAAGTTCTGCTGTTATGATAAACCCAGATTCTTGCACTGGCATTCCTTGTGCCTGTCCAGTGCATGTATGTGAAGTGAATGTGTAGCATGTTTGGTAGTAGGGCTCTGTGTTGTGAGAGTTTGAGTACTAAGACCAGTGGGAGCCATTGTATTGTGTACTGCCTGTGTTCCTGACTGGAGGGTGGAGACCCAGACACTGAAGTGACAAAGGATGGAGACAGGGTTCCACATCCATAGCAAGTTAAACTCATCATCACCATGCATCAATAGTGCACAATAAATATAGCCGCTCGCACCATCATGAGCACAAAACCGGGATCCTTATTATTATCTGACATACTGCTAGAACACACTGTGCCCTCTAAGGGGCTAGTTAATAAAACAGCCCTAAAGATGCGCAGTTGGTAACTCGAGAAGAACAAGGGAGAAAGAGGCCCTAGCCTTGCAACATAAACAATATCTTCAGAGTCTTAGAAAATGTCTTACTAAGGCATACACGTGGCAAAGAAGATTCACTGTTGTCCCCCTCTCGTTTATGTGTTTGTTTCCACTTGATTAATTCTTAATGCAATAAGACGAAATAAACAGACTTGTTGATGTTTCTTGTTACCCCTCTTTGTAATTTTCTTCCATTCCCTCTCTCTATTCTCTCCATCCCCATGTAGTTCTGGAGCTGGAAAATCTCCCATGAGTATCCTCGATGACATCAGCACCATGTTTGATGATCTGACTGACCAGCTAAACGCCATGTTGGACTGAGGTGGACCAGGCCTGTTGGATCCGTGGAATATCTCAGAGTAGAGCACATCCAGCCTGTGGAATGGAGTTGGTGTGTAGCTGCAAGAAGCCTGCAGACACCATAGGAAGCTATGCACTTTATTCAACTCATCTTCAGCTTTTCCTAGACCCTTGCCCCTGCCCGGAACATACTTCTAACAGAGAGGATGATCTTGCGCACCACTCCTAACCATGTATTGTCCCCACAACTCTGATGTGGAACATGAAAAGGAATTCCAGATATTTCCTTGTGGAGGGAGGTGGACTATTCCCTCCCTCTTATCTGTACCCCTTGCAGCATGTTACTGCAACAGTGGCAATGGTTTATCCTTCTGGGGGAAGGCGGCCTGCTAAGGTGAGTCATAGTCACTCTGGCAAAAACAGAAGGGACACAATCTGCAATTTTATGCCAGACGATGGCCCAACCCGCCTGGGACGATTATTTTTAATACAAGTCATAAAATGCCTGTAGATATGTGTAATATGGTGTAAATATATGAATTTTCTTTATAACCTTGTTCTTACTCCCCACATCCCCTCACATTTCCCCTCCAACCACAGACTAGGTGCAGACAAGCTCACAACTTTGCATGTTTGCTGGAGACATGCGTCTGGTCGAGGCTATGTACTTAATGCTCGTCGAAGGCTTGGAATTATGTGTGTACATTGGTTGCTTAATTCTCCAACTCCATGTACTTATTGGTGACTCGATTTCCTAAAGCGGTGGGTGTATTGGAGCTCTGCATAAAGAGTTTTTGATAGAGACGCTTTTGTAAAGCCTTCCCCAAGTCAATGTACGTTTGGAGTGCGCTCGAGTCTGTGTCGGAGACCTATTTTAAGAAAACAGATGGGGCGAAGTAAGGCATATGCCTCAAAAGCTATTTTTAAAACTGAAAAGAAAAGCAAATCAGACTTTTCCCCAAAAATCAGACTGCAAAATTTTTTTTTTTTTTTTTTTTTCTTGTTTAGTTATCCTTGTTTTTTTTTTTTTTTTAAACTTTACAATGTCAAATCAATGTGTGCCTTGTTGTCAGCAATGTCAACCCTTCTGTGGATGTTCTAACAATTTATGTATTAAAAAGAAATAGCGCCGCTGCACTTTATCAACTGAGGATCAAACACTATTTCTATGTGTGTATATGAATTCTTTTTGTTTTGAATTGACAGCAAGTGAGAATAGCAAAAAAAAAATGCTGAAATTTGTCTTTATGACCTGTATCTTTGGGTTGTGAAACAACATTAAAACCTGTAAATAGATATAAATAATATATTATATATGTACACACAATTGTTCCAATGTATTTACGTAAAAGGGAACTAACAATTTTAAACACGCAGTTTCCTGTTTATTCTTCAAATCATTGCTTTTTGTGGATGTGTAATGATGTTTATTATTTTTTGTTTAATTTTGTTAAAAGTGGGTGTTATGCTGTATACACGTACAGCCTTTACTTTAGCCCCTAGATTTGGGTAGATAGCTCTCTGGAGTTGTGAACTTTGTCTTGATGCCCGGTCCTTGGAGTACGACTATTTAGATATGATGCTGAGTCCATGGAGTGATGTTACAGCCTGAAGTAAAGTTCTTAGCGTACTTGAGAAATATTAGTCTGACATGCAGTTCGTGGAGTGTTGACACTGCCTGAGAGAGTTAGATTCTTGGAGTGATACACGGTCCGTCATGACACCAACTGATGGAGTTGAAGCCATGGCCTGGTGTGATGTTTGATGATAGAACAACTTGTTCTCTCTGTGCCCAATAATAATATATATAAATACAAGAACATAGGGTCACCAAGTGAGCTATATGAAAGATAAGACACATCACAAGTATTACTAGAACAGTGGGTAATCTGGAATCATTTTGTGAAAAGAATATGTAGTTGGGAAAGAGTCACTAGTCTGCTTAAAATTGTGAATGCTACAAGGACTAACTGATTTATTTGCTGCTAATTTGGAACAGCCATGGTCTTTTTATCTTCGCTATGAAAGGCAGTTATACACCGTATCATGCAAAAATGTATTTCAATACGTAGAACTTAAGGGTGCCTTGTGTTTTAAGTGTAGGTGCCACAGTGATTGGTGACCACAGGTATACTGCGTAGGATAATTAGTGAAAAGACTACAACTACAGTGTGAAACAGCCCACCAGAGTTTGATTGAAAATGGGGTCCAAAGAGGGATGGTCCCAAGTAATCTCAGTACAGAAGGTGGCTCGCAAGTTAGTCAATGTTTCAACTCAGTGGCATACGTACAAGTGTCGCAGTCTCTGTCTTGAAGTCAGTAAAATGATCCTCTGTCTGTCCACATCAAAGTTGTTGACTAATGCATTTACATTTCTGAAAATATTGGCCTGAAAGAAACCAAGCAGGGGTGTAACCAGGCTGAGTTAGAATTAAGGCCCAGACATAGTGATGTAGCATGTTCTGCATTTGTCACTTGCAACATGAATGTCTGAAACAGCAGTTGCCATAAATTGCACCAGGGCCACTGTATCTGTTTTGCATGCGTTTGATTGTTGAGACTGGGGGCAGATTTATCAAATATTCATGCAGCGCCGCAAGCCACCTTTCTGCGTTGGGTGAAAGGGAGCCGTCAGGAATGCATAGTTTTTAATATTACACAGTTAAGTTGTGCTCTCTGCCTGCACTGGTGCAGAAACTGCTGCCTAGCGCCAACATAGGTACCCTTGCATCATGGTATTACAGGGCTTTAGAGAATAGTATTATCTGGGCATATCAAATCTAGGACATGTATTCTCTCCCAATATACTGAAGTTCTTTGAGGCCCTGAAGGCAGAATTCGGCCTCAAGAATTCACAATTCCTCAAATACCTGCAACTCAGACACACACTCCAATCACACTGGCCACTTAAAAAGGGGGGGGGGGGGCACACTGCCTCACATCCCAGCACCCTCAAAATGACTTGTTGCTCTCTACTGATAAGCGAATGGCACGTCTAGAGCTACACAGCAAATTAAAGACAAATAAGGAAGTAGGTGTCATCATGCACTGCATTTACCATGATGCATTGGGGCAAATTAAGTGCTGGGATGTGAGGCAGTGCACTCTCATCCTCCTTTATACTGGACACTCAACTCCGACATTCCAAAGTGTAATCCCTTGGATGCCAAACTCACCAGGTCTCCTTTTCCCCAACGATAACGAATATCATTACTATGCCAATCCTTAATAATTAATACATCCAATACATTCCCTGAGCTTACAGTGGAATGGGAGCAGCATATAGGGCTACTTGAGGAGAAAGGTTGCACTCATTGCCCCTAGAGAGGCAGGTTAATCCAATAGATACAATTTAATACAGTATAATTACTAAAACCAAATCTACCTTAGCCCCTATGGCATATGCACAGGAGTCCTGATTCATCCTGCCACAGATGTTAAACTGAAGTTGGAGACTTCCACCACACAGTCTGATCATGCACACTTCTTTAACCCTTTTGGAACGCAGTACAAAGAGACATACAAAAGATCCTGAGTCGTCCTATTAACTTCACTCCAAAAGTGGATGTGCTTAACATGGTTGATGATGAGGTATTTCCCCCAATGCAAAAACATATTTACAAGGTTGAGCTTAGTCATTTACAACAAGTACATAGCATAGCAATGGAGAGTACCGGAACCTTGGCAAGAGCTGTATGCTTGAGGAACCAGTTTATAAAGCTAGCGACCGTCCAAAAAGCATGACAAGTTATGGGGCAATCGGAACCAAAATTAAAAGACTATGATCATTTGAGCTGGAAAAAACTTTAATATATACTTAAAAGTACAATTGATACTTGGTGGCGAAGCAATGCCTTCAAACATCAGCAAATGTTTAAAATAATTATGATTCACCAGGGTTGTTCAATTTCACGGAGACTGACGTTCTGTACACGCTTTTTTAGTTGTATCTTTTTCTGTTTATTCATAATTGCTCTTTATTAAATGCAAATAAAAAGTATTCTATTCTGTTGCAAACATGAAAAGCCGCAAAGTTTGCCTGCACATCATCCAGACTTGGATGTCCAGCACTCACCTGAAGCTCAGTCCAACCAAGTCAGGATTCTTGTTATTAGCCAACAACAACCAGTACAAGCTTGGCTCAAGTCCATGAACCTTGACCCTCAATTTTCACTGAAGGCCAATTCACTTGGATTCACCCTGGACACCAACCTCACACTCAAACACAAAAACAGCCTGGTACCACTTTTCTCTTCTAAAGAAAGTGAAAGTTTTTTCCAGAAAGCAATTTCAAACTGTTGTTCAATCCTGCGTACTCTCTCATATGGATGAAGGTAATAACCTGCTCCATGGCCTTCCAGATTCCACACTGGAATCCCTTAAAGGCATCCTACACACCACAGCACATCTCATCCAAAGTATTAAGAGATATGATCACATCACCCCCATTGCATTGGAACTCCATTGGCTCCCCTAGCCGGTCCGCAATATTTTTAAAATCAGTTACAAAGCAAATACAACTAGTATCCTGCTTATTTTGCAGACAAAGCTCACCACTTGCAGTGGTTCTCAGCAATCCCATAGCCAGGTCACCATCAGACTGTAGACTAAGAAGTTTAAAAAGGTGAAGAACTAGGCAGCAGGCCTTTTCCATCTATGCACCTAGCATCTGAAACAACATCCCTGTATCCATCTGGACTGCTCCAGTTTAGGAAAGAGTTGCAGAAACACCTCTATAAGAACACTCCATCACAATGCATTAGGCACCCACAAAGCAGCTACCTCTCCTGTCACGTGTTGACTTTATGCTGATCTTTGACTATGTAGAGTGCTCTGCACCTAATATATATATATATATATATATATATATATATATATGTTCGAGGCATATGAGCTGTAGATCATATGCTATGCATAGATCGTCATCTAGTGTTGAGTCCAGATGTTTGCACTTTGTTTTTCTTCGAAGAAGTCTTTCCAGTCACGAGGTAGGTGACTCCTCCTTTCGGTGATAGTGCGCATGTGCATCGACTCCATTGTTAGATTGTTTTTTCCGCCATCGGGTTCGGATGTGTATTGCTGCGCTCCGGTTGGGCACCGTTTCTCGGTTCCCTTCGACGCGCAATCAACTACCCTCGACGGTATTATCGATCGCGGTTCTCCATTCGTCGCGTATCGTCTCACCTTAAAAAAACTTTGATTGGAAAACTCGTGGCGGGCCGTCGGGCCTACCCGCGCCGACCGCACCAGCAGTCAATGGAACGGACTCCCTTCAAGTTGTGTCCCGGGTGTCGTGCTAAATTTCCACGCTCCGACTTGCATGAAGTGTGCAACCTCTGCCTGTCCCCGGAACACAACGAGAAAGACTGCGACGTGTTTCGATCGAGAAAGTCACTTCGTGACCGTCGGGCTCGACGCCACGAGATGCAACAACAGAGCGGCTCCGCACCGGACATCTTCGGTGAAGATTCCGACACAGAACAGCAAGCTCAAGGAGCTGAAGAGGAAGAACATTTCTCCGTGTCTGAAATCGACTCCGACATGGAAGAAGAGGAGCAAGTTACTCCGGGTCAGCGTACCGTGAGTAAAGACACCCCTTTGCCCCCTCCAACCAAAGGCTCCGGTCCCTCCTCTGCCTTCGGGCCAAGATCGGGACAAAAGGTTTCCGATGCCCCGCCCTCGGGCCCGCCTCCGAAACATAAAGGGAAGCCTTCCGGCTCGAGCCAGCCCCACTCCGGTGCCGAAAAAACACCTTCGGCACCGAAACACAAATCTAAACATGTCGGTCACATTTCCACCGTTGCCGAAGACTCTACCTTCGACACCGAAAGGCTCGGAGCCGAAACCTTCGATGCTGAAACAAACAACTAAAGATACTCTGTCTAAGGAGCCTAGACCCGATACCACGCCTTCGGATCCGAAGCAGAAAAAACTTGTGATAACCCTGATACAGGACATATCCATGCCACTCTTCCAAAAAAAAGGGAAGATGGACCAGCCAGAGGACTACCACATTCCTCTCAAAAGCAAAAGTGTGGGCACTAACCCTTCTCCACCTTACATTCCACCTCCTTCCCCCACTGATCCCAATTTACTTATTACGCCATCAAATTCACCACCACCACTTACACCTGATCCACAGGATGACTGGGATGAGGATGAAGATCAGGATAGGCCACAGGACATTGACTCTTGGGAGGATTATCATACTGACCCAAGCCCAGATAATGACCCTGATTTGTATCCGTCTAGACCCTCCCCACCGGACGATAACATTGGGTACACTGAGCTCCTTAACAGGGCTGCTCAATATCACGGGGTGGAGTTGCATAAAGAGCCTTTAGAAGAGGATTTCCTCTTTGAGACACTTAGTTCCTCTCAGAGAGCCACTCATACCTTACCTATGCTAAAAGGTATGTTGAAACACACAGACGAGATATTTAAAGATCCTGTGAGGGCAGGAATAATTACACCTAGAGTGGAGAAAAAATATAAACCTTCACCCACCGACCCTATTTACATCAGAGGTCAGTTGCCTTTAGACTCTCTTGTGGTTTCCAAAGCTCACAAGAGAGCTAACTCACAAACCACAGGTGAGGCTCCTCCTCCTGATAAGGAGTCTAAGCTTATTGATGCCTTGGGCAAAAGAGTGGCTTCACAAGCGGCTAATCACTGGCGCATTGCCAACGCTCAAGCTCTGTTGGCTCGCTATGATAGGGCTCATTACGATGAGTTAGAAAAACTCATGCAATTTTTACCTGACGAACACAAAACTAAGGCTAATGACCTTATCCAAGAAGGTAAACTTATCACTAATACTTCAATCAGGTGTGCCCTGGACGCAGCAGATACAGCAGCTCGTGCAGTAAACACCAGTGTACTCCTACGCAGACATGCTTAGTTGAGAATCTCAGGATTCTAGCCTGAGGTGCAAACCTCCATCCTCAAACAGCCATTCGACAAAGAACATCTCTTTGGCCCAACGGTTGATACCTCACTGGAGAAGATGAAAAAAAACACAGAGGTTGCAAAGTCCATGGGGGCTTTGCAATTGCCTGCCACTAGGGGTTCCTTTCGCTGCTCCTTTTATAGGGGTGGTTCCAAAAATGTATCCACGAAAACCTCTCCTCCTCTTACAAGGGTAACATCCAATCCCCCTCTTCAAGAGGTTATTTTTGAGGTGGTTTCAGAGGAAACAACGGTAAGGGAAGAGGCAGAGGCAACTCCACACGCACTTCCCCCGCAAACAAACAGTAACTTCCTTCCGTTACCCCCGATCATTCCACTCCTGTCGGGGGACGTCTCGCTCAATTCCTCCCTGTCTGGAATTCAATCACCTCAGACAAGTGAGTTCTACAAATTATCCAATATGATTACTGCCTGGAGCTTACACACACTCCCCCAGATATTCTTCCAAGATCACATGCAATGTCACCAGAGCATCTTACCCTTCTAAAGCAAGAGGTTCTCTCTCTCTTGGAAAAACACGCTATAGAACCAGTCCCATTACAATATCAGGGGACCGGGGTATACTCCCTGTACTTTTTAATTCCCAAAAAAGACGGCTCTCTCAGGCCCATATTAGACCTCAGAGAACTAAATCTATACATTCAGTCGGACCACTTTCACATGATCACACTCCAACAAGTGCTCCCACTCCTTCAGCAAGGCGACTTTCTGTCCACTCTGGACTTAAAAGACGCCTATTTCCATATTCCCATTCACCCCGCTCACCGGAAATACCTCAGGTTTGTGGTAGACGGCCAACATTATCAATTCAAGGTCCTCCCATTTGGAGTAACTACCGCACCCAGAGTTTTCACCAAATGTCTGGCAGTAGTCGCGGCTCATCTAAGGAGACAGCACATTCACGTCTTCCCTTACCTAGACGACTGGCTCATAAAAGCCAGCTCGCAGCAAAGCTGCCTACGCCACACTCAAAAAACAGTACAGGGGGCGTGGCCAAGATGGCGAGCGGGTAAGACGTGTCTCGTCCGTCTCCCCGCTCTCGTCCGCCCGCCAAGTGTCTTCCCGGTACTCTTGCTACGCTACGCACCCCTGGTCGTGACAGGGAAGTTAGCGGGAGTCCGGGGGTGAGCTGTTGCTTTAGTTGCGGAGAGGGAATCGTCCCGAATGAAGCTCGGTGGCTGTTGAAAGAAGCGACCCAAAATGGCGAAGCAGCTCAAAACTGGTACTTAGGGGAGTGTCCCTGCAACAGGCTGCATTTGGAACGAGCAGCGCTGCGGGACCCCGGGATGCCCCTCCGTGGCAGCGGGATCTGTGCGATCGACTTCACCCTGATGTAGGACTACACGGTGGGGAGCAATGGGACGGAAGCGGCTTTGAGGAAGTCGCCGCGGCGAGACCGGAGCAGTTGCCCACACTGCCGACGACAGGGCTGAGCGGCACTCCGGCGGATTGTAGCGGTAGGAGGCGGTGGAAGTGGTGAGGCCTCAGACGGGATCTATTGGTGAGAGGCCCGGCGCAGAGCAACAGGCGGAGGCGCCTCAGCGAATCGAGCTGGGGCTGCACTCAAAGAATATATCGCTGGGGGGAGACACCCTGTTCAGGCCCCGCATATCGTGGCCACTACTGGAGGAACCCTGAACACACGGACAGGCCGAGGCAGTGCCTGGGAGGGGCATCAAGACTACGGTAGCTACCCGCCTGTGGAGGACACCCAGGGCGCGAGGCTCGAGAGCGAAGGCCGCAGGTCCCAGGTAGGTATTCCTTGAGGCGCACCGGCGAAGGCAGTCACAGAGGTTAGTGGCTCCGGTAGGGACAAGAAGGTACGCACTAGCAAGGAAAGGCACCTCCAACTTGGTTACATCGCCCTGAGCCAAAGCCCACTCACTGCACATTTCTACCCCAAGCTTGGTGAAGCGGCGACGTATGGGAAAAGAGGAGAAGGGATAGAGGTTGCAGAGGCGTCCACTAGGGCTGCGAGGAGGCCCGCGCGCGGCGGCGATCCCCGAGGCCCTGCCACATCAGAGGACGGAGCAAAGAGGAGGCAATTGTAAGGACGCATAGTGGGGACGGGCCGTTCAGTGGCGCAGACCCCCCCCGCCCATCCACCGGAGGAGTACCCCATTACCGCAGCGCTGATCTAACTGCACTGCCATCTGATCAGCAATGTCTACGACGAGTGGGAAGAAGGATAGGAACTTGAAGGACATGTTCACTAAGATGACCGGGGTGTGCGGAGGAGATGGGAGAGAATCACCGACCGCGACAGGGGGGCAAGAAATGGAGAATGTGGAGGAACCAGTCACGCGCACTTTCCTGGCACAGCTATTCTCCACCCTACGGGAAGACCTGCAGGCCCTCAGAGGGGACTTCTCCAAAGAGAATAAAGAGGTGCGGCAAGACATTGACGCATTGGGGGAAAGAGTCGCCACCATGGAAGAGCATGAAATGGCCCGGGATGAAGAGGTGGAACAATTGCAGCAAGAGGTACTCCGCCTTCGGGCCCAACAGATAGACATCCAAGCCCACGCAGAAGATTTGGACAATCGCTCCCGAAGAAACAACATACGAATTAAGGGACGTGCCTCCTAAAGAAGAAGGAACGGACATCACTCAGTACCTTCAGGGCCTCTTCAGACACATTCTACAAGAACCTCAGGACTTAAGTTAAAAATAGATAGAGCTCTCAGAGTAGGCCTGCAAAGGAAAGCGCCGGCGCCTCCTCCAGATATCTTGGCATATCTGCCAGACTTTCAGCTAAAAGAACTTATCTTAAGGAAAGCGAGAGATGCCCAACCTCTGACATATCAAGGTCACGCCATTGCCCTATATCAAGACTTGGCTGCGATTACGCTGCAGAAAGGCGGGATTTCCGACCAGTCACGACACATCTCCGTAATCAGGGCGTCACGTACCCCTGGGGACACCCCTTTCGACTTATTCAGGTGGGACGGTAAACTGCATCAACTTCGGTCCTTGCAAGACGCATGTCGCGTCCTTGGCATCAAGAATCCTCCACAGGAAGAATCGGAGAGAGGAGACAAAAAAGCACAAAGAGAGCGATGGCGACGAGTCCGGGGAGGCAGACTGTCGGAGTCAGCGTTGAAACCAGACTTGGAGACAATCGCACAGGAGAGACAGGCCGTCTTGAATTCCTTGTCCAACGAATCCGGCTCCAAAGATGGCGAAGAGCTGTGCCGGAGGGCAGACTTCAAGGGAGCGGGGGGGAATTTACTGGCCACACTATGCACCCTACAAAACTGGTTTTCCAAGGGTACGCGGACTGGCTCTGCGGGTCCTGGACTTCTTTGGGGGACACTTACTGTTTTTCTGGTTAGGGGGAGAGGGAGTTCCGGTGTCCAGAGGATTTGAGCCTAACTGTTCTCACGCACGCTGTTACAGACCAGGAGGGAGGAGAGGGTGAACATGGAGAACGAGGTGGATGGGTTCGACTAGGGGCCCTGCTGAGCACTGACTGCGAACACCAGTAATGTCCAGTGAGGTAGTGAAAGTCCTCACGCTTAATGTCAAGGGGCTCAACAATCCTATTAAAAGAAGAGCGATTCTCTCTTATTTAGAAAATTCGGAGGCGGATGTGTGCCTCCTACAGGAGACGCACTTACTGCCCAAAGATTGGCATTGAATGCGCTCCAGGGTGTTCCCTCAGCAGTTCTTCTCCTCAACTGCAGAGGAAAGTGGGTGTTGCCATTTTAATCGCTAAACGTTGCAAGGGGGAGGTGAAGGATAAAGTGGCGGAAATAAAAGGGAGGTTGTTAGCGTACACAATACAATTTGGCGACCAAACTATAGTCCTGGGCTCCGTATATGGCCCTAATACAGGACAGCTTCCTTAGAGCGGCTATAGCAGAGTCCATGGCCCCGCAAATCCGCATGACATTAATAGGAGGGTACCTGAATCTGGTTCTAGATACGGACAAAGATAGATCCAAATCTAGTTTTCAGCAGAAAGGGGAGCTATCAAAGGAAGGGAAGGAATGGTTACGGGAGTTGGTTCTGGTGGACATTTGGAGGGAGGCCCACCCTAATTCAACACAATATTCATTCTTTTCACATGCCCACAGGTCCTATGCCCGACTCGACTATTTCCTAGGTACGACAGAGATAAACAACGTGGTGAAGGAAGTGGACATAGAGCCAATGGCCCTTTCCGACCATGACGCAGTGACTGTTCAGTTACAGGTATCACCGCGACAGAGGAGGGTGGGATGTTGGAGGCTCAAAGAATATATGCTCCATAAGAAGGCAGTGGCGCAACAACTCACCAAATGCATAAACGACTATTTAGATATTAATGACTCCCCTCAGGTAGCCGTCACAACAGTGTGGGAAGCTATGAAGGTGGTAGTTCAGAGAGCATTGATAGCTATCTCCGCGGCCAATAATAAGGAATGCAAGGAACTACGCGCACAGTTAACTGCGTAAGTTCGAGAGCTGGAACGGGTACATAGCCGGACAGGGGCACCTAGGGTGTGGAGACAGCTTAAAGCTGCAAGTACACAGTTAGCGTGGATTGACCTGGACAGGGCAGAATACGCAGCGATTAGATTAAAACACTCCTACTACATCGGGGGGGATAGGACGGGACGTTTGCTGGCAAACAGGCTCCGGGCCCAAAGACAACATGCACAGGTACACTCGCTAAAGAGAAGTGGAAAGGGGGAAGCTACTGGGGATCAGGAGATAGCCCAGACTTTTCGGGAGTTTTACGAAACACTATACACGAGAGACACTGCTTCTGGACGCGACGCAACGTATTACTTAAAGTCTGTTACTGTGTCCAAAATAACATCAGAACAAGCAAAATCCCTAGACGAACCAATACGGGTCGAAGAGGTGATCACCGCGATCTTGCGACTTAAATTACTCAAATCGCCTGGCCCAGATGGGTTTCCCGCACTCTTCTATAAAAAAAATTGCCATATTTTAGCCCAGATATTGACGAGATTATTTAACTCCTTCGGGAGTAAAGAATCGATCCCTTCAAATATGCTATTGGCGGCAATAGTGGTACTACCCAAACTGGGAAAAGATAAGCAGGACTGCGGATCTTATCGACCGATATCCCTACTCAATGTAGATTTTAAATTATTCACGGGCATACTGGCCACGAGATTAGGTCCGCTTATGCCAGGCTTGATAGAACCGGATCAGGCGGGGTTTATTCAGACTCTGCAAAGTGGAGACAATACGAAGAGGATTCTCCACCTCACAGATAAGGCCCACCAGACGAAAATGCACGCGCTTTTGCTGACGGTTGACGCCGAAAAAGCGTTTGACCGGGTGGATTGGAGATTTTTGGAGCAGACAATGGTACATTTTGGGCTGGGTAACCGGTTTCGGGAATGGGTGGGTTGCTGCTATGGAGCGCCTACAGCCTCGATTAGAGTCAACGGTGCCTCTTCTCGTCCCTTCTTTATTCAAAGGGGCACCAGACAAGGTTGCCCGCTGTCTCCCCTCTTATTCGCAGTATACATTGAGCCCTTAGCACAGAAAATTCGGGACATTTGGAGGGGAGACACACCCGGTTAGCTTATACGCAGGTGATATCATAGTGGCATTGGCGGAACCATAGAGATCACTACCCGCTTTTTTAGAGGAACTGAAGGTCTTTGGTCAGGTTTCGGGTTTTCGAGTCAATGTAGGTAAATCGCTGATCCTTAATTTGAACCCAACAAGTCATTCTTCCTGGAACGAAGGGGCACAGATTTTGGGGATTTGAGTGGTCGATTCGATCCCTTACCTGGGGCTGGAACTGGTGGCGACGATCAATCACACGTCCAGATTAAACTATGACAGGCTAACGCGTCAGTTTAAAAAAGAACTGAGTAATTGGGGTAGACATCAACTTTCGCTCCTAGGGAGAGTGGCGGCGATTAAAATGACTCTTTTACCAAAGGCATTATATTTATTCCAAACTCTGCCTGCGCTTCCGCGGAAGGGGTAATCACCTCATTGCAGCGAGAAATCAATCGCTTTGTGTGGGCTGGAGCCCGGCCCTGTAAGAGGAGAGACCTAGGATACATGAGACCCGAAAATGGAGGTCTCGGGATACCGAACTTAGTGTATTATTACAAGGCGGCCCAACTGCGTTACTTGGTGGAATGGAATAGGCCCGAGTCCGAAAAGAGATGGCTCTTTCAGGACCGAGCTCTAGCGGGGATTCCTCTGTGGAAGGTCCCCTTCCCGAAGAAGTCGCACAGACCCCAAAGTTTACTGAGATCACCGATCACACGCTCTGTAATGAAAGTATGGGAAGGGGTGGCTATTGCAAGGAAGCTCACGTCATTTCCGTCACTGTTAACACCTTTATTTGGAAATAGTGAGTTGACGCCTGGGATGGAAGACAAGGCTTTTCAGGCGTGGCATGGCACTTCCTGCAGATCAGTGGGACATCTGTTTGACCTGACGGGAATAATTTCATTCCCACAGATGAAAGAGGACTATGGGGAGACGAAACGGTTAAGATGCATGCAATTACGACACTGGGTGCTTCAACCCGAGGTAAGACCACAGGCTAGTCGCCAACTGACACGTTACGAGAAATGGTTAATCACAAAACAAAACGACAAGGGGCTGATATCGGAACTCTACGATATGCTCAGACAGTCAGCGCCACTGCACTCCACACCTAGTCAGAAAAGATGGGCGAAAGAACTGGGTAGAGAACTATCACAGAAGGAATGGGAAGGGATATACTATAGAGCGAAACACACTGCTCGCAATGTGGCCAGTATTGAAACGGCTATGAAAATAGCCACGTAGTGGTATCTTACACCGGTGCGCCTTCATAGAGGTAACCCAGACAGGAGCCCTACTTGCTGGAGGGGTTGTGAGGAGGAGGGAACCTTAGTGCACCTATTATGGGACTGTCCGACTTTAACGACTTACTGGTCCAGAATCTTAGATGACGTAGACCAACTATTCGATACGCAGATACCGAGACTACCAGTGTATGTGGTACTAGGCCTTCCCAATTCGATAACATACCCACTCAAAAGCGGTATGGGACGACAGATGGGGTTAGCGCCAAGGGCAGCTCTTCAAAACATCCTGACACACTGGGGGACGTCAACCCCACCCACTTACGAAGGCCGGCTACATAGGATAAGGTACATCCTGGGCATGGAACGTATCACGCCTCCTTAACTAGCTCCAAGAAATCGTTTCAGAAAGCGTAGAAACCATTTTTTACGTTATTGTCAACAGTTTAATGAAATCACTCGGCCAAAATACCTGAGAGTACTGCGTTTGACGGACCCGGAATGGGAGACCCATCCACCCAAGAACGACTGATATGAGACATCACCAAATTACCAATAAATGTAACATGAACGGCAATGGGACTACCGGAAGGGGAGGGTGTTCAAGTTATTGGTTTATTTTAAAGAGAGAGACTTTAGCTTCAACGCTGCGATATACATGGTGATCAAAATGATCGTATAAGCATTGTATTGAGAATGTAATTCGACAATGGGAAATTCCGAGAATATGCCGTTTGTAAAGCAAATCAAACATTATCGCTAACAGATACTGTATCGCTTTTTCAATAATGATAATAAAAAGATGTAAACAAAAAAACAGTCCAACTGCTTCACGACCCTGGGTTTACTGTCAACCTCACCAAGTCTCATCTCCAACCATCCAATACACAACTGTATCTAGGAGCCACAATAGACACTCAAAAAGCTCTAGCGTGTCCCAACCCAGTCAGAATCCGCAACATGCATACTCTAATCTCTCAGTTTCAGTTACAACACTCGTTTCCAGCTTGAGTATTCATGCAATTGATAAGAATGATGGCGTCTTGCATTTTAATCGTTCCTTACGCAAGACTCCAAATGCGTCCCCTCCAGGAATGCTTAGCACGTCAGTGGAACCAGGCTCAAGGTCAGTTATCAGATCTAGTGTTGGTAGATGGCCGCACCCATCGCTCTCTGCAGTGGTGGAATACAAAAAACCTTTCCAAGGGGCGGCCATTCGTCGACCCGGTTCCACAGATAATGCTAACAGCAAACGCTTCGCTCACTGGTTGAGGAGCTCATCTACTAAAAAATACCATTCAGGGCATGTGGACTCTTCAACAAAAGCAACTCCACATAAACCATCTAGAACTGCTAGCAATTTTTCTAGCGTTGAAAGCTTTTCAACTTCATCTAGTAGGCAAAGCTGTTTTTATTCGCACAGACAACACGACAGCAATGTACTACATACAAAAACAGTGGGGGACACACTCTCTCCAGCTCTCACAGTTAGCCCAGAGCATCTGGAGATGGGCCATACCTTACAAAATATATCTCCTTGCGGAACACCTTCCAGGAGTAAACAACCACATTCCAGATCTGCTCAGTCGTCAACGGCAACAGATCCACGAATGGGAACTCCACCCTCCGGTTCTCCTCCTGTTCTTTCAAATGTGGGGCTTCCCAGACATAGATCTGTTCGCCACCCACTTAAACGCAAAATGCCCAAACTTCGAATCCAGGGATCCATACCCATTGTCCAAAGGCAATGCACTATGGATGAACTGGTCAGGGATATTTGCTTACGCTTTTCCGCCTCTCCCACTCGTTCCATTAGTGGTTCGGAAGCTCAAACAGCACTCCCTGACACTAATCCTAGCTGCTCCCACATGGGCCCGTCAACCCTGGTTCACAACCCTCTTGGAGTTGTCAGTAGTTCCCCACCAAAAACTCAATCTCACTCCCAATCTCCTCATTCAGAACCATGGAGGGATAAGGCATCCAGATCCCAGTCAACTCAACCTTGCGATCTGGCACCTGAAATCTTTGAGTTTGGCTACCTCAATATTCCCCCAGATTGCATGAATATCATCAAAGAGGTTAGACGTCCTACCACAAGGGCATGCTATGCAGCAAAATGGAAGCGGTTTGTAATTTACTGTAATAATAATCAAGTCAATCCGCTCCACGCTTCAATCCAAAACATAATTTGTTATCTATTACATCTACAGCGTTCCAATTTAGAGTATACATCCATACGCTTACATCTTGCTGCGATAGCTGCATATCTGCAGCACAGACAACATTTGTCTCTTTTTAGAGTGCCTGCTATTAAGGCTTTCATGGAAGGACTCAAAAGAGTCATTCCCCCCAGACTTCCACCTGCCCCAGTGTGGAATCTCAACATCGTTCTTACAAGACTCATGGGTCCGCCTTTTGAGCCATTGCATAGATGTGAACTGCAATTTCTCACTTGGAAGGTAGCTTTCCTCATAGCTATCACATCTCTACGAAGGGTGGGTGAGCTTCAGGCACTAACAGTAGAAGAACCATTTTTACAAATACATCAAAAGAAAGTAGTTCTTAGGACTAACCCCAAATTTCTACCTAAAGTCATTTCTGCATTTCATAGCAACCAATCGGTTGAGTTGTCTGTGTTCTTCCCTCAACCAGATTCTGTGGCAGAACGTGCTCTTCACACCTTAGATGTAAAAAGAGCGTTACTATATTACATTGAAAGAACAAAACCTTTTAGAAAGATTAAGCAACTTTTTGTTGCTTTTGCTCCACCACATAAAGGCAATCCAATATCAAAATCAGGTATTGCAAGGTGGATAGTTAAGTGCATTCAAATATGCTATGCAAAAGCAAAACAAACTTTAACAGTTCCCCCTAGAGCTCATTCTACACGCAAACTAGGGGCATCTATGGCATTCTTAGGAAATATACCCATAGATGACATGTGCAAAGCTGCAACATGGTCTACACCTCACACATTCACAAAACACTTGTGTAGATGTGTTAGCAAGACAACAAGCTGGAGTGGGCCAGGCAGTTTTACGTACACTATTTGAGACCACTGCAACAGATACAGGTTAGCCACCGCTTTGGGAGATAACTGCTATATAGTCTATGCGTAGCACATGATCTACAGCTCATATGCCTCGAACGGAAAATGCTGCTTACCCAGTATGCATCTGTTCTTGGCATATAGAGCTGTAGAGTCATATGTGCCCACCATCCTCCCCGGGTACCTATACCTGTTGCAGTAACATCTTACTTAGATACAAGCATTCATGGACATCTCCTTTTACTACTCCTACTAACTCCATTATCACCCTCTGCGGGGAAAACAATCTAACAATGGAGTCGATGCCCATGCGCACTATCACTGAAAGGAGGAGTCACCTACCTTGTGACTGGAAAGACTTCTTCGAAGAAAAACAAAGTGCAAACATCCGGACCCAACACTAGATGGCGATCTATGCATAGCATATGACTCTATAGCTCTATATGCCAAGAACAGATGCATACTGGGTAAGTAGCATTTTCCATATACATACATACATACATACACACATACAGGGATATTACAAAGTATACCCCTTTCCCTTCAAGTAAGACCTCCAACAGGGAACAGTCCCTTAAAAGGTCTTTATTAAACAAAGGGCATGGGATTGTTCATAGACTCAAAGCCTCTGTATGAAGGCACATTTGTCACTAGAGCAGAATCATGTTCACCCACAAGACTCCACATGCAAGCGGAATAAGGGTTATACATTGACCTCTGCCTTATGCACTATATACAGGGTTTCAACCCTGGCCTCCTAAGTGAAGACATGCACCAGCTTCGAATACAAAGCAAATCTGAGAAAAGCTGAAAACCCATTAGTATAACAAAGGAGTTTATGTTACTGGTCCACAGATGTCATATCCAGTGGATGTGGGTGAATGAGCTTCTGGAGCTTCTACAGCTCCACTTAGCACCTGCTCAGTACTACTGCTGTAAGAAAGAAAAAAAATCTGACCCAGTTTGATACCTGGTGAAAATTCAAAGATGAGAGTTTTGTGGGGGAGAAGAATCTGTTTGAAAAACGTAGTGAGTTACCTTCCATCATCTGAGAATTAAAGCTGAGCTAGTAAATTATGCTGCAAGTATTCAGTGCTTGTCATTTCCCACCTATTTGCGAGTGGTCAGAACAAGAAATGGTGTAGGTTTTGCTCCTTATAAATTTCACAGATCGGGTCAATTGGGGAAGCCTTCAGGTTAGACTCAAATTTCTGCCTCCATTATGATTCCATCGATACACAAAATTCTATGGGCATCAAAAAACAAAGTGATGGATGGAATCTTGAATTAATCTCAGTCACTGGCAATTGCTCGGCCTGCATCCCAATCCATTGTTTGCATACAGCTTGGTCTGATCTGAGGTTGCATGGTGGGCAAAAGAGCAATAGGTAGGAATCCTACCCTGAGCGATTGCCAGTGGTTAGACTTTTTGCAAGCATCCTCCCTTTACCTTTTGTGTGTTTGATTTCACAAGTTCTGGATTTGACAAGATGAATGTTGTATTAAGATCTGTTGGAACTCCGTGCAAATCCCTCCATGGAAACTACCATAGAGAAATGACTACCTATTACAAGAAGGAACAGTATTGCTCATGAGCCATCAATATCTCTGCCTTTGGATCTGGAAAATGAGGAACAATTTGGAGGTTTATGTTTTCCCAGACAAAACTAGTGATGTTATATTTGTAGAAAAAGGCTGTCCACAAAGTCAATGTTTAAAAACTGAAAAACAGATTTGTGCATTGCGTAGATGATTAATACTGTGGAGTGAAAGGCCTTCGGTTTCTTCATTTACCTTATCTTTGACAAAGACACATCTGAAGAGCATAGAAACTAGGCAGTGGTGCTCTCTTCTTGTTTGATCAAACTTCATTCTTCAAGATTCTGATCGTGTCATGCATTTTGAAGGTGCTGACAAATAGTTTATCCAGCCAAGGCTTCATTATGCTGAACTGAGGCATACATGTAATGGCAATTTTCAAAAGGGGTTCTAAATTCAAGAGGATGCATTTGTATTCTTAAGACTCATCAATAAAGTACAGAGTCTTTACAAGGCATGACATCAACTAGGAGTGTAGTTCCTAGAACTGTTGCTTAAGACCCATATATGATACAAAATTACTTCAAGAGATTAACCAACTGTCCTTCCAACTTTACATTTGGCATGAATGATCTCTTTCCATTCCAAGAAGAAGATGATCTGCAGTAGGTAGTCTCAAATCCAGGAGAACTATTTTGATGGATCCAAAAGCCTTAGACAAGCTGACCAAGTTTATGCAAGAATCTTCATGACAAAGAAGTGGAAAGCAGTGAAACAATGATCAGAATCCGGACGAGTCATGCTCGCTATCACTCGATGTTACGATATACCTCACAAAAACTGCCAGAAGGTTTGAGCTCTCATTTCAAGTTTGGCAGGGGAGCAACAGCTGCACTTTCAAACTGAGTACTTGTCACAAACATCTGTTAAACGATAATCTGGTTTTTGTTGAATACTTTCACTAAATATTATTGTTTCGACTCAGAAGCAGGGAGTGACCCTCATCCTGATGACTACTTCATCTTCCCACAGATTCTCACCTTATGAACGTCATCCAGGCATAACCCTGTGCCTACTCCCCAGCGATACTTCTCCAACTCTGATGAGGAAAGTACAACATCAAACTATATAATGCACTAAACAATGAGCTGACATCAATTTCTGTTTTTCTGCACCTTATCGAGGTGGTCCTGGAGCTCTTCTTGGTGTTTCACCAAAGAAATCCCTAAGCTGTCAACAGTGATAAAGTCAAGTCTCCTATGAAGATTTCAGGGTTTAACCCCTTTTGCAGATGCCATAAGATGTCTTTGTCATACCCTATATACATGTGATGTCTTTACTTCAAACCTGACCCCTTGGCCTGCGATTCCTGTTCACTGAAGCACTAGAAGGTCATCAGGGAGCGGGAGGGAGATCTGGAACAAGGTTTGGAGATCTATTGATATGTCACCTGCAAATTGCTTTCCAAATTCAATGACAATAGCAATAGAATTATATTTAAAGGTAAACGTCTTACCTGCATTAAGAAAATCACTTGTTCTGACCATCATTGCTCCTATGAGGATACTTGGATTACCATAATACCTTCTCTATGAGGAATCTCACTTTTCTTGCAATGATCCTAACTGAAGTCCAAGTCACTTCTCTTGCAATGATCCTGACTGATGTCCAACCTTCTCTCTTCAACGAAGTTCAGCAAGCTTTAGCGTCTTGCACATTAAAAGAAATAACTGTTAACTTTGTCATGGCACAACATGCTTTTTTTTTTTTGTACAATGTTTTAATTACAAAAGCATGTCCAATGCCAAGTTCTTGTCTGGAGCTTCACAATCTTTGGGCCCTTGCGAGTTTGGCCTGGGAATAATTCAGCTCTCTCTCAATGTCTTTAAGTAAGGCCCTAATAGCCTTTCCAATTTTTTTTTAAAGGGAACAACTTTTTCACAGAGTCCAAAATAACCTCTTACGTTCTCTCCCTTTTTTCTAAATGTAAAGTCTTTCTCGCCTAAAGGGCTTTTCCACAAGAAACCTGGGTCCTATCAAGCTATGTGAGGGTACCTTTGTTCTGGAGCTCTATCCCCGGGAGAAACAGCCTTCTCCAGGAAATCTTCAGGGACGGTATAAAAGTTATGGCCCTTTACATATCCACCAGTTGCAAAATGGCCGTCAAGATTTGGAAAGGCTGAAATCTTGTGAGATGTCGCTTTTTGGAGCTAATGCTAGGCCAAGCCAGACGTTTTAATGTCTTTGTGGTCCACAATAACTGTTGAAAGATACCAAAAAAATGTGTTTTTCCACACAATGTTTTACAGCCACACTTGTTTATAGAATCACAGCCACAATTCATGAGATGGTCATGCAAGGTCCCCAGGACAGCACTCCCTCCTTAACAGCCATCTTGTGAAGCTGAACCAGGACAGTCTGGGTGAAGTGCAAATAATATAAATGATATACAAGCCTAGGCAGTCGTCACTTTTAGCCCCATAGCCTTACCATTCCACTAAGTACCAAAGGGAACCTTTCCTCGTCTTTTAATCTTTAATTTAACCACCTCAAATTCAGCCTGATCACGAACCATAACCGGGGGGAGGTGTATTTTGGGCCTTTTGTGAAGCAGGTTTTGGAGGTATGAAAGATAGGATGCATCTTCATTTTCGCTGGTAAAATACATTTTATATGTAAATTACCTTACCTGTTGAATAATCCAAAGTAGATCAATACATTTCTGGATGCAAATATACTTTTAAAAAAAATATGTTTTTAGTAGCGAGCCAAACTTCAGGTCAAATGTCATATACTTGCTTGGCGTTTCTGATCTGCATATTTTTTGTAGGGTGTTTTTGCTTCAATCAAGCTTTCTTGAGTCTTATTTATATATCAAGGGGCTGATTTACAAGCCCCTTGCGCCACTTTTGCGTCATTTTTAACATGAGAAAAGTGACGTACAGGTGGCGCAAGGGGCTTGTAAATAAGCCCCCAAATGTCTAAGATTGCAGAGTCTGATACACTAGGCACATTGTCAGCTGCTTTTGGTAATCGCAATGGTAAGTAATTTGGATGATGCCCAAAGATAATATAGAAGAGAGTTAATTGAGTAGAAGTATGAATTAAATTATTGTATGCAATCTCAGTGAGCCAAAGCTTTTCTACTCAAGACCCAAGCAAGTCACATAAATAACAATTGAGATACTTATTAATGCCTGGTTGACCCTTTAGGTCTGGCCATCAGAGTGTGGAAAGAAACTTATGGACAACATTGGTTTCATATGTAGGCCTTCAAAGCAAGACTTCGACTGGATATTCTGGTGGTGGGTAATCCATGTAAACCTTCCACTTGTTGCATTAGGAGCTGTGATCAGTCTGGGGCTTTCAACACCCATTTACAGGGACAGAAATGAAAAAGACTTATTACAATAAAAGCAGAATTGCCTTGATCAATAGGGATGCCCTTAATAAGGTCTATGGAAATCATTTCCCATGGCTATCTTGGGGTGGGCAACACCGTCCGCAATCCCTGGGTCTGGGGCGATCTGCGTTGACTGTTGCACATACATTGTAATGGCCTAGATAATCGATTACATCCTTCTGCCAAGTTGGCCACCTAAAAGTTTGTGACACTATTTCCAAAGTCGACCTGGATGACTTATCAGGACTGAGTCATGACACCATGCATGTGATACTTTTTTAAAGCTCTTATATTATATATAATAAATCTTCATGGAAAGATTTGGACTGACTGCTTCTCAATTAACGTCGGTTGCTGGTAGGTCTAACATTACCTGATCTAAAAAGTTCAGGGATTTTTTCTTCTGCTCTTATTGTTATGTTATGTTAAGCAGGATTTATAAAGCGCACAGCTACTCAAAAGAGTGTCCCGGCACTAACGGAACAGTAAGCACAAAATAATGAACAAGTTGTCTACTGGACAAAGAGCCAGGTGTTAAGCATTTTCCTAAACAGTCTTTCATACTTCGTTAGCCTGAGTTCTAAAGGAAGGTTATTCCAGCCAACTGGCCCCAAAAGAGATAAAGACCGCCCACCAGCTCTTGCAAGGCGGACTCTTGGTACCGTGGCCAAGTGATTATTAGAGGAGCACAGCTTTCTCGAAGGGCTGTACTAGGAAATCCTAGAGGACAAATAGTTTGGCCCAAAAATGGTGTAGAGCTCTGTGCACTAGTAGAGAAGTCTTATAAAGAATCCACTTGTGTACAGGAAGCCAGTGCAAATATGGGCAAATGTGCTCGCTTCTAGGTAGACTGAGAACAAGCCTAGCAGCAGCACTCTGTACTGTTTGAAGTTTCCTCACACAATATTGCGGGAGATCACCGCATAAAGCATTGTCATAGTCCAACCTGGACACGACCAATGCCACAGCCACCGTAATCCGTATTGGGACAGACAGGAAGTGGAGAAATGTCTTGAGCATGCGTAGCATAGAAAAACATTTGCCAACCACAGAGTTGATTTGATTATGGAAGGACAATTTATTGTCAAATTTCACATCTAGATTGTTAACTGTTTCCGCTTGGCTTTTGGGTGGAGGTGCCCCCTCATGCCAGCGCACTTCCAGCTTGAGGTCAAAATTATGCCCCACACAGAGCACCTCAGTCTTCTCAGTATTGCACTTCAGTTGGCAGAGGCTCATCCAAACGGAAAACTGCCGCGAGGCATTGTTTAATAGCTACTGTTGAAAGTTCTTAATTAAGAATCTACATTTTGATTCTCAATTCCAGGACGTTAAGTAATGAAGAAATCAAATTTTGCAAAACAAATAAGGGCTACTGTGTTTGCCATGAAGTCAGGCCTCTGGTGGATCATAAAAACTGAATTACAATCATCACTGTACACCGTTACCTTATGTTAAGCTACTTAAAAGTTATGTCTCCATTCTTGGATGGCTCCACGAATTGCCTCCAGTTCTTTTTCGGTAGTGGTATAATATTGTTCAACAGCCAATGTTTTTTAAACAAAATCTGCCACTGGAAGCAAATGTCCTTGAGTAACATGTCTCTGAGATAGTATTGTTCCCAAGGCCACATCCGATGCATCTGCCTCCATAATTAAAAGGCCTTGATGGAGTTGAGTGAGCCAAGATTGGAGCTGAGATGGACGCCCTTTTCAGTCTATAAAGCGCCTCTTCAGCTTCTTGTGTCTGTAGAAATGCTATTCCTTTCTTCAATAGCCTAGTAATTGGCACCATTGTCTTTGAAAACTGAATGATGTATCCATAGGGAAAGCTGGCAAACTCCAGAAAGAATTGTACATCATGGATGCAGTGGCGGTTTGTGACAAATCACATGGCGGGGGGGGCCGCAAAAAATATACACATAACATATACATATTCACTTAACACATACACAAAACAAATACACAATAATATACACATTAACATCAAGATACACATAACAAAACCCTTACCTTACACTACCACGTTCTGCAGCACGTCCTCGTTGTTCTGCAGCATGTTCTCCGAGCGCAAAGTCCCCAGCCAACTCTCTCATCTAATCAAGATGCTGTTCTAAAGCGTCTTGATTGGCTGAAGCGGGATGGCTCCAAACGGTACTGTAGGCCTGTGCCTGCTCTCCAACCCAGCTATCCAAGACAGCCGGGTTGGAGAGGTTTGAATTGTGCATGCCGGTTTGGCCGTAGCAAGGTAGCCTGCCAAACCAACTTGTGCAATGCAAACTTCAGTGGCCACTCCTCACTGCTGCCAATCATTGGCAACAGTGACGCACTGGCCGCACCCTGCCCGTGCACTCTGTTTTCTGGCAGAAAGTGTAAAAAATCAAATGGTAATAAAATCATTTTATTACCATTTAATTTTTTATGCTTTCTGCCCAGCAGTAGGTGGGGGAAGGTGGACACTCATCCGCTCCCACGAAGGAACCGTCGCTGCATGAATGCTTTGTGAAGTTGGCCAGTCTGGTATTGCACAAATCTTTTGATGGGCCTCCTAAATTCCTGTTGTGAAAGAATAAAACCTAAGAATTCCACCTCCATCACACGAAACTCACATTTGGGGAATTTGCAGAAAAGACAATGTTGACAAAGAATTGATAAGATCTTCTTTACATGGTACATGTGTTCCTCAAGTGAATTTAATTTGAAAAACTAAAATATAGTCAATGTACACAATCACAGTGGTCAACAAATGCCTGCAACATGTCATTTGAAAAGATTTGGAAGGTGGCCAGAGCACTGTATTGACCAAAGGGCATTACTTTGTATTTAAATAACCCATACCTGGTCCTAAATGCCGTCTTCCACTCATCTCCTTCCCAATTGCTAAAAAAGTGCTTTGCACCTCTTTGCCTAATTTAGTGTAAATGGTCACAGTCTTTAGCTGATCTAATAATAAGATGAAGATGAGCAGAAGAAAGCATCTATTTTGACCACAATGTTATTCAATGCTCTATGGTATATGCAATTTCTCAATTCACCATTGGACTTTGGAACACAAAACAATGGTGAAGCAGCCGGTAATTTCGATGGTTGAATAAACTCTTTTTGAAATACATATCTATGTATTCCTTTAGGTGTTTGTTCTTACTTTCAGGTAGGGAGTATATACAACTGTAGGAAATATTTGCTTTTGGTACAATATCTTTGGGTAATTAAGCTTTTTTTCAGCACCAGTGCTACATAAGAAGAAAGCAAAGCAATTATCAAAATGTCAGGTGTTTTAGATTCAAGTTCGGAGACTTCAAAACAGGTAGCAGTACAAAAGGTAGATTTACATTGGATGGTTTCTTGTTCCCAGTTACTCTGAAGGTTATGTAGAACCAACCTTGGCATCCCCAAAATAATGCTGAATCGTGGTGCATCAATAATGTCAAATTGCATAATTTCTTCATAATTTCAATGTTCCTTTCCACATTCTACAGTCAGTTCTTCAGTTGTTTTTTTGCTGAGGAAAGTTAATAGCCCCATAAGCTAACACAGGATTACCAGCTAGCATCCCAGCCTGGCTAACCTATGAATGGGACTACCTAACTGGGTACTGCAAGGTATCAAATTAATGATGGCAGTAAATCAAACTTGATCCTCAAGTAGAGATTAATTTCATTATTAAAGTTGAGCAACTTTTAGAAAGTTGCCACTTTGTGCCCAGGCTGGTCTAGTGGCTTTGCACAAGCCCTGGCCAACAGACAGCTTTTTGCCTGCCTGGGGAGACATGTGAATGACCCCCAGGCTTGGGAACAAAGGCAGGTGCCACAGAGTGAGGTTTGACATCCTCTCCCAAGAATGGCCACTTGAGGTGTTAGCCCAAAAGCCTAGCTTCAAAGGGGAAGCCACCTGTGAAGGGCAGCCTGTAACAACAGACTGGAGCAGGATGACTTTTGTTCCTGTAGACAAGCTGGAGATAGGAATAGAGAGGGAAAACCCGTCCCAAACCGGTTTTCTGATGGGCGTGTAGCCCTTATATAGCCACACCTCTGGGGTGGGCTACAAAGCTCCTCACAGTCAAGGGAAGGTTCAGACATCTTGAGAGTGGCAAGAATATTGCGGAACTTTGTAACCAAAGAGGAGGGGACTTACTAGCCCATTGGTTAGTGACCATGTTGTCCCCTCGTGGCACTTTCACAGAAAGAAATGGCCCCCCCTGGCACCCTGAACCTCAGTACAATTTGGAATTGGAGAGAGGACCTGAAGACTACTGCCTTGCTGCCTTTGAAGCTGCACGAAGAGGGGCTGCATCGTCGGAAGGACTGCACCTGCTGCACTTTGGGCTAATGAGTTTGGACTGTGCCTGTGGCTCCTGGCTCGGGGAACAGTTGATTCTAGGCCTCAGAATCGAAGCAGTGACTCCAAGGGTCAGTCGCTGGCTCCCTGGAAGAGCACCACGGACATCAAAGCTGAGGAAGCCCAAACTGGCAAAGCAGTAGCCACTTCTGAAAAATCGCATCTGGACAGTGCCGGGCATGCCAAGAGAGAAATCTGAGATAGCACTCACCGGTCCAGCAGATCTGGATGCAACTTCTGGCTATCAGAGAATGGATTTGTCACCCAAGAGGGACACTAGCCCCCACCAAAGAAATCTGCTGTGACAGCCGTGTCGTAAGATCGGTAGCCCAGCCGCAGCTGGTCTCCTACTGTCGCAAAGACAACAGTATGGGACCCCAAGTGCCGTTGTCAAAGTCACCTCACCCCACCCATGGATTGAGGGAACAACCCCACTTCACCTCTGTCGACCGCACAGCACCAGGAGCATCTTTTTCTCCTGCATTCCCAGCATCAGGACCACTTCATTGTCGCCTATGGCTGTCGTTTCCTAATGGCTGGAACTGAACTGGAAAAGGCTCTGGTGACCAGGTAACTGTCCAAAGCAACCTTACTGGACTTCTAGACTTCATTCATCCTTATCAGATTTGGCCGCCTAAGCCTGTCCGGAGTCGCCAAACTGTTTCAAACTTTTCAAAAGTTTCTAAAGTTCTTGTTGACCAATGCTTGTTTGTGGTTGAATTTAAAAATATTTATTTCTTCAAAAATCTGTATCTCCAGAACTCTCTGGTAGATTTTGATGATCAAGGGCTCTAAACATTCATAAAAATATGCTTTATTTTTTATTAATTGTGGTCTCTTTTTTTTTGTAAATAGAGTTTTATTGGTTTTCTACATGTATACAATAATTAGTTACCATACAATCAACACTTCTGATCTGCTTACTCAATTACTTCAGATAAACAACAAAATTCCTCCTGCCCTGCCCTTGTGTCTCTTTCTTGCTGTGTGACTTTCTTATTCCATTGTTTGGTGCTGTTAAATGCTTTACACTAAGTTCCTTTGCCAAACCTTACTGCTTGCAGCCACAGCTACCGAGGGTTGAGCTAAGGTTAAGTAAACAAAACTTACTGGACTCAAGACTGTATTTGCAGGTGTACTCCAGGATAAGGTCCTACAGCCATATCATCTAATACACCCAAATCCTCACACTCTTCTTACCACAATATAGGCATTGGCCATTCCTTCTTCTACTCTTGCTCTTTCTACCTTGATTAACAGGCCCACAAACACCCCCAATCTGTTTGGATTCTGGATGATCAGTTAACATTCCTTTTTCCTTGGGTTTTTCATTACGAGTATTCATCTTTCTTTTAATCCCCCTTCTGATCTACTATCCTATGATCTAATCTTAAGGTTAGGTTAATCAAACACTCGCAAGATGTGGGTTGGGGATCAATTTGGGCTAGAACATCTTTCAATTTGTCAAGTAGTCCCTGTTTTTAAAAAAAACCCATTTTATTGAGTTTTTTTCGTTTATTTGTTACATTTTCATCACATGGTACCTTTTAGCAGAAATTAATTTTTTAATTCCAATAGCTGTGCTTGTATACACTTGTAGATGTAGGTTGCTAGTCAGGTAGTGGCAATTGGTATAGTAATGAACGTTTTCTTGCCTCATGTGGAATTGTCCTTCCTGTCTTGTGTCTGGTTTGTGGAACTACCAGGAGATTCGATTGGTTACTAACTTTGGGTTAAAACTGGGTAGAAGTGGTTGGGAAGGGGGGGTTATTTGGGTGGGCGGCTGTTGTCTCTGGTGGCTTTGGTATGGGGCTTAAGGGGGTCAGTTTCTATTTATGGTGGTTCTATCCCTGTGAGGGCTATCGGGACAGCTTGTTTGTTCATTGTGCGCGAAGGGGTTCTGCAATGTTGAGGATTCCGTTGGGGCCGGTGGACAGTCAAAATATCGATTTTTAAATATCGAAGCACAGTTATATCGAGTTTTAAATATCGTAGGGACAAAATATCGAAGTCAAGAATATCTACAACCAGAATATCGAAGTTAAGGTAAGAAATATCGATGTTGCAAATATCGATGTTAGTAATATCGATAGTTAAATTATCAATGTTAATAATATCGATATTTATATGAGTATGTATTTTAGTATGTATTTAATATGTATGTGTTCTATATTTTTTGTTAAGTATTGTACTGTTTTTTAAATATATGTATATATTTTTTAGAAATTAGTAATTTTTTAAAAGTAAATTTTGCGTTTTAGTACCATAGCGGGTTGTGGGATTATAGGGGAATAGGGTGGGAAGTAATTTAATTATAGTAAATTAAATAATAATTTTTAGGAATTATTAATTGATTTTAATTAAATTTTGTGTTTTATTTCTGTAGCGGGTTGTGGGTTTATAGGGGAATAGGGTGGGAAGTAATTTAATTTTAATTAAGTAATTATTAATTATTGTTATTAATAATTAATTAATTGGTAATTAGTTATTATTTGGTAATTATTAATTGATAATTATTTTATTTGCATTAATTTATTATTGGAGTGGGTTGTGTGTTTTTAGGGGAATAGGGTGGTAAGTAATGTATTTGTAATTAAGTAATGAATTAAGAAAAATTGAGTATTGATAATTAATTTTTTTTTAATTAATTTTTAATTGGTTAATATGTTTTATTAAATTTTTATTGGTATTGATATTTATTTTGTTAATTAATTATTAATTGGCTATTAATTTTTATTAAATATTATGTATTGATATCCCCCAAAAAAATTTGGGTTAATTATTAATTTGCTCTTAATTTTTATTACATATTATTTATTGGTATTGATAATTAATTTTTTTGTTAATTATTAATTGGTTATTGATTTTTAATACATATTTATTGGTATTGACATTTTTTAAATGTAATTATTAATTGCAAATTTGTATTAATTTAATTGTGTGAAATTTTATGTGGAGTGTGTTGTGTGTTTATTGGGAAATAGGGTGGGAAGTATTTAATATTATTAAAGTAATTATTATTTTTGATATATTTGTTGTTTTTTTTTCTTCTAAATTTATTAATAAATCATTATTTAATTACAATATTTATTTCATTTATATGTATATTATTTTTAACATCTACGTTGTCCAACGCTTTCCCTACTGTTGCACTCACTGGAGTGGGAATAGTAATTTTTACCCCTACGCTATCCAGCGCTTTCCCTACCGTTGCACTCTCTGGAGTGGGAATAGTAATTTTTACCCCTACGCTATCCAACGCTTTCCCTACTGTTGCACTCTCTGGAGTGGGAATAGTAATTTTTAACCCTACGCTATCCAGCGCTTTCCCTACTGTTGCACTTACTGAAGTGGGAATAGTAATTTTTACCCCTACTCTATCCAGCGCTTTCCCTACTATTGCACTCTCTGGAGTGGGAATAGTAATTTTTACCCCTACGCTATCCAGCGCTTTCCCTACTGTTGCACTCTCTGGAGTGGGAATAGTAATTTTTACCCCTACTCTATCCACCCCTTTCCCTACTGTTGCACTCACTGGAGTGGGAATAGTAATTTTTACCCCTACGCTATCCAGCGCTTTCCCTACTGTTGCACTCTCTGTAGTGGGAATAGTAATTTTTACCCCTACGCTATCCAGCGCTTTCCCTACTGTTGCACTCTCTGGAGTGGGAATAGTAATTTTTACCCCTACGCTATCCAACCCTTTCCCTACTGTTGCACTCACTGGAGTGGGAATAGTAATTTTTACCCCTACGCTATCCAGCGCTTTCCCTACTGTTGCACTCTCTGGAGTGGGAATAGTAGTTTTTACCCCTACGCTATCCAACGCTTTCTCTACTGTTGCACTATTTGGAGTAAGTATATATATATATATATATATATATATATATATATATATATATATATATTAATTTATATGTATATGTTTAATTTATTTTAACATTTAATGTATTAGTTATTATTTTTAAATATCTTTCAATATTTTTAACTATTTCTTTTAATTATATGTATTATTTACTTAATTTTACATTATTATTAAAACATTTAAAAAAACGATATTTTTAACTTTGAAATGTTTGACTATATATTTTTTTCGATATTTTTGTACTTACCTTTATGTAGATTGGACTTCGATATTTTTGACTTCTATATTTCTGTGTCGATATTTTTGCAGGTCGATTTTCTGTCCGTCGATATTCTGTCATACATTCGTTGGGGCCTCGTCGGGAGGGGCCTGGTTTGATTCCCCTGTGGGTGTTAGTGAGTCCGGGTGTGATGGGGGTGTCTGTCATCGCCTTTTGTCGGAAGCGTTGAAGGAGTTCGGCCCATTCTGTGTTGATGTGGCGCCTGCGCACTCCCCGTATCTCTTCTTGTCTGATGGCGTCTTCCTCTGCTGCGCCCCATTTGCTGACAGCTCCTATCCAGGCTGCTATTGGGGGCCCCGTTAGCCACTGCATGGCTATCCCTCGCTTTGCTAGCAATATAGCCAGTGACACGAATCGTGTTTGGGTTTGGAGTTGTTTCCGGCAGCAGAACACCCCTAGTGCGCAGTCCTCCCATGTATTTATGGTTGTGAGCTCTGTGACCTCTCGTTGTGAACTGTGTTCCAGTATGATAACAGAGTGGGGCAGTTCCAGAACATGTTTTGGAATGTTGTGTTGGGGATGTTGCAGCACGGGCATAGGATCTGCGGGTCAGGATAGAATCTCTGAAGGCGTGCTGGTGTTAGGTATGGTTGGTGTAGAATAAAAAATTGGATGTTCTTGAATCGTGAGTTACGAGAGACTTTCTTTGGGTACTTCAGGGCCTGCTCCCATTCTTTATCATGTAGTGGCCGCTCAAACTCCTCCTCACATTTATGTCTCAGTGGATTTAATGATGTGGCCGTAAGTTCACGTACAGCTTTATATAGCCAAGTAATCAAGTGGCGCCCTGGGGTCCATGTGTAGTGTTGTGTTAAGTACTGGGTGTGTTGCCGGTTCTCCCTCGGATAGGTCCCAGAGTCCGCAACAGTCTGAGATGATCTGTCTGTGGAGGAGGAACTGTCCTCTTGTGAGGTCGCTCTCCTCTGCCAAATGAGCAAATGGGAGGAGTTGGCCATCTGCAGACAGGGTCTCCACCTCGAGGAGGGAGTGGTCCATCCAGGTATGCAAGGTTTGGGCTGTGTAGTATTCTCTTCCCTGGGGTAGACTGGCCAGGGGCAGCAGGGGGGAGTAGATTGGGATCTCTCGGGACATACAGTGGATCCGTAGCATACACCTGCGGGTTATAGCTACCTGTATGGGATACATTGAGCTGGGTCGGGTCCCTGGTGGTAGTAAGCGGCGAATCGCCAGTATCGGCAAAGGGCCGGATTTCGAACAGGTTTCCTCCAGGTGGCACCCGCTGTCCACCGGGATAGCCACTGGAGCTGTGCCGCCAGAAAATACGCCTCAAAGGATGGAGCCCCTAGCCCCCCTTGGTCTATCGGTAGCTGCAACTTTGTGAGGGTCACTCTATGTCTGCCATTACCCCATATGAGGGAGCTAAGCAGGGTGTCCAGTTCCCAGAAAAAGGAGCTGGGAGGGATGACTGGTATGTTAGCAAAGTGGTACAGTAGCCAGGGAACTATAATCATCTTTGCTATGGCTGTTTTACCAATTGGGGCCAAAGGTAGGGTCTTCCAGAACCCCACTGAGGTCCGTATGCCAGTCAATGCCTTACGATGGTTGCCTTCATATAGGTCAACTGGGGTGTGATAGAGTCGGACACCTAGATAACGAGGAGCCTGGGCACTCCAAGCGAGTTTGTTGTCTCCTATCTGTACCTCCCGTGGGAGGAGACCTAGGTTCAAGGGGTAAATGGTGGATTTCGCCCAGTTTACTTGTAATCCGGCTGCGGCCACAAAATCCTTAAGTGTGACCCATAGGGGGTCCAGGTTCATTGTCACATCCCGCACATATAGCAACAGGCCGTCTGCGTATAGGGACATGCTGTGGGTGATAGCTGCCAGTGGAATTCCCCAGGTCTCCCCCTCCTGGCGTAGATGGATTGCCAGGGGCTCCGTTGCTAAGCCAAAGAGGAGGGGGAAAGTGGGCACCCCTGTCTCGTGCCACGTTTCACTTGGAAAGGTGCTGAGACGTAACGACCCAGGCGTATTCGGGATGTAAGGTTTGTGTACAGTAGTCTTGTGTATGCTAGTAGTCTGGGGCCCACTCTCGTGTGTTGAAGGACTGAGAAAAGATATGGGCATGTCAGGGTATCAAAGACCTTTTCCAGGTCCAGGATCAGGCATACCGCGCGGGGGAAGCGACCCTGCACCTGATCCTGATCATGGAACAGCCTGCGGATATTTTGGAAGGTATTCCTGCCCGGCACGAAGCCGCACTGCTCTGGGTGTATTAGTGTTGGAAGGACCTGAGCAAATCGATCCGCCAGGATCTTATCCAGGATCTTACAGTCTGCCGATAGCAGTGTAATCAGTCGAAACAAGGTCGGCAGTGTCGGATCCCTTTCGGGTTTTAGGAATGATACCAAGAGGGATTCTTGTAGCGAGCCTGGGAGTTCTCCCCCTTTTAGTGCAGCTTAGTACATTTCCTCCAACTGAGGCAGCAATTGTGTGGAGAATATGCTGTAGTATTCTAGGAGCAGGCCTGGGGCCTTGTTATGTGCCATGGCCTGGATAGCGTGTTTCACATCTGTCAATGTGATTACTGTGTCTAGGGAGGACCTTTCCGTTGCCTGGATTTTAGGGATGGGCAAGGGGCGAGGAAACGGTCTACCCGCTCCTGGCAGTCCTGTCCGGGGCTCCCATATATCTTAGCATAACAGTCGTGGAAGAGCTGCAGGATGCACGCCTGTGAGTGGGCTATGTCCCCCTGTTGGGCTACGTAATGCTGTAATGGGCAGGATGTCCATGTCCTGTCGAACCAACCAGGCTAATAGTGCTCCTGCCCAGTCCCCCTCTCGATGTGTTCTTGCCGAGTACGCCTTTAAGTTATATCTTCAGAGATCTGCTAATGCTTCAGCGTATGACGTCTTTGCTTCCGCGACTTGGGATGGAGATGCCTTTCCAGCATCCATGTCTTTGGTTAGGGTTGCTAATCTGCCTTCTGTAGTTGGCGGTCTAATGTCTGGCGATCCCCCGCTATCTGTCTAATACATGCCCCTCTAATGACCACCTTGAAGGCGTCCCATTCTGGCGTCCTGGAGGATGCCGTATGGGTGTAAGTTGAGAAATAGCCTCGTCAGGCAGTCGCGTGGCAACCTCCATGTAGGAGAGGGGGGGGTCGCCCTCCAAGGGTCAGGAGATGCGTGTCATGGTTAGATATGACCCCCGTATGTTGTGTCATGGGGATAATTGCTGGGGAGCACAGGAAGTGGTCAAGGTGCACTCATAACTTGTGGGGGATTGAATGGAAGGAATATAGTTTAGTCGAAGGGTGTCGATTTCTCCATGCGTCTACAAGGGACCAGTGCTTCACCCAGGACCAGTATCTGTTTGTGCATGGGCCAGCGAGTGTGGGGTGGGGGGATGAGACGTATCTAGGGATATGTCTAGTGCGCAGTTATAGTCTCCCCCTAAAATCCAGGGTGTCGTTGAGAACTGTGCCAAGGTACCCGACAGGGAGTCCCAAACTTTTCCCTGCTCAGTGTTTGGTGCATAGATGCTGCTCATTAATACCGGTTAGCCATCCAGGAGCCCCTCTAAAAGTGCATATCTTCCCTCTGTGTCCTCCACCCTGCTGGTTTCCTGAAATGCAGCCTCTGGTCGGAGCCATATCATCGCCCCTCACGCGTAGGCTGAATACGTAGTAGCGCAGAATGTGCCTTGCCTGCGCAGTCGCTCTAGTTCTGCTTGTGTGAGGTGTGTTTCTTGCAGCAGGGCTCTCTGCGCCTGTTGACGTTTGATGTAAGAGTAGACGGCATAGTGTTTACACGCTGTATGCATCCCTCGGATATTGAGGGTGATAAGACTAATGTCTGTTATTGGAGCCATGATGGGGTGCGTGATACCCAGGGAGTCATCATGTGGATGCTGCCCCTGCCCTCTGTTGAGCCAATTATTAATGGTTGCCGTGTCCACCCATTTTGGATGTCTGGTCATGGTATGGGAAGGGAGCCTGGGGAAGGGTAACACCTGTGGTAGGAGATAATCCCAATGCTGCGGACCTTTCACAACCAGTAGTACGTCCAAACTAAAGATGGCACAATCGCACTAGTGTACTATGGGGTGGGGATGCCGTCGTATCCTAGGAGCTTGTGGTATGTGCTGGCCCTTTAAGGAATCTATGTGCCCGGTGGGGCCTCCTTCTTCTTGGGAATTATGTTGTGCGGTGTTTTGAGGTGATCAGAGTTTTGCCTATGTATCGAACGGTGAGATGGAGGATGTTGAAGAGAATAGATAGAAACAGTTCTAGATCTGTTGCATGTGTCCTTCAGATGAGCGTATCTGCCGTCTGGGGGGGGGGTCACCTGCGGTGGAGTCGCTGATTCTGCTCTAGATGTGCCGGTATTGCTGGATTCGTCTTCTGTCATGAAGGGCCCCTCTCACTGTCCGAGACCTCCGATGTGGGACCCAGGTCTGCAGCCGTCTGCAGGGTCTTCTTCCTTTTTGCCATGATTTGTTCCAGATTGGGGAGTCTTGTGAATGTGATTTGGATCGTTGGTGGGCTTTCTTCCCATGTCGCCGCCGGTTCTGTGGTTCATGTTCGTTTCGTGTGGCTTCTCGTGGTGCTTCGCTCTGTGTTTGGAGTTCCAGCCAGTCGTATGTGTCTTTTGGGTCCGTGAAGAATGTGGTGATTCTTTCATATATTATCTTGAGTTGTGCTGGAAAGAACAAAGAGTACTGCATTCCTTTTTGGCGGAGGAGACGTTTTACCTCAGGGAAGGGTGTTCGTTGGCGTTGCACTGCCCGGGAAACATGTTTGTCCTCCACTCGGATGGGCCCACTTTGTCTGGCGGCCCACAACACTGCGTCCCTATCTCAAAAGTGGAGGAGCTTTGCCAGTAATGGCCACAGAGATGATCCCGGGGTGAGAGCCGTGCCGGGACTCGTGTGCTTTTTCCACCGAGAAGAAGGTGGTTAGTTCTGCAGCTGTTGTGAACGATGTGAGCCACGTCTCTACATAGCTGATTGGATCCAACCCTTCCCCTCCCTCCGGATGATTTAGGACCCGGATGTTGCTCCTTCGAGAGCGCCCTTCTAAGTCGTTGGCTCTTCCCTCTAGGAGAGAGACCCATCTCTGGAGCTCTCTGAGGGTCTCCTGTTGCGTCTTGGCTAATGGTTGCAGGGTTGAGAGGGCCCTCTTCCCATCTGCAACCTTGTCTGCCAGCTTACGGTGGTCGTCTCTCAGCAGATTGAGGTCTGTAGCTTGCGCCCCAAATTTGTCCTCCATTGTGACCTGGGAGTGCTCAATGGCGGCGAGCACCTTATCTAGCTTGTCCGACGTTGAAAGCGTGGTCGTTGCCCCCTCGTCCATATGCTGGTCGCTGGTGGACGAGGAGGGGTTTCGCGCTGAAGATAATGTCTGTGGCCCCACGTTTGAGCGTAGCCTTTCCATGTTGTGCCGGGAGAGTAGCAGGTCGTCTGCCTGCCCTCCGTTACGGTTGTTCTCCGGGACTGCTGTGTGGGTCAGTTGTGTCTTGTCCAGTTATTCTTCGGGCTTCAGGGGGTGAGGGGGGATTTCCCCATCGATTTAGTTCCTGTAGCTGGGGCAGGTGGGTCCCTGTCCAGTGTGGGGTTCTCTGTATGTCGCTCCCCTGGGATAGGAGACACTTGTGTCCTGTAGCCCTGTGGTTGGGGGGGGGTCCCTTGATATCTGTGCGTGCTGGTTAGGTTGGGTTTATCTGTTCAGGGCACCGGAGCCCTGTGCTGGTACTGCTAGGGGTCCGTTTCTGTGTGATATGGGGGGGGGGGAAGAGAGTGTGCCTCTCCTTACGTATCCTTCCTTCTGTACTTTTTGTTTTGCTGGGGTGAGTTGTATCTGGGCCGTGCAGTTGTTGCTTTCTGATTGCCGTTGGGATCTGCCGCGTGGCTTCTAGATGTAGGTCCTCAGGCCTGTCTCTATTCCCCCTCCCCTCTGTATTTGTCTCTCAGGGGCCTTTGCCCCTCCCCCGCACCTCGAGGCCTGGTGCCGAGTGGCGTATTCCGGACCTTTCTCCTCCCCCTGCTTCTCCCTCACTGCTTGCAGCCCTCTCCTGCAGCCCGTGTGCACCCTACGTGGTGAGGGCTCAGCTGCGGGCGCCTCCCGGTGAGTTAGTGTGTGGGCCTTGGCAATCGCGGCCTCCGTTTTTCCCGCGTGGGGATCTGGGCTTTAACTGCAAGGATGATCCAGGACTTGCCTGGGGGTTCCAACCAGCGTGTTCTCGCTGCACCTGGGTCCAGCGGGGTGGGCGCTCACCTTGCATCGCTGGTCTCACCGTCTTTCTGGTGTGTCTCTGTGTCTTGATGGCCCCAGTTCACTCCGCCTGCGGTGTCTCCTCACTGGTGGCACCGTCTCCCGACTTCAGTTGGTCTCTTCTGCCGGTTGGTCGCTGCTGCAGCCTCCCTTCTGCAGCCCGTGTTGTGTCTGTGGGGCGGGTTGTCGCCGTGTACTGCTCCGTTGCTGTGGCCGCTGCCACCGCTAGTTGGGGGCCGCCATGTTGGACATGACCGGGCTCCCGGCCGAGGCGCTGTGTTTCTCTGCGGGTCCCTTGTGCCTTGATCTTGGTGTTTCTGGCTGCTCGACTGCTGCTCACCGTATATCCGTCAGTTCCCTAGTTATGTTAGGGGCCCCACCGGTGTAGATTGGCGCAGATGGTCGGGCCGGTGTGCAGAGCTCTAGGCGACCACGTCCGGCATCTTGGGGTGCTTGGCCACGTCCCTGTCAAGCAGTCTCTGGTAATATAAGGACACCCCTTTCTCTTCCAGCCATGCGGTCTTAGCTACCAATCTGTTAAATGCTGTTAATTCACTAACTAGGTGCTTGTTCCCTTGTTTCAGCTCTTAACAGTTCTCGATCTGCAGATCAGGGTACTGTTCTTAGATCAAATACCTTTTCAATCTCTTTGTCTAATCTTGCCCAGTTGCATAAAATTGTATCGTCGGAGTTCACAAATTGGACAGCCCAAGCAGTGGCATCTTCACTCAAGTAAAAAAAATAAGAAACACCACCTTAGACTGGATTTCAGGGAAAGCTGTTCTCTGAACCATATGTAATTGGGCTTGTGTTAAGAAGACCTGAACTCTACTTGGATCACCAGACCATCTTTCTGGGGTAGCCAAAGGTACAGGAGTTGATACTGTCATGGAAACAGCTGGGCCCGTAGTTCCTCCAGAAATCGATGTAACCCCTGGCTCGAACCCTAAATTCCCAGCTCCCTGGGTACCAAACATGGATGCAGACTGTACTTGCGATGGCATCATAGATACTTTTTCTGCTAGCTGCCATTTTGGAGTGAACTGTGGCCAGATCTTGCTCCATGATTTGCATCATTTTGCATAAATTGTCTATGGTAGCCATTCTGAACGAGATACTGCCCAAGAAGAATTTTAATTCGTGGACTTGTTATTGTGTCAGGCCTGATTCCTCGGGCCAGCACTCTCTAAGAATACCATCTTGCTGCAGCACCAGCTCCAATTATAAAAGACTGAAGTATTAGTGTGGCCAAAGGAAGGATTTTTGGGGAGGGTGCTATTGGGAGGGAGATCTGGACAAGATGTAGAGATCTATTGAGGTAATGTTACCTGCAAACGTCTCTCAAAATTCAATGGCAACAGCAATAGAATTGTATATAAAGGTACACTTCGTACCTGCAATTTGAAAATCACTAGTCACGACTCTTACTGTCACTATTTAGGTACTTAGATTACCATAATACCTTCTCTATGAGGATTCTCATTTCTGTTGAAATGATCCTGACTGAGTCCACACTTTTCTCTTCAACAAAGATCAGCAAGCTAAACCTTCTTGCACATAAAAAGAAATAAACAACTGTTACAATCAATCAGGATTTGTAGAGCGTGGCTGCTTTACCTGTGAGGGTCTTGAAGCGCTATCGGATGATGCTGCTAGTTCTCCTGTTGGTTGAACATCCAAGTTTTGAGGTCCTTCCTAAACTGCTGGAGCAATGACGAGGCTCTGAGGTGCAGGGGGAGGTTGTTCCAGGTCTTGGCCGACAAATGGGAAAACGAGGGCCTCCGCTGTTTGGCTGGCGGATGCAATGGGTGGCAGCTAGGGTGAGTAATCTGGATCGGAGTTTCCTGGTGGGCTGGTGAAAGGTCAGGCGTTGAAGTAAGCAGGTCCTTCGTTGTGTAATGTTTAGTACGTGTGGGTGAGTAGCTTCTACTAGCATCTCTTCATGACTGGTTGCCAGTGGAGTTTCCTGAGGTAAGGGGTTTTGTGCGTCCATCTGGGGAGGTCAAGGATGAGCCTGGCTACTGTGTTCTGAATTGTCTGGAGTTTCCTCATGAGTTGGGCAGTTATTCCTACATAAAGGGAGTCGCCATAGTCGAGTCCGCTGGTGATGAGAGCCTGCGTGACAGTTCGCCTGGTGTTGGTTGGGAGCCATTTGAAAACCTTCCTGAGCATACAGAGCATGAAAAAGCAGGCAGTGGAGACAGCGCCGACTTGCTTCTTTAAGGATAGCTGGTTGTCCAGGATGATGCAGAGGTTGCAGGCGTGTTCGGCCCAGCTCCGGAGGCCACCATTGGTTGTTCCAGTTTGTGACCTTGCCTTTCGCGAAGATGAGTACTTCTGTATCGGTCTGTTTAACTTTACCATGTCACAAGTGTGCTTATTTATAGTTTAAACACAACACAACCATGTTCGTTAACCAGTTTATGTCTGGAGCTTCCCAAACTACCTGAACCCCAATCTGAGTTTGGCCTGGAAATGAGTCCGCTTCCTCTCAATGTCTTAAGTAAGGCCTTGAGTGTTTTACAAAAAATGTCTTACGGGCGAAGGTTTCACAGAGTCCAAACTAACCACTACAAAATGGAAATGCTTTCTCACTTGGAAGGTCTCCTCCACAAGACACCCGAGTCCTGCCAGGCTATGTGATGGCACATCTGTTCTGGAGCTCGGTGCCTGGGAAACACGTCTCTCTCCTGAAAATCTTCAGAATAACAGGCATGGTATACAGGGTGTGAACCTTTATATACCATTGTGTTTTATAATGGCCACGAGGTTTGGAAAGTCCGAAATCTCTTGAGATCTTGTTTTTTGGAGATTGTGATAGACCAAGCCAAACATTTTAATGTTTTGTGCACCACCACCACAGGACACAACTCTTGAAAGGTACTAAGAGAAATTGTGTCTTTGCACACTATCTTTTACTGCCACATTTAGCTTTAATGTCACAGCCACAATTCACAAGATGGCCATACAAAGTCCCAATAACAACCACAGGAGTATTTCAAACCGTACTCCTTCCCCTTCAGTAAGTCCCACAAAAGGGAATAGTCACCCTAAAGGATCTTCCCACAATAAGTTCAACAGGATGCATAAATCATCTTCTTTGAGGAAAGGGCCCTGCTCTTTTTTAAACAATGGCCTCAGGGACATTTGGAAACTAGAAGCCAATGCTCGTCAACCATCTACTCCTCATAATCAGAACTAATTCCAACATCAAGAAAGATGAAGGTGCAAACCTGCTCCATCGCCCTGTGCAGATTGGCGCATTCTGACTGGTGATGCTCAATCTTTTCAGACACCTCCTGTACTTTCTGGGCCACTCTCCAAGGGTGAGCCCACTCCTGCTGGTTTGACAATTCTGGTGGCACAGACACCACACCTCCACAGGCTCTAGCCTTGGTGCAAGTTCTAAAGAAGCCTGTGCCTTCCAACCTAATTCCTGACCCACGAGCTCTCAGTGCCGCATTTTGAACCGATTTTGGCACTGCCTTCAAAACCCTTGAAGTTGGAGGACATTATCCAAACGGCCTGTTTCGATAATGACCATTTGGCACATCACCTCTAAATGACCAAGAGAACTTGAAAGTTTTAGGTATGATACAGATGTTATACTCCTGTCCAACAAAGATGATGGCGGATAATCTTCTTTCCCCTATTACATCACAGAAGCTGGGCTCTTCCTGGACTTATAAAGTGCAAGTGGCCTCGACACATCTCCAGAAGAGAACATCCCTTACACCTCTAGAACTTCTTCAGAGAAAGACTCTTCATTCACTATAGCAGTATGCATTAGCATAGTATTGAGTTGACCACTGCTGAGGCAAGGTTTAACATTTTGACAGCAATACTGCAGTCTTCATCAACAGTCACAGAACCTCTACGACCCATCAATAAAGTACCATTGGATCCTGTTTTGGTTGCTTGCGAGAAACTTCTTTCAGGTTCTGCATTCAACAGACGTTTTGCTAGACAGGGCAGGTCTGCTCCTTGTGACCAAAAATTCTTGTCCTCACAACCCTAATAAAAAAAAGCCAGTAGTCCAAGTTTTCTTTGTGAAGGGGAATCCCAACCCATTTTTTATGACTCCTCTGAACCAAGGGACTGGACTCCACGGAATTAAAAGCCTTTGCTTTTGGCCGCTTTGCTCTTCATTGGTCAATGATACTTTGAGCGCTTACAAACAGACCCTGAAGTGCGGTCTGGATTCTGCCTCGTCACACTTGGAAGCGTTCCACTAGCTTCTCAGGAGCAAGGAACTCCTATGGTGAGCACCTGTACAGACAAAAGGATGACATGCCTGGAGAGACTCAAAATTGTTACAGCAACTGCATACTCAATGACAGTTGCAGCCGGCATGGCTTGCGTGTGTGGGTCAGGCGCGGGGGGTCAGGCGCAGGAGTGGGTCACGATTGTGGGAGGGAGCGCAATAAAAAAAAAAAAAAAATCACTTTGCCGCCGCCGGGTCCCGCGTCTCTGCTCCTGCTCTCCTGCCTCCGACTTCAGGAACAGGAAGCAGGCAGCCAGGCTCCCTCCTCTAAGCCAATACCAACACTGCAATGCAGCATTGTGATTGGTCTGAGCGCCATACCACGGCGCTCAGCCAGGGGCTGGGGGGGTGGGCCTGTTCTCCATGCAGGCTGTAATGCAGCCTGCATGGAGAAGTGGGAAAGTGAGCATGACTGGTTTGGGCAGCCCGAGAGGGCCCACTAAACAGTCATTGCGCACTTAGGAGTGTGCAAACCACTCCTCCCCTCCCCTGCCCTGCTCTGTTAGCAGAGCAGCCCAGCCCACTCGCCCGCAAAGGAAACATAAAATGATAATAACTAAAAGTTATTATCATTTTATGTTTTTGCTTCTATCACTGCTTGAAAGTAGTGGGGCGACGCTCCTCCGCCATAGCGGAGGAGCCGCCACTACTCAATGGGCCTATCCTTCCAGGCAAAGAAATACCTCCAGCAATACAGGAAGTTCCAAGGTTACTCCAAGGCTCACCAGTCTAGCAGTGCCAACCTTCGTAGCCAATCCAGATACCCCAAGAAATGTACCATTCCATTTGGGGGATGGCTATGTCAAGTGAACGCCATCAGCAGCTGCAGTCATCCTCATTCTCCACTAGCTCTGCTGCCTTAAAACCTTTGCAACTCCCCTCCTGTCCACTACCAAACTCAAGTGGGGAGATGGTCTCTCATTGGGAGATTAAAATGGATCACTAAGCTATCCAGCTAGTCTGCTACAGCTATGTGCTACGCTTTCTGTCCTTTCCCCTGGACTACCCTCTTTCCATTAGACATGCTTTTCAAAACACTGCTCGATTCTGGAGGCAGTAGTTCTTGTTCTGCCAAAAGAAGTAGACAAAGGTGGTGCCCATGGAGCACTGGATTCTACTGTTATGTTAATTTGATTTATAATGCGCACAAATCACACCGAAGGGTATTTCGGCGCAACACAGCAAAATGAGAGGAGGAGTAGACTGATTTGACCTGAAATAACGCAGTTTTGAGAAGTTTCCTAAAATTGAAATGATCTGCACATTGGCGTATATGAAGTGGGAACTTATTCCACAAAAGAGGGGCCAGTTAAGAGAAGGGTCTGCCTCCTGAGCGAGATTTTGTGTTATACATGGAACTGCCAGCAGGGCTTTACCACTAGATCTCAAAATTCTACAAGGACGATAGTGAACAAGCTTTGCAGAAAGGTAGCTATGTGCATTGCCCTGCAAAGACTTGTGAGTCAGGCAGGAAACCTTGAAGATGATTCTCCTGCAAATCTGTAGCCAATGAAGCATGCGCAGATGAGGGGCAGATACCGACCTGACTAGAAGATTAAGAATGAGACGTGCTGCCGTGCTTTGAACGACTTACCGTTTGCTTAAAGCAGTCTCATTTAAAGAAGCCAATAAAGCATTACAATAGTTCAAGCGACTGATGACAAGTGCCTGGACAAGTGTTTTCCTCACTGAATGTGGAAGAAGGGGGAAGACTCTTCGTAACAGCCGTAACACGTGAAAGCAAGTGCTGGTAGTTGCTACAACGTGTTCTTTCATGGTGAATGCTTGGTCAAGGCAGATGCCTAAATTTCTTACAACCAATTTGGGAGTAGGGGCTGGACCAAGTTCAGAAGGCCACCATTCGGGTGTCCAAAGCTGTTCCGTTGGAGACAATTCTCTGTCATCCAAGATGTAATAGGTATCAAACCTGCTGATAAACGAGCTTTAACATTATTTAAATCTTGATCCAGAGTAAAAAGCAGCAGCGTGTCATCAGCATATGACCGAGGAACAAAGCCAAACATTTTGGCAAGGGGGGCCATATATATGTTGAAAAACGTGGTGCTCAGACAAGAACCCTAATGGCACCCCTTTATCCAATTTGATGGTACGCGATTTATAAGCTCCCAAAGTAATAGTTTGAGTGCGATCAGTTAAAAAGTCCTTGATCTATAATAATGCCGTCCCATGAATTCCTGCCTCCTGTAATCTTAGCAACGTTCTAGAATGAGAAACCGTATTGAATGCTGCTGAGATGTCTAACAGCACAAGAAGTGAGGGGATGTTGTTGTCAAGAGGACATCTAAGGTGGTCAGTCACCGCAAGCAAAGTGTTCTCGATGCTGTACGAGGGTCTAAAACCCAATTGGGAACAGTCCAGCAAGGTATTCCATAACTTGGATATTGATTTGACTCTCCAACAGTTTGTCCGATAGTGGAAGAAGAGAAATGAGTCTGTAGTTGGTAAGAGCCATAGGAGGCAAATTAGGCTTTTTTTGAATAGGGGAACTAGTGCTGCTTTCCAAGCAGAGCTAAATTTGCCAGAGGAGGTTGATAGATTAAATTATGGGCAAATGGCACCGGCGCATGTTCGGGTAAATAGATCGGTTTAGAGGCCCTTTACACTGCATAGGGGTACACGCCAGGGGTGTGCCCTATCCCCCATGATTTTCGCAATGATGCTGGAACCTCTTGCTGCGTGGGTCCGGAGGGATCCACTGATCAGAGGTATTGATATGGGGGGTGAATGGGAAGAGCGTATCTCCCTGTATGCCGACGATGTACTGCTGAACGTCAGCAGGCCCAGGCAGACGATCCACAGAATTATCAACATACTCCGCCTTTTTGGTAGTTACTCCGGGTACCAGGTCAATTGGGATAAGTCGCTCCTTTTTAGTTTGACTGGTGAGGTCCCTCAGCTCACCTCGGAATGCAGGGCTCTGATACGCCGGGACCACTTCAAAACCTGGGTATCTGGATCACCAAATCGGAGACGAACTTCCTGAATCTAAATATACAGGCTCAATTAATGAGGCTGCTCGAGGACATTTTACACTGGAGTGTATTGCCAATATCCCTTATGGGTAGGGCCTTGTTATTCAAAATGATGGCCCTCCCTAGGCTGCTATACGCACTGCAAAACACCCCTTATAGGATACCGGAGAAATTCTTCCGGACTATTGAAGGGGAGCAACGCAACCTATTATGGGAAGGTGGTACTCCACGTATTGCGTTGCGCAAGCTGCAGCGGGGGGTATATGAGGGCGGCCTGGCTGTTCCGGATATATTCGGAACTATTACAGGGCGGCCCAACTCATCAATATCAATGGATGGGTGTTTGCGCCTTTCTCTGAACCCGCTTATCGGGCTGATCGACATGCAATGGGGGTTGGAGGGTATGCTTCAATTCTATATCAAAGAAATCGAGTGAAGTCTCTACCTATACATACGCAGACTGTGGTGCGGGCATGGCACACCGTCACAAAGCTGCTGGGATGGGAATCGAGACTGACCCAACAAACCCTGCTCTGGCGAAGCGATGCCCTGAGTGAAGTGGGAGGTCTCCAGGGCCTTCGCAGATGGAGTCTAATTGGCATAGACAACCTTGGAGACATATGGAGAAGTGGGGACATGCTGACCTTTAACGAAATTCAGACTGAGTATCACATGGCAGACGGGTAACGATACCGTTATCTACAACTGAGGCATGCTGTACATTGTCATGTGCCAACGGGAGAGATTTTGCCTGAATATTCCCCACTAGAAGACCGACTACTGTTGGACCCTATGGTAGATAAGGCAATCTCCCTTACATACCGGAAAATAATGAACAATCTTCCGGATCCCCTGGGCCCACTTAGAGAGGCATGGGAGACTGATGTGGGATTACTGGAGGATGATGATTGGCAAGAGGCGATCCAATGTCCAAGGGAGGTGGCAATACGCACGAGGTCCAGACTAATCCAGATCCGAGTGCTACACAGGGCGTACGCTCCTAGGACGCGCCAATGCAAGCTAGGTAGATGCGACATAGGCCTGTGCGCCAGGGGATGTGGGGAGACGGGTACGTTCTTTCATATTATTTGGGCATGCCCGAAAATTCAACAATTCTGGTCTGGAATAATTGGAGTGATGTCATGGGTAGCGGGTGGGCAGGTGCAACTTGATGCAAGGTGGCACTTGCTTGGAGTCTCGGGTGAGGATAGATGGCCCACACACACTAAAACCTGGCTTTTGTTGGCAGCAGTGATAGCCAAAAGAAACATAGTAAGACTGTGGGGGGGCGACAAACGCACCAAGGCTGACCGACTGGGAACAGGACCTGGACTGGTGCTGCCAGGCAGAGAAAACAGTATACGAAAGCAGGGACTGCCCCAAGAAATGGGAAAAAATCTGGAGCTCATGAGAAACCTATCGGGCCTGAGGTGAAGGAGGGCGGGAAGGAGGGACTAATCGGGGAGGAGGGACATTGGGAGGGTCTGGGCCATGCACCCACGATGTGATGTGACATGTGGAAAGAATATATATACCACTCTTGTAACTGCCCAAAAGATTTTGCTTATTATCTATTGTCTGTACTGATGGATTGCGCAGAAGTTTTAATAAAGAGAAGTTTCTAAAAAAAAAAATTATGGGCAAATGGAAGGGGTAAGCTGAAAGGACAGGGAGGCCGTCATGCAAGATGGACAAATATCTAAGGGAGACCCTGATTTAGCCATTGATAATGCTTTCTGGAAAAACTCCTGCAGCAATGGCTTGAATTTGTTTAAAATGGGTCTACTGGTAATAAATGGAGAACAAAGCTTGAGCTACTCATTGTCATGCTCAGTTATATTAGGGAAATTCTGATAAATTTCAATGATTTTACCTTCAAAATGATTTGCAAGGGAATCACAAAGAGACTGTGATGGCAAAATCTCAGAACAGGCTTGAGGGTTAAGAAAGGAATTAAGAACTTTAAAAAGGATCTTGGAAGACTTTCTTGCCTGATTAATTTGGTAAGAAATATATGTCTTAAGGGCCTTTTTTATGTTTCGATGATACTTCGTTAAGGCTTGTTTATATGCATTTTTATCAACAAGAGTATTGAAGCGACGTCATCACCTTTCAAGCTTTTTACACAAGGTTTTTTCATTGCGCAGTTCCGAAGAGTATCAGGGAGCGTGTGTACCATGGTTAGACTTGGAGCAAGATTTATAGGGGTGATCTTGTTGAAGGCCACATTGACTGCTGAGTGATAACCAGATAGAACTTTATGTATGTCTGAGTCTGTGAATGTAAAATCAAATACAGAGGAGAATACACCTGGAGTAATTTTACGCCAGTGTCTTGTACTTTTCATCAGAGGTTTTTGTTTCTGTTCAGACCCCTTGATTTTAGGGATCTGAAAACATATTAAGGAGTGATCTGTCCAGGAAAGGGTTTGGGGGCCTCACACAACAAAATTGGAGAGTTTGTGAAAATCAGGTCTAAGGCATGACCAGGCAAATAAGTGGGGCCAGTCACTTTCTGTTGGAGGCCCAATGAGGTTAGGTCAGCGGTAAGTTGAACTACCTAAGAGTTGAGACGTCTTGTCCATTAAAGTTGAAATCGCCCAGTAGAAGAAAATATTGGGACGCAAGAACATGGAGGGCAATGAATTCCGTAGGACGCTGACTAAAATATTTTTTTTCAACTTGGAGGGTGATACACAAGAGCACCCCTCCAACAGTCATTTTGGGAAATTTCCACTCTAAATATACAGATCTCTACCCAATCTGCTTGCAAAGTATCAATGAGTGAGACTTAAATGGTGCCTTTAAAAATTATGGCTATGTCTCCACCTGATCTATTTTCTCTGCTAATCTCAGCATCTGATAGTTATCAGGAAGAGCAAGTGAAATGGCTGGAAAAGTAAAAGAATTCAGCCAAGTTTTGGTAAAAAAACACAATATCAGGTGAGAGTGACAATAGTAGATCCCAGATTTCAATTGTGTGTTTGGGAAGGGATCTGATGTTGCAGAGAAAGCCGGAGATATAAGAGAAGGTAGAAGGGGGCGATAGAGGTGAGTAAGGATGTTGTGAGTTTAACAGAGAGTTGTTACTGAATGGATCTATAGAGGTACTGGCAGCCGCCACAGGTGCTGCTCGCCCAGACTCTAAACCCACATAAGAACATTGAAATTTACATTTTAAACAAGCATTGGGCCTTTCAAGATAAGAAGGAAAGACAGAATTGCACAAGGAACTAAAGCCATCCGTATGTAAACTGCCAAGATTACAAAGTTTGTCAGTAGAGTAGGTAATCTTGACCTGATTGCTGTGATCTAATAAAAAAACAGAGGCAGGGGACCGGGGTAATGGTGACGGATGGGCGCGGACAGGCGCAGACAGGCTTGCCTTAGGCGGGGCCTCAAAAAGCTGTAACGCAACCAGCATGGCACGCTTGTAAAATAAACAAAGGACTGCCAGTGCTGAACACGGCCCGACAGTCTGAATCACAAAGCTGCCCCTAAGCGTTCTCCCCCCAGTGCATCAAAGAATAGAACTAACAGTAAGCATAGTAATTAAAAGTAAAATGAAATAAATACAAGCAGGTAAAAACATTACCTAAGATTCAGTCAGAGTTTGTAACAAATTAAAGACTCCCTCTGCTGTATGGCGTGTCCGCGCCCCGGCCGCTATTAAATAGTGTTGCCTTTAAAAAGCCAGAACGCCACCAGCACGTGCGCTCGTAAAATAAACAAAGGACTGAATGGCTCTGAACACGGCGGGACCGTCTGAATCACAAAGCCGCCCCTTAGCATTTTCACCCTTGTGTATCAAAGAATAGAACTAACGGTAAGCACAGTAATTAAAAGTAAAATTTAAAAAAGTAAAATGTCTTAACTTCTTGGCCCCCAAAAAGGTCAGAAGTTTGTGACCCCCTCCTGGACCTTTGTCTTTTGAACATTTTCTTTTGACAGGACAAATCGACATGCTGTCTCTGAGCTAGGTAAATGCTGAGAATTAGCAAGTTTGCCTGATTTCCTTGGATGCTTATTTTCATCTACCAAGTCTACCCACACCCAGGCATTAATTCAGGTTCACTTTTGGTTCGCAGCACTACCAGTTTGTGGTTCTGCAGGTTGAATTGCAAGAGCTCCACGAGTTTTCACCAACGTGATAGTCATGGTAACTCTGCCAAGGCCGGTCCCAAGCCCAGCTGCAAAAGGAGGAGGGTTATGTGTGGGGCTAGCTACCCCACCATATAAAAAAATCCTAGCTACAGAAATGTCAACCAAAAGACATCCTGGCCTTGGGGAGAGATAAATCTTCTTCACGGAGGGCTATGACGCCTTGTGGTGAAAGGCAGACATCCTTGGAAGCCACAAAGTCGATCCACCTGCTTCCGACCAAGACCATCCCCATTCGGGACATGGCACATAAGGACCATGTACGAGGCAGGCAAGAGAGCCTAAGTGGCAGCAGAGACAAATAAATACAACCCTGCCCTGCTTGGCATCAGCAAGACTGGATGGACACAGTCTGGAGAGAAAAGACTGGCTCCAGGAGGAATGCTGCTGCATTCTGGATACTAAGGGAGTAGCACTGATGCTAACGCCAACAGAGCCCTTATTGCATGGGAAGACGGAGATTCAACTGCCTAGCAACAGCGTATTTTCCTAGTAGTAGTGTACCTGGAAGGCACCCTCAATGTGAGAGCAGATGTTCCTGACTCTCCTCTCCTTGGAGGACTACAAGCGGGAACTTCAGAATCTATTTGCCATGGTCCAGAACAAGTAGTGTCCTGGTATTGTGCCATACACTTCTGTATGGAAAGGTTCCTGGGCAATGGCTTCAGGTTTGACTGGCCATGGGGCCAGCTTTATGCATTTGCAAAGATCCCACTTCTGATGACAGCCCTGCATGGAGTGAGGAAGGATTGAGCACACCTGATCTTAATCACCTTAGACTGGGCAAAGAGAATTTGGTACTCCGATCTGTTGCACTCAGCTGCATGGGGTGGACCTGCTCTTGCGGCTGTGTAATGTGGAGTTTTAACTGTGCCAACTTGAGTCCTTTTGTGTGCTGCATTAAGTTCTGTCTGCTAGATAGTCTACCAAAAAATCTATTTTTAGCTTTAACAAGTTTGTTCAATGGAGCGAGTTGGAAAGTCGGAACTCATTTCAGTAATGCCTTTCCAAAGTACTATGCTTCACATGCTCACATGGTCTCTTGCCCAGCACAGCCTAGTAATGGGTTACTGTTAAAGGTTACCTGGCAGCCTTATTGACCTTCATGTGCCTCAGTGACCAGCCTTCTGTGAGTCAACATTAATAGCACATTTTTAAAGGTTTACTCTACTGGTTTCCACCCACTCTGTTTAATGTTCCTCAGTGGGATTTAAATCTGTCGTATGTTAACATTCTTTATAGCATCCTCATTCAAGACCATGCACAATTCAGTTCAACATCTGACTGTGACAACCATCTACTTAGTGGCAATGACTTCAGCTCGTAGAATCGGTGAACATCAGGCCGTCTTGGCCCATCCACCATTCAGTGGATAAACTGGATCTCCATAATTGTCCATCCTTCTTACCAAAAGTGGTAACTGTCTTTCACAAAGGCCAGTCCATCATTCTTCCACTCTTCTTTGCTCCTCCTCATTCCACTATAGTGGTTGAAAGGCTGCATAGACTGTACCTTAGGTGTGCAGTGTCTTACTACATTGACCACAAATGGCAGGAAAGACTGGATGATCAACTATTTTTGCTCGGGGTTAGCCTCTGTATTATAATCTGGTGAAGAAAAACCTTCCAGTTGGGACTGCTGCTTCTACTACTACTCAACAGAGGCATTCCGGTGATTGTCACCAGCTGGGCATCATGCAACATACTTTTGCTAAACAGTAGCGCCTCACAGCTCAAACACGCAGTGACGGATACTTTGCCAGGGTAGGATGCATGACTTCCTTGATTAGTAGGCACTACTGAACCCCGCCTGTAGGAGGGTACTATTTTGAACCTCAATCATAAGCTGATGAATCTACAGGAAAAAATATCCATCAGAAAAAAAAGTTTACCTTGATTCATCATATTTTGAGCAGATACTAGATCTTCTGACAGAATCATCAACGTCCTCCCTCCTCCCCTTTGTGTTACTGCTGTGATTAATATTATCTCAAGGCATGAAAGCATTTCATAGCCATATTGTTGCTGTCATTGAAGAACTTGAGGTTCCTATTTGCACACCTCGATCAGGTGGAGAAAAAGTACTAGGAACTCACCTCAGTGCAGCAGTTGGTGCCCTTTATATACCCCAATCTTGTCACAGATGGAGTCACAGCAGAATGGAACATAGCTTCACCAGGCAGCACGGGAGGAGCTTATGTTGAGGGAAATATTTACAGAATCCAGTCTGTCAACCAGAGAGTATGGCTCTTCGATCAGTAGCAGCAGTAGCAGCACCACCCCCCTCTTCCCCCAGCGCCTTGAGACCCTTGCGGGTATGTAGTGCGCTTTATAAGTGACATGATTGATTGATTGATTGAGAGTATTGATAAGCCGAGGGATCTGCAGGAAGATACAGAGGGCTGTTTAGAGTATGACAGTCCGCCCTCTCTGTTTACAGTTGTGTGGACAATCATGTTTCTGCCAGTAGAAATCTTACTTTGACAGACTGATGGGCTTAGGGGCCGTGGGGGTAAGCACATCAGACCATCCATCCTACCTAGAGCAGATAGCCTGATGGACTTTTATTTCTGTGCGGGAACCCAGGATAGGGTCATTAGTATTTTGTTTTACAAACACAAACTCCCACCTTGGGAGTTTGGGTTTGTAAAACAGAAAAGCTTGTGGAGTGGCCGCAGGAAACATGACAACCGAGGGCAGCAAACTTTTAGTGCTTTCGGAGGAGCCACTGTGAAGGCAGCACTTTTGAAGGCACAGAGATCTTGAAACATGGCAGTACGTGGGTCACCGCCAAACTCCTAATGAGAGCCATAGTATCCACTAGGAAAATTGTTACTTTAGGATGTATTTTTAGTGCCTTTCAGGTTCTACTCCTGTTTTAGACACTGCTGTAGGAGTCGTTTAAACATGAGGAATTTGCTAAAAGATGTATCCAATGGAAAAAACGGAATCTTCATGAAGATAGTAATATCTAGTGGAGGTATGAATAGATTTTCTGGTTGTTGTCTTACATATTTCCAAAAGAGGTACATTCTTGACCAAAGCGTCCGGTATTGCTTTTCCTCTAGTGGAGTGTGCTTTTGGCCTACCAAGTAAAGGTTTGTTTGCTAACTGACAATACATTGTAATGCATGATACAATCCACCGAGCAATAGTCAGTCTGCTTGAAGGATGCTAATCCTATCCGTCATTTACAAAAATATGACTAGTGTTAGACTTGGCATCTTTTGGCGTGTTTCCCCTGACTTTTTGCTTTCTGACCTCCCGGTTTTGACTCTGTTTTTGCTGGTGTGATGATTCTGCGCACTTTCCTCACTGCGGTCCAGTGGGAAAGTGCAAGTGCTCCTGTATAAAATGTGTTATGGATTGGTGTTTCCATGATTGGCCTATTTGGTTTATCTGTCAGTCCCTTGTAAAGTGCACTGCGAGTGCCAGGGCCTATAGACCAAATGCTGTTGGTGGGCTGCAGCACTGGATTGTGCCACCCACGCAAACAGCCCGTAAAATGTAACTCGGGCCTGCCAACGCAGAGCCTGTGCGCAGCCTGGGGCTGCCATGTCGACTTGGCAAGTGCACACACTTGCAAGTCCCTAAACCTTCCCTTTGCTACATGTTAGTCACCCCTAAGGTAGGCCCAAGGTACCCCTGTGGGCAGGGTGCGGTGTATGCGAAAGGTAGGACATGCCCGGGTGTGTGCGGCATGTCCTGATAGTGAATTACAGCCTAGTACGTTTTTCACTATTGCAAGGCTACCTGTTCCCCTAGGCCAGAACGGGCAGTTTTGATTATTACAGTTTATAATCCTAACTGACCCCGGGAACATGGTAGAAATTCGAGTTTAGTATGCCTGGACTCAGAATGATAAAATGCATCTTTTAGTGAAGTTGGTTTTAACATTCTGCGTTTGAAAATACCACTTTTAGAAAGTGGGTATTTTCTTGCCTAACCATCCAAGCCTGCCTCTGCGAGGTTGTGTATTCCTTGTCTGGAATGTGAGTGACAGGGGCTGGGGGATGCCAGGAGACAGGGTGAGTCAGCGCAGGGCTGAATAGCCAGATCGACCTGTAGATGGGTGGGAGGGGTCGCACCTGGGCCCTGAATAGGGCAGTGCCTTCCCTCCACAATGCTGGCTCCACCTCCTGTGGTGCGTCTGATGTCCCTGGCCTACTCACTGAAAGAAGGGACGGAGACTTGTCAACAAAGTGCTCCAGAACTGGTTTGGACTAGGCGAAGGCCTCTCTGCCTTCAGAGAACAAAGGAATTTGGGATATAAATATTGGGGCCCTGACCCCATGAATTTAGATCTCGCTGGAATCAAGGAACCTGCCAAGACGAAGAGCTGGAAGAGCTGCCAGGAGGAGTACTGCCCCTTGGCTGTGTTGTTGCTTTGTTGGGTTGGCCTGCAGTTGCTGCTTCTGTCTTGGGCAGTGAAAGGACTGGACTGAACTTTCTACAAACTTGTGCTGAGTATCTCCAAGGGCCAGGAACCGAGCTGGCCTCCTGTTAAGAAGTCTCAGGGACTACAAAGACTTCACAAGCCTCTGGGTACCGCTTCTGGAACGCTGTTTCAGTCGCCACAGACGAAGGGAACTGCAACCGACTCCGTCAACCGAATCCATCCCTGGCCGGTGACCTGTTTGCACCGCAGACCGCATCGCCCCGCTTCGCATCGCAACCCTGGTCTCACCGTGGGCGACGTCCAACGCCGCCAACATCGAGCCGCTGCTTGCACCGTGACCTGTGGGCACCGCAGTTCGCATCGCATCGCTTCACTGGGCCAGCCGGACCAGACCGACACTGTCGCTGCAACTGGCTCAAGAGTCGAGACCGCACCGCATTTGGGGCACCGCTCGCACGTCTGCGACGCACCGCTCCGACTCGCACCGCTGTCCGACGCCAGCTCCCGCACTCCGGCTAGGTCGCCTGCATCGCAACCTGTCAGCACCGCATCGAGCATCGTCTCGCCCTGCATCGCACGCCTTGGACTCACCGACTCCGTCTACCCGACGCTCATCGAGCCGCTGCCTGCACCGCATCGAGGGACACTGCACCTTGCATCGCTCCGTCTTGCACCGCAACCGCGACGAACGCCGACCGGCTCGTACACTCCGTACCAGCCACAACGAGAAAAGGTACTGTGACAGAGTCTGTTCATGACTCTGCTGGCCCGTATCGACGCGGTCGGCTGGAACTGTTAGACTCTGTGGTTTTCAGCATCACGGTAGGCTCGGACAGAGCTACCGACTCGTACGAACTTTGCTTTTGTGCTATTCCTGCAAAGAAGAAGTTAACGTATCAAGTATTCATTCGTAAAGTATAGTATTGTGGATTTTTGTCGTAATTGGTCTTGTCTTGAGTATATAAAATATTGGTTATTTTTCTAAACTGGTGTGGTGTCCGTTTGTAGTGCTTACACTGTATTACTGCTGGTTATGTGCAAATGCTTTACACACTGCCTCTGAATTAAGCCTGACTGCTCGTGCCAAGCTACCACGAGGGTGAGCAGGGGTTACTTCACGAGTGTAACAACCCTTACCCTGACTAGGAAGAAGGGTCCCTACTTGGACAAAGGTGCAAGCCCTTGCCAACTAGAGATCCCATTTCTAACAACTAGTCTTCCTGATGGTTTTATTTTTATCTAAATAAAACTTTAGGTCCCTTTTTAAATCTAGTGAATGTAGAGTTCGCTCTGCTAAAGATGATGCATTGAAGAAAAACACGAAAAGAGAAATAGTTTGATTAACATGAAAATCTGATATCACTTTAGGTAGAAAAGGATATGTCCTTAACACTATCCTGATGTGATGAAAAACCAAGTAGGGCTCCACAACCGATAAAGCCTGTAACTCACTAACCTTCCTTGCTGATGTGATAGCAACTAAGACAGTAACTTTCCACAAAATATGCTGCCAATTGGCCTTATGATTGATTAAGCTCAAAGGGATGAGCCTTGAATTTAGGAAGAACTAGATTTAACTCTCATAGTTGAACGTGCTTTTTGAGTGGAAGGTACATCTTTTTTAGTCCTCCCAAAAGGTTTTTTTTGGGTACCAAAATAGATACCTTTCCTCTCTGTGATGGAGGACCTGTTTTACTGCTTGTTTTTTAAGTAGCAATGTTATTTCCATCAGAAGATTGTGCATCTGGTGTTGTGGTGCTTTTTTGGTGAAATCATGTGCGGCAGAAATTTGAATTGGATGTTGTAGCCGGTTTGGTGTTGCCGGTTTGGTGTTAGCGGTGCCAGAGGAGTGATGATATCATGTGGCATCGGCGGTTCCTGTGAGAGGTGGTAGAACCAGCCACTGCAGAGGTTCTTGCAGTGGATCCTCTGCTGGAATGATCAGTATTAGTCACACTGAAAAAACAGTCTCTTCCATTGGGGCGGCTGTGTCAGCGTGAATGGAAGACACAGTTTTTAGGATCAAATTTCTTTTTTATTGGCAGTCATATCAAGAGAACAGTTACACAGCATGCCGCCTACAACCCGATCTGGACCAGCCACATGATTTATCAGGATGCATCAGACACAATTCAAAGCATATTGATCGTTACATTCCACAACATTAGGGTGAAGTTTACACAGCATGCCACCTACAACTCGTTTTGGTCCGGCTGCGTATCAGGAAGGGTGCATAAAAACCTAGTGAGTAATAACCTATAGACTCACTGATCCTCATAATCTGGATTCACCTCTGTACCTACCACTGTGTTGCTGCCATGCACGGCATGCTGCTATCCGTGCCATTTCAGGATATTTAAAACAACAAAACGTAGGGAATAACAAAAAGAATGACAAACATCTGACCCCACCCCAGCCCTTTCTGTACGAGCCAAAGAAGAGTGTACACATTCTGAAAATATTTTCTGTTAAGTTTTCCGGACAGGCCGAGAGTTTTCATGTGGCCCCGGCCTCACCTCGAGTATCTGGAAGTAACCTCAGGCTTCGTAATTAAGATAGGCAGGTCAGTTCCCTGAATTCTGTGGAGAGGATGGTGATAAATGGGGCCCAGATTTTGGTATACTCTGAGGTGTCTATACAAGTCGCCATCGACAGTCGTTCCATGCCCAACAATGACCATAGCTGACGTAACCATTGACTGTGATCCGGGATTTTGTCTGTACCCCAGTTGGTCAGTAGTACCCTATGTGGGGCGTTCAGAGCAAGAGCTATCTGCTTCCCTCTGATGGAGCGAAGTGGCATTGTAAGTGCATTGGTGAGCCCTAGTAATGTGTATACAGGGAATCGTGGGATCTCGGTGTTCAAAGCGCCATCAATGTCATCCAGGATCTGTTCCCAGAATCTGGTCAGTTTTGGGCAATGCCATAAGAGATGGAGCAGCGTCGCTGGGCTGTCGCATCCCTGCCAGCACCAATAGTCGAATTGCGCATTCCATTTTTGCATGCGGGAGGGTGTGTAATATCAGTAAGAAATGACCTTGTAGGCTGCTTCAGTGTGCCCTGTATTATGCGCTGTGTGATGCGCTCTATAAAAAATGTCTTCCCACTCTTTGTCTGTGAGGGTTCAACCTAATTCTGTTTCCCAGCGGATCTGGCCTGGGGTTCTGCGGTTATGTGCTGTCTTCGTCAGTTGCTGATAGATCTCTGAAATAAGCTTCTTGTCGTCTGCCTTGAGGAATAGCCATTTCTCAAATGGGGTCATCGGTCTACCCACCTTAGGGCGTACATCGGGTCTAAGCATCCAGTGAGCCAGCTGTGTGTGGGTGAATTGGTGGCCTCCAACAGAGAGTAATCTGCTTTGAGTTGGTTCAAATGGGATGAGGCCTTCTTGGTCAAAACGTCATCCCATACGCTTACATCCGCCTGCAATCCAGTGTTTGGCGGTGCTTGGCGTCATGCCTGGTGGGAAATCTGGATTTGCAAACAAGGGTGCCATAGGCAAGGGGAATGTAGTGAGTCCCGCCGCGATCGCCACTTTATCCCAGACGTTAAGCGTCGGGCTAGTTACCAGAGAGGAGTAAAAACCCCATGCCCTGTGGGACCGAGATAGCCACACCACCCTCCATATGTGCGATCCTGCAACAGTGTGGTCCATGAAGACCCAGTGCTTCTCAGTCAAAGGGCGATTCCTTTCCACCAGGTAGCACAATGGCACAGCTTGATAGTAGCGCAGCATGTTGGGCACCGCAAGGCCCCCATCCTGTTTCGAGCGCTGTGGGAGCTGCTTCTGCAGCCTGGGCTTCGTTTTCCCCACATATAAAGCGATCAATCTCCCTTTGGAGAACGCCGATTGTGCCAGGTGGTGGAGTCAGGGGAAGTGTTTGAAAAATGTAGAGAGCACGTGGCAGAATATTCATTTTTACGGCTGCTAGGTCCTCGTCAACCCATTGAAAGCCAAATTGAGAACACAGAATACGCTCTGTGTTTGGGGCCGCGTTAAGGTTTAAGATTTGCGATTTCTGCATGTTCACTCGAAAGCCCGAAGTCGCCCCAAATTCATGTAGTTCCGAGTCAATAGTTGGGAGAGAGGTCAAAGGTTGAGTGATTGAAAAGATGACATCATCAACATAGAGGCTAATCAGGTGGTGGTCTGCTCCAAATAGAATGTCCGTTGCTTTGGGGTTATCTCCCACCCTCTGAGCGAGAGGCTCCATATAAAGAGCAAAGAGGAGCGGGGAAAGGGGACAACCTTGTCTCGTACCCCGCTCAATAGCAAATCCACTAGATCTTACACCGTTCACCAGAACTGTTGCACAGGGAGTGCTATAAATGCTCTTGATCCAGTTCCCAAAGTGCGCGCCAATGCCAAAGTGCTTGAGGTTCGCAAGTAAGTAAGGCCAGTAAACCCGGTCAAACGCCTTTTCGGCGTTCACAGACAATAATAGGGCTTTTTTCGCGTGACCGGTGCACTTTATCTATAAGATGGCAGATGCGTTTGGTCTTTTAAAAAAAATTTTTTAAAGGTATTTTATTGATACATTTCACAGTGATACATTAGCAGTCACATTTCTTTGTACAATGCACGATGAGAGAATATATAAGGCCGGGAATTGGCATAAAAATTACAGAGGTGACAAATATCGCCATGCTGAGCATCTGAGCATTTGCAACAATAACCACACTTATTCAGTTAAAGGCATTCACATTATGAGTTTTAGTCCGCCATACATAACGCTGTGACACCACCCCAGTCGCACACCTAATACTTATAGCTTAAAATCAATATGTGCTACCTGTGTGTATTCAGTCTTTTTTTAATCCTCTGCAGATTCACCCGATTCTTTCCCAATAAGGTATTGTTTATATAGTCCCCAGAACCTTTGGGGCGGTTGTGAGGGGGAAGCAGTTCACTATATAACTCAGATTGTGTGTTACAGTACAACATATCCTTTGCCCACTCAGCCATTGATGGAGCAGGCCCTCACGTCCAGTGCATCGCTATTCCGCGCTTCGCCAGGAGCAGACCCATCGCCACTAGCTTCCTGACATCTTTTTGTAGCGATCTAGTGTAACCCAGCAGTGCTAACATTGGGTCAGGAGAAAGTGTTAGCCCTGTTACTTTGCAAAGCGTTTAAAAGAGTTGCTTCCAGTAATCCACGACCTGCAGACACTGCCAGGCCACATGTAAAAAACCAGCACCCTCTTCTCTGCACCGCTCACGGGAGGAAGAATCCCTTAGACCATAGCGAAACAATCTCTCAGGAGTGTAGTGCACTGTTGAGGAATTTAAAGTGTATTAACCTGTGTCTGCCGTTGAGCGATACATTCTGAGTTACCTCGCAACAATACCTCCATTTGTCATCGTCCAAAGTAATTCCCAAATCCGTCTGCCACTCTAGCCTGGCTTTGATATATTGTGTTCGCCTAAATTCTTGCGAGATAGCATATATGGTAGACACCAGTTTACTGGGGGAATTGGTTTGTAAGAGAAATGAGAGGGATTGTAATTCTGGAGGTTCTTGAAGGTCGTCACCGAGCAGGGAGCGCAGTGCATGCCTGATCCTATAAAAGTAAAACTGCGCGAGAGAGGTAGTGCATTGTCCCGCTATATCTACCTCAGCCCACGTCCGAGCCCTACCCTCTGAGAATAAATCACCCATGGTGGAGATGTTGAGTCTTTAAAACCTGTATAACCTCTTTATCTGCCCCCATGGGGAGCCAGTAGCACCATTCCACTGGCAGAAGGGGAGAGTACAAGAGCGAGCCAGCCTGCCTTTTCAGTAAGTTGTGCCAGGCATGAATTGTAGAGTTAACAGAGTCTAAGACACCATTACGTCTGTCAGGGGTCTGAGACAGTCGGCGAGGGAGCTGGTCAGGTCCCACTACTATCTTTTCAATTTGCAAATGAGGAAGATTTTGCAGACCATGCATCCAAAAATGTGCGTGGGAGCATTGGGCGACTCTATAGTATAACTCAATGTCCGGGGCACCAAGACCGCCCATGGAGTAAGGCAGTGTGAGGATATCCCATTTAACCCGTGGAGTCTTGCCTGCCCAGGCCAGCTTCACCATTAACGTGCGAAGATGCAGAAAATGTTGTTTCGGGAGTACCATTAGGATGTTAACAAAGAGGAATAGCAATCTGGGTAGAACAATCATTTTTATCAATGATATGCGGCCCATTAGTGACAATGGAAGGCGTCACCATCGGTCGATATCTTCTTCGAGTTTGGCGATAGCCTTACCAGATGCGTTTAGTCTCATCCCCACACTGGTGGGAGGGAATAAACCCTGCCTGGTCAGGATCGACAAGTCCAGGCATCAGGGGACTAAGGGGATGCGCTAGGACGCTAGCGATTTCACGTCAACGTTCAGAAGCGAAATAGGATGATATGAGCTACACTGCTTTGGGTCTTTCCCTTGCTTAGGAATAACAGATACTGAGGCCTGTAACATCGACTCTGTAAATGTGCCTCTATCACCGAAGGAATTAAAAAGGCGGGTAAGAATCGGAGCAAGTTCTGAGCAGAAAGTCGAATAAAATGCTGCGCTGAACCCATCTGGGCCCGGCGACTTCAAAGGCGTCAATCGAGCAATCGTAGAGATCACCTCCTCTATTTGGATGGGCCGATCTAGTGCTTCAGATTCCTTTGGAGTGAGCGGGTGATCGCCGCAGACCTTAGATATATCTGGGGATTGGTGGTAGCATTGAGATCTCGTGAGTACAGCTCTGCGTGGTTAGCCTGAAATTTAGCCACAATACTTTTTGCATCAGTCACCACCGAGCTAGAGCCCATCTGGACGGATTTAACCGAATGTGCATACTGTCTACTCCGCAGCCGATGCGCAAGCATGCGTCCTCCTCTATTGTTTCCTATGTAGAATTTATGTTTGAGGCGCAGCATCGCATATTCGGCTCTGTCCTGATCAAGGCGTCTAAGCTGCAGACGCTCTTTTTCCAGCTGCCTCCAAACCTGGGGTGCCCCGGTGCGTTTATGAATGGATTCCAACTCTAGGACCGATTTCTCCAATTCCTTCCTCTTACTCCTTCGGGTCTTATTTTCGTGCGCCGCCTTTGCAATGAGAGCTCCACGAGCAACGAGTTTTAAGGCCTCCTACACTGAGGAAAGGGCAGTAGTGCCTGTGTCATTAAGAGCGAGATAATCTTGCAGGATTTGCTTAAGTGTTGTGACCGGGTCTGGCAAGTGTAGCAGAGTCTTGCGGATGCGCCAGGGCGGTGTCTGTGCAGGGGAGGGAAGAAGTGCGTAGGGTTAGTGTGATAAGTGCGTGGTCAGACAGTGAGCGGGGCTCAATAATGGAAGCAGTCACTCAATCCCATGCAGCTGGGGAGGCTAAAAAAGGGTCTAGTCGAGCGTATGTCTTGTGGGCTGCGGAGTAAAAAGTATAGTCACGTTCCCCAGAATGCTGCGAGCGCCAAACATCCCTCAGGCCACAGTCTATCAGCCAACCTAAACCCACAGGGGAGAGCGCCCCAGTGTGTCCGGTTCTTTGCCCGGATCGATCCTGCTCCGCATCCATCACTATATTCAAGTCCCCTCCCACCACTATTACTGCATCTGGGGATTGGAGTACTTTGGCTAGGGAGTCAGTTAAAAAGGCTTCTTGCTGCTCGTTCGGGGCGTAAATTGACGCCACTGTGAGATGGAGCGTGCCTAGACACACACGGAGGGCTAGTAGGCATCCTTTAATCTCAATAGTAGGGCCCAGGACGGTATCTGAAAAGTGCTTAGAGAGGAGAATAGCTACCCCTCCCCCCCCTTCTTCCCTTTCCCTGACGACCAAAATTGCTGTGGGAATCTCTTGGTCTGAACTCTATGGGTATCTTTTGGGAGCAAGTGTGTTGCCTGGATCAAGCATATGCCCCCGAGAGTGTTCTAATAAGGAAAGAACCGCGGACCTCTTGATGGGGTTATTGAGGCCTCGCACATTGAGGCTATCTTATTCCCCAAGGTCAGAAGGGGAACAAGAGGTTATAAGAGATTGCACATATAACTCACAGGTCGAGTTGGGAGGGCTGCGGAGATGGTGGGCAAGCTGCGCACTGGACCATATGTGTAGTGTTCCTGACTGGTTTGGCTCAACACTCCTCCTTTGAGTGACACTGGGACGACGTGTAGTAATGACCACCTGAGTGCCTGATGTTGACGACTGATGCTGCACATTTTTTGCTCATCCTCAGGAGTAGGTGGACCTCCCCCCCCGCTCTCAGTGCTCACACTGTCACAGTCTTTGTAGTTACCTGGGATTGAGTTACTATTTCAGGGCGACAGTCTCCCAGTGAACTGGTGTGGCAAGTAGTTCGTTCTTTCCACAGCGACCAGAGATGGGCAGGAATGTGCAGGTGACAGGGATGGGGGGATATTTGAAATAGTTATGTGCATTTGTATGTTTTGCATGACATAGAGAGCGCAGGTGTTGAGAAAGGGAAATATGATGAGTGGATTGTTGGGGATGACTTAGAAACCGCTGGTTTTGTGATGTGCTCCGGGTGGGCCACTAGTTGGGTAATTATTGGAAAATTGTTATTGCTATCAAAATGATAAAATTAACTTAGGTATAGTACACCACTATATTAAGAGACATGCCCTTGATATAATACTCCTTCAGGAGACCCATTTATTGGGAGATAAATGCTGCATGTTAACCAAAGGAGACTATCGCTTGTTGGCCCAGGCAGGATACTTCACTGTTTCCAGAGGGGTGGTGATACTGGCGCAGAAGGCTTTCCCACTTGAAGTGGTGAGGACTGTCAACAATACCCAGGGCAGGTATGCTGTGATAGTTGGAGGTGGAATGGACTTACCAAAGTGGAGGGATTGGTTTACCTACTGCCGTGCCTACAAACAGCAGGACTAGAGGTATTGGCGGGCATCCTCCTGCAGCTTCCAGATGGACAAATTATTCTAGGAGGGGACTTTAATTTGGTCATGGAGGAGATAGTAGTCCACCGCAGTAGAACTGAGTGCAGTGGGGACCCGCAGCTGAGAAGATTTGTGGTATTTTGTGGAATGGTGTGTAGAGGAGATGCCACCCTTCTGCATTACAATATTTGTTCTATTCGGGAGCACATAATTCCTATTCATGTTTGAATTACCTGTTTACCCAGGCTCTATATATGTATCTGATCCTAAGTGTTAGATTTCTGACTCGAGGTATCTCAGACCATTCACCACTATATGTTGAGTAGGGAACACCTAAGAGAAGGGATAATAGGGGGTGGAGATGAGACCCCTGGTTACTGAAAAAGGAAGGAATAGCTGATGAGCTATGCATGGTCACTGACACATATTTCCGTGAAAACATAAGTTCACATGCCTTCAGGGTTACTTTATGGGAAGCATTCAAGGCTGTGCTGCGGGGACAGATGATATCCTTGACCTCAGTGCAAAGCAGGGCCAGGTGGGAACAGATGCAAAGAGTAGAGGACCAAATCTTGTTGCCGGAGTGGCAAAATATTCAGTGCCCTTGTGAGGATTTACGACATCACCTAGACCTAAAGTGTAGAGACTATGAAGGGCTGGCATTGAATGTAGCCAGTGTGCACCAAGAAGCAGCACAAAAAATATTATAAGAGGTGGGCAACAAAGCGGGCAAATTATTAGCCTGATTGGGTGAGACCGGTGAAATGACAAGATGGATGAGTGAGGTCCAAATGGGTTTGGGTGCGAGGGATAGCGGCAATGCTAATAGTGCTGAAGTGTTTGCTGAGCATTACAAGCACCTCTATATAGCTGCCAAGACCTGTCCACTGGAGAGGTGGACGATTTCCTTAGAGACATATCACTCCCTAGGCTCAATGATACTGATAGGATGATGCTGAACGCATATATCACAACTGTAGAATTAGAAAAGGTCATTAAGACCCTGCAATCAGGTAAGGCCCCAGGACCCAACGGGTTACTCATCGAGCTATACAAGTGGCTAGCTGGTAGGGTCTGTGCCCACCTCCTGACAATATATGCTGCAGCAAAGGAGGAGGGATGCACGGTGAGAGAACTCCATTCGGCCATGATTACAGCTATACATAAGGCAGGTAAACCCGCTGATCTGTGTTCCTCCTATTGGCCAATCTCGCTCCTGAACGCTGAGACTAAAATTCTTGCCAAGGTGCTGGTGACCTGATTGACCAGGGTCCCTTGTACATCCGGACCAGTTTGGCTTTATCCCTTGCAGAAGTACTAGATTGAACCGGAGATGTATGTTTGGCTGAATGGCCTGCATCGACAATTCTACTGCACCAGCGGTGTTGATATCGTTGGATGCATCCAAAGCCTTTGACTCCCTTACTTTCTCCGGGGGCTGGAATTGATGAATATAGGGCCTAACTATCTGGCATGCGTAAACATTGCTCTATTAGGACCCCCTGGCATGTGTTAAGAGCCAATGGCAAATATTCTGCTATGTTTCCTCTCTACAGAGGCACCAGACAGGGTTGAACATTGTCACCTATGCTCTTTGCATTCGGCAATGGAGCCATAAATGTGCTGGAGGCGAAGGGATCCATTGGTCGGAGGTCTACGATGGGATACGGCAAAGAAGGAGAGAATATCGTTGTATGCGGACGACATTTTGTTGTACGTCTGACCCTCAGCTCGCTATCAACAGACTAATGCAGATTATACAAATATTTGGGAGATACAGTGGTTTTTGCATTAACTGCTCAGAATCAGTTCTGTATCCGCTATTGAAACAGGAGCCGAGAGCAACAATACAAGGTAAATAACAGACCTGCCCAGGGGGATTCCCATACTTGGGAATCCAGATCACTTGGTCTTCAGAGGACTTCCTCAGTGATAACCTCTATAGTGTCCTCAGAAGTGATGCTGCATGCTGGAGAACATTCCCACTTTCACTACTTGGCAGAGAGAGCAGCTTTGTATAAAATGATAGTCCTACCCAAATGTATTTATGCCCTACAGAACACGGCGTATGGTATACCAGAGGGCTTCTTTTAAAGTGTTAATAATGAACTAAGGCAACAAACGATGGCGCCCAAAAACAAGGCTCTCTAATTAGCCAGAGGATTGTATGAAAGCAGCATAAAGTATGGGACAAAGCACTTAGGCAGATGGGGTGGTCTTCATTGCTTACTACAGGTATTCCATTGTGGGATTCTTAAAGACAGAGAGGGGCAGGGTCTGACTGGGTTTGAACACTGGAATCTTATTGGAATTAGTGGATACAGATATAAAGTGATTCCAGACGTTGAGGGGTGAATTTGAGATGCCTGAAAGAGAGGGCTTTCACTACTAGCGCCCCAGACCTGCCCTCGATAGACATACCAAAAGCTACACACCTGGGGGATGCAAACCCTCTGGAGAACAGAATACTGGATGCACCACTATGTCGTAAAGCCATTTCCCTTATATACCAGAAGCTTATAACCAATCTCCCCGTTGTATCTGAGGCCCTGGGGGGCCAATGAAAGCAAGACCTCAGAGAACTGACGGATGAGGAGTAGGTTCGAGGTGCTCCGGGGACCTAGGGAGTTGGAGGTAAAATCAGTGTTTAGTGTGGTCCAATTAAAAATACTACATAGGGTGTATTACACTAGAGTACTGATGCTGAAGACTGGACAGGCTGGTACTGACTGTAGGAAGGTGGAATCTGACTATATGGTTGCCCCCACTTTTTTTTATGGTGTTTTGCTGGTTTATGACTTAGTTGGACTGGGATCCTGCTATTCAGGGCCCCAGTCTATCTGCTTTCTCTGTAAAATGGTTTCCATGTGCCTTAGGCACATCTCTGATTGGAATCTGGAGTGCCCTTATAAGTCCCTAGTATATGGTATACTATGTACCAAGGGCATAGGTACCTCAGAGGCCTGCCAGGGGCTGCAGCATGTATTATGCCACCCCTGGAAGGCCATCCAAACTGACACCACAGGTCTGCTCTGCAGCCTGGGTAAGGTGGTGCATGCACCCCTTACTGTGATATAGGTTACCTATATCACGAAATACATACACACATATAAACCTATAAGTCACTCCTAAGGCAGGCCTTATCAATCCTAAAGGCAGAGTGCGTGGTTCCTATGTGAGAGGGTGCCCCTGCGTGAGCAGGGCCCCTCTGCAGCGTTCGGAGACCATCTCTGATGCTGTTTGTAGTGCAGCCTGACCATATACTCTTAAGCGCATTATATCCTCGCGGTAAAATGCTAACTTTGGAATGGCTGCACCTAAACATGTCGTGTTTGGTGTCAAACATCTTGGAATACTACCCCCCCGCCAATCCTGGCGGCGGGGGTAGCATTCCACCCTTCTAGAGGGAAAGACATGTTAACTCTGGCTTACCCGGTAACTTCTTTCTGAAGCCCTGGCATCACAAAATGGATGCTGCTGCCACTTACACAAGTCTGGCCTCCTGCTGCTGGACGAAACTCCGGCAGGGAGGCCTGGACAATAGGTTTCCTGTTGCAGGGAGGTGTGACCACCTCCCCAGACAGGATAATGTGTATTGGGGCTGGGTGGGTGCACTCTTAGAGTGCTTTGAAGTCCTGCACTGGGGGAGCAAAAGGCTCCTCTGTGCATATGCCAGTTCAAACCAGCTCAGGGGCTACCTGCCCCTGCTCTGGCGCGAAACTGGACAAAGGGAAGTGGGTGTAGCCACCCCCTCCCTTGACCCTCCCATAGGTGGGATCATAGAGTTAGTCCCTCCCTGTTTTACTGGTTAAAATGGGGAACCCTTGCCACAGCAAGATTAGATATCCCTGGACTAAACTTTGAAACTGAATCCTGGACCTTCGACGCTCTACATCACGATTAGAGGACTGAAGAATCTCCCTTGGAGTCAAGGAGTGACTCCCCTGCTTGGCAGGCACCAAAAACGACAACGACGGTCGCAAACTACGCCGCTCCCGCCGGAGTCCGAAGTCCCTGCAGCCCAAGAAGTGGATTTCCTGACTTCTCCAAGGCCATCGTGAGTCCCCAGCGAAGCTGAGGCAAGTGGACCCCACGAGTGACGAGGAACCGCGACCCCTGGGTACCGTGCACTATTGTCGAGTGCAACCCCTTCTCAACGTTCTACGAACTTGTGCTTTGGATCACGTGTGGTCCTGGCCTCCAGCAGGAATCCCTCCGAAGATCAGAGGCCTACACCGTCCCGAGTGACCGTGGGCCCCTGTTGAGTGATTCCGCCCGAGGTGTCTTCGCGATCCCTTGCCAGTTGGCTCGGGGGTCCCCAGAAGACTTTCTAAAGAAACCAAAGGGCTCCCCTGGTTGCTCCAGGCCTGCCCTGACTTACCCTCGCTGGGTGAGTTCCCCAGACCTTGCTGGTCTGCGCCATCGACTTTTCTTCACTTCCACGAGATTTGCTGTTGCCAAGGCTTGTTGGGTCCAATCCGGTCGCCGACACCTCAGCAAGCAGCAGACGTCGTGGTACAGTCCGAATCCTGCTCCTGGACGCCGACAACGCCTCCTGGACCTCGTGACTGTGGAGTCAAGACGACCGACGACGCACCTGAAGCACCCGACATCGGTGGGCATCTGCTCATCGCCTTCCTGGTCACTGGCTAGTGACCCAGACTCTGTCGCCTCTGCTTTCAGGTACTTCAGATCCTCGATCCACTCTTGGATCCACCCGGACACTTTCCTCCTGGTCGCCAGCAGCACTTTGCAGCAGATCTTCATAGGAATCGACAGCGAAACCCGACCCCGAACGGCACCTATGCACCCGGCTTCCCTGGGTGAGGTAACACGAGTACTCCAGTGCTCCCGTGGGTAGAGACTCTTCAAAGTCCTAGATCTCAAAGGGTTTGTTCCTAGTCCTCCTCTAAGTGTCCCTTTCCTTTAATTTCCTGACCGCGACTTTCTCCATAGAAGTAAACGGCGTATCGCGGTTGTGTATTTACACTGCACGCGTCCCCCGTGGGTCCCCTGTGTCACTACCTTGGGTGGTTCCTTGTGGTCCAAGCACTTCTAGAGGCTCTAGGCCTAGTGTCTAGTTCAGTCGTGGTTCTTATACCACTTTATTGGTATATGGTTTGGTACGCCCCTAGGGCCCAAACGTGTATTTGTGCTATTACTGTGTTTAAATATCTTATAACTTATGTACTTCGAACTCTAGCCTCATAAAGAGACTAGAGGGGTGTGTTTAGTAATAAATACATATATTTTGAATATATACCTGGTGTGGTGCTCTTTCATTTGGTCACTCAAGAGATTATAGACTGGTAAAACAAGCTGCTTTACATTCCTTCAAGACTTAGCCTGAAGGCTGCTCTCCATAGCTACCACTAGGATAGCTTTCAATAAGGTTGTCTTTAACCTACCTACCATAAGAGTCGATTTGGACTGGTGCAAGGTGCCCACTATAATTAGTGGACAGCATATGCCAGGCCAACTTCTCACACTGACGACTGCCTCAGAGAATGCGGACAGAGGGGCACATTCGTACCCACTCTATGGGAGTGTCCTGAGATATCCTCATACTGGCATGAGGTAGTGGGGACCCTGGCAACTGTTACGGGACACTCGCTACTCACTAGTGGAAAACTTTGCACCCTGGTTGTATGGGGAGCCACACTAGCTTTAGATAGCAGTACTTATTCGGCAATCTGGATTTAGTTGTAGCCATATGTAATATCGCCCAACTGGGGGGGTCGCGTGCAATACCAGACTGGCGCAATGGACTCAAGATATAGCTTGGTGTATGGGGACTGAGCAGTTTGTGTATGAGAGAAGAGGCTGCCCGCATAAGTTCAAAAAGGTATGGGGCCCGTGGCAGCATTACAAGGGATTCTAGTGTTTCATTCTGTATGGTGCGACTCAAAGACCCGAAAATGTTACAGCAGTCCTACTGTATTGTTAGAGCACAAGCTTGTGCACTGGTTTGCACTGCACGTCAGGTATGTTATGATGTTGTTTCTTTTTACAATAAAAAGAAAAAAAAGAAAGGTTCTTAAAAGCTAGCTATTTTCATGATTCCTTTCTTTCAATCTCTTGTCCTGTCTACAAATCAGCAGCAAGTGACCCGCAGGTGTAAGTGCACCATAAGAATAACAAAGTACAACTGCTTTACAAGGTTTAGTTGTTTAATTGGACTCCACTGACGAGAAACTAAATTGTATCAAATGCAACATTTTGAGACAAAAATGAACTCCACAGCTATTGATGAGATTAGACCAAAATACAACTGGTCTTAACGCGGTGGTCACCAAATCTGTTGCATTTTAATGGCCTGGATTAAAAAGTGCACATTCACAATCAACTAGGTATTTGCTTTGGTCTGAGATTAAAAAAACAAAAAAGGCAATCTCTGTAAAAATGTAGTGCATAAACACGAATTATTAAACTACAAACACCCCGAAGATAGATTTGACAGACTATATATAGTATATTAAGAGTGAACTTAAGAAACATCTAAACAACATGACATCCACTATAAGACTTGTAAACTATATTAAGTTATTAACAAAATCCAGAATGACATCTCATTTTTACAGTCTTTAGTCTAGTCCCACTACCTAGAAATATATAATTGATCTTTTTACAATTTCATGTCCACAATGAATGTATAACTATCACATAGCTATTTGCTGCTGGCACACCTACATGCTGTAGACTTCATAAAGTTAATACAGAGTTATACCACATATTTTTTGTACTTATATGCGTAATAATAATCTTGGTTTGGAATTTTTTGATACTGTCTTGGAAAACAAAATTGTTCTGCTGTTGTAAAAGAATGCTGTCAATAGATTGACTCAGATAGTATGATGGATGGTAGGGATTTTAACATTTTATGGAACTTTTGAATTCGCAGATGGTGATTAGTGTGATTTTTATTTTTTGTAATAAGGTTCCACTGCTATTTATATTGTGTAAATGATTTTGTATTTTATCTTTATTTTCCCTTACTCTATTGAAATATAGTTGTCAATTACGTATTATACCAAAATTGGGTTTTACCTAAGAAGCATGAAAAAAGCGTGACTTAACTAAGCAGGTACCTCACGGACTCCACCAAGGTGCTGCAGTATGCACGAGTGTAAAGGCTGAAATGCTAACTGCATGAACCGAGTATGGACAATGGTCAAATCCCACGAACGAGCTGATTTGGCTCTAGGTGGATTATCATTTTAAGTTATTCCATGAAAGCTTTAATGACCTATATCTTTGAGACAGTTGGTATATGTTTTGCAGGTAAGATGCTACTGTAGCAGGATGTTCCTTTGTTGACATATAAGCAAAGCTTGACATCTGATACATCAATAATGTTTTACTGATGCCTGAAGGCATGGTGATGGTCATCTATAGTTTCGGGTCCAAGGAAGATCTATCCAGTATTAGATTGCATTTGTTTCACTGTGGTTTTTTGTGCATTACTCTACCGCCAATGACTGTTGACTCATTAAGCATTTCTGATGAGGACACCACTGTAACCAGGTATTGGGCATGAACGGCAAGCAAAATGCCTTACTTGGTATGTGGCATCGAAAACTAGTCTGGTAACCTTGGTGTCAAAACTCCTTTCAAAGACTCTTTTTCCTTTTTTATTTATTCTGATCTGCATCAGTCCACATGCAGCACTGGAAAAATGGTCCAAACCAAGTGGCGGAAACAGATAATCTAAGGTAAAGGGTGTTCATGGCATTGTGGGTTCTGAAGGTATGATCGTAACTCCTAAAAACCAAAATCAGACTAAAATCTGAAAGTTCAACTTTCAATTAAAAAAAAATAATGTTCTGAACCCAACACTAGGTGGTAGGAGAGCGCAGAGCATGTGAGCTACAACAACACATGCTACAAACACATAGTTACACAATGGTTTGTTTAGCCACAACAGCAAACAAAGCTTAAATGGTGACTAAAATTAACTATATGATAATGGTTGTGCCTAACATACTGCAAACAATGCATCTATCAAATAAAAGACATCCTCAGAGTCTTTAAACATAATTTACAAGTTTTAATACAAATCACTTTACGTACATCTCAAAATGTGTTTACATTTATATAAAATATACACCAATAAAAACATTGTTTTGAAAATCCCATTCCACAACCCATTGCACGGCCCTCCAACTGGCCACTAAGGCATGTGATTGTCTATGACATCACCCCACCATATCCTTCTGGGGGCCTGGTTACTTGAGGCCTTGTTTCCCTGCTGTTAATACCCTACACACCTATTCTTCCCTTCGCAGTTGTCGTGGCTAGGAATTTCCAAATAAAGTGGAAGGAAAGATCATAATCCAACTGTGCAAAACAAAAGAAGCATGTTAAAGATGTATTTGTAGCAAAACACCTATACTAGACCTTGAGTCCGGTCTACGTTTCAAAACGGACACTTCTGAGCATCGTTATTTCATAATCAATAAATGTTTAAAGTAGTAAGAAAATCTGCATCAACTTGAGAAGCTTTCTAATGCATTATTGATTATTTGTTATGTCACTAAAGTGGGCATCTGGGGTCTGCAGATGGTTATACCTTGAAGGGCTAGTTGGTGGCAACAGCTCCTGTTTGGACAGAGAGAATTCCCTAAATGTCCTCTGCTGCAGCCCGTAGGCACAGGATCTAGATTTAGTCGCACAGACTGCCACAAAACCCAGAACTCTAGTTAAGGAAACAAAGGGTTATCACATATTCAAGATGACACTGAAAGGACACCCATTATGCATCCTGGTTTTATACATTCTAACGTATGCACAGCAATATTCTCTATCAAAAAGAAACGTAGCATCTGAGGTAAATATAGCGATATTGATATTTGAAAGTCCACATGAGTGAGTTTGAAAGATTTGGACTAAAAAAGTAACTTTTTAATAATAAAAAAGATCTCCTAGGTGAGACTCAAATCAAGGGACATTTGAGACTAGAAATACTCAAACTGTGCTCCAAATCATGAGACTTGTGCTCCATGAGACTTCTAATCCACATTATGGTATATGCATTCAAAAGAATCAGGTAACCTCTAAAGACACCTCCCCTAATTTAGGAGGCAAACAGTGCTTTAAAGTCAGCCGATCACAAGGAATTCATTTAATGAACTGTGATGGGTGCACACAGCAGCTGGCTAACAGTGCTTTAAAGGTAACACATACTTCTGTACTATGTCATGCACACTTCTACCACAAGATATCTGGAGAGCAGGTTGCACTTTCTGACCATGTAGACCTTTACTATTTATGGAGAACAGGTAGATGTTCTCAGCATGCAGCCATTACGTCCTTAAGAATGTAGGTTTGTTCTCACCATTCTTCTAGACTGTGCGTCTTCAACTAGTACATGTAAAAGTTGTCACCATAAATGGAGATGTTACCTTCAAACGTATGAACATTTTCAACATGAATCTAGACTTAGGGTACTCAAGAAGAGGTGTGCATGTTCTAAGAGTGGAGACCATTAGTACTTAATCAAAAAAGTGTGCATGCTACCACCAAAGCTCAAGACATTCATTCTGTGCAGATGGTCTACAAATGTGGGTACAGGCCTTCTGGCCTTTAGTAAATGTGTGCAATTTGTGCCTGAAGAGAACCTGTGAATATTCTCAGCATGCTGCTAAACTGTGTGATTCTAAGAAGATTGCATTTATGTCCTCCTCATAGCCGTAGACACCTGTCCCCAAATGAATGTTAATATGGTCGACCCACAGCTCTTATACATCTCTCCTATGGAGAATTTTTGATGCTGTTGTCACAATTCAGATTCAGATTTTAGGCCAGAGAAGTCCAACATTGGTTGGCAAGTCCTAGACCCCATGCCTGATTTTCGTAATAACCATAGACTATGTAAATCATTACCATTTAGCTGAATAGTATACAAATGTAGATCATGCATACCCTAAACTTCTGGCATGACTCTGGTTCTCATGGACAAAAAATGGGCATCCCGCTCTAGTACATATGTTCCCTTATAAGAATGTAAGTACATTCTCACCATTAATCCAGAACCTGATATTCTGCTTGGTTCAGTAGCCCATGTCCCTCATTACATTTGAAGGCTATTATTATGGAATTCTGAATGGTTTTTCAGCTACAGCAGCACACAATTAGGAATAACCCACTATGTAGAACACAAACTTAATATCCCATTATTTCCAACCAGTTTGCTAAAGTATAGTCATGCACTTCCCAACCACAGAATTGCCCTTGTAGTCATCAAATAACCAGTTTTAGCCACTTCCTCCATGAGCTACGGGGTCGCTACAGCAGTAAAGTCAAGTCCTCGAAACACATTACTTGTTCCAATCGAGTATTTGATTTCTCCCGATAGTCACAGAGGTGCTTTGTAAGCCATGTGTTCCAGGAAATGCCCCTTCCCTTATCTTTGGATTTTATATTTTAGTCACCACAGATTAGCAATGGAAGTAGAGGTTGTTTAATCACTTCCATGGAGTGTACACATTCACCAATGCAATCCATATACAGTTATGCCTACTAGTCATCTTTAATCAATTATTGACGTCATTACAATTGCTATAGAGTTTCTTCAGCAGTCAAGTCTCATTGTTCGAATGCACTTTCCAGTAAAAAGTCATCATGGTACCCTATCTGAAGATGTCCTCCCGTGATAGGCATTCACTTTCTTAAGGGCTTTACAGGCACATGTAATGCTCACAGGAGTTCTGTAATGCTGTGATCTTTAATCAACGTCTTTCCTCAGTGCATTATCTACCAATTCTAATTTCAAAGTTCCCACAGCGGTCATGTCCACACAGTAGTCAATGAGAGTTTAACCTGTGTCCAGTGTTTACAGTCTTGCTCTTTAGCTACATTTTAACTGCATACTTTGATCCCTTTAGCAGGATCCCTTAATCTCCTGTCTAAGTCATTTGAGGTAATGAATACTTTGAACACCTTCTCTTAAATTAAAGCCCTATCCCAACCTGGTTACCTATACAACGGTATCCTCACATCACGTTTGTATTGTTTTGCAGCACCTCTCTTTAGTGGGTGCTCATACCCTTACACGTTTCTCCTTCCACATCAGTAAGATTACTGATCTCCATGCCAATAACCACATAGTGTGAGCACTTCACACAAGCTTGCATACTGGGACATCATTGAGAGCGCCAGCAGACACTTGTCTGTATCAATGCATATGTTTGGGCAATATTTATGGGATTATTAGATGGAAACCAAGTGAAATGTGTAGTTAGTTGTCCCCAACACCTTAATATTCTACAGACACAGCCTCTGTAGTTAATGATGAAAGGACCCTCATCTCAACGAGTGCAGGTGGCTTGGGATTATTTGGAAATAATTATGAAGTATTTATTTTTCAGCTTTTAAACATGTGATGAAGACTTCCTCTGCAGCCATGGCTAAATTTCTCATGGAAGGCTACCTAGCACACTCTATACTCTACGCAGTGCTCAAGCCTAGAAAAGAAAGACGAATTTCTCCAGGAGGGCGACCTGGGTGGCCAGATCTCTTAAGGAGGCCTACCTGAGAATCTCTTAGCTTTTTGCCCCTTCCTAGGATTCTCTGAAGCTCTTGCTATGAGCCCCAGCATAAGAGAAGACTACAGAGGGCTTGACCAACTCATCTCAGTTTGTATAGTGTTCCTAAACAATCTTCATTTGCATAGATTACGTGGGAAGCCATCAATACTACACCACATATTTCCACACACCTGTAGAACACATTCCTGGGGGCATTAACCACTGTCTTTAAAAGCAGAAATATAAAAAATGAAGGCTGTGACTGTAAGATATGCTCCAGAGTAACATGGCATCACTCTCAATTATCACAAGTTAGTAACCAGTGGTCTAGCGCAACATAAACCAAAGAGCCACAGACACCCCCACCCCCATACCCCCTCAACCCCAGGTGAGGTACCGATCTTTTTACAGCATGAGGCAATATTACTGTGCCCAAATATATAGCACAGTATGAACTGTGACAAAGTCTGCATCCTAAAGTACTTCTTTACTTACAGCCAACTCTGCTCAATGCTGTCTGCTCTTTCAGCAGCAATATCTATTTTTGGTCCTTTGGCCATGTACTTTCACACACTCTTAACTCTACACTTAGTATCAAAATTAAAATATTACATGGTCACCATATCTGAAAATCATAGCAAGAGGCCAGCTGCTCATATGAGGTTGCTGAGAGGGAAGACTTAAGGGTGTTAGTTAAGGTGGCAGCTAACCCAGGGAAGGTACGGAGAAGGCATCAGCAATTGCCCTTAGCCTGAAGCTGATCTTGATAGAGATACGCTGCTAATGGTCACTCAAGAAAAGAGGCCATCTTCCAGAGGAGAGGTACTCAGATTGCCAGAAATTAAAGGGCCTCTCAGTTAAGATGGCTATTGTCCAAAAAGGAGTTATCAGAGGCTCAGAGTTTGTTTATGGGGTCTCCGCTGAGGGGTCTGCTACCTCAAAGGAATGACCGGAGGGTGTGGTTTTACAAAGGTTCTCCCAGCTGCCACCTTAGGGAAGAGTCAGAGTCAGTATGACTGACATGGGTTCTCAAGGCTTATTTTACTCATGGGTTAGAAGCGACCTGGATTGTGATTTCACTCTAACAGGCCCCTCACTCCTCTTTTCAGAAGAAAGGTGCAGAGGGTCACATTGTGCCAAGGCATCTTAGCTATGTTTCTACTGACACAAGCAAGACGCTGAGAAGGCCATATTGTGCAAAGGACTTTTAGCTGAGGGTTCTACTTGCTCGGGGAGCAATTCAAGAGGCTAAGAGTGAAACGTCCTCTCCAAATAGATGCTTGCTCCACCCATAGTTGCTCTGAATCGGCTGGGTCTGACGAGCCTCTCAGCAGATGTGCCAGCTGCCCTGGGAGAGGAGGTTAAGGTCAGACTGTGCAAATGGTCCCTCAGTCAACATGCTTGCTGCCTCTGAAACGGTTCTGGGAGGTGGGTCATTCTGTAAAGGAACCACTCAACTAGGCGATGTCCCTTTCGGACAAAGAAGGGCTGCAGCGGTTTTCTGAGGCTGGATGCCTCTAGGAAAGCACTGTGCAAAAAGTCACCCCAACCAAAAAACTGCTGCTTTCGCCTTCTGCATACCATCATAGCAGGGTGATTGCGGAGAAGCCATATGAGCATTGCAGTTCACTCAAGTTTATCACTTGGACAGGTCTGCAGCTCCATAGCGTGCAGACTACAGATACACTGTAGCAGCTCCATCGACTCCAACGAGTGTTCAGCAATAGTCTTGCTTCTCCATCAAGTGCAGTTGCGCGGAGGCCTAGAAAAAGCTTAGAAGGGGGAGTTCATTCCCAGCTTAGTTTCAAACTGCAGCTTCTGCCGCTTCTGGTAGCGAACACGGACCCTGCGGGGAAAAGAAGACAACGGTTATCAATGCACAGAAATAGCACATACCACTAATGAAAAGAGACCTCCAACACCACAGAAGGGAAATTCAATTACTTAGACACACACAAACATCTCATAGGGAATGGGCAAGAGAGGTGGGAGAAGAGAAGAAATTTATGATGCGACTCATGATTAGTTGTTGCAATAGGTAAACATCCTCAGGGAAAACACAAAAAAGCTAAGCAGAAAAATGTAGTAAAAAAGGAATGAAAATAGTTGCATCAACCATGTAAAGAATCATTCCCCTAATTCTGCGGAAGGAACCCAGGATATGTCTTACAAGCAAGTGAGACTTGAAGAGGTGGGGGCAGAGTTCAACAGCTAGGCTCAGTTGATGCTGGGGCAGAAGGTCAAAGTGAAAGACCTATGACCATATGTCTGTTAAGCTAAGACCTGATGAGGGTGGTGCCATGAGATAAGAGTCTACAAGATACTGGCTGGCAGCCAAACAATCTGTCCCGACTTTACAGACAAACAAAAAAGGCAGCAGCAAAGCCTAAACGTTCTGCCTTGGCAAGTGTGCAAAGTTTTTTTTGTATTATTATGTTTTGCAAACAAAATGTTTATTACATGGTACATTTGAAAGTTGTCACCATAAAAATGGAGAAGCTGCCTTCAAAGGTATGAACATTTTTAACATGGATGTAAACTTCAAGAAGTGTGCATGTTCTAAGAGCGGAGACCCTTTGTACTTAAGACAAATGTGTGTATGCGCCCACCAAAGCTCAAGACATTAATTCTGTGAAGATGGCCTACAAATTTAGTAACAGACCTGTATATATATATATATATATATATATATATATATATCACTGCTCCAAGGTTGTCCACCTATAAGTAGCACTCGAGCAACAGCTTGATTCATGTGTAGGTAAGGACGGGGAACCGCCCGTAGGAGCCGCTCCATAGTGGTATTGCCTGACGCGTTTCGAATCACCATATAATTCTCTTCAGAGGCTTTAAATGGAACGGTGTGCGCAACCGCTAACCCACTTCTGACACCCCCCCCCCCCAATGGGAGGCTCAAATGAAACTGTGCCTTCTGGGAAGTGTAGTGCGGGTAGCACATAATCAAGTCCTGTATGGACCCCACAGGTGGGCCCGTCCACGATCCTATGTACAGCTGCTGTTCCACTCTCGTGGCCCCCAATCTTACGGGGTGGTGCACACTCCGCCGCTGGACTGCCGCGCTATAAATCACTGCTCCAAGGTTGTCCACCTGTAAGTAGCACTCGAGCAACAGCTTGATTCATGTGTAGGTAAGGACGGGGAACCGCCCGTAGGAGCCGCTCCATAGTGGTATTGCCTGACGCGTTTCGAATCACCATATGATTCTCTTCTAGGCTTAAAATGGAACGGTGTGCACAACCGCTAACCCACTTCTGACACACCCCCCCCAATGGGAGGCTCAAATGAAACTGTGCCTTCTGGGAAGTGTAGTGCGGGTAGCACATAATCAAGTCCTGTATGAACCCCACAGGTGGGCCCGTCCACGATCCTATGTACAGCTGCTGTTCCACTCTCGTGGCCCCCAATCTTACGGGGTGGTGCACACTCCGCGGCTGGACTGCCGCGTTATAAATCACTGCTCCAAGGTTGTCCACCTGTAAGTAGCACTCTAGCAACAGCTTGATTCATGTGTAGGTAAGGACGGGGAACCGCCCGTAGGAGCCGCTCCATAGTGGTATTGCCTGACGCGTTTCGAATCACCATATGATTCTCTTCAGAGGCTTAAAATGGAACGGTGTGCGCAACCGCTAACCCACTTCTGACACACCCCCCCAATGGGAGGCTCAAATGAAACTGTGCCTTCTGGGAAGTGTAGTGCGGGTAGCACATAATCAAGTCCTGTATGGACCCCACAGGTGGGCCCGTCCACAATCCTATGTACAGCTGCTGTTCCACTTTCATGGCCCCCAATCTTACGGGGTGGTGCACACTCCGCGGCTGGACTGCCGCGTTATAAATCACTGCTCCAAGGTTGTCCACCTGTAAGTAGCACTCTAGCAACAGCTTGATTCATGTGTAGGTAAGGACGGGGAACCGCCCGTAGGAGCCGCTCCATAGTGGTATTGCCTGACGCGTTTCGAATCACCATATGATTCTCTTCAGAGGCTTAAAATGGAACGGTGTGCGCAACCGCTAACCCACTTCTGACACACCGCTCCAATGGGAGGCTCAAATGAAACTGTGCCTTCTGGGAAGTGTAGTGCAGGTAGCACATAATCAAGTCCTGTATGGACCCCACAGGTGGGCCTGTCCACGATCCTATGTACAGCTGCTGTTTCACTCTTGTGGCCCCCAATCTTACGGGGTGGTGCACACTCCGCCGCTGGACTGCCGCGTTATAAATCACTGCTCCAAGGTTGTCCACCTGTAAGTAGCACTCTAGCAACAGCTTGATTCATGTGTAGGTAAGGACGGGGAACCGCCCGTAGGAGCCGCTCCATAGTGGTATTGCCTGACGCGTTTCGAATCACCATATGATTCTCTTCAGAGGCTTAAAATGGAACGTTGTGCGCAACCGCTAACCCACTTCTGACACACCCCCAATGGGAGGCTCAAATGAAACTGTGCCTTCTGGGAAGTGTAGTGCGGGTAGCACATAATCAAGTCCTGTATGGACCCCACAGGTGGGCCCGTCCACGATCCTATGTACAGCTGCTGTTCCACTCTCGTGGCCCCCAATCTTACGGGGTGGTGCACACTCCGCGGCTGGACTGCCGCGTTATAAATCACTGCTCCAAGGTTGTCCACCTGTAAGTAGCAACAGCTTGATTCATGTGTAGGTAAGGACGGGGAACCGCCCGTAGGAGCCCCTCCATAGTGGTATTGCCTGACGCGTTTCGAATCACCATATGATTCTCTTCAGAGGCTTAAAATGGAACGGTGTGCGCAACCGCTAACCCACTTCTGACACACCCCCCCAATGGGAGGCTCAAATGAAACTGTGCCTTCTGGGAAGTGTAGTGCGGGTAGGACATAATCAAGTCCTGTATGGACCCCACAGGTGGGCCCGTCCACGATCCTATGTACAGCTGCTGTTCCACTCTCGTGGCCCCCAATCTTACGGGGTGGTGCACACTCCGCCGCTGGACTGCCGCGTTATAAATCACTGCTCCAAGGTTGTCCACCTGTAAGTAGCACTCGAGCAACAGCTTGATTCATGTGTAGGTAAGAACGGGGAACCGATATATATATTTTTTCATAATAAAACTATGGCACGCTTGCCAAGGAGATATAGATATATCCTCCCCCCTTCTGCCGCTACCATGCTGCGACCCTTCACACCCTCAATCCCGGCCGCCGCTCCTAAGGCTGTTGCCTTGCTGCACCACACAACCCCGTGGGAGCACCTGCAAGTTATCATGTAGTTACCCACACCTCACCACACAGACCGCAACCAAATCCCTAGTCTCACACTCACACAGTCCTGCAATCACCCACACAACCCTCCACACTCGCATGCATGCTCCTCAACACCCACTCACTCTCCAAACACCAAACACCACAGAGATCTGGGACCTGCTGCACAACAATGCCCCTGACCTACTTCCCCTCACGGAAACCTGGCTGAACCCTGCATCGGCACCTAACATTGCTACAGCCACCCCCCTCCGCTGGCCACAGGATTGCCAGGCAACACAGCCTATACAAGCTCGGAAGTGGAATCACCATCATCCACAATAACACCATCAGCTGCACCACCTCCATGGACATGTCATCCTCCAACAAGGAACACCCGCCGTTCAAATTCCACATCACACCCAACTTCACCTTAAGCGTCATTCATATCTACAGACCACCGGGACCGCGCACCAACTTTATCCACACAATCACAAACTTTGTTGCACCACTCACCTTCGATACTAGCAATTACATTCTACTTGCAGTCCATAACTTCCACCTGGAAGACCACGTCGACCCAAACTCAAGAGCGCTCATTGAAGACCTGGGATGCCTGGGTCTCACCAAACAAGTAAAGGAACCTCCCCACGTCGTCGGACACCTCTTATGCCCTATTTTTACTAACTTCAACACCATCCGAGTCAACGAGCCCACACCAGTCCCCTGGACAGACCAAGTCCTTGTCAAGTTCAGCATCCCTGTCCAAAACACATGCACCAATGCCAGACCAGCCACTGAAACTGGAACAGCATCACTGACAAGGACTGGAACACTGCTCTCCACACCCACTGACCCTAACACAGCAACAGACTCTCAAAAGTCATCCAAAATGTAAACAATTGGATCACCTCCTGTGCTGACTCCCTGGCCCCACCCAAACACAGCAATACAACAAGATCCAGACCCCAGACTAGTTGGTACATGGAGAGATTCAGACGGATGAAAATCCACTGTAAACAACTGGAGTGCTAATGAAGAATGAGCCAAGACAATACAGACAGAAAATGTTTGAATCCGCCCTAAGACGCTACCATCAAATGATCCAGACCACCAAAAGCACCGATCTGGTGGACCGCATCAATGCCACCACCAACAGAAGCAAAGAAATCTTTGCAAATTGTCCTCCTCCAACTCAATCACCCCCTCGCAGGACCTCTGCAACAATTTCTCTCAATTCTTCAGCAACAAAATCACTGCCATTTTCGGCAACTTCAGCCTGCAACCAGACACGAAAGACATCGCCTAACACCTCCTGATCTTACTAAAAAAAACAATGCTAACGCCATCACACCAGAAGAAACTGCTGCCACCATGAAATCCATCCACTCAGTGGCCCCATCAGACCCCTGCCCCCACCATACCTACTTCAGAGGCCTGCAACCCATCAGCGCTATGCTCACACCCATTCTGAATGCCTCCACCTCTTCCAGCGACCTTCTCATATTCTTGGAAACGTGCAACAGTCGTCCCATTGTGGAAGAAACCCTCAGGAGACCAGTCAACGCTAGCCAACTGCAGACCGATCTATCTGCTACCATTCCCGTTCAAAGGTCTTAGAGAAAATCATGAACAGTCACCTCACTGAATACCTTAATGACCACCAACTCCTCAACACCACTCAGACTGGTTTCAAACCCAACCACAGCACAAACACCGCCCTCATCGCCACCACGGATGAAATCTGCAAATCTCTGGCAGAACAGACACGGCGGCCCTCATCCTCTTGGACATCTCTCTGCAGCATTTGACAGGGTCTCCCATCCCATCGTCATCCAATGCCTACACAACACTGGAGTTCAAGGACAGCCTAGGTCTGAAGGCATTACAGGCATATCTACACAAAGCTGGGAGTAATTTTGCACCACAAACCCACCTGATCTCATGAAGCTTAACCATTTCATTGATGACCACAACTGAGAAAAGGGAGAGTAAGGCGAGAAGCCAGGAAATCAGAGGGAGGTCAGTGAGGTGGAAGTTCAGCAGGGACTGAGTATTCGTCCAGAACATCAGATCCAAAGCCGTCTGTACCACCTGGCCCACCAACCTAGGGGAGAAGGAGCAGAACACAAAGTATGAAGAGATTAGCCACTGAATAGCTCCCTTGGCATCACCCCTGCATGCACAAGGCAGTGCTCAACTTTATTCATTTCACAGGGGTTAGGAGAGTTGCCAGGCTCCATGATGACTAAGGCATATCACGTACCTTTGAGCGAGGTACTAGGACTGGACATACTGATCACCAATGTAAACATCACAAAGCCTAGCTAGGTTAAGCAATATCATTAGTGGTAACTCGAAACCAAAAACCCTTTGAATCCCAGCTGACTTCCTCTGTATTGCCCCTCCCCAGGAAGCCAGTGATACACGATACTCACACTACAGGTAGGGTCAGGCACCACCACATGTTACTAAATGGGCTTTTCCTCCACAGTGGTTTGGAGCGATGCACATGACTCAGGGAGATCACAACTGAGAAGAGACAGAAACATGAGCGATTACTCATGGCTATAATTACAGCGGCAAGTAAGATGCATTGCGGGACTGGATATCAACCTCCTGCCCCCCCCCCCCCCGGGCAATTACCTGTGTGCAGCACGATTAAACAGGCACACATCTTCTGGCCCAACAACAAGCCATTAGAGAAAAGGCCAAACCAGTCTGGAGCCTCCACAGCATCACTGCAAAAAAAGAACAGAGTGAGAATGAGGCGACATCTTAAAGACTCAGCACAGCATCTGAGTGGATCAGAGGTAGCACCGAGGAAGAGGAAAGGAGGCACTCCCAATCTCCTCCAGCGTGAGAAAACAGGACATATGAAGGATGTTTGTGGGACAGAGGACGCCAAGAGGGAGACAGATGCTCCCTCTTGGATGGGATAAGGGAAGGTGGATGCAGTAAAGAAGAAATGGAAGGTTACACTGTTGACTTTTTTCCATTCACCACATCTTATCAGCCTTATGTGGAGGTATCTCATGCTTTCAGGATACAGGTGAAGATAGAGAAGAGACTTTAGGCAGGTGGGATAATAGAGAGTCCATGAAAACAGAAAGTGGATAGTAGGGGGAAGAGACAATAATCAGAGGTGAGGGCTGTATGATGCAAAAATAAAGGAAGCCAATAGGGGGAGGTAAACGGATAAGGCACAGAGATGGTAAGTGGGTGAGGAGTAGTGGAGGACATAAGACAGGGTGGGTGACACTGAAGACAGACAGAAAGCTAAGAGGAACTGGCACAGAAATATGGGGGAATTAAATCACAGGGGGTAGCACAATGGTACATATAAGTGGGTTGCCAGCAAGAAAATGGTTTGAGGCTGGCAGCAAGCAGAGGGAGGAAGGGCTGTAGAGACAGTAGACAAAGTGGAGGAATGGAAGAAATGGGAAGCAAGGAGGAAAATCTGAAATGAAGTAGGCAAGAAGTATGGTAGGGAGACAAAAAAAAGAAGCGGTCAGGAAGGAGCAAACAAAACTGTAGGAAAGTGGAAGAGAGACCACATGTATTTAACTCCTTACCTATAAACATATTAGGGTTTCCACATGCTGAGACTTGTATTTTAGATGACGGAGCCCAGCCAAAGTTGTATGTAGCTGGGTAAGTACCATTCATCTGCAGGTCCACAGTCAAAGGGATCTGCACATCAAGTTGGACTCTAATATTGCCAAACAGGTGTCAGGAGTGAGAGGCTCCTCAAGTGAGGAAGTATTACACCAATCAGAGAAGTGTTTAGTGGTACTTACAGAGACACAAAGTGTTTAGTTCTTTAATTTAAATGTAAAGGTGATGCCACATTAAAACTTCCCAAAGTGAGTACATTCTGAATTCTGGGCTCGACTAAGGAAATGAACGACTGAAGCTTAATAGAGGTGCTGGGTGTTTTACACAGGGAGGGGACTTACACTGGAACATTCTAATCATACATTTATTGTACCTTCTGTGACTTATTTAGGGCAAGAGATCTGCAGAAATGGCATCTCTATCAGACAAAAAAAATACAAGCTTGTTTTGAGGTCTGGAGGATTTCTAAACTAAGTATGTATCGAACGCTGCATCAAGGACTTATTCAAAGAAATAGTCTTGAAAAACAATACTCAGTTCAAATGGGAAACAGAATGTTAGGTACTGTTTAATTTAATGAAGTGCACTATTAGTGAAGCTGAACGGGAGCACGGCATACTGAAAATGGTCCTGCCTTCAACCGCAGGTAACATCTGTGTGATTGCAGGGCAGGAATGTGAAAGTAGGAGTCCTGCAGGTCCAGCGCTACCATCCATTGTTCTGGAGCTAGGGAAGAGAGAACTCCCAAAAGGGACAAATGGACCTCTGACAGCTGCTCTGATGTAGGTGGAATATGCTGTGCATTGGAAAGGAATGGTTCAACATATCCTTGCAGGACTATTTGGAATACCCATGTGTCGGATGTAATGCTCTGCACCCGTGGAGGTAATATCTTATCCTGGCAAGCTAAAGCGGTTTTGATGATGGTAGTGGAATGGGCATGGGACTGAGCAGTACGCTGCCCCTGAGGGCCTGGATGTTGCCGGCTGGATCCCCGATCTTGAAAGAACTGGAGGGTCTGTTTCTGTGGGGGTGGACCTTGGTGTTGTCTTTGAGCCAGTCCTCTTCCAAAGAATCAAAAGGGGCAAAACTGTTGAGGGTACTGGAGTCCAGGCGCAGAAAGGCCAAGCGAGCTCTATGGCACTGCTTTGCTAGAAGCAATCCAAGGCCAAGCCAGCCTTATCTTGGGAGCCATCAAAAGGGATGTCCCTCAGTGATGCCCGAACAACACCTGAGAAACCTATGCATTTCATCCACGTACGGTGCCATAGCACCAGGGTGGTATGACTGCCCTGCCCGAGAAGCCCAGGGTGTCCAGCCCAGAGTGAATGACTCATTTTGCTGCGTCCTGGCCATCTTCAATGATTTACACAAGGTTAGCGAGGCATTTACCAGGTGCTGTAGGCAAGATCTCCCTGACCATATCCCACAACACCTGTGAGTCCCAGAAGGCAGATGCCATTTACTAAACGAAGGGTTAGAATGCAGGAGGGAAACCTCCTCTTCCCGAATGCTGCCATGCATTGCGATTGTCTTTCAGGAGGTGTAGACAGGATGATTTAGGGTTTAGTCTACTCTAGTTTTATCCTGACCATATTGACTGTGTTCAGAGTCTGAGGCAAAATGAGTAAGAAGCATCTGTGGGCAAGTTCTGGGTAATGGCAGTGTTCTGTCAGAATCAGAATGTTGTTGGACCAGTTGTGCCACAGGTTGTGGGAGGCACGACTTCCACTCAGGTCATGTTGGGTTCTCCTCAGAGCCAGTAAGACAATAAGTTCCTCCTCCGGCGGAGTTTGAAGTCAGGTTGGGTGATGGCCCGAGGTCGGAACAGACCCCGCAGCTGAGTCGAGAAGTACAGATGGCATTGAGGATGGATCTGCCAACTGTAGTCTGACTGAAGGACTCCTCTGATCGTTGGGGCTGATGGCCCACCAGAGGGGTCCTAAAGGGTGCTGAAGATGCGCTACATGACTTCCTTGAAAGCTTTTATTTGTTGCAGCTTCGCAGATGAATCTGGGAAATCGGGTGCATCAGGATAAGTTGAAAAATCGGTTACTCAGTAGAAGACAGAGACCATGACATCGCTAGACAAGACTGGTGGGACGAAAGAAAATCCAGGTTTGAATTCTTGTGTTTCTTTTTCGACTTGGACTTACCGGACAGCTTGGAGTGTGAGGAGGAACGTTCGCAGGAATGACTTCGAGAACGGAAAAGGATCCGCATCCTTGACTGAAATCTGGTGGGGGGTGGGGTCTGTCACAGACATCTGCTTGGGAAAGTCCCCATAATGTTTAAACCATGTAAAAGACTGAAAAAATGTTTAAGAGCGAGTTCCGGAACTCTATCCAGAGGTGCGGTAAGAAAGAAACTGATATCAGAGTGCATGGGTTGTGCTTATATGTGGCTCCGGCATCACTCCCAAGGTGGGATGGAGTTGACACGGAGCTGCAAGACACCACATGTTGGCGTGGGACCAGTTGGAGAAAAAATTTCAGATTCAGTCAGGTGCCTGGGGGGTAGTCACAAGGTGAGTTCTCTGCAGTCAGAAGTACCATCAGAATTCGTAATTTGTCTCATGGTTTATTTTACAAGTAGTCTAAAATATGGATTTGAGGCCAGGCTGGCTGCGGCGTGCCCTCCTCCTTAATCCAGGACATCCATGCAGGGCTTTGTCCCTCTCCACCTCGTAAGACTCGCACCCTCATAATCATACGCTTGCCCGACTTTGGGACGCACTGGGCCTCTGCCCCCGCCCACCTTTCGTTCGCCTCTCCTCCTCCGCCCCTCCCTCCCCTCCTCTTCTTCACCCCCCCCCCCCCGATACCTGCATCCACGGCCCGCCCCCTCTGGGTGGGCTGCTGTGATTAACCAGCCACATACGTAGCACCCGCCGCAGTGCTCCACCGGTACATGCACTTTGACCTGTGCTTGCACATAGAGATCGACCTTTAGTTCTTGGGTTTTTCTTTCATGATTATTTCACTTTGTTATTTGTAGATGATTTAATGTTGGAACTGATCTGTGTAATAGTGACAGGGTTTTTCCTTTTGCTATTATGACTCATGTAACAGTTAGTAAATGAACCATGTCACGAAAAAGTGTGAAGATACAGATGACAAGGCGGACTTTATTTGTTATTGAACTGGATTCTCCGGACATCCCGCCTAAGATATTCAATTCATTGTCATTGTAATGTCAATGTTGGATTATGTTATCATGCAGATGTTAATGATATCACTATGTCAAAATTAATAAAAATCATTTACACTCAAAAAAAGTAGTCTAAAATATGGATGTCAGAACTGGTTAACACTAGGTGTATGATTAAATTTGTGTTTGAGCTCCAGGAGGGAATGTGTTCCCACTTCTGTAGCTAGTCAAATGGGGCACAATATTGGTAAGTAACAGTTGCTGACCTGTTTGGGCATAGGACATACCTGACCTCTCTATACCATCCCAATGGGAATGGATTGTTGGCGAGCTGGACAGAGTGATAAAAGGAGCAATATCCTGTGTGTTTTATTGTAACTTTAACTGGAAAGAAGATTTCAAGAAAAATCGGTGGACTTGTGGAACAACCACTAACAACTCATTTCATCTTCTGAAAGAAGAGGGCCTCAATTACAGGCTCATGCTGGATAGAATGGGAGCGGCAGGGGAAGCACATTGGTCAGACAATTATGTCTGAAGGAAAGTGTCAAAAGCCCAGAGATGTCAAAGGGTGTCCCATGATAGGGGGAAAAGGTTTTTAACAAGTGATGAGATTAAGGAAAGGCAAAGGATGACACTAGTGCCTCCGATTATTGAAATTAGGTAGACGCAGGCTTTGAGAAGGTGCTTGGGCAGTGCTCAGTTTGAGCCAGTGGTGGTCACCGGCACTTCTTCTTGGGGACTGGCACTTTTTTCTACATCAGAGACCGAGAGAGGGAATAACAAACAGAGTAAAGAAAGAGGAAGAGAAATACGGAAAAAACCACCACAAAAGGAGAAAGCAGGAACCTGCAAGAGTAAGTCAAAGGAGCAGGGAGTGCCTGGCAGCAGAATAAAAATGCATGAGGTGTATTCAAGACTATGCAGCCTTGGTATTGGGCGCAATGACTTCTAATTGCACCAGCCGCGGGTTTCCAAGCTGAACTTTGGGCACTGGCACTCATTCATTTACAAATTAAGCACTGTGCCTGGGCATATATTTTCTAGCATGGTAGAGAGGCAGGGGCCAGTTAACATAAAAGCGAGTCAGGAGTCAACGAGTGAAGGTCCTCAGAGAGTGAATCTGATGTGAGTTGAGTGGATGATTAATAATAGGTGACATGCGAGATGGAAAGTGGTAGCAGAATATCAATAACAAGAGTGGTGTCATGTACTGTTGTGGGCATTCGAAAAGCTAGTTGGAGGTTAAGGATATTGCTGAGTCCTGTGTTGTTCCCCATCCTTGGTATGCCTGCGTGCGTGGTAAATGTCCGTGGCTCCCCCTGAGGTGTATGTGTGATGTAGGAAGATTCTATATGGCTGCAGATTCTCTTACCTTTTCATCAGCTGATATTAGGGCACACAAGGAAACACCATTGCGGGCACCATTTATTACATTTGCAATGAGATGGAATGCAAACCTGTACATGCACTGCTATTAACCTATCATGGCCCTCTGATCTCATCTGCCTGCATAAAGTTTCTTTGTTTAGAAACTGGTTGTATTCAGAGTATGACAGACATTGTTGGAAAAGTTCTGATATGTCTAGTGCCAATTAATAAGGTGAATGGTCTTTATTTTTCAGCACTGACTGCAAGAATTCATGCTCCACTCATTACTTAACAGGTAATGAGAGTATTCACAAAAGATTCCACTGTCCACCAGACACTTAAAAGACACCATCTAAAGACGATGCCATTGACTCCTTTGCTTTAGGCATAGGACAATATCTGCAATATAATAAAATGCTAGCTACCACACGCGAGATTTGGCCAACATTCCAGGACCTATACCATCTCAAACGTTGACCAGATGCCTAGAAATGACTGGAGGTCATAAACTCATCACACACTTATATAGAGCCATTAGAGACGACTCCCCTGTGATTACCCAAATAGCACACTTCAGATGGGAGGAGTGTTTAGGAACAGACATCACCCAGCGAGAGTGGCAAACAAATTCATGAGGGGACACGTGGTCAGCTCAAATGCCCGATTTAAATTAATACAATTTAATTTTGTGCACCAACTATACCTGACTCCAAAAACACTATATAACATCTACCCCACCAGGTCGGACGAATGTGTGCAATGCAGGAATCCTAAAGAACAAGTTGCTTACCATCGGTAACAATATATCTGTGAGAGACAGATTAGTTATGGATTCCTCACCTTAGAATTACCCCCAGGCGTCAGACTGGATCCGGAGAATTTTTTCCTCAGCAGTACCTCTGTGCGTCGGTAGGTGGCGTCGGTCGACTCCGCGTTCGTCGTTGGCGTCATGGTCGCCGGAATGACGTCGCGGTATCTACTTAGACGCCGCCCTCGCGCTCTGACGTCAGTTCTTTACACGACATTCCACGCCAGAAGCGCAGAGCCATGCAAGACACTGACCACTGGTGCATGAAAACTCGGGTCCTGAAAGGCGAGTCCCTTACGCTAGAAGTCAGTTCGCAGAACGGGGAGGATGGGTGGGGAGGTGAGGAATCCATAACTAATCTATGTCTCTTACAGATATATCGTTACCGAAGGTAAGTAACTTGTTCATCTGAAAGAGACAGTTATGGATTCCTCACCTTAGAATAGATACCCCAGCAATACCAACCCCGGTGGTGGGTCTGCGAACCAAGTTCACACCAGAAAGTCCTGGAGAACCGAACGGCCGAAGAAGCCATCTCTCCGGACTTGGCTGTCCAGGCAGAAGTGTTTGGTAAACGCGTGCAGTGAAGCCCACGTAGCTGCCTGGCAGATGTCATGAAGGGGGACTCCACGTCCCAAAGCAGTAGTAGCTGCCGTTGCCGTGGAAGATGGTGGAAGTGTGCTAGAGCCGCTCCGTTCGAGCATATCTGGAGCTTGCATCATCCTGGCCAGCATGGCACTCCTGCCTGGCGATTCATCCCCCTAAACACTCTAGGGAGGGAGGGCCACTTGGCTCAAGAGCAGAGCAGCTGGACCCCAGACCTTGTGCCGGAGAATTCGTGCCTAACATTCGAGGCAGACAGAAGAGACCTGCAGTGGGTGGTGCACCTCTGATGTGGAGTGGAAGGAAATCAAGAGGGCTGCTCTAGGTGGCAAGAAACAGGGAGGACCAAGCACCCTGGCAGGCACAATCCCTGGAAGTGAGACCACGGATGGTAGGTAAAGCCTAGCAGAGGGTCTTAAGTCTCACACACCCCCCTCCTTCGAGAGAACTGCCGAATTTCACAGAGAGTGAGGCTGGGTGAGAGATTGAGCGTCTGGGGCCTAGGTTGCATGGCCATGAAGGATGAGGAACCTAGACTGGGGCCTGGCAAATAAATGTTTGCACTGGCATGCTAATAGGGGTAGGGAGGAAAAGGCTGATCACCAACACTAAGAAATCCCAAGGGGGGGTCTGGCACCTGACCCACTTGAGATAGCATATTCGCATATAAACAATTATATCACAGATATTGCCTCCCCTGACACTGAGCTTGCAAATTCCATCATTGATGGCCTACCAATGTCCCACTTCTTGATTGACCCTACTGGAGGTTCCTTTTTCGCCAAGGAATAGCAGATTTTTATACAAAGAACGACCCATTGAGAAATGGTCCGTTTTTGTACGGCCCGACCTTTCTTGGCGACCACGTAGCCAACAAAGAGTTGGTCATCCACCCGGAATTGTCTTGTGCAATCCAGATAGAAGGAAAGGGCACGTTTTGGATCCAGACGATGGAGCCGCTCTTCCTCTTTAGAAGGATGCGGAGGCGGAAAGAAGGTGGGCAAAGTGATGGACTGTCCTATGTGGAAAGAGGTAACCACTTTGGGAAGGAAAGAAGGCCTAGTGCGAAGGACAACCTTGTTCGGATGAACAGCCAAGAAAGGAGGCTTAGAAGAAAGGGCTTGAAGCTCACTCACCCTGCGAGCAGAGGTGATGGCAACCAAGAAGGCAGTTTTCAAACTTAAAAGTCTGAGAGGACAATTATGTAGCGGCTCAAAGGGAGCGCACATAAGATAAGTCAGAACCAAGTTCAAGTCCCACTGAGGCATTACGAAAGGAATAGGAGGGAAAAGATGAGTAATGCCCTTAAGGAACCTATTTACAATAGGGGACTTGAAAAGAGAAGGTTGATCAGGAAGCCGAAGAAAGGCAGAAATGGCCAAAAGATAGCCCTTGATAGTGCCCAGAGCAGAGGCCTGCTGGGCCAAAGAAAGGAGGAACAAGAGAACCTCAGAAAGAGGGGCGTAAAGGGGATCCATAGCCTTTGCTGTGCACCATGCCACAAATTTGTTCCATCTGCAGGCGTATACCGTTTTAGTGGAGGGACGCCTGGCTGCCAAGATAATATTACAGACTTAGGGAGGAAGGTCGAAAGCCGTCAACTGCTGCCGCTCAATCTCCACGCAAGGAGGTAGAGACTGTACAGGTTCGGGTGGAGGACCGTCCCCTGCTGCTGCGACAGAAGATCCTCCAAAGACGCAGTCTGATCGGAGGATCGATGGCCATGTGTAACAGCTCGGGATACCAGACTCTTCGTGCCCAATCCAGATCCACAAGAATGACTTGGGCCCGGTCGCGCTTGATCTTTTTCAGCACTCTGGGTAGAAGTGGTAGAAGTGGTATAGGCGGAAAGGCTAGCGAGTGCCGCCTTGGAAATTCCAACGCGCAGAACTGCTGACATTGCGCGTTCTCTTCGGTGGTGAATAGATCTAACCAAGGCTCTCCCCACTGCTGAAAGAGACCTTGCACCACCTCCGAGTGAAGACGCCATTCGTGATCCATCATGCACCTGCGGCTGAGTTTGTCCGCTCTGGGATCAGAGAACCTGCCAGGTGTTGAACCACCAGGGATATGTCCTGATGTTCCAGCCATGTCCAAAGGCGGAAAGCCTCTTGATATAGGGTCCACGACCCCACCCCGCCCTGTTTGTTGCAGTACCACATGGGGGTGGTGTAGTCCGTGAACACCTGCACTACTCTTCCCCGGACAGAGGGAAGGAATGCCTTTAGTGCAAGACGAATCACCTGAACCTCCAGAAGGTTGATGTGGAGCCCGGACTCTGCCGGAGACCAGGAGGCCTCTGATCTCCGCCTCTCCCATGTGGCCGCCCCACCCCAGAAGGGATGCATCCGTCACCACTGTAAACTCTGGTTGGGGAAGGGAGTGGTATTTGCCATTGACCCAATCCTGGTTCGTGAGCCACCACTGCAATTGTTGAGCAGTGCCCTCCGAGATCTGGACGCAATCGGACAGATTCCCCTGATGCTGTGCCCACTGGAACTTCAGGTCCCACTGCAGAGCCCGCATATGCCACCTGGCATAGTCCACCAGCAGGATGAAGGAGGCCATGAGGCACAGCAGCCTCAGGACCATTCTGATCGAAACATGGGATAGAGGCTGAAAGATCGGAATCATAGCCCGAATATCTCGGACTAGCTGCTTGAGAGGATAAACCCGAAACTGCGTCGTGTCCAGAACCGCTCCGTTGAAAAGGAGCTTCTGAGAGGGAGTCAGGTGTGACTTCGGCACATTGATAGTGAACCCCAGTGAATGCAGGAGGTCCGCTGTAGTCTGGAGGTGGGAGACGACTGCCTGGGGCGAGCCCGCCTTCAACAGCCAGTCGTCGAGATAGGGGAAGACTGGAACCCCTGATGAACGCGTAGTCGACCGACGCCACTTATCGACGCGCAGAGGTACTGCTGAGGAAAAAATTCTCCGGATCCAGTCTGACGCCTGGGGGTAATTCTAAGGTGAGGAATCCATAACTAATTGTCTCTTTCAGATGTAGATTTTTTCCACGTTGTATGGGAGTGTATATGTATCAAGACGTTCTGGCTGGAGATATTAGACAAACTTACACAAGCGACATGACGGGTACTGGAAGGTAACCCGAAGGAACTACTGTTGGGGCTATTACCGGCACCAATTCAAAAGAAGCTTAGCAGTAAATTCCTGAACCTAGGACTAGTGCTTGCGAAACGACGCACAGCTATCAGATGGCTACAGTCAAGCCCGCAGAACATTAGGGAATGGTTATGGGACATGATGGAAAGGGCCACGGCTGAGGAAGTTAGGATAAAACAGGTCAGACACGATGAGAAGATGGAAGACGACCTGCGAGCATGGAGGCAGATACTAGTAGATTTAAATGCGCAGGGTGATGCGCCTATCCAACTGACCACTCCTGAATGAATATTTGATGCTCATTGCTCCCTGACACCCATTAGATGCCGAACAATATATGATGAAACATGACTAAATAGGGATTTGATATGCAATACGAGTTAACCATAAAGGGGACGCACACTTTATTTGTCATGCATTAGCACCTTGTTCTCTTGTTTATAAAGCTGTTGAAACTAGTCTCGAGAAATTCCACCTTTTGCCTGTAGGGGCGGAGGGAGGGATAAGATGGGGAATGTTTGTTGTGTGTTTAATAACAAACAAAAACCAATTGCATGTATTGATATACAAGATTACAAGATCCGTATTTTATTCATGTCTCTGATGCTGCATATCAATAAAAAAGATTTTTTTTTAAAAACAAGATACCATCTACATTTTACACGTGTCAGGCACACACCGGCTGCTCAATGTATTTTAGCAGACCTAATTTTTGACAATGTTGTCCTCCCAGGACGAGCATTTTGGACCGTCCATTGCCCCAAACAAGAAACCAATATCCCTAGTAAGATTGCCTCCACTGAATCCAAAATTCAAGGTCCCAATGACACAAGAGATCTGTTCTCAGTTAACCAAGATGCCATAACACCTGGGAATGATCCTATGTTTCGTCACTGTAATTGTTTGATTTACAAACCGACCCAACTCAACACAGACAGTAGAAATTAAAAAGGAGGCCACCCACAAACAAGTACGACAGTACCATACAGGCAGCTGGTAATAACCACAAAGATGTAAAAAACAAAATGTATGAGTAAATCACCATTATGCTGGGTATGCTTTGTGTTCTTTCCTGTGGTAAGGGCAATGTCAGTAACCTTATGATGTAATGCTGACTAGCATTAGGTTCTTGTTTTGTGCTTCTTACTTGGGCAGTTACAGACTGGCAGTTGAGGTGACAGTATACCAGGTGCTGTGGGCATAAAGTTCTTCACTTCACACCATCTTTGTGGATTAATGGGCGAGACAGAACCAGCTGTCCCTGATGTGGAACAGAGAGAGCTGTCAGTTGGGAAATATTTAGGTAGGCTACCCTAGAATGACATAGAGCAAGCTCAATCAGGGCAGGGGCTGAGACACTACTTTCCTGTGCTGTCAGTGGATCAACGGGGACAGGGGTAGAAACAGCAGGAGGAATCTGGAGGGGAGAGACAGAAACACACACCACCATTGTGTGAAAGAGGGAGCTGTGATGTGGGGAAGACGACAGATCATCCAGTTAGAAGATGAGGAAACTTGGTGGGGCGGGTCATAGAAAATCCCTCTCTAGTAACAGAGGGAAGACTGGGGAAATTCTGGAGATAGAAACAGGGACATCATTCTTCTCTTGTGGTATGGGAGACACTGACGGATGCAGACAATTTATTAAGTGTGGAATAGAAGGAGCAATAAAACAGTTTCTCTGGCAAGGGATAGAGAGGCCCATGCACACAGCAGTTACAATCCAATGAGAATGTGTTTGTCTCAAACCTGTGCATCATGATGGAGGAACAATTGGTTTGGTTGAGGTTCCGAGAGATATTGCAGAACTGCTGTAGCGAGAACCAGAAGCAGACAAGGCACGAGGTGATGGTGGGAGAGAACTTCACAAGGAAGCAAAGCAAAAAGTAGTGCTGCGTCTGCGGAAAGAAGGAGAAGACACATTTTAGGTGGCGGCGAAAACAACAGCACAAAAAAAAAGAACCTTTCGCTATCTGCACTGGTGCAGGGCTTTTTTCCTCCAGTAGTAACCGGTCAGTGTTATAGGATCCTTGCAGGATGAGTTACTTCTGGGGTCTTAAAAGACTCTAGCAGGGTGGGCGTCCTCTAAGCAGCATCTACTCAGTGTTATAGGGCTGCAGCATGATGCCCTTACTGCAGCTGTGTCCTTTGAGCACTACAACACACCAACAACCCGAGCCACCTCCCGCCAGTGCCATGCGAATGCTATAGTAACTAGCATATTTCCATTCTTCTATTGGTGCCCTGTGACCTCTACAATAACTCCACAATGAACACTTGTGACATACCCTACCTTTTTGGGTATAGTAGTCAAGTTTTTGCCAGTTGCCACTGTCATGATGGAGCTGTCAGGAGGCTTCCCAAGAAGGGAGACACTGGAAGAGAAAAATGAATAATGTCATGGAAGAAAATTCACAAGAATAACTCTCCCAACTAGAAAGCTCTTGTGGAAAATATCTCCCTGCATCATACGAGTGTTGTCTTCCAATTCATAGCGGACAATTAGGAGTGACATTTGCACGTGGAGTACCAAACAAGGTTGCCCTTAACATGGAAATACCAGTTGGAATCCACTGAGACAGACAAGTGATAGTGAGCTTCTGATTTCCTAGAAAGGGGGTGGTAGGATACCGATCCTTAAAAGGCCCTGGGGATCATAGCTAACTCACCTTTTAATTAAGTCAGGAGTTTGCCCTTAACTACATTACAACCTCACCAATATTCAAACTATAGGTTTCTTCTGGTTATATATATATCAGATGTAGGTACCTCTCCATCCTGCGTCATGATAATCCAACCTTCCTGGTACCTTCATAATGATCTGCCCTCCACTTTATGAGATATCACCCAGGGGTTTCCTTCCTATGTCCCCTCACTGTGATCCAAACACCCATTCTAAGGGGAATACTAACCTCATGCCCCAAGATCAAACTGCACTTCTCTAAAATGGTCAAGAGGATACATCATATTTCCTTTCCCATGTTATAAGTTATCTTGTACACTGTAGGGTGTCTCTAAGGGCTGAGAAATTACGTGCAACAATATTTGTGAACGTAACAGGGTGTGTACATCCTGAATTAAATTAAGCTGGAAACAAAAAGGTTTTCAGACATTTCCAGAAAAAAACTGATGTTTATTTCCAAGGGGAGAACAATCCATGATTTTGCTGCCTGTATATTGAGTACTCTACCTTCAGAACAGTGTCAATATATTAATAAGGAATATTGGGGCCTTTTTTTTTTTAATTGCCCAAACCTTAGCAAGAGGATTTATAGCAAACCAGTTGCGTCACTAGGAGCCACTGAAGAACACTTAATGAGAGGGAGGCATGGGCTTAATGCTCGGGCCGAAGCAGTGAATGGGTCCTCCATTCTTCAACATTTCCAGTGCCTTCATATACCCTCTGGCCTGTAGTGTGGCAGGACTTACATGAGATGCTTAGTAATGAGATCTTTTCATGAAACGCCAACCTTAGAAATCTGACCTACTTGTATTCAACTCTAGGAGAGCAATTAGACAGTTTGCAGGGTTGTTGGATGATCCAACCACCCCTTGTTACGTTACAAAAGACATCTTTCCCACTTACCAGAGAAGTCCTTCCAAAACAAACCTTTCCAACTGAAGCACCCAAAGGCTATCATTACAACCTTTCCCATTATGTATCACATACCCTTCTCCCTGTGTAAGTTCACCAGTGTGGATCCATGTCACATTCCTCACTTTAATCTAACCAGCCTTGGAAATCAGTCTGGAGATCTTTCTCACCTACACATTTATTTCATTATGCTACCACCATTTGCCTGGGGATCCCTTCCACCTACTTCACCAGAATCATCCCAAACTCTTAATCCGAGACCACAGAGCTGTTTCCTCCCAACTGCATTTTTAGGAGAACACCCATTTTTACTGTGAGAAACAGGGAGAGTTTTCTTTCTTAACTCTACAGAATTAGAGACCCTTCTTAAAAGAAAACCTTAGGGGCATGGCCTACCTGAGAAGGGGATAGCAGAAGCAGGAGAGCCACAGGATGTCTGTTGTGCTGAGGATAGGTGGCAGCTGAATTAGACAGCCCAAGAACTGCAAAAAAAGCAATGCACAGGAATGAATTACAGGAGGACTGTTCACCGATTTAACACACAGCATCTTTCACACTCTGCTACCAATGTCTCTGTTGGACAGCCTAGATCTCTTGACCATTATTAACTTGGAGTTGGGACTTCGGGAAGCTAAGAGGTGGAGGAGGGTGCAACATTCCCAGGAACATAAGTGCTGAAAGCCAATAAGCAGTGGATGAGTCCAATAAGCAGTGAATGAATCCCATCTACTCAGCCTGGATGATGAGAGTACAGAAATTCGGCCTAAAGTGCATTAATGAAAGATACAAACACCGGTAGTGCGGTAATGGGTTCTTGGCAGAGTGTTTACAGGAGCGGCAACCAATCTCGGCTTGGGATGGTGGGTAAAAAAAAAACAGATGTTTACTCAAGACGGTCATGAGATGGCGGGTAATTGCTTTCAGGCATTGCCCCTTGCACACACAGCTGGAGAATGGGGACAGCTCAGGGGGCAAGGACTGGAGCTCTAAGATGGTGGAAGTGTGCTAGAGCCGCTCCGTTCGAGCATATCTGGAGCTTGCATCATCCTGGCCAGCATGGCACTCCTGCCTGGTGATTCATCCCCCTAAACACTCTAGGGAGGGAGGGCCACTTGGCTCAAGAGCAGAGCAGCTGGACCCCAGACCTTGTGCCGGGGAATTCGTGCCTAACATTCGAGGCAGACAGAAGAGACCTGCAGTGGGTGGTGCACCTCTGATGTGGAGTGGAAGGAAATCAAGAGGGCTGCTCTAGGTGGCAAGAAACAGGGAGGACCAAGCACCCTGGCAGGCACAATCCCTGGAAGTGAGACCACGGATGGTAGGTAAAGCCTAGCAGAGGGTCTTAAGTCTCACACACCCCCTCCTTCGAGAGAACTGCCGAATTTCACAGAGAGTGAGGCTGGGTGAGAGATTGAGCGTCTGGGGCCTAGGTTGCATGGCCATGAAGGATGAGGAACCTAGACTGGGGCCTGGCAAATAAATGTTTGCACTGGCATGCTAATAGGGGTAGGGAGGAAAAGGCTGATCACCAACACTAAGAAATCCCAAGGGGGGGTCTGGCACCTGACCCACTTGAGATAGCATATTCGCATATAAACAATTATATCACAGATATTGCCTCCCCTGACACTGAGCTTGCAAATTCCATCATTGATGGCCTACCAATGTCCCACTTCTTGATTGACCTTACTATGCTGAATCTCCCACTGGAGATTAAGAAAATATTGGAGGTAACTGGGGAGACGGCAAGGGGTTGAGCACTAATGGTACTCATCTTAAAGTCTTTAAAAAGTACCCTTTGATCCTTAACCCCAATCTTCTGATGCTGTATATGGATGCCCTCCAAACAGGGTCCATGCCATACAACTTAAGGTGTGCCACAATCACGGTTTTACTAATGCCTAATAAACCACTCACATTTGCACCTCATACAGGCTTATAGCATTGCTTAACAGTAAGACAAAAAAACTAGCAAACGTTTTGGCTAATTGGTAATTTGCATTGTAATCCATAAAGATCAAAACTGAAATATGCCAGAGAAGAGTATGTGTCACTGCATACAGCATCTGCAGGTAGCCCTCTCCCAGGTTAATACTCTGGAAGGCGCTAGCGCCCTAGTAGACTTTGAGAAGGCCTTTGATTTGGTTCAGTAGCCCTTCATGTTCCAGCTAAGAGAGAAATTTAAACTTGGCCTTCCCATTCTGGGTTACACCAAAACCTTGCATACCATAGAGTGGGTGCGAGTCAGGTCAAACTGGGTTCCATCTTCCCCATTTTCAATTCAGTTGGGCACTTTGCATCTCACCACTCCTCTTTGTCTTAGTACCTTTGGTAGAGTGGCTTAGGCCTGATGCTCAATTCCCCAGTTTCAGGTAGACAAATACATTGAAGGACACAGTGTCTTTATACACAGATGATAAGGTCTTATTCATTCAGAAGCCAGGAACAACACTAGGCAGACTCATACACATGCTGAGAGTACACACAGATGGATCTGGTCATCAGGTCAAGTAGGATAAATCCATGTATGTGCTGATCTCCAGCATCCATGTGAGGACAACTAATAATGCAGTTCTTTCTTGGGTACACCAGCATTTTAAATATCGGGGAATGCACATAACTCGAGATGAGAAAAAGAGCTGGGAACTCAACATCATCCCTTCTTCCAAGGCATTACACACGAGCTGGACTCCTGGAATCTATTACCACTTACTATATTAGAATGAGGTGCTTTATTTAAGATGATTTCACTCCCATGACTTTTATACATCTTTCAAAATTATGCCTATGATAGTCCACCTTATTTACTTCATAGCCTGCAGACCTCAATAAGGATTTATCTGTGGGTTGGCAGGCAACATTCAATATCCTTTCCAAAATGCAAGCAGTTACCATACAGGGTCCTCGGGTGGTGTGATGTTAATCTTTATTATTGAACCACACAGATGCCTCCATTCATAAATGATTCTTTGAGGTTCCTGGAGCTGCAACTCAGAACAAATAAGCTTATTAAAGCTTCTATATAGTCCCTTGTCTGCTCCAATCAAAAGGACACTGATTTTATGATGCCACTGTGCACTAAGATGGATTCACTGGGAGGAGACTCCCAGAGCTAAGATGCCACTGTGGCAGGGCAGGTGGCTGAGGCAGATCTGGAGGGATTCCACATGAGTGGATATATAATGTAAAGGTGACTGCTCACCTTGGTAATGCGGATGAGACATATCTGGACTTTCCAGTGACGTGTCGCTTGCTCTGAACAAAACCAGCACCTAAGCAACCAAGCATTGATCCTGCTAATCAAGCTTCACAAAGGCAGACTGGGGTATATGGTCATGACCAGATTCCCCTGTTTAGGTGATGAACACATTACTTACCTTCAGTAACGATCTTGCTTGCGTATACCCTGTCTAACCACAAATTACTCACCTAGTGAATATTCCCCACATGCCAGACTGGATTAGAAAACTTTAAAGCAGTTCTCCTGCATTCCGGCAGTTGATGTTGTGTTGCTCCACTCTAACGTCATTCTACTCTGGGAATGAAGAGTGGAGACGTCTATAAGCGCCACCCTTGTGCGCTGGCCTCGGTTGCTTTCTAGGCTGTCCATGCCTTCAGACGCAGAACAAAATGAAAAATTGGCGTAATCTAGTGCGGGGCTTTAGATGGAAAAGAGTCTAATTCACACAACGGGGTGGTGGGAGGGTTGTTGAGAAATCAGCAGTTAGAGTATCCACTAGAAAGATCATTACCGAAAACATGTTTTCTGCTGGATACTTCTAACTGCAGATGCCTCACCTTGTAAATAGATAACCTACCAGTACCTGCAAAGGTGGTGGGTCCGTAAACTGTCTCAGACCCAAACACCTGAGGGACAGCATGGGCACACTGTTGACGGAATCTGACTATCGAGGCAGTAGTGCCTTGTGAACGTGTGTACTGATGCCCACATAGCCAAATGACAAATATCCAACTTTGCGTGCTAGAGCAGTTTTAGCATCCTTGGCTCTGGTGGAGTGACCCACAAACTTACGGGAAGCTGCTTCCTCACCAGTGCGTATCAGATTTTTATAAAGAGAACAGTCAAATCTGGAAATGGTCAGCTTCTGTACAGCCCTGCCCTTCTTTGCTCCACAAAAACCCTACAAAGAACGGGTCATTTACTTGATGTTCCTAAGTACGATTAATATAAAAACCTAGCGCCCTCTTAGAGTCCAAACAATGGAGTCTCTCTTCCTCCTTAGAGGGATGAGGTGGAGCAAAGAGTTCCAAAAGAGAGATAACTTGCCCAACATGAAAAGGAGTGACCACTTTCAGAAAAAAAGGAAGCTTGGATCCTCAACACCAACCCATCTGGGGAGGTGATGGTATAAAGTGGGCTGACAGAAAGAGCCTGGGGCTTAAGGTCACATCTAGCCCATGTTATGGCGATGAGAAAGACTGTCTTCAAGTGACAACTGTACAGCTTCTCAAAAAAGATGTGCATCAAGAAGGTGAGGTCTAAGTTCAAATCACACTGAGGCATCACACAGGATTCTGGCTGAAACAAATGTTGCAGATCTTTCATAAATGTCATCATAACAGTTGATTTGAATAACAATGGCTGCTCCAGAAATCGCAAAACTGAATGAGCCGATAAGTAGCTCTAACAGTGCCCAAAAAAAGTCCTTGCTGGGCTAGCGACAGACCAAACAACAAAACGTCAGACAACTTTCTCTGTAATGGGTCTATCTGTTGGGAGCTGCACCATTCCACCAATGTGTCCCAAATTCTGACATACCTGGTGTTGTGGAAAGACACCTCACTGCCAAGATGACATCAATGACCTCAGATGTACGGGTTGAAGGAGGTCAAAAGTCATTGCTCAATCATGGAGATGCAAATTGTGCACGACCAGATGCAACACCCTGCTCTTCTGCTCCGTAAGAAGACCCTCCTGAAGCAGCAGCTTGATCAGAGGGCAGATGGTCTGCCCAGGAGTTCCGAGTACCGCACTCTCCTGGCCTAATCCGTTGCCACTAGGATGACTTGCGCTCTGTCATTTCTGATCTTCAGAACTCAGGGAAGGAGATGCAGAGGCAGGAAGGCATACAGGAGTCACGAGCTTCACTTTAGACAGAAAGCGTCTCAGAACGAGAGCTGCTTTGTAAACTTTAGCAAGCAAAAGTGCTGCCATTGCTCATTCTTGGCAGTGGTGAAAAGATCGAGCTAGGGTTCTCCTTATTGCTGGAAGACACCCTGAGCCACCTCCAGGGTCAGCTGCCATTTCTGATCCACCAGGTACCAAAGGTTGAGTTCATCCGTCCTAACGTTTAAAGATCCTGCCAGGTGGTTCACCACCAGAGGAGTCCCTTGGCAGTCCAGTTACGTCCAGAGGCACAGGGCATCCTGACACAGGGTCAAGGACCCCCCTACCTTGCTCTGCTTGTTGCAGTACCACATGGGAGTGCTGTTGTCTGTGAGTACTTGCACATGCCTTCCTTTGATGGGGAGTCGGAAGGTCTTCAATGCCAAGCGAATTCCCCTCAACTACGAAAAATTGATTTGGAGTTGAGTTTCTACCAGAGACTTCTGACCTCCACCTTTTCCAAATGGCCTGCCCGACCCCGCAGTGATGCATCCATTATCACCATCAGCTGTGGTTGGGAAAAGAAAGGGGGCCTGCCACTGACCCAATCTTTTGCAGTGTTCTCTGAAATCTGGATACAATCCAACTGATTTACCTGATGTTGTGCCCATTGAGATTTGAGTTCCCACTGCAAATCCTGCTTGTGCTACCTGGTGTGTTTGGCAGGCAGGATGCAGGAGCCCAACAACCCTCAGAGCCATCCATACTAAGATCCAGGACAAAGGCCGAAAAATAAGGATCAAAGCCTGAATGTTCTGGACTCTCCGCTCCGGAGGAAAGGCACAAAATCGTATTCTATACAGAATGGTTCCCATGAACATAAGCATCAGTGAAGGAGTCAGGTGTGATTTCGGCATGTTGATAGTGAAACCCAATGACAGAAGGTTTGCTGTCATCTGGAGGTGGTGGACGACTGCCTGAGGTGATCCCGCCTTCAGCAGCCAGTTGTGGTTGTAGAGGAAGACCGGTACCCCAGACGGTATGCTGCAACCAACTCACTGGTGAGTGCAAAGGGGAGCACGGTGAACTGAAAGTGCTCCTGGCGTACATGAACTGCAGGAGGCACCTGTGGGCTTGCAGGATGGGGATGTGGAAATAAGCATCCCACTATCCAGTCTACAGGATCTAGGGCTGACAAGACCCAGGTAGTGTGAGCATCCTAAATTTGCCCTTCTGCAGGAACGTATTGAGAGGCTGAAGATCTAAAATAGGACGAAGGTCTCTGTCCTTCTTCGGCACAAGAAAGTAGCAGGAGTAACATTCACTTCCCACTTCCGAGGCAAGAACCCTCCCTATGGCCCCCTTTGGTCAATAGAACTTACTGCTGCAAGATGGTCAGGTGGTCTTTCATCGGCGGCCTTGAAGGTGGTGGAAGGAGCGGCGGGGGAGAAAGAAAAGGAAGGGCAGAGCCCTGATGGACAATTTGGAGGACCCACTAGTCTGTCATGATGGCTTGCCACTCTTGGAGGGAATATTGGACTTTGCCTCCGACATGGTGGCTATATGCAGGAAAGGACTCTAAAGCAGTTTGCATTAACTGGAGGGGTGGAGGCTGAGCTGCACACTGTACCTGTTGTCCTCATTGTCTCTTAAAACCATGGCCTCTGCCACAGAAGGGCTGAAGAGCCTGCTGGGATGGAGGAGGCGTGGTGGCGAAAGGAGAACTCCCAAACAGAGCCACCGAAAGGGCAAACTTACTGATGGAATTGCCTACTGGGAGCAGAAAAGCGCCTAAGGAACATGCTGTGGCTCTTCTTTCCTTGAAATGTTTTAGGGAAAGTCCACTTTGTCGACCAAAAAGGTGGGACTTGTCAAACAGCATGTCCATTAAGGATGTCTGGACATCTCCAGAGAAGCCTATAGACCTCATCCAGGCATGGTGCCAAAGAGCCACACTGGTACCTGTGCCGAACTCGAACAATCAGGTGTGTCAAGTTCAGATCTAAATACACATTTTACCACATTATGGCTATCCGGAATGGCTTGGGTGAGGGACGCCTGAAGGTCATCCAGGACAACAGGTAAAATTTGTGTCACTGTGTCCCAAACTGTATGGAAGTAGTGACTAAGACAGCTGGCATTTACTGCTCCTAGAGCAAGGCTCATTGAGGAAAAATCCACTTACTAAAGGCTTTTATTCCTTACAACTCATGATCAGGCAGAGTCAGCAGTGGCTGCCCCTTGAGGGCCATCTAGCTTTCAAAGTTATGTGGATGGTAACTGCCAAGAGCAATTACCATCCACATAAGTTGCTTTTTGATCAAATATGGGCTTTAAGCCAATGCTGGGTGCTGCCCTCAACGCATGGCTGCCTCTCGTCCTTGCGGATATGAGTTAGGCAGCCAGGCACTCGAGACAGACACATGCTCTAGTGAGCATGTGCCACACAGCCAGCATTTAAAAAAAATTCCTAAGCAGGCTAAGAGCTGACCTAGCGCCAGCCGTGGCCTGCAATTTTGGGGGGTCTGAAGAGACCTCTCATCCATTCATGATGCGCAGCAGCATCATTTTCAGGCAGTCCCAGGCGTCCAGGGCGTATGCCCTGTATTCCTAGGACTGCCTGTCAAACACTTCACAGGTTGCAAGCAGCACCTCTGTGACGAGTTGGGAATGGTTGTTGCTTGATGCCTCTGAAGGGGTTGAGAGCATGTGACCTGACGTCACAGAGTTCCAGCTCAGAGTTGACACACAGAGATCATGCGCAGAGAAGTAGGCCGATGAATTCTAGGCAGGCATTTCAAAGAGAAGAAGGTAAGTTGAAATGCGTATCACTGGAATATCAAAGCTTATGTTAATGTATAGAGAAATGAATCGCAACAACGTGATATATAAGCATTATGCTGTGATATTCCAGTGACACGGGTTCCCTCTTTGAAATGCGTTCCCTCTTACCAATTTATGTACAAGCGCAGATTGTGACATCCGAAGAAGGGTTTGCAGGGCTCGCCAAATCCTGTACATTGTGCGATGGCTGCTCATGTATTTTTTAGTTACTGCAGCAAAGGGTTTCAAAGCCCGGATTAAATGTTAAAGTGTGCACAGACACTTGGGTTGCTTCACACAGTACTTTTCTTTCCCTTGGACTCATGTTAGGTCTTACACTTGTGTGGCCCGCTTATTTGGGAAGGCATCTGGTGCACGTGTCGCTCTTGCTCACTGTGAGAAATGAGCCCCAAATCCGGTGCTGCAACTGTTTTCAGATGTACTACATTTGAATGGTGCAGGAGAAGCTCAGGTCTTCAACACTAACTTATCCGGAAAGAATGTTGCATAAGTTGGGTTGACAGAAAGTACCTGAAGCTTGCTCACATGTCCAGCCAATGTTATCGCGATAAGAAAGACTGTCTCAAAATCAGAAGTCTGACGCAGCTCAAAAGGAGTGCACATCAAAAAAGTGACGACTAAGTTCAAGTCCCACTGTGGCATCATATAAGGTTTTAGTGAAAATAAATGGTACAAACCTTTCAAAAATCTCACCACAACAGGTGATTTAAATAAAGAGGGAAGATCTAACAACTGAAAAAAGGATGCAAGAGCCTATAAGTAGCCCTTAACAACTCTTTGGGGGCCAGGGACAGAACAAATAACAAAACTTCAGATCACTCTGCTTGTAATGGGTCAATTTGTCGGTTGCCGCACAAATTCACAAATATGTCCCAACAAGTGGAGTACACAAATTTTGTGGAAGGGCGCCTCACCACCAAAATGACATCAATGATCTTGGGTGGAAGATCGAAGGAGGTAAACTGCCGCCGCTAAACATCCAAGCTTGGAGATGCAAATTGGGCAGGCCCAGGTGCAGTCCTGCCATGCTGCTGATGCAGCAGGTTCTCCTGATGCAGCAGATTGATTGGAGGACAGCTTCTAATGCCCAGGAGTTCAGGGTGCCACACCTTCCAGGCCCAATCAGTGCCACTAAGATAACTTGAGCCCATTGCTCCTGATCTTACCTCTGGGTAGGAGAAGTAGCAGCAGGAAGGCATACAGGAGACCTAAGCTCCACTGAGGAAGGAAAGAAGGAGAGAGAGAAGCCTTAGACAATTCAATGCGCAAAAGTGCTGGTATCGTGTATACTCTGCAGTGGCAAAAAGATTGAGCCAAATTTCTCCACACTGCTGGACGATGCCCAGTTCCACCTCCAGATGAAACTGCTATTTGTGATCTGTTAATTGTCGGCGGATGAGTTTGTACGCCCTGCCGTTTAGAGATTTCTCCAGGTGGTTTATCACCAGAGAAATCCCTTGGCTGTTCAGCCACTTCCAGAGGCACAGAGCCTCCTCACACAAGCTTCAAGACCCCACCCGCCCTGCTTGCTTCAGCACCAGATGGAGGTTGTGTCATCTGTGAACACCAGCCTTCCTCTGATGATGGGCAGAAAGACGTTCAATGCCAAGCGAACCGCCCACAACTCCAACAAATTGTTGTAGAGTTGAGTCTCTGCTGGAGACCAGAGGCCTCTGAACTGCATATTTCCCAGATGGCCTCCACAACCCAGTAGTGATGCATCAATGGCCACCATCAGCTCTGGGTGGGGTAAGGAGAGGGTCTGCCCATGACCCAATTGCCATACAGCAGAACCACAGCAGCTCTTTTGAAGTCCCTTTCAAAATCTGCATACAATCCAACAGACTTCCGTGATGTAATGCCAAATGGAATTTGAGGTCCCATGCAGAGCCCGCGTGTGCCACCTGGTATGTTTGGCCAGCAAGATGCATGTAGCTAACAATCCCCAGTTCCTCAGAGCCATCTGCACTGAGATCAAGGATTGAGGCTGAAACATCGGGATCAAAGCTTGAATGTACTGCACTCTCCGTTCAGGGGAAAAAGGCACAAAACTGTACAGCATTCAGAATAGCTCAGATGAATGGAAGCATCTGTGAAGGAGTAAAGTGTGACTTCGGCATGTTGATAGTGAACCGCAAATATGTTAGGAAGGTTCACAGTTTTCAGGAGGTGGTTAATGACAGCCTGGGGTGAGCCTGTCTTCAGAAGCTAGTTGTTGAGGTATGGGAAGACTGGTCTCACCAACATTTGAAGAGGAACTGCGACTACCAGGATTACTTTTGTGAACCCCTGAGGGGCACTGGTTAGGCCATAAGGGAGCACTGTGAATTGAAAATGGCCTGCCCTACTATGAACCACGGATAGCACCTGTGGGCCTGCAGGATGGGAATATGGAAATAAGGGTCCTGCAAGTCCAAAGCCAGCATCTAGCCTCTGGGGTCTAGGGAAGACAAGATCTGGGCTAGTGAGAGTATCTTGAATTTGTCTTTTCTCATGAAGCCATAGAGAGGCAAAGATCCGAAATGCAACAAAGGCCTCTATCCTCCATCTGCACAAGGAAGTAGCGGGAGTAACACTTAGTTCCTACTCAAAGGCTGGAACCTTCTCGACTCTATGGCCCCTCTGGCCAAAAGGGCCTGTACTTCTTCCTGCAAGACTGACCTTTGTCTGTTGCACTGATGGTGGTGTAAGGTGCAGAAAGAAATGGGAGGACGTCGCCCGATAGGCAATTTGGAGGCCCCACTTGTCTGAAGTGATGACCTGCCACCTGTGGAGGAAATATCAGGTCCTGCCTCAGAAAGGGTGGCTGTTTGCTGTCAAGGACATACTAAAGAGGTTTTGCGGCTGCGAATGCTGGAGGGGCGCTGGCCAGAGCTGAATGTGGTCCCTGATGTCTTATGCAATGTGTCTGAGAACCACAACCTTGGCCACAAAAGGTTTGGTAGGCCAACTGCGCAGGAGGAGGGATTGGTGAAATTGAAAACCCCAATACTAGCCACGAAGAGGGCGAAATTGTTGGTGGAACAGTCAGGGAGAGCAGAAAGACCCAACTAATGTGCTGTGACTCCACTGTTCAACTGTTCCAGGGCAGTGTACACTTTTCCACCAAAGAGGCAAAAGCCATCAAACAGTATGTGCATCAGGGATGCTTGAACATCCACAGAGAAGCCCGTAGACATCATCCAGGTCTGATGTCGAAATGCCACACTGGTGTCCATTACTTGGCCCAAGAAGCAGGTCATGTCCAAGCCAGAATGTATTACGAATTTCCGTACATTGTGACCATCCTGGATAACTTGAGTAATGGACACCCTAAAGTCGTCAAGAACAGCTGGTGTCCCAAAGAGCATGGATGTAGCTGACGGGAAGACGGCTGATCTCAGAGCAAGGCTCAGAGAGGAGAAAATTTGCTTGCCTATTGTCACTATCCATTTTGAGTACTATGATCAGACAAGTGGTGGGGAAGACATTGGGGTTTACTTTGCTGGTGGCTGCCTGTAAAACCAAACTCTATGGTGTCAGATGTTGTATAAGAAAGGCTGGCTCGCCCTGTGCAGGATGATGCGGACGAGCAACCTGCTTGTTAACAGGAGGACCTGAACATGGGTTCACCCAAGGGCCAAAAATGGTGTCCTTAACGCACAAGTTACTAACTTGTGTAACGATATATCTGTAAGAGACAGTAGTTAGTGACAGATTCCTTACCTTAGACTATCCCAGGCGTCAGGCTGGATCCGGAAAGTTTTGAGTAGAGGTACCCCTGCGCGTCGGTAGGTGGCGTCGTGCGGCTCCGCGTCCGTCGTTGGCGTCGTGATCGCCGGGATGACATCGCGGCCAGTACTTAGACGCCGCCCATGCGCGCTGGCGTCAGTTCTGTACATGACTTTCCGCGCCAGAAACGCAGAGCCATGCAAGAAACTGACACTGGTGACTGAAAACTAGGGCCCTGGAAGGGATGTCCTTAACCCTAGAAATCAGTTCGCAGAACGGGGAGGATGGGTGGGGCGGTAAGGAATCTGTCACTAACTACTGTCTCTTACAGATATATTGTTACACAAGTTAGTAACTTGTGCATCTGAAAGAGACACGTTAGTGACAGATTCCTTACCTTAGAATAGATACCCCAGCAATACCAACCCCGGTGGTGGGTCTGCGAACAAAGATCAGACGAGGAAGTCTCGGAGAACAGAGCGGCCAAAAAAGCCATCTCTCCGGACTTGGCTGTCAAGGCAGTAATGCTTGGTAAACGTGTGCAGCGAGGCCCACGTAGCTGCCTGACAAATGTCCTGCAATGGGACACCACGTCCCAAAACCGTGGTGGCGGCTGTCGCCCTGGTGGAATGGGCACGTTGCCCAACAGGGGGCTCCTTCTTAGCCAAAGAATAGCAGGCTTTGATACACAAGACAACCCAGCGGGAGATGGTCCGCTTGTGTACCGCCCGACCTTTTTTGGCGCTCACGTAGCCAACAAAGAGCTGGTCGTCCACCCGGAACTGTTGTGTGCGGTTCAAATAGAAAGAAATCGCACGTTTTGGGTCCAGACGGTGGAGCCTCTCTTCCTCTCTGGAAGGATGCGGAGGCGGAAAGAAGGTGGGCAAAGTGATGGTCTGCCCAATGTGGAAGGCAGTAACCACCTTTGGCAAGAAGGACGGATGCGTCCTAAGAACAACCTTGTCTGGATGGACAGACAGAAAGGGGGCTTGCAAGAAAGAGCCTGGAGCTCACTCACCCGCCGAGCGGAGGTGATAGCCACCAGAAAGGCTGTCTTCAGAGTGAGAAGACGAAGAGGACAGTTATGGAGAGGCTCAAAGGGAGCGCACATTAAAAAGGTAAGAACCAAGTTCAAGTCCCACTGAGGCATCACAAACGGAACAGGAGGGAAAAGGTGTGTAATGCCTTTAAGAAACCTGTTAACAACAGGGGACTTGAAAAGGGAGGGCTGATCAGGAAGCCTGAGGAAGGCCGAGATTGCACAAAGGTAGCCCTTGATGGTACCCAGGGCAGAACCCTGTTGGGCCAGAGAAAGAAGGAACAGTAGAACCTCAGAAAGAGGGGCAGAAAGGGGATTCACAGCCTTTGCTGTGCACCATGCCACAAACTTGTTCCACCTGCAGGCGTATACCATCTTAGTAGAGGGACACCTGGGCTGCCAGAATCACATCACAAACTTCGGGAGGCAAGTCGAAAGGAATCAACTGCCGCCGCTCAATCTCCATGCAAGGAGGTGGAGACTGGACAGGTTCGGGTGGAGGACCGTCCCCTGCTGCTGCGACAGAAGATCCTCCCGAAGAGGCAGACGGATCGGGGGATCGATGCTCATACTGAGTAGCTCGGGATACCAAACTCTTCGAGCCCAGTCCGGAGCCACAAAAATGACTTGGGCCCGGTCGCGCCGAATCTTCTTCAACACTCTGGGTAGAAGTGGTATAGGCGGAAAGGCGTACAACAGACCGCAACTCCACTCGCGACGAAAAGCGTCGCCGAGCGAGTGCCGCCTTGGAAATTCCAGCGCGCAGAATTGCTGACTTTGTGCGTTCTCTTCGGTGGCGAATAGATCTAACCAAGGCTCTCCCCACCGTAGAAAGAGTCCTTGCGTCACCTCCGAGTGAAGACGCCATTCGTGATCCATCATGCACCTGCGGCTGAGTTCGTCCGCCCTGGCGTTCAGGGAACCTGCCAGGTGTTGAACCATCAGGAATATGCCCTGATGTTCCAGCCATGTCCAGAGACGCAGAGCCTCCTGACAAAGGGTCCACGACCCCACCCCGCCTTGTTTGTTGCAGTACCACATGGCGGTGGTGTTGTCTGTGAACACCTGCACTACCTTCCCCTTGACAGAGGGAAGGAATGCCTTCAGTGCAAGTCGGATCGCCCGGAGCTCCAGAAGGTTGATATGGAGCCGGGACTCCGCCGGAGACCAGAGGCCTCTGATCTCCGCCTCTCCCATGTGACCGCCCCATCCCAGAAGGGACGCATCCCTCACAACTGTGTGCTCTGGCTGGGGAAGGGAGAGGGATCTGCCCGTGACCCATTGCCGGTTCGAGAGCCACCACTGCAACTGTTGTGCAGTTCCCTCCGAGATCTGGACGTAATCGGACAGGTTCCCCTGATGCTGCGCCCACTGGAACTTCAGGTCCCACTGCAGAGCCCGCATATGCCATCTGGCATGATCGACCAGGAGGATGCAGGAGGCCATGAGGCCCAGCAACCTCAGGGTCATCCGTACCGAAACCCAGGATAGAGGCTGAAAGATCGGAATCATAGCCCGAATATCCTGGACTCGCCGTTCGGGAGGATAGGCCCGAAACTGCGTTGTGTCCAGAACCGCTCCGATGAAAAGGAGCTGTGGAGAAGGAACCAGGTGCGACTTCGGCACATTGATGGAGAACCATAGCGAGTGCAGGAGTCCGGCCGTAGTCTGGAGGTGGGAGACGACTGCCTGGGACGAGCCCGCCTTCAACAACCAGTCGTCGAGGTAGGGGAAGACTGGAACCCCTGACCGGCGCAGATGAGCTGCGACCACCGCTATCACTTTCGTGAACACCCGAGGGGCGCTGGTAAGGCCAAAGGGAAGCACGGTGAACTGAAAGTGCTCGAGGCCTACCGTGAACCGCAGCTAACGCCGGTGGGCCGGCAGGACGGGGATGTGAAAATATGCGTCCTGCAAGTCCAACGCTACCATCCAGTCTCCAGGGTCGAGGGCAGTCAAGACCTGAGCTAGGGTGAGCATCTTGAACTTCTCCTTCCGGAGGAAGCGATTGACGTTCCGGAGGTCCAAGATAGGACGCATGTCCTCCTTGTCCTTTTTGGGCACCAGAAAGTAGTGGGAATAACAACCACGCCCTACTTCTGGGGTCGGAACGCGCTCGATGGCCCCCTTGGCCAAGAGGGCCGCAACTTCTGTCGAAGAAGTGCCAAATGGTCCCCCGACATGCGGTGGTGCTGAGGTGGCATGGCTGGAGGGGCAGTCTCGAAGGGGAGGGAGTAGCCCCTTCGGACAATGTCCAAAACCCACCTGTCCGATGTGATGGTGCACCAGTGGGGAAGGTGATGGCGAACCCTGCCCCCCACTGGCGTGCTGTGGACTGGAAAGGACGGACTAGGAGGGTTTGGAGGCCGCGGACGGGGCGGAGGTGGTGGCCTGACCCGCTCGCTGGTTACCCGACCCGCCTCGGCGGGAGCCACGTCCTCTGCCGCGCGAAGGTGTTTGCTGCGCGGGCCGGTGGCTGGGCAGTGGACGTGACTGGGCGCCCCTTCCGTGGCCACGAAAGGGGCGAAAAGCAGACTGCTGCGGAGGGCGCAAGGCGGAGAGGCCCAAGGACTTGGCCGTAGCCCGCGAGTCCTTAAAGCGCTCAAGCGCACTGTCTGCCTTATTGCCAAAAAGGCGGTTACCATCAAAGGGCATGTCCATAAGAGTGTTTTGGACATCGCCCGAGAAACCAGTGGTCCTCAGCCAGGCGTGATGGCGAAGCGCCACTGTCGTAGCAAGCGATCTGCCTAGCGAGCCAGCTGTATCTAGGCCACATCTGATGGTGAACTTCGCTGCATCTCTCCCTTCCGCAACAGCACGGAAGAGAAGTGCCTGGATCTCCTCAGGACACTTGGGCAGCACTTGCGCCACCGAATCCCACAGAGAGTGGGAGTAACGGCCCAAAAGGCAAGCGGTGTTCACGGACCGCAAGCCAGCACTGGAGGAAGAAAAAGCCTTCTTCCCAAATTGGTCCAGTTTTTTGGATTCCCTATCCGGCGGAGCGGTAGGGAAGGCGCTCTGGGAGGCAGAGGCTTGGACAACCAAGCTCTCGGGGGTGGGGTGTTGAGAGAGAAACAGAGGGTCGCACGGGGCCGGGCGATGGCGTCGGGCTACGTTCCCGTCCACAGGAGCCCCTGTGGTGGGCCTGGACCAGGTGCCCAAAAGAACGTCCGAAAGTGCATCGTTGAACGGCAGCAGTGGCTCCGAAGAGGTAGCCGCCAGCTGAAGCACTTCCTTCAGGAGGTTAGTCCTGACAGCCACCGTAGGGAGCTCAAGGCGCAGGGCCTCGGCCGCCCTACGCAACACCGTTGCATAGCTTGCTCCCTCCTCCGTAGCCACGGAAGGAGGTGACAGCATGCCAAGGTCAGGAGAGGTGTCCAGACCACTGGCATGCCCCAGTTCCTCAGCCCAGTCCTGATAAGGCTCACATTGAGCTGTGAGAGGGTCTTCCGACCCCTCCCAGTCCTTCTCGTCCTCCAAAACAGGTGAAAAGTAAGGCGGAGGGACACAAGGAACAAAAGGTTCCATCGGCGTCGGAATCGGCGTCGAGCGACGTGGATGCGGCTCCGTGTCCGGTGAGAACCTGGGGACGGCGCCGTCCGGGGCCTCGGACGGCGCCGTGAACGGTACCGGTGAGGTCGGAGCCGGTGGAGGTGTCGTTAGGTCGACCGGGATCCACGCCTGGATCCGAGGGGGTCCTGCGGCGCCGGAGCCGCCGGAGACACCAAGGCCGGAGCCGCCGGTGGTGCTGAAGGTGGACTCCCACTGGGCCCGCGGGGCCGAAACGCGCACCGGGGGAACCCTTCGGCCCGAAGAGGCGGGCCATGGCCGACAGGAACTCCTGTATCTCGGCCGGAGTCGACGTCGGACCCGGAGTAGGCGGGTAGGCCGGCGTCGGCTGCGCGGGCACCCCCGGAGCCGCGGGGGCGGCACCGTCTGGACCCTCGGCCGGGTCGCGAGACCGGCGAGGGGAGGTCTTAGAGCGACGCTTCTTAGACCTCTTGTGCTTCGCCTTACCTGAGGACGAAGACTTTGACCCCGACGAATGACGACGGCTCCGCGACCGGCCCCTCGACCTCTCACGGGACCGGGACCTCGAGCGGCGCGGAGCCGAGTGCCGGGCCTCGAGGAGCTTTTGAGACCGCTCTCGCAAAGCCTTCGGAGCGAGGGACCGACACTCGGGGCACGACTGGGGGTCGTGGCCGTGCCCCAGGCAGAAGAGACACTCGCGGTGCGGATCCGTAATCGACATCATGCGATTACAGACCTCGCATGGCTTGAAGCCGGGCATCCCTACTGACACCTTTGGAGTCGAAACGACTCGAAAAACTTGGACAAAAAGTCTCAAAAATATTCAGTCAAAAAATGACTGGGGCACTGCTCAATCCGGATCTGCGCTTACTGGCGCGGAAAAAGAAAGAACTGACGCCAGCACGCATGGGCGGCGTCTAAGTACTGACCGCGACATCATCCCGGCGATCACGACGCCGACGACGGACGCGGAGCCGCACGACGCCGCCACCGACGCGCAGGGGTACTGCTACGCAAAACTTTCCGGATCCAGCCTGACGCCTGGGGATATTCTAAGGTAAGGAATCTGTCACTAACGTGTCTCTTTCAGATAGCCTTGTTGAACTTCAGGCAGTAGAGGTTCTGTAGGGGCCTGACTTTGCTGAAGTGCATAAGTTGAAAGATTAGTCTTGGCCTCAATAATGGGGAACTGTAAGACTTCTGCTGCAATCTGCACAACAACTATGAAGAAGGCGCTTTTCTCCGTAGCAGGACCAGGGAGGGATAAAAAGCCAGTATCTGGGAAAGTATCCAGACCACTGGCATCTTGGAGTTCTTCATACCAGCTATACTCATCATATTGTGGGATATAAATATCCCCAACATCATAATTGTCATAGTTCAAGGAAATGCCAAAAAGGTTGTGTAAAATTTGAGCCTATGGGGAAAGTGTCAGAATCAAAGGGATTGCCTGTTGGCTGCGTGCAGTTGGCACCCGGGCACAACCTTGGCCAAGGTAGATTCTGATTCGGATAGTACAATGATCTGTAAATCATACTCCAGCAGTGGCGCAAACAGAACCAGATGAAGGTTCAAGGGGCATAGACTGAGCTGAAGGCAGACACGCTAGCGGAAGTATGACTGGAAGCCCCTGTGGATCCTTAGGCCCCGAAGACATATCAGAGGGAGCTGGTAAAGTGCTGAAAATGCACAGCATGGCCTCTCTGATGCAACATTGCCGATGAAACCGGAAACTTGGGGTGCACCAGGACTAGACTCCAAATCGGATCTGAATGACATCAGGGTGTGAGGCAAGAAGGCATGTTGACGCAGTTGTGCCCTTTCTGGATGACGTCACATGTGAGACCACAGAGGCCCACCTGAAACCAATTATCTCACAGACTTGAATGATGTTACTCTGTTATAAAAGAGGGAGTAGGTATAATTTGGGACATATTAATATTAGTGCATTTAAACTCCGGAGGGTCTCAAGGTGCTGGAGTTGCTAGCTGCTTTGCGGAGAAATCAGTGAAAAACGAGGCAAAAGCAGGAGAAAGCATTCAGAAAAACGGAGGAGAGGAAGGAGAAATCAGTGAAAAATGAGGCAAAAGCAGGAGAAAGCCCTCAGAAAAACAGGGGGAGGAAGAAGAAAGCAGTAAAAAACGAGGGAAAAGCATGAGAAGCACTCAGAAAAACAGGGGGAAGGAAGGAGAAAGCAGTGAAAAACAAGGCAAAAGCAGGAGAAAAAGCTCAGAAAAACAGAGGAGAGGAAGGACATAGCAGTAAAAAAACGAGGGAAAAGGAGAGGAGGAGAAAGCACTCAGAAAAACGGGGATGAAGCAGAGCGGTGCAGCAGTATGTGAGAGTTTGGCCTGGGGCAATATTCAAAACAGATGTGTGACTAACATGCAGACGTGTCTCTGCAAAGATCCCAGCTGAGTTTCTGATTGATCCTTAAAACTATTTCCAGTGTACATGGCTGATCTGTGTGCTGTGATGGGAGCCTCTGGTGATCAGTAGGGCAGTCTGAAGAAGGGCATCTAACATTGCCTCTCTGCGGTTGTGATGTGTAACCAAAGACTGGCACACCTTTTGAAGCAGCTAGAATGATGAGGAAATGCTACATATAGAAATGGTTTGAGCTGCCCTGCAGGGTTCTCCTGTCAAAAAAGTGATTGGACAAGGGTTAGAAGGAGTGTATCTCTAGGGGAGGCTCTAGTCAATAGGGAGCCTGGATGAAGGAGATGAAGACTGGATCTGTACACATGAATTGCTGTGAGATGGTACTGGTAACTCACAGTTTGGTCAGAGGAGGATCCTGGCTTACAGCAGTGCTTCACAAAAGCTCACCCTCAATCTGAAGCAGAAAAGTTAGGGGATAAGTAGTTGTGGGTGGAGGCACCAGTCACGGGTTGGGTAGAAACTCATCTCATGGTCATTTTAAAGAGTACACCAAACGAAATCAGTATTAGAGTGCATAAAAGGAGCAACCAAGAAATGGAGAGCAAAAAGAGCAGGGAGTCTTCCACACTCAAAAGAATGTCTGTCCCTGGTCTGTTTGGAGAGTGAATGGGAGGCCCACGCCATGGACCATGGACCATGTCGACAGGTATCTGCCAGACTGCAACACATGTCTGAGAATGTTCAGAGGGCTGAACTGGAGGATGCTCAGGGGCTGGGGAAGCAGTAAATGTGGGAAGTCCTTTTCTTACACTTGGGAATGTCTGAGACTGAGGTTCCTCAAGTACCCATAGGAAAAGAAAACTGAATTTGGACAGGTGTGACTTAACACCGACAGCTGGGTGGAGGTAGTTACCCAACACTGGTACAAAGGTAAACCTGAGACACACAAAGATTGCTCCCAAACTAAAACTCTGTGGGTGCGAAATTTACTCATAAAAACACTGGTGAGCAGGAGAACCTCATATTAAGACGTTCTATGACATCCAACAGGAAGGAAAGGATCCGCTGCAGACGCTGGCACTGAACTGAGACATTTTCTAGACTGTGTAGACACCAAAACCAGGAATAAGGGTGCTGGTCTTCAGGTGCAGTGGGTACATGGCCTTAATTCACAGAATGCCTAATGCTGTGCAGCTTGGCTACACATTTTTGACGTGGATGGCCTATAAAATTATGCAGGCATTTTGTTTTATTTTAGTTACTGTTGCAAGTTGGATCAGTAACTAAAAAGAAAGAAAAAAAAAGGGAAGGGATGTGGAAGCACAACAGGGGATGTAGGTGGTGGAGGTGAAAGCACCATGGGGGGATGGAAACTACACTAGAGGGGCAGAGAAGCACATGGTGAGACAAAGCAACAGGGAGTTTGGGAGAAGCAACAACGGGGACAGAAACAACACAGGAGGGACAGAGAAGCACACAGAGCAACATGGACACGAGGGGGCGGAAAAGCACACAGCGAGCCACAGTAACATAGAGATGGGGCAAAGAAACACATAAGGGAGACAGCTGGAAAACACACCCTCTTGTAGAGTGCATGACTAAAAATAAAAAAGTAGCACCAAAAAAACAAGCAGTGTAAAGAGACAGTAATGCTTTCATGCTCCAGGGGAGGGACAAACTCACGACTGGGGAAGCAAAGCCCACACAAGCCATCAAATAAGAAGCAAGCAAATGGGAGTGACCATGAGCCCAACCAATGGTAAACAATAGGTGGGCCCTAAGCCTAGCTGTAAGCTAACAAAATATCTTGCAAGAGACAGAGAATGCACTGTCTTAGGTGAGGCCTAAAAAGTAGTACAAGTCCTCCAATCAAAAGGATGGTAAAAATGCCTTTTGTTTTTGCCCCAATTAGAGGGACCAAAACAAGAAGAGGACAGAAAGCTAATGAATAATAAACACGCAAATGAGATTCACAAGAAAATCAACCAAAAATAAGCACTCAGCAGTCCCCAAACCCACTCAAGTATCAGTATTGTACACAAAAGGTCTTTCAGCAACATACAACTAAAGATGCCTATAAGCAAGAGCTAAAAGTGAAGTAGATGGGATTTCATCTTACATGATTTCAGTGTTGTTTCTAAAACCAATGGATATTTGTATACTAAAGAATCCCAATCTTACTACAAAAAATATGAAAAGCAGACAAATCTATAAAAGGACAATTGCTGGAGATTGTTCCCAAACATTGGGTCCATTGACTTTGCAGCATGTTTGGCTATTGAAGACAGACTGAAAAAGGCAACCTGTATTGGTGAAGCCAAATGGCCAACAAACCCATGGGACCAGTGGTGTATTGTGATTTGCTGGCTGTAAGAACCAAAGTAGAAGCCACAGAGTGCACCATACACTCCTATATGTTTGAGAGACGGATGAGGCACATTACTGGACCAGTGGTGCACCTGGTTTTAGTGATTTGGTGTTAAGCTTGGCATAGCATGAAAAAATGCTAAAAGCTACCACTACTCGATCTCTACCTTTTCAGCCCAGACGCTGTCCAGTTTTTACCCAGTGTGAGAATTTCAGGTGGGCAAAAAAAATAAAAAAAAAAATAAGGAGGGAGGATATTTTCTGAACAGCACAGGCTTCACTGGTCACTAGACAATACCAGCACATATATTTGAACGTCTCTAGTATTGCCTCAGAGAATCACTGTACATCTCCCAAATGAAATAGATTTTTCTCCAGCCCAACCAGCCTGTCGGAGCACCTTTGCCTTCTGAAGCCATACAGGGGACCTTAGTAAAATACTATTTTTCCATCAATTGCATTTAAAGTACTTAGCAAATGGTTAAGGTATTTACATCTGACAGACTCTTTTTTATTTTTCCTATTTTTGTTTCATATTTAGCCCAAACATTTAAGGGATTGTCACCGTTTTGAAGAATGTTCCCTTTACAATCTCTATCATTCTTTTCGATTTGTTTTCAGGTAAGTAGTTGCTAAAATAGTACAGAATGGAGGCATGAGTGACATATGATATGGGGCCACCTGGCAGCTATTGACTGGGTAACAGTAAACTATAGTAGATATTGTGCAAGATTCTACTGTGAATGTAGAGGAGCTCTTAGAAAAAGATTCAAGAAAATGCAACAAATAATGACAGTGAAACGTTAATATGAGTAATAAAACAAACACTAAGTAGGTTTTGTTCTTCAAAAACTACACTTGTATTCCTATTTCTCATTAAGACCAGTTCTTTCAATTACATATTAAGTCAGTGAGCATCAATTTATTTACCTTTAAAAACATCACTTGCTTCTTGGTATGAACTTCTTTATGGATAACATACCTTCAATTGCAACTTAAATCACCATGTCTGACATCTGGCCGTCACTTCCCCAACTCCAGCAGAGCTATTATTTTTCTTCTATTCATTTGCTTGAATTATTCCCTATAATCGGGCTGGGATTCCATGGTACATTTCCAGTAATAGCAGTCTGTACATGCAGTGCAATAAATAGCAACACTAAGAGTAGCACATCCACCTCATTATGCTGATCCCAACACCAGGCAATGAGAAGTATGTTCCCTGAATTCCACTATCTAATAAACCTCAGATTTAAGTGTGTAGGTAAAGATAAGCCCCGCTTAGTAATAGGTCAGAAGGGATGGTTGAATGGGAATCTACCAATGCTATTATCATTGCAAAACTAAGTACAGCAATAGAGTTTTCCTAGATTTGCATGCTTAAATGAAAATCAAGATCAACAAGCAGCATATTTCCAAAGAGGTGGGAAGAGTTCACCTTATTGAAAGAAACGTACCAGTACCATTCATCCCACTATAGATGTGTTTCGGGCCTCAAGAGCCAGGCCATCATCAGTGGCACAGATATGGATGGTCTGTCAGCCAGTGGCTCTGTAGTTATCTTAGAGAACATGCCTGTCTTTGCCAATACCCCTGGTATAGAGAGAGCAGTTATTTGTACCAAAAGAGGCATGCGTGCAACTAGCCATCTTCCAATGCCCGTTTGCAAACAAGATATCATTTGTTGGAATGCTCAAAGGCCACAAACAATTAATCCATGGCTCTGAAAGATGTATCCAAATAAAACTTTGAACACCTCTGGTTGTCAAGAAAATTTAATGCCTACTCCACTAACTGCAAAGAATTTGGATACAGTACGAGACAACCGGCTAATTTAGGTGCACATCAGTTGGTGTTTTAGGGATAAACTTCAAGCTAGTGCTTAATTTGAGCTAGTGGCTTCCGGTGCTCAGTATCAGCATTTAATCCTCAACACCAGGCGCTTTTCATGAGCACCAGTTAAGGACACATTAATGTATGGGGAGATTAAGTGATTTGCCCAGAATCACAGGATGGTGCGATGACGCAGAGATTCAACCCTGGTTCCCCAGCTCCGAAGTCGGCAGCTCTGGCTAACAGGAGAAATGGGCTGATGTATGCTGCCTCCCGACAAGTGCCCCTGCACTTATTTTGTACAAATTAACCACTGCTTCAAGTGTACTTTAGAATGACCATGTCTTTGGTCAAGCCTACATAGGCTTCTTTAACAAAGAAACCTGCATTTGCTGACATGTTTAGCTGGCTTGACTGCAAGCAACAAAGCTTTGGGACAGGATCAAGATGAGGACCTATGAATTCCAAGATGAGGACCTATGAATTTTGTAAAACAGCTTATAGTTTGTAAGCTCGTGACAACTTTGTTACTTGTGGGTATGGATAGAAATATCCCCTCAAACTCCTTAATGAAGCAAAGGAGAAAGAAGAGATTGTATTCCTGGTTGAGATGGTCGCCTTAGAAATTTGTAATGTTCTATATCTCAAACCACCTTTAGAAAGACCTTGTAATTAGGGTACATTCTGATGAATTTCTGCATCCCATGGGATTTTAACTTCCAGTATGAAAACATGAAGGATACTTACAGCATTACTTTTAGAGAGAACTTGAGACCCTGGGCCCATTAAAAAAATATAAGGCCCTACTCATACAACACGACATATCATTGACCTCACTTTTTCCAATTTTGATGTTGTCGTGGTAGAAATCCCCTGGACTTGCCAGGGCAAGCCACTAATTTCTTAATATCTCGTCTGCTCTGAGTTGCAGACGTCTTAATGCTCCACTTAAAACCTTGTAGTACTTGATCCGGAATTCTGAAACATCATAAATACTAATTTGACTAAAGATATCCACTTACCACCATGTAGATTAGCATTTAACATCCACATGGTGGCCCTCTGTTTATTGCTGCCGTTATTGAGGCCCTAGACACTATAGCTCCATGGAAAGCTTGCAAATCAGCAAGAGATCTCCTGCCGTTAAATGGTACACCCCATTCCACTATCTGCTCCCAAGCCATCTCTGTATCTCAAGTACTGCGTAGCACCATTTTCTCCAGTGGTAAAATCAGAAACATGTACACTGATTTTGCTACGCACCCACTACCCCCCCCCCCTCCCCTTAACTCGCTCACCTCCATAGGTCTCCCAATCCCAATGCAATTTGCTCCCTGTGGCGGTTTCAGCAGTTTAGTATGCCAGAGGTGGAGACTGTGATGTGTGTGATAAGCTCAGGATCCCCTGATGACCTCTGCCCCTCATAAATAAATTCTGCTAACACCATTGTGATCAGAGCCCTTCTAAGAGATCCGTTTAATATGTTCCTTTCTGATGCAGACAAACCACCAGCTTGGAAACTAAGGTTCTCCCCTTACTACCAGCCCATATCACTACTTCAATATCCAGTTGTAGTCCTGGAAAACATATTCCAGTCCTGTTTACATCCCATCTAGTGTAATAACCTTTTAGATCCATCTCTGTACAGCTTCAGAGTTTGCCACAGGCTTGAAACTGCTTTGCCTCCCTCCACATGTGTTCTCTAAGGCAGTGCTTCTCAAACGTTTCAGAAACACAACCTAATCTTTAGATTAGCAAATTTTCATGATCCACCTAACTTTAATGGACATGGAGAAGGGTGGACGGGGGCAGGGGGGTTTAACGTAACTAAAGCATCATAAGGTAGTGCACTGTCATTTACAGACAGCACATTTTCCATTGCAATTGCCATCAAAGTTGTACAGACATGCAGTTTAACTGATAAAACTATATTACACACAAATGATAATGTGTGGGGATCGGGTTTCACTATTTATCAGTTGTGCATCACCAAGCAAAGTGTTTTGATCCTATTAAAATCGTTGCTTCCATCACACTTCAGAATTACAAAAAATGTGGTCAATTTTTGCTTTCCAACTGCTGAACGTGTATAGTTCATTTACATGGATTTACATTTGTTGTGTGAAAATGATATCCTACAGCTTTTCCTTTCACACTCCCCAGCAACATTGTCACACAATTCCCTTTACTTTTCTTTCCCTGACTGCAGAGTCAGAGGAGTTTGTAAACCCCAATCCCACTGTTAAAATTATAAGCAGCAATTTGTCAATAGACATAGCCTGACATTTGACTTCTGTCTTTGAAATGCAGCAAATGTGACAAGATAAATGCAGAATTTAAAGGCATCTTTATTTATTGCTTAGACTTCAAGCCCTACAGTTTGGGAAACAATGCTCTAAGGCAAGCTGATGTGGGTCAAGGCGGAGCCTGGCTAAGGACCATGCAAGCCAGGCTCTTTCTGAACTTTTGAAGAATCCCTGGAATCAGATGAGTCAGAGTAAATGCATACAAGAACACTCACATCCAATCCAGCATCAGGGCATCCTTTAGGAATACAGGATTTCCTCCAGGGATCAAGAGTTATTGCTTAGCCAGGAAGCATTATGTGTTAAGGTAGAGACAAATGCATCTATGGTGGAAGACCCATGGCCTCAAATAGGGGTCCAAGGACTTCCGCAGAATCTATCACTGATGTCGCGACCAGAGGGGCCTATTTAAGCAGTCCACTTTGGTGCTGTTGTTTTCCAGCAAAAACACCATTCACACAGAGCCACGTGAGCTACCAGAGTTATAGACAGCGGGTGTCCCCTTGCTTCTTTGCTATAAGGGAAGAATAACATTTTTCCCTTCAAATGGGAGACTATTCACTTCCTTTGAAACTTGCAGGGTTAAGGTCAAAGGACATAAGCCATGTCTGCTGAGGCATGGACAAACCGAAGGTTTATTGTTCTGGTCGCTATCGATAAGATTACTGGACATCAACAGGTTCTGTTTTGTCCTTTCCATGCCCAGGTTTATCATGAACTATGCTCTTTGGGACATAGTCTCGGAGCAAGGAGGTGTACCAGTGCAAAGGCTCACAAGCGGCTACAACAGCATTGGCATTAGTTTGCCACAGAGAGAGACCACCAGACTGGTACATTTTCTACCCATGTACCTCAAGATTCTTGGCATCCATGTCTACGTGAGAGATTGTTGCTCTGTCCTTTAAGGAGGCTGACATCTCCAAAACAGACCAATCTGTGAGGTTTTTGGAGCTGGATTGCTTAACCCAGGCAAATGTACATTAGACTGGGGGGCACATAGGCCGCTGGCCATTACAATATAGGGTAAGAACTTAGCCCAGAGATTGGGCAGAGTGTCTGGGCTACAAAGAGAGGTGCTTTATCCTTCGGCAGGGGCATCAGCTGAATCCAAAGGGCTTCCCATTAACAAATTAAAGAGCCATTTCATTACTTATGATACAAGGTAATGCCAATACCTCATAATGATTACAATGCAACAAGCGTGATGGAACAGAGTAAAATGTGTGACTTTTTCACATTGTCCCAATGTCACTAATATGAAGGGAGATAATGGCGACAATGATTTTAGAATCCAGTACCGAGTACAAGTTTGAAGCCTACATTGAACCGTTTTTAGGTAATTCAATAAATGTGACTGTACAGAAGTGAATGGGCTACCAGAACAAAATGTCTTCAATCGAACCGGCATGAGATGGGCACTGTGGAAGTGCATAAATAAAAATATTGAAGCGTATGGTATAGCAGTCCAAGTGTGATTTGTGCTGGGGTAGTTTGAAAAGGGGAGAAGAGATTGAGTCACTAAATTAACAAGGATACTTTCTTGTATCCTCGGCTCTCTAGCGCCTCCTGGGAGTAAGCCCAGAGATCTGCCCATAATTCAATAAAGCAAAAAATTCTTCTAATTGGCACTCCTTCAATCTATTCTCGGAGGGTCTCTTTAGCAAATATCTTTAGAGGATTACTGGAGGATTCCTTCAGTCACCATCTACTTTAGTTCCAATTTATCCTGAGACTACAGAAATTCAGATGACTGGCTATAAAACTCAAGAATATCCTGAAATGAGGAGGGAGAAGAAAGGAGGGTACCTTTGGGATGGATGTGGTACAGTAGACTTTTAAGACAACTGCACCCTTCCTATTCACTGTGACATACTTTGTTTATTATTCAATATATTTGTAAGCGGATATTTAAAAGAAAGTTACCGGATCTTCTCAATACATGGGTGGAGACTTATAGAAAGGTTATGAATTTGTGGGAAACATCCATTCTGGAGAGCCCAAAAATATTTTTTTCTGGCCATCTCCATACCTGCCAATGCCCATGGTGTGTGCAGGAATCACCTCTACAATCATTCAACTGACTCAACCCACTGCTTATGCTGGTGCCCTTTCACATGAGCAATGTTTGTCTTTAGGTTTGGCTGACTTATCAGAAAGAGGATTAAGAAGAATGCTTCAAGCAAAAACTGCCTTACTACATACACTAGGGCCTATTAAACTGCAGTTTGAGGTACTGTAGTTGTACTACAAAAAGAGTACTACAAAATGCTATTTACAACCCTGCAAGTGTAAATCTCCACCTCTCCTATATTTTCTATGGGAAGATCCTCACGTGTAAGTTTACTACTTAGTAGTAACTGTGGAATGTACCAGGGGGAGTGGCTGAAAAAAGGGGCATACTTACTATAAAAAGGGAGAGGTTTAGAAGGGTTTTAGGCAGGGACATGTTCCAATCCACAAAAGAGTAACAACATTGCTATCCGCAAACTGCACATCTCAAGTTACTACAGTCAAAAAGGGATCTACAAAAGTAGTAAATCACTCCAGCAGCTCAGAACTGGAGTAAGCCCAGTACCACACATGGCCAACATCTGGTACTGCAACACCGTCTCAAATAAAATAATGGCGGAAGAAACTTAAAATAAAATTCCATATGAAACGATGTTAAATTAAAATATTTAAAATAGTTAAACATATAATTAAATATAAATGAAGGTTAAACAAATTTCTAAAATTAAAACTTTTATTATTTCATGATAAAATAGTTGAAAAATAAAATGCCTTTCCTACTTTAGGAGGGATTTCATTTGATTTAAACTTCAAAAAATAATGTAATTTAATATATTTAAATTCAAAATCGAATTCAAAATTAAGTTAATAGTGATATAGCATTTTTTCTTTTGTTCTACATTTGCAATGAATGCATAACATTAATTTACATTAATATTTAGTATAACAAATATTTTTACTAATATTACTAATATCTTTCAAGTTAAATAAATATTTTTACTTTTCCCTATGCTTTATCACATGGAGCTTCCAGAGTCAGGGTGGCAATCAAATTCTGAATTAAATCTATAATTAATTTAAATATATTAAATTATATTACTTTGTTTTTCTGGAGTTAAAATCCAAAAATAAATTCCAGCATAAAGGTAAAAAATATATATTTAATTTTTTATTATGCATTAACAATTATTAAAAATGATGTATATGACTAATTAAAATTAATGTTTAATATATGTTAATGAGAAATTAATGTCACATTAATTTACAAATTACATTTAATTTTTTTTAATTTATAATTAAACAAGTTTTATTTTGATATATTTTAACAATAAATTGTACATATTTGTATTTTAATCTAGCTTAAATCATTTAATGTAGCATTATTTCCTATGGGGTTTGATTTTAAGGTTACGTTTGTGGCAGTAGTAACTTACACTCAAACTTGGCTCCACCCCCATTTTCAGGGGGGGAGAGATGTTTAAGTCTACACTTTTGAGTAGCTTTACACTCGGATTTTGTGAACAGCCAAAACTGGCAAAGTTACTCAAAAGTGTTAGAATAAATTAGATGTGTAAATTACTCGCAAGTGTAAGGTACCTTTGTGATTAGCCCCGATTATCTTTATGTTCAGTAGTGGTAACGTGTTTAGACGTGGGAGAACGAAGATGACCAATGGCCAACTACAGTGGGATTAGGGATATTAATGGGAACAGCTGTACACACACAGTTCATGATAATTTACCAGAAGCACATGGGTGTTGGTAGACATCCCAGTAACCTGGATGGAAGGAGAGTATTATTCTAAGAAATATGCACTGACCTGAGTAATGGCGAGAGTGAGCTGACACTGCAAAAGAAAAAGGAAGCATTTTCGTATCCCATACGTTGAATGGCGAGCCTGGAGATCAAAATGTAGAAACAAGTAAACATAAAAACCAATGATCTTTTACCCGGCCAAAAAAGAAAATAGGGACTAAAGTCAGCACTGCTTCACACACTCAACATGCATCCCAAAAGAATTACAAAGGCAAGGCTATCTCTGGTACATCAGAGCACCAGACCTATGGCCTGCCTCGGATTCTGCCACAAGAACCCATACAGGGAATCAGAGAGGCTCAAACCCAGACCGGCTTTGACATTGCCGCACACACATTCATCAAGATAGCCACAAATTTAGGTGTGACAATTCCACTCTCCCCTCAAATCCCCTTCCCCCAGATGTATAGAGCTGATTTAGACATTGCTGCTCTTACAAAAGAGAACATCAAGGCTGTATTTCTAACACTAAAGGCTGTCTCGCACACAGACCTAGAGGGAGTCAGCAGTGCACATTAAGAACCTAAACGCAGAGCCTACCTTTGTCACTGACAAACACAGTTATGACACTGACACATACATATAAGATCCATGTAGTGGAGCGCTTTACATGAGCACCAGTTACATTATGCCAGGTCACATTAGCTTTTAGGCACAGGGAGGTTAAGTGATTTGCCAAGAATCACAGGTTGTTGAGCTAATGCTGAAACTCGAACCTGGTACTCCAGTTCCAAAGTCTGCAGCTATGGCCATAACGCCACCTCCTGTATTGCTGCACACTGGAAGCCATAAAGACAGTCACTGATGTGATGCTGAGATATCGACTGCTGCGCACACAGACATGCTAACAAGGATGTAGTTCCGTCTAGTTGAAAAAACAGACCCAAACTGTAAATTTTACGGCACAAGTTTTCAAATAAGTTAGCTAAAAAAACTATAGGCTAACAAACAGTTCAGAAGGGGAAATCATGAATTATTCCAATATTTCTAGTTTTGTCATAATAACCAGGAGCATTATGCCACTGCAGCAGAAGATCACAAATGCCCATCTCACAAAACCGGGAAACCAAAAGACACACTGGATGGACAGCAGATAAATATTTGTGGCACATGAGAAGCCCCAATTGTCTGATGCAGTGAGTCAGGCCAGAACAAATGAGAAGAACAAGGTACGTACCTTCGGCAACACCTTATCTGGTAGGGACTCTAGCTTGCTGCCGATTCCGTACCTTAGCATTATCTCCAGGCGTCAGACTGGATCCGGAGAGTTTTCATGAGCCGTACCCCTGCGTGCCAGTAGGTGACATAGTTCAGCTTGCGTGGCATCGTCGGCGTTGACTGCATCGGAAGGGAGGTTAGTTTCTTTTTGCAGTTTTCCATGCCAGGAGCTCAGGGCCATGAAGAATACGTACCACTGGTGTGTGGAACAAGGACCCTGAAAACTGAATAGCCCTGTACCTATGTTATGTTACAGTTCTTGTAGAGCACACCGCTACCAGCAAACTGGACAAGTGAAAGAATATGCTGTTTTAAATGAAGAGGTGTGTTTTCAATTGCTACCTAAAACTTAGCAGATTATCGTTTGAGCTAGGATGAATAGGAAGAGGGTTCCAGAGCTTATAAACCAGGTAGGCAAATGAGCGACCCCCGCCTCTTGCTCTCTTTATTCTAGGGACAGCAAGAAGAAAGAGACTGGTCGATCTAAGCTCTTATGGGCACTGTATGGGATGATAAGATGCAGCAGTGGATGTGGGATAGCCGAATGTTTAATCCTGTGGGCAATACACATGGCCTTGAATTCTATTATTTTGCTTATGGACAGCCAATGGAGATACACAAGGGACGAACGTGCAGATTGCATTCTGGGCAAACCCAGCAGAGCTCGAGCAGTAGCCTTCCGAGTGACTTGAAACTTCCTGATAACATATGAGGGGCTGCCTAAATAAAGAGATTTGCCATAATTAAGGCGGGAAAGTACCAGGCTCTGGACTACCGTCCACCGACATTCCATAGGGAGCCACTTGATTATCTTCCTAAGGGATCTTAAGGGGCCAAAACAAGTACCAGCAACTTTCCTTGCCTGGGAGCTCATAGTTAGGTCCTTATCCAGGATGACTCCTTTACTTCTGGTCTAGGGGGGCTGGGGAGGTGTTACCCCAGACGCAGGGGCCAGAGGAATTGATCCGAGAGCAATATGTTATTTACCATCACAATAATCTCTGTTTTCTTCCTGTTAAGCTTGAGACAACTTGTTGCCATCCAGCTAGTCACCAGCTTCAGACAAGTAGTAAGTTTTCCAAGAGTTGAGTCTGTATTGGGTGATAGGGAGACAACAATCTGAGTGTCGTCTGCATATGACACTATTGTGAAACCTGAGGAGCAAATGATGTCTGATAAGAGGCGGACATACACATTAAAAAATGTAGGGGTCAAAGAGGAGCCCTGTGGCACTCCACAGCCAAGCCAATGTGTCTCAGATGAAAAAGACTCTTCACTGACTTGAAAGCTCCTTTTCGCTAGAAATGAGGTTCGCCATTTTAAAGCCACACATGTGATTCGAATTTCTTCTAACCTCTGACATAGGATTGAGTGGGAAACCGTATCGAAAGCTGCGCTCAAATCCAGAAGGATGAGCGCAGCTGACCCACCCTGGGCCAGCATCTTTTTAAGGTCCTTTGTGGCCAATAAAAGAGCCGTCTCTGTACTACAGCCAGATCGAAAACCAGTCTGCATCTGGTGCAGTAGGTTGTTAGAATCCAGGAGTCAGAAAAAACACCATTTAACTATTTTTCCAGGATTTTACTAACCCCAGGAAGTAACGAAATGGGTCTATAAATGTCCGTCTTGTCAGGTTCCAAGGAAGGCTTCTTCAGCAATGGGTGAATGATCGCATGTTTCCAGGTATCAGGAACATCTCCGCTACCTAAAAATCCTTTTCACAGAGCGGGGAAGATGGGGTGGGCCGGTAAGGAACCTACGGCCCGACAGAGTCTCAACTAGATAAGGCGTTACTTATGGTAAGTAACTTGGTCATCTGACAGAGACTTCTAGCTGCAGATTCCTAACCTTAGAATAGATACCAAAGCAATCCCTCCCCGGAGGAGAGTCTGCAAACTCGATTAGACTAGAAAGTCCTGTAGGACCGAATAGGCAAAGTGCCTGTCCCAACGGACCTAACTGTCCAGGCAGGATCGCTTGGTGAACATTTGCCGTGAGGCTCAAGTTCCTGCCTGGCAGGTGTCCAGAACCTGAACTCTTCATGCTAATGCAGTGGTGCAGCTGTTGCTCCGATGAAATGGGCACGCAACCAGTCTAGGGGTTGCTTCTTGGCCAATGCAGAGCAGATTTTAATACAGAGCACAATCCACCAGGAAATGGTTAGTTTCTGCACGGCATTCCCTTTCTTGGCTCCAACATACTCCACAAAGAGCTGAATGTCTACCAGTAGCGATTTTCTATGATCAAGGTACAACGACAATGCTCTTTTTGGGTCCAGCTCGTGGGGTCTCTCCTCTTTCTTAGAGGGATGAGGCACAGCGTAAAAGGTAGGCAAGGTGATGGACTAGCCTACATGAAACGATGTGACTACCTTCGGCAAGAAGCATGCTGGAGTCCGAAGGACCAGTTTGTCTGGGAAAAAAAGAGATGTACGGAGGCTGAGATGACAGCGCCTGCAGTTCACTGACACTCCGGGCAGATATAATTGCCATCAGAAAGGCCGTCTTGATGGTGAGGAGCCTAAAAGTGCAGGTATGAAGTGGCTCAAAGGAAGCACACATAAGAACGGTAAGAACCAAGTTATGGTCTCATTTCGGCATAACAAAAGGGAGCAGGGGGAAACATGCCTTGCAGACCTTTAAGGACCCTATTTACAATTAGGTACTTGAAGAGGAAGGGCTGAGCTGGCAGCTGCAGAAAGGCGGAGATAGCAGATAAATAACCCTTCAACGTGCCCAATGCAGAACCCTGCTGGGCCAGGATAAGAATAAACAAAAGAACTTTGGAAAGGGGTGCAGATAAAGGGTCAAGCTTGCTCCAACGGTCGGCATGTACCGTCTTGATGGAGGAACGCTGAGCTGCCAAGATAACATTACAGACTTCGGGCGTAAGTTCGAAATCTGTCAACTGTTGCCTCTCAATCTTCATGCATGAAGACAGATCGTTGACAAGTTCGGGTGGAAAACCCTCCCATGCTGCTGCGACAGAAGATCCTCCCAAAGGGGCAGCCTGATCGGAGGACCGATAGACATGTTCAACACCTCGGGATACCAGATTACCCAAGTCTAGTCCTGAGCCACAAGGATGACCTGGGCCTGGTTGTTCCTGATCTTCCTGAGAACTCTGGGCAGGAGTGGTATTGGCAGAAAGGCGTACAGGAGGCCAGAGAACCACTTGAGATGAAAAGTGTCTCAGAGCGAGAGCCGCCTTGGAAACTCCAAAGTGCAGAACTGCTGACATTGCACGTTCTCTGGAGTGGCACACAGATCTAACTAAGGCTCTACCCACTGCTGAAAGAGAACTTGCACCTCTGCCAGCTGGAGAAGACATTTGTGATCTTCTAGGCATCTTCGGCTGAGTTTGTGCACCTAGGTGTTCAGAGAGCCCGCCCAGGTATTGAACCAAAAGGGAAATGCCCTGATGTTCCAGCCATGTACAGAGACGCAGAACCTCCTGACATAGGGTCCATGACCACACCCGCCCTGTTTGTTGCAGTACCACATGGCGGTGGTGTTGTCTGTGAACACCTACACTAGCCTTCCTTTAACTGAAGTTAGAAAGGCTTTCAATGCTAATTGGATCGCACAGAGCTCCAACAGGTTGATGTGGAGTCCAGATTCCACCAGAGACCAGAGTCCTCTGATCTCCACCTCTCCCAGATGACCGCCCCATCCCAGGAGTGATGCGTCTGTCACTACCGAGAGATCTGGTTGGGGAAGGGAGAGGAGTCTGCCACTCACCCAATCGCAGCCTGTCAGACACCATTGCAAATCTTTTACAGTGCCCTCCGAGATCTGGACCACGTCGGAGAAATTCCACTGATACTGGTCTCACTTAAGGTCCCATTGCAGAGCACACATATGGCAGAGGACATGTGTCACAAAGCAGGATGCAGGAGGCCCAGCAGCCTCAGTGTCAGTCTCATCGAAACCAAAGATAGTGGCTGAAATATCGGTTTCATAGCCATGAATATCCTGGACTAGCTGTTCGGGAGTATAAGCCCAAAACTGCACTGTATCCAGAACAGCTAAGGTGAAAAGGACTGTCTGCGAAGGGATCAGATGTGACTTTCGCACGTTGATAGTGAAACTCAGTGAGTGCAGGACGTATGCCGTAATCTGGAGGTGGTAGATGACTTCCTGGGGCGAGCTAGCCTTTAACAGACAGTCGTTGAGATAGGGAAGATTGGTACCTTCTGATCTCCGCAGATGAGCTGCAACCACCTCCATCACCTGGGTGAACACTCGAGGGGCACTGGTAAGGTCAAAGGAGAGCACGGCAAATAAAGTGCTCGTGACCAACAGTGAACTGCAGGTAATGTCGGTGGCTGGCAGAACAGGAACTTGGAAATATGCGTCCCGCAAGTCCAACATTACCATCCAATCTCCTTGGTCCAGGGTAGAGAGGACTTGAGTTAGTATGAGCATTTTGAATTTTTCCTTTTTCAGGATGAAATTGAGAGGTTGCAGGTCTAGGATAGGCTAAAGGCCTACGTCTTTCTTGTGCACCAGAAAGTAGGGGAAATAACTACGATCCACTTCTGATTCCGGCACCCTTTCTATGGCTCCCTTAGCTAAGACGGCTGCCACTTCTTCGTGGAGTAATGTGATGTGGCCCTCAGTCATCCAGTCACAAGAGGGTGGCATGGGTGTGGGGGCGGGGACGGCGCGTCACAAAGAGGAGGGAGTAGCCCCTTTAGATAATCTGGAGAACTCAGGGGTTATCAACCTCCAGTTGTGCAGGTGATGGGGTATCCTGCCTCCTAATGGATGCCCATGATGGTCAAAGGGCAAAGTAAAGAGCCTTGGAGGCTGCCGGCGGAGGTCTGGCCCGACCTCTGGCTACCTAACTCACAAGGTCTGTGTGTGCCGCATTCCTGACCACGCAAGGACTGGGAGGCCTTAAAGCGCTGAGTTCACCAGGTCTCCGAACAGATGGGAGCCATCAAAGGGCATGTCCATAAGCAGGGCCTGGACATCCCCGAAAAAGACAGTGGTTCTCAACCAGGGCCCCAAGGGCCACAGACGATGAAACTGCTCTGCCTAGTGAGTCGGTTATATCAAGCCCACAGCGTATGGCAGACTTAGCTACATATCTTCCATCAGCAATAGCTTGGGAGAGTATGGCTCGGGCCTCCTCTGAGACCATAGGCAGTACCTGGGCAACAGAGTCCCAGAGCGAGTGGGAGTATCGGCCCAAAAGGCACACAGTGTTCACCGACCACAGTGCCAGGCTGGTGGAAGAAAACATCATCTTTCCCAAGGGATCCAGTCTCTTGAATTGCATGTGTGGAGGAGTGGTAGGGAATGCGCCCAGATTTACTCTGGAAGTGGAGGCTTGGACCATCAAGCTCTCTGGGGTGGGGTGATGAGTGAAGAAATTGGGGTCCCCTGGGGGGGGGGGCTGATGGTGGCAGGCCATTGTTCTATTCCCTATGCTGCGCGTGGACTAGGCCAGAGTAGAACGTCCATGAGGGCTTCATTAAATGGGAGAAGCAGTTCGGATGGGATGACTCCCAGCTGAAGCATCTCCGTCATCACTTTCGTCTTGACAGCCACGGAGGGTAGCTGAAGTTCCAGGACCCCAACTGATCCGGCTTCAGTGTAATGCCTCCAGTTGGCACAGGAGTTGGCATAAAACGACGTCCATCCAGCTTTGTGTCGTAGTTGGGGATGAGTATGGAGACCGTGTCGCCGGTTGGCACTGGGGACATCGGCAGTGGAGCCGGGGAAGGTTGAGGTGGCACAACTGGCACCAATCTGGATCTGTCCATTGATCTGAGGGAGCCAGGGGTGAACCTGCCGTTGGAACACCAGTAGAGGCCCCTCCAGAACCCGCGGGGCCCAAGGGCACTCCAGTGGGTAAGGGACACCCAAATATGAGGTGCATGGCCTCATAACATTCAGGGAGCTGGGTGAGGGTCGATCCAGCTCATGGAAACTCGAGGAGTCACGGAGATGGCCCAAGGGCAGGCTCAACTGTGGAGCCAGGCCTCAAATGCCAATGTTGTCTCGTTGGATGACTTTTTAGGATGAGGTAAAAAAGACCTCTTCGACTTCTTGTTCTTCTTATTCTTGTGGGACTTACCCGAACGACTTCGACGATGAGCTCTTGGAATGGATTCGCGACTGATCCCGGGACCTTCCTGTTGACCGGCACCGAGACTGTCACGGTGTCCACGTTGAGCAGCAAGGAGCTTGAGGGACCACTCCTTCAAGGCCTTGGAGAGCATGGCGCAACAATCAATGTATGTCTTGGTGTTGTGGTCATGCTAGAGACACCAAAGGCAGACGAGGTGAACTATCACTGAGATTTGCAGGTAAAATCAGTCTTCCTCGTAGACATCCCTGCCACACCAGGAGACACTGTCTCAAAAATCTTCAACAAAAAGGTTGAAAAAAGGTTAGTCAAAAAGTGACTGGGGTAACTTTTCTCCTCATCTGTGCTGACTGGTGCGGAAAGAAAAGAACCGACGTCAGCACGCTGGGGTGGCACCTATATAGGCAACGTGCATGTAACTTATGGCGCAGACGCCGCCGATGCCACCTGGAGCCGAATTACCCCACCTACCGGCACGCGGGGGTACTGATCACAGAAAAATTACGGATCCAGTCTGATGCGTGGGGATAATTCTATGGTAAGGAATCTGCAGCTGGAAGTCTCTATCAAATAGAGTACATACTGTTGAGATTATATGGTTTTACACAACATTTACATGTCTATCTGTGATGGTCTCAGTGAAAGAATCATTACTGCTCATCAGTCGAGGAGGGTTATACCGGGATGGAGTGAGGACATGCAGCAAGGTAAGTGACTTTTATTTCCTTTTGTTAAAAAATTTGTGTGCGCCCTAATTCGCCAACATGCATTACATTGCCATTTTAAAGTTAAACATTTTTACTTATGATAATGTAGTGCATGTGGGCATAAATCTAGTAAATATATTTTTGCACATACATGCTGCAAAAACCCATTCGCCCGCCTCACCACTCTCCATTGCTGGCAGCCGCCACTGGCAAAGAGTATTTCTCCCCCCCACCCCCCCCCCCACCACCACAAGGCTGATGAATGCTCTTGTTTAGATCACACATAACACCCTGCCCAGGTTACAGCTGTGCATGTATGATCTGACAGATGAGAAAAAGCCCCATATTAAGGCATTTATTGAGTGGGGGTAATCCACTGACTGAGGAACAGTTACTGCAGCCTATAGCTGCTTCAGATTCTCTGGTTCCCAAAATTGATAGATCTAAGTCACACTCACCACTCTGGCCAGCTGTCACTACTAGGCACCAAACAAAAAGTATGAGTGGAAAGTATGTGATTGACCATGCCTTTGATGTAAGGTGGTAAATTGCAATGTGGTTGTTTCCTTGGAGTATAAACTCACCTGCTCAATAAGACGGATAATGCTAATGCCCTCCTCCTGCCGGAAGCGCAGAGCGCAAGGAAGCGTGTTTAGCAAGCCAGAGAGTTGTAGAGGAGTCAGGTCCTCAGAGGTTTGTGGCATGTGGCAGCTGGTAGCATAGCCAAACGTTTCCCAGGAGCAGCGGGATGGATACATGGGATCCAATGCAATGCTACAACAATACAGAAAAGGCAGGGCATCAGAAAAGTCACAATACATACAAAAAACAAGATACCAGAACATCTGCACCCTCATCATAAAAGCTGCTATACCTTTACTTCTTATGCTTCCTCAGATGTTCCATCTCCTTGACTCACAGAATCGGGGGCCTTGTTGTAAGCCGTAATTAAGGGGGTGAGAACATGTATGGCGTCACCTATAACCAAATACCATTTGAGCTCCACTTGCATTAGTTCCTGTCTCTCTATACTTACTAGCATGAAAGTGTGGAACAAAGCTGGAGGTTAGTGGCTTGTATGAAAGATCAGGTGAAAAGATTGCAGTAATTACCTTGGTTTGACTACCGTGTTTTTCGCTCATATCCAACCTCCTTCAATCATGTCAAGAGAAGGTTTCTGAACATGAATTCTCTGGATACGGCATATGTGAAGTTCTTAAAGTCTATCCAAACACAGAATGTCTTCTGAAATTAACTAATACTTTCATAAGAAGTAGAATGTGCACGAAGCTGCCTCTCCTATCAGTGGTTACTGTATGCTTGCCCTTTGATTCTCTTGTGCACCTGGCTGCCTTTTGGATTGGTCTGAACTATAATAATACCATATACATTCATACATACATACATACAAACATCTGGAATGTTACTTAAGCTCAACCATTGTTGATCACAAGGACATGTTGTTCTTAAGAAAGATATGCCTGTGGGTGGTTAAGAACGCACACATTAAGCTAAAGATGCCTTGGAGGCGCCCTTTTTAGGAACAGGTCCACCAAATACAAACATAAAAGCTATTTGAGGACAGTCTTCTCCAAGTAGACCTTAGTGGAGAAGGCAGGAAGCACTGCACATGCAATTCTACACAGAGGACCCTTCAGGGCAATAGAATCTGAAATACAATGAGGCTGAAGTCACCAGATTTCAATAGAAAGTCCAAATCCATCAAGATGGTACAATATATGGCAAAGGCCCAAAGCAACAGTAAAACCATATGTCTTGAATGAAAGCAAGAGCAAGACGCCCAATTGCCTGTCTACAGTGGTATCATGAAACCTTCCCACCTTCCACTTTTCCCTGCTATTTTAGCAGCCTGAGAGGGGGTGGGTGGCATAGTTCTGAGTAACATCAAACATTTAAATTGATGTTGATAAAGCTGCCTTTACTTTAATTGAAGACACAGATATGCAAATAGAAGGCCATTAATGCCGCTGCAAGAGGATAGAATGATGGAGGTATGGGGTGAGGTGAAGAGAACAAATTTAACAAGAGAGCACAAAAGAGAGAGGGGTGCAGGAAAGGGTGGTGAGAAAGAGGAGAGATGGTGGATGGATGGAGGGACAGACAGATGGATAGTGATACGATGAATGGATAGATAGATAGAGATTAGATTGAAGGAATAGCTGAAGTGACAAAAGGATGGTATGAGTGATAGCTGGATGGTTTGAGGAAAATGGTTTATTTTATGGTGTGGTTGTGCGACCTTACCACGCAATAAAGCCACAATTCCATATCAGGTCCAGTCAGGTTCGTTTGTAAGACCATAGCTCATTCTTGGGAAGCTATGGCTCAGAGCAGTAAGGCTTTAGCAAAGGAACACACTTAAAGTATTAAGAAGTACCAAAACAGTTGAATAAGAAGAAAACGCAACATAATAAAAATCCGACACCAATTTATAAAATAGGTTGAATTTTTATCTTCAAATAGATACCTCAAAGACAAAAACCTACAGGAGGGTTCTGAAGATATGAATTTTCAAAGGAACAATAAATTACAGCTTGTCACTGAAATCTACTGCGACTCGTAGTTTAGTGTTAGACACAACAATTAACTTGAAAGTAGCTATAAGCAGGTGAACAGCGTTTATTTCGCATGCGGAACAACGCATGCCATAACAACGCGGTCGTTACAACGACCGCGTTATTTCGCATACCGTTACAACGCAAGTTGGAAAAACGTCTTGCGTTAGGGGGCAGAAGGTGTTGGATTTAAAATGTTGTAAACGCATGCTAAAAAGGTATATATTCCTATAAGCAAGGTCACTGGAATTATGCGATTCAGCAGACTCTGCTTTTTTCGCATAATTATGGAATTGCTACATTTACTACATAATGTATCATCTGCTGCATAATCTGCAGATTTGAAGAAAAAAACATTTTTAATCTAGCTCTAATGGATCAAAAGTTAATAAAAACGAGGCGACGTAGGATCGTGTGGAGTTGAAGGGCCTTTTCCAAAGGTTAACTGCCCATCTTTTGGTTGCTTTTTTTCTGTATTTGGTTGTTAAACTGGTACTAATGAGGTGAATTATTTGCTCAGGCAGTATTACCATGTATAAAAATGACAAAGTAGTGAAGCAATAGTATAAACAAATGTGCCAGATTATGCCGCATAATATAACTTTTCTTGCCACATAGTTTAGTCAACCATGTCGCACAATTTGGTGCTGCCCTGCCGCATAATTCCAGTGGCACTGGCTACAATCGTACTGTTGTGGGTGCTAACTCCGAAAGGGAGCTAGTGACAGGGACCAATAAGATCCAGGTGAACAGTTACTTCGCAGCTAAAGAAGTCTCCAGTCCAATTCCAGGGTCTATGCAAAGTGCCATAGGAATCAATAGAGTGCTACTGATGCAAGGGATACAGGATGCTTAAGATGTTCAACGATGCATAGCTGGGGTGGGGGGAGGGGTTCTGTGGCCAAACCTTGGTCTACACGAACATGGAGGAGTTACTTTGGCTTTAGGGGTCAATGTCTAACAAAGTCCAATGGCAGTCCAGGAGCAAAACAGTTACCACTAGTTTACTATTTTCTGGTTACAGCAAAACAAGCACTTTCCTTTAGCTGGCTGTAACGACCGTGTTGGGTGACCAAACTGCACTACGACGGCTCTCTTGGGTCCAGCAGACTTGGGTGCAACTTTTGAGGCTCAGGACTCGATCTGCCAGGCACCACCACATTGTCCAGCGGCAATGAGGCTTCTATAAGCTGGGCTCTAAAGGAGCAGGCTTTTCAGCTGTTATGGCCCTGTGTCTGTAACAGGGAGTCAGCCAACTGCCTCGTGGGAGTCACCTTCTCTGACTGGGGCTCTGGGATGAATTTTCCTCGAGCGGGTCACCACAGGCAAAATCCTTTCTCTGCTAGCCCAAGGTGCAGGCCAGTCATTGGTGCAGATTCACTTTGCTGGATCCAGGGAAGTGCATGGCAGTCCTTCTTTGGTCCTATCTGCAGTCCAAACGTGATCAGAGGTTTGGATGCCACTTTTATGGTCATTTCTTGCCCTCAGAAGATGTGGCAACTACTAGCCAATGGGCTACCAGGTCCTCTCCCACCTAGTGACGAAGTCCTGCAAAGTGTGGCATCTGGCTATCCCAGAATGCACCATTCCACCCTCTCCCTACATGGCAGAACCCTTCTCTTGGTGTGTGGCACTCCCTAGCCCATTCCAGAGGTGTAGCTACCTGGGGGCTACACACCCATGGAAAAAATGGTTTGGCAACAGCTTCCCCCTCTCTGTCGCAGATTCCAGCCTGTCTGTTTAAATAAATTAGCAGCTCCTCTTGTGTGTGACTATCATTTGCCCTTCAAAGGCGGATTCCCCTTAGAAGCTTGCCTTTGGCCTCACACCCAAACCGGCCACCCTGCCAGCAGGAGGCCACACCTCTACTTTTGGAAGATCCTCTGTGTTCCTTCCTCAAAGCCATTCACACCTCACTCCAGGAGGGCAGAATGCTATCTCGAGGACAACAACACAAAAAGAAAACGAACCAGTACACAGCGCATATCATTGTATAGGGCTGCTGTTCACATTGTATATACTTGATAATGGTCGACTTGTTTTGAAATTTGGAAACCTTAAGAAAACTGTCACAATTTTCACTATTGTTCTAGGTTCCTGTGTTCACTTGGGACACTACGCACATATGTTTTTTGATTTTTCCTATGTGCTTATTCCTTTTTATGTTTGAAATATAAAGATACAACTGTCAAATACTGGAACATCGGTATATGTGGTTTCTTCCTCCTCTGACCTCAACCCAGCCCCTCATATTGCGATTTCGCACACTATTATCAATATTGATTTTATTAGTCCACAGGAACCACTGTTGTCCTTTATAAATACTTACCCTGGTTCCTTAGTGAGTAGGGCCCCCCTGTTTTGTTTCCCATCTCGAGGACAACAGCCTGTGTGCAACTGTAAACGGTTATTGGAAACATTGGGCAACAAAGTGCAAACTTTCCAATGTTGCGCGAAGGTTACATTAATTTCTTCTAGAGCAACACGCTGGTTTAATGCAACAATTTTTTCGATTCTTGAAGTACCATATTTAGTAATCCCATTCAGAAGTTAGAACTGAGTTGTTGGTGTGTACCTCCATACTCACCAATGGGGCTACTAGCCTTAACACAGGAAAAACGACAATGCAGGTTTCTTACTGTCATGGCATGTAAAGTTAATAAAGCACACGTTCATCTTTTTAATACCATGCACCCTACCTTTAGGGCTCAGTAGGCCTGCCTTCGGGATGTCTTAAAAAATATTTAAAAGGAAGGTCTTGGTTTTGTCATTGAGTTAAGTGGCAAAGTCGAGTTAGCAGTGTAACCTGCTCTGCCAGCTGGTACTGGCAGGCTTGGATTCATGCTTTGCTTTGTCACACTTGTGGTGGCACAGCAATCGCTGTAGTCCACGAGGGACACTTTAACTTAGAGGCCCTTGGTACCTCAAGTACCATATAGCAGGGACTTGCAAGTAAGTTAACTTATGACAATTGTGGGTGAGCCAATTAGGATCAGAGCACTGGCACAGAGCCCTGGTTGGCAGGACTCAATGCACTCAGAGTCGTAAAACCAGCAGCATATGTCCAAAACATGGAGGTGATTATGCAAGAAGAGGTATCTTCTTACAGATGGACATGGAGAAAGATGTATAAATGGATGAATCAATATAGACAAAAAAAGGAAGGATGGATGATGGTTGACTGGATGGAGGAATAGAAGAAAGGAGGGAAAGACAAAAAGGATGGATTGAGAGAAGAATGGCTGGAAAAAGACTAAAAAAAGGTGAGTAGAAGGAAGTATGGACTTAAGTAAGAATAGACAGTAAAAGACCAAGAAAAATCGAGAGGTGGAAAGAAGGAAAAAAAGAAAGGTGGCCAAGCCTCCCTTCCCTCACCCACAGAAAGAATGCCAGGCTCACTCACTCACACAGGACTATTTCGAATATCATTCAAAGTGAGGGTATTTTATTTTTCTAGTGATTAGCTTGTCTATCTAGGTTGTGGAACGATGCAGACAAAGGGCTGATTCACAGATGAGCAACAGTGCACAAAACACAGTTTGTCTAGAAATAGTATAAGCCCTAGGTACCTAGTTTATTAGGCACTTTCCAAACACATCAAATGCATATTTCAACACCAACAAAAGTCTACTTTGCTGTTAAATAATCAAGTACTGCCTGACAGATGGTATGGCACTAAACATTTTCCAAATTGGAGCGTAGGTGATAAACATGTTATCAAAGAACCTACAAAATATAACTGAGTCTGTACTGTTGCCCCTTACGGGATTTTTGAGGAGGAGGAGAATATATATATATATATATATCTCATGTGATCAAGGTCCAGGAGGACCGAAACGCGTCATGGCCGACTAAAAATAAACTAAAGGTTCAGCACAGAAACGTGGTCCGTGCCTGCTTACTTTATCTGGAATGGTGAACGGCGTCAAGCAGCATTTTCGAATATATATATATATATATATATATATATATATATATATATATACACACACATATACACGATATACTATTTATATAGTAAATATATCAGGGAGTTCACCTTTATGCCCCGTAGAAGGCTTGTCTTGCAATGGAAACTGCATGGCATAAAAGGATAAAAATTGGTTCAGAGATGTATTTTATGTTAACATTAACAAGTATTTTTTTAAGAACTCTTCAATGAGGGTGTAAACCAAAGGACAATCACCAAGAGATAAAGGTCTTTGATGCCAAATTTAAGATGGATAAGAGATCTGAAAAGTGCAGACAATTGTGGTGAGTGTTTGGGTAGGAAATGACTAAGGGAAAAGGAAATTGGTTGAATATAGACAACAAAATGAATTATAATGCATTTGTGAAACAGAATGTTTAATATGAACACAAATAATGACTATAAAATAACAAAGCAACTATCCCTTCTGTGCAAAGGACTTTGTCATATACAGCCAGAAGCAACCAGTTCCCTTCTTGCAGGCTGCACAAATAATAAACACAGTTATAGGTGTCCTATACCAAAGTAGTTATAGTATATATACAAGGTAGACAGCCAACACGTAATATCTATTAACATCTATCAACAATAAAAAAAAAAAATAATGACAAAATGAAAAAAATTAAAATGCAATGAACTTAAAAAAGTAGAATAGACAATAGGAAAAAACAACTTAGTCTTTTAATGAAAGCATTATCAGACCTGATTATTTTCGAGATGACAACCTTCTTTTGAAAGCTACCATTTAAAAAAGATATCCTAAAAGTGGCTTCCCATGTACTGGTGGTAAATGCGATGGGGGCATGGCTGCAAATAGAAATATTGTGGTTCTATGTTCTCTTTCAGTGACTAACAGTATTGCAATTTTTGCCAGGAGTCAGGGTCAACAATTGATCAGGGATGTCTGTTGTTGTAAACCTGTGTAGGGAAATGTTCTTAGATGATGTGAAATGTGGCCATGTAGCAAGTTCCTCCACTATAAAAGATAATAAGGCACAACACACACATTAGAGGTAAGTAGGAGGTAGAAATATAATAAAATGAAGGAACCCTATGCATACCTTTGCACGAAAATAAAGGATACTGCAGAAGGGAAAGAGCAGTGGACAAGTGTATGCAATGAAATGAAATGAAATGAAATGAATTTGTACTTGTAAAGCGCACTGCTACCCTGAGGCATCCTGGCGCTGAACGCATACCGCTGTGGAACCCTTCCTGGCTTTTCCCTGTGAAATGTCCACTCCTGGGCACCCCCAAGGTGAAGCCAGGCATCCCAGCGCTGGTGGGGCCGTTGTGGAGATTAAGCAAGCTATTGCCCAGAGTTGCAGAGTGGGACCCATGATTAGAATAGGCACCGAGGCGAGAATTATCAGGTCCGAGGAAGTTGAGCCCAAGACCCGCCGAGGCAGGAATTGAACCCTGGTCCCGGGCCAGATCTCTGCATCAGGGTCTGCCGCTCTAACCATTGAGCCACAGTTCTCCGCAATGAGGTCCACAAAGGTGTTTTGGGTGTTTTAAGTGGAGCCAAAGATCAAATGTTAAGACCCAAGACCTATGGGGATGCAAACTGAGCAGCCTGTGGTAAAATTTCAGAAAAGTAGACCATTAATAAAGAGAATTCTAAGGAACGAGGAGAGGAATAGTAACTCAGCAAGCGATCTTAGAAAAACTGAGAAACAGGATAATAATCAACTCCTTACTCCAACCATCATTATCAACAAACCCACTATCAATTAAATAAGGTAAGAAAAAACGTCCCTGTGGGAATCACTGGACCTCTGCGAGGTGAGTAAACTGGTGGGTTTTCACTGGTGGAACAAGATTGGCATTTCCAAATTGGGTAAAATCTGGGGGGCAGAAGGCCTATTACCCTTCCCAGCCATACATTTCCAATACGAAATGGCTTACTCCCAACACTTTAAATACATACAACTAAAACAGGCCCTAGCCGGCTACAAACTACAACCAACCGAAGTGGAAGAGGAATCTCCTCTCCAATTTAGAGTACTGATGGACCCCCTACACCGACATGCGATATTACAGGTTTAGCGACCACTTCTTAATAGCTGGGCGTAACCCTTAGCAAGACTTCGAGAGCGGTGGGAACAGGACCTGGGTGACGTAGATCATGACTGGGCAGCGGCATGTAGATACCCAAGGGAAGCGGCAATTTGGTCGGGTTCCGGCTGGTACAACTGAAAGACAACACACCAAATATATTACACTAGGACCAAACTGGTAAAAATGGGGAACATAAAAGATGATTGGGAATGTAACCTCCCAGGAACTCTGCTCCACACACTGTTTGGGCATGCCCATGCCTTACATTGTTTTGGGAAACTATAAAGCGTAAATTGAGAACTCTCTTATAGATTGAGCTACAAATGGATGCCAGGGTGATAACGTTGTGACTTTGGGGCAAACAAATGATAACACAATACCCGCTGCTATTCTGTATGACGGCCCTAACAGTCCCTATGAGAGATATCATAGAACTGTGGGGCTCAGAGACAATTCCATCTTTGGTAGACTGGTCCAGGAACATGGACTTCTAATGCAACACTGAAGAGGTGGTCTATATGGCCCGTGGCTGCCTGCGCAAATACACCAGGGAGTGGGGCCCATGGCAGGAGGATGTTAGACAGCTTTGGAAATTAACCGAGATACCCCGGTCAGCTATTTGTTGTTCTGATAGGGGAGATACAATGGAACCTCCTGCCTGACCTGGGGCCCTTGTAATGGAGGTTTGCTATTCTATGTACTGTATAATGTATGTTGAGCTGCCAACACATGTTCTTTGTTCTATAAAACCAAATAAAAGATTCTTTAAAAAAAAAAAAAAGGAAAGCAAAAATGTAGCGAATGGAAACAAGGATCGGTATGCAAAACGGCATGTTACAAAAGATTATGACACTATTATCTATTACAATGAATGATGTTCCCTTTAGCTGAAGGGAGCCAAAACTCGACAGAGGTATTGAGCAATAAGGAGCTTCCCTGGATCCAGACAAAAATGATCAGACATGCCTGAAGATGTACAGAGAGCATTATGGATTAGTTTGCCCCTAAAAGGGTGAAGAAAGATTTCACTCTAATTAGTTAAAGATATGAGAGTGGTTGAGTCTGCACCAATACTTCTATCAATAATAAGTATTCACAAATCCAAAACTACATCCCATTCCATAGCACCAAGTCCTCATTAACACTCTTTTTATAGCAAAAAAAATGTGAGTACTACAATTGCAATTTGTGGGTCTCTCTCAAAAGGTGGTCTCCACTATTGTGCTCTTTTTTACCCAACACTTATGTATCTCAATTGATTACCAACAGGTCAGTTGGCTTTCTTTAGTTCCAATACCTATTTGCTTTATCTCTGTGATCTGTTAACTTCCGAAATCTCATTGTTCCCATACACAATGCACACAACCTTGTTGAAACTATTTCCACCTACTCACAGCTCTGAAGCTTATTCTCGAGGATCTGGGGCAGTTAGTAGTTACAAGGCAGTGCCATGGGGAATGGTGCTGTTGTTTCCTGCCAGGTCTCCTGGGATTTCAATATAATATCCAAGTTACTCCCTTTTAGTTACTTCATTCTCTTTAGGTAGCGAGGATGAGTGGGTCAAGCCTTACTACAAGAGGTGGTTGGAAACTCAAACATTATGACAAATAGCATCGAAATACAATTAGTGTTACAGGGTCAAAGACCAATAAGATATTTATTTACAGGCAGGTAAAAGGGCAGTTTAAAATAGGCTAAATGCTGAGAGACAGAAAGATGTGATTGGAGAAATGATTGCATACACTTCTATATCTCCTTAACAATATGCACTAGGATTTCTACAACAGGAGCCATATGGCCAAAGCCATATTATAGGGCTTGGCCCAGTTCAAAATGGTGAACTTCGGAGATTGCCAGGTCTGTCTTTATGCAAGGAATTTTTCCCTGCAGAGATTCAGGTTGATGATGTGGCTAGATTGGAAATGTTTCTGGTCCAGGTCTGGATACCAGGCTAGGCAATTCGCAGGGATGAAACTGTAGTTAGCTACCTGGCCACTGTTTTTGAGATTTCCTTCGTCACACACACACACACACTTGGAGGCTGAGCTTGGTCAAAGGAATAAGGAATTGGGACAGCTCGTGGTTGATTCCACACTAACTGGAAGAGTCTTGTTCGTCCAGCACTCTAAGTGGCTTGTGTGCCCTGCCACTCCACTACAGTGGCGACGAAAGCCTGGATCTGGGCGTGCCACCTCTAATCCACAATAACAGAGGTACACACAGGGAAGAAGTAGCGGCTGTGCCACTTCACTGCCAGCCACCTACCGCAGCCCAAAGCCTGCATGCTTGCCCAGCCGGATGCCCCTGCCATTGCTGCCTGTTCAGACAGTGCAACCACTCACCATCACACACCCCTTCCCTGAGGCAAGGAGGAGGAACTGAAGTGAGAGTGAGCCGGAAGAGAGGCACCGCACCCATTTGCTGGCAAGCACATCTCAGAGAGGTGCTGGCACTGAAAAATCAACCAGAAAGACACCCATGCTGCATCACGGATCCAACTACACCTGACCATAGCCAAATCCCCAATATGACAGGTGACCCACTGCAAATAAATGACCAGGCATCCAATCACAATGGCAAAGCAGGAGCTAGAGCACCAGTTATTACGCAAGGGTCTGCCACTGCATAAGCACACTTAGAGAGGGCAATGCCACCATTCAGCAAACTGCCAGACCCAGCCATAAGAGCCCCAAGATGGAAAACATGGCTAAGCAGACTTAAGACTATTTCTATGCAACCTGAAAATCAAACAGAACGGTGTAGAGGTCCTTCCTACTCCTTTTCGCAGGTGAAGAACACATGAGGTGACTACGACTCCACCCTCAATGCACACTTTGATCCACAGATTAACCGGAGTATGAAAGATTTAAACTGCAGCAAGCTTGAAGCCAGAGGGGAAACAATAGACTGTCCTTATGTATGCCTGCATTAAATAGCCAGTAACTGCATCGCTGATGACCCTGTGAAAGGAGGTCAGAGCCCAAATATTCCAAGGATGCAGGTCGTCAGTGCTGCAGCGACTGATCTTCCGCAAACCTGGAATGAAGCTGGAAGATATGCTGGTGCCAGCCCGCTCCCAGGAACTATGAGACAGCCAAGCAGAACAGATGGAGGTGGCTTTGTCCGTGAAGCCAGACCCGGAAATCCCTCTGAGTGAAGGAAGAAGTACTCAATGAAGCAGAAACGAGATGGCCACCCTGACCGCCTCCTTCCCACGCACCCCGTCAAACCTGTTTGGAAACTATAGACTGGAGCACACCCACTAGCAAGGTGTCTGGCACAAGGCAAAGCATGCTCCAAATGTATCAAAATGAAGCACTTGGTGCACATGTATCGAACAGGGGGGAAAAAAGAGTAAAAACTCCCGGCAAAGGGCAAACATCCTCCCATCAGGGCATAATCTAACAATCCATGCAGACCACCTAACAAGAACAAACCTAGATTCATGCTTGAAAATGGGTCAGAAGAAGATATATTGCTGATATCCTATGCAGAAAGAGGCACAAAAATGAGAAGACCACAGCTTGTGTGTGAGGCAGACTTGCTGGGGACGCAGATCATAGCACTAAGACACTGATGCATCAGTTAATGTCATGGACCACCAGCAATTTAAAGCATTAAAACATTGAAAGCCCACCCATATGAAAATCTACACATCTGGGGTCAAGAACCGTGGCCTCTTGTGTGGACCTTTGTAGGGAAAGAGCGCCACAAAGAGCAAGTTATAAACACCAAATATCACATCACCACCAAAGGGGGTGGTACTCTTCTTAATTGTCACAAAGCCGAGGACTTAGGATTGGTCTTCTTTGCAAGACAAGTCTATGACTACCAGTTCGAGAACATCCTCAAAGACTTAGAACATCTATTTCAAGGGTTAGGCTGTCTCAAGAATCTCACCATCAAGTTACATATCACCAAAACTGTAAAAACAAGTCCCCTTCCATCTTAGACCATAAGTCAGAAAGACCTGGAGCAGCTCGAGGCAATGGATGTCACTGAAAAAATGTCAGGACCGAATGGTGGGTGCGTCCGATGGTAACAATCAAGTGGCGATGGGCCCATTTCCATGTATACCTTTGAAGCAGGAGCTTCATGGCGGTCACCGACCACAAACCACTGGTCAATCTCTTCCAAGGCACCTCCCAACACCCACAAATTATAATTGAGAAGTGGGTAGTGCAGATCCAACTTCTTAGTCAGCTATCGGCCAGGGGCTGACAATCTGGCCAACTACCTATCAAGACATCCCAAAAAAGAACAACAACAGCCCTCAAGCACGCTGAAGGCACAGAAGGAGATGTGTAACAATTACATGGCATGTCTGAGAGCTATGGATATTGCCAACACTCCTCAAGAAACACACCAAGATAAATGCCTGCAGAGAGTGAAACAGGCACTACAACAACATTCGCAGGAAACACGCCTGACCCAACTCAGGGTGCATGACACCCTCACTGGAGACATTCTTGCACAGCTGTGGAGAGCCCGTACAGAGCTGAGCACCACAAGCGATGGGGTCCTCCTCAGAGGGCCCTGCATCACAGCCTCCCTAATGTTGCATGGGATAGTTATTGCACTTGCCCACCAGGGACACCAACGGGTTACCAAGAAGAAAGCTAGATTGCAAGAGAAGTTGTGGTTCCCCAGGATGGACAGTGCGGTCACAGTAGTCGGAGAATTCTAAGCCTATCAACTTACTAGTGGAGAGGTGTGGTGCAGCGGCCAGGGCAGCTGACTTCGGAGCACAGGGTTCACGGTTCGATCCCCGGCTCCGGCGGCAGCTCAGCTCAGCACCATGTGACTCTGGGCAATAGCTCACTTAATTTCCACGACGGCCCCCAGCGCCTTGAGACCCCGTAAGGGTGAGTAGCTGCGCTATATAAAAACGGACTTACTTACTTACTTACTAGTGAAACAGAACTACCAGGACCAATTATGACCGAAGACCAATGCACATCTCTGTTGATCAAACTCAGGTGCCGATTTTGGCAATTTTCTCAATGGGAGGGAGATACTGGTCATCATAAAAGTCCACACCAAGATCCCTATATTTTAAAAAATGAGATCCAAAATAGATTAACTCCTTGGTACATATTGACTGCCCTAACAAATGGGAACGATTTCCAGAGCAACCTAAGGATCGCCATTCAATATTAGGTCCTAGGGGCCGCAGGCCAAAAGGGACGTACAATGTTTTATGTGCACTCTTAACAAGACCCTATGGATAACGGTGGGGAGAAGGGAGGACCCAGAGTGGCCCTTTCACAACTTTCTATGGGTGTATTGGAACACTCCTCATTGCATCACTCAGTGTGCCACAGCCACACTCCTATTTGGGTGACTGCTAAGAGACATCCTTCCATCAGCTTCCCAGTGGCGCCTGAACCCTTTAGCTATTAAGGCTAGCCAACGGTGCTAGAAGAACAATAACAATTAGGGCAGCAACACTGAAAAGACACTGGACTGAAGGTGCATGGAGGGGACAAAGTGTTGGTGAAGGACTGGCACCCTGGGTGGAAATTCACAACCCTCGCAAGAAAGGGTTCTGAACTGAAATGAAAGGGATGATGGTAACAGTAAAAAGTGGGATGGAAAGGGTAAAGAAACATCGCAGGATGAAAGGAATCAACACTACTAAGGGGCACTCCACAGAAACAAGAATCATTCAGAAGGTTACCCCGACAAGTCAGAGGTCATGAGTATGGAGAAGAGTGCTAAAAGGCTCCCTTCAGCTCCTCTACATCACAAACCTCACCTCTGTCCCAGCCAAGGCTCAGCGAGAGAGAACCATCCAGGCAAGCCACTGCGACATCAACACCTGCCCGGGAAGCTGGAACGACTTCTTACCCCTATCAACAGAACCTGAGACCCTATCCATCTAGAGCAGGGACCGAAAGACTCAGTGTGCTAACCAATCATCACCCTTCATTGAGGGCGTTTCCCAGAAGAAATGTGGGTGGAGGGAGGGTGGAGGGAGAGGAGGGTGCAGTGAGCCACCCGGTAACTGCATGTTAGAAATCCCCATGCTACACACACTTAAAGGCCAGGCTCTGCCAAATGGATAAATAGAAGTAATTGGGACTGCTTGTGGCACTAACCAGCTAAGTATACAAGTCTAGTTTATCCTGTGCTCCCTGCCCTGCGCGCACACACCCTACTGTCCCCTTTACAGAAGCCTCGAGATTCCACCACCCAAAATAAAAGTATTCCATAAATCACTCAATTCAAAAATCCTTCACACAAACACTGAAGTCAGTAGTGCAGCTTAAAGTCTTTCATGTCCCAGTGTCCAGAGTTAACAGTAACAGGGCGCACGGTCACAAGTGCCCTATCAGGCCACAGTTCACTCAAGTTTACAAACCAGTTCATGACTGATCTCATATCTAGTGCGTTCTATGGGAACAGATGTAGTGGTGTGCCAGCAGCCCCCTGGTGTCCTCTGTGGTAGCTTAACTTCACGGATTCTTACCTCAAAAGCTACGTATGCACAGTTAACATTTTCCAGTGGCATTCAAACCCATAAGGAATACCCAAATGAACCTAATGGCCGATCTACTTACCAATGGAAACTTTTGATTTAGGTTTCAACCACCACTTAAAATGACAATATCTTCAGAACCATAAGGGCCAAGAAGATGGTCCAAACCATTCGAGAATCATGACATCACTTAGTCAAAAGAAGCGCACCCGACAACACATCTGTGTTGTTAAGGTAGACAACCATGAGGTAATTCTGTACTAGGTAAAGGGCATGACATGGAAACACTATACATAGGCGATGGGTTGGGAGAGGTGCAGACTCATTAAAGACAGGGGGTGTTGCTGCTGTATGATCTGGATTATGTTTCTTTAGTCTTTTCTTCTCTAAATCAGCGGGACTGCAGAGATTTTGTGGCTTCTGGGCTACCTCAGTGCGTTGAGACGTTCTTCAAGCAGATTCCCAAGTTAGCTGTGCTTTATGCTTGCTTTCCCAAGAACAGTGCACTTCTTGCTTGTGCAAACCAGTTCTTGATGTTCGCAGATTCTCTCTTTCACGCAACTGGTCATAGTGTAGTCAGGTCTGAAGGAATCCAGACTTGGGCCAGTTTAAAGACAGAGCAGCTACTTGGCAGAGTTTCAGTGACTAGCTGCACCTTTTCTGTGCAATGGGCTGCAGGGTCTCACACATGCCCAAAAGAGTACAAGGTACAGGATCAAATGGGGTGGCTAGAGTGCAAGCAGGGGCTACTTGCCCTCAAATGTGGGGTTTAAGATTATTTTTTTGGATATGGTGTCCCGAGGTACATCATACTATAGTTCAGAAAACTGGGCCATGCATAACCCCTTTCTGCATCTGACTCATAGTGGTAAAGATGGCGAGCAGTTACAGGCTTCGCAGGGAAGTAGTATGGGAGTGCTCGAGCTATGAGCTCCACAATCACACAACAGAACAATAAACTAATGTCCAACCCAGTACTTATCTTTCAAGAGAAAAAGTGCTTTAATGCAGACTAGAACATAATACTACACACAAACGCAACCAAAAATGAATGTTCCTGATTGCTAACAGGCAGTCTTGCGCTCTGTCCGTTAACTTCCCTGGCACCCTCTCTGATTTAGGTGGTCCTTCCCATCAGGGTAGAAGCTGTTAGGGTGATCATAGCTTAAGTGCAGCTCTCAATACCAAAAAGGCTTGTGCATAGTCTCAAGCTCCTCATCAGATGCAGGAGATCAATCCTGAGGGCAGCCGTCTGGCTGCTTCCTCAGCGCACTCGCCCTCCTCGCTCTTCTGAGAGGTGGTACGCCAGCTGGCAGCTGCCTTGCGTGCTGCATGATGACATCTGGGCCACACGCCCACCAGAAACAAAGTCCTTATTTGTTGCAGGTAGTTGAGGCCCTGCACAGACTAGCTGCTGATGTCACGCATTGGCTGATTCTCCCAGTTACGATGCGGCCATGCACAGGCCAAGTCTCTGGAGATGATGCAGCCATGCAAAGACAAATACTATGGTGACAATGCGGTCAGGCACAGGCTGATACGCTGGGGATGATGCAGTGACGCAAAGATCAATATTCTGGTGACGATGCACTCATGCAAAGGCCAATACACTGGTAATGATGCAGCCAGGCATAGGCCAATATTTAGGTGATGATGCGGCCACACAGAGGCAGATATTTGGGTGATGATGCGGTCACGCACAAGCTGATATTTGGGTGACGATGCGGCCATGCACATGCTGATATTTGGGTGATGATGCAGCTACACACAGTATTAATGTGCCCTATTGAATAAAACCCAATAAAATCTGTTTACAAAAAAAATAATGATGCAGCCACACACAGGCCGATACTCTGGTGACAATGCCACCATGCACAGGCTAGTTCTCTAGACACACAATTGTAGCCATAACCAGGTCTTGACAATGACAGACTAAAACTTCGCAATTCTAGTCAGGAACCGCCACAGATAAATTGCAGGCCCACAGACACCATGGTGACCAGATCGCCATCCTCAGTATTCTTCTGGGTGATACACAAGCACCGGGGAAAAGCTGCATCCCACTTGTCCTGGAGAGTCACTCCTCTAGGGTTGGCAGGTTCATTCCCTTTCTCAGTAGGCAGGCAGGTTTCTAGGTGCTTTTAAATGGGTATGAAGCTCTTCCAGCAACAGGTCAGACATGGGCCTCCTCAGCTCTGGGAAACTGGCTGTAAGGTGGACACCAGCTCTGGTTGCAGACCACTCCCTTCCTTGGCTACAGAGGGCATGGAACTGTAAAAACAAGTAGGGGTAATGAGATCCCGTTTTTTACTGCAACATCAGACCGGGGATGTGTATCTACTGTCTGCATCTAGAAATCTGGTTTGGGATGGCTCTCTTTTCAAGCATCTTTCCCGGATGCTCTCTAGACAGCCTTAGTGTAGAGTGATGCTTTTCACAGCAGGGTTGTCTCCAGTATGAAGCACCCACAACAGAGGCACAAACTGACTGTCATCAGCCAACTGAAAATGTATTCAGAGAAAGACACAAGGCTAGGCTTCAACTAAAGATTCCCCTCACTTTGGAATGCAGAGTCTGCAGTCTCATCCCTCAACCATGGCATCTACCAAATGGCAGTGTTCAGGAAGACTAAACAGCAGCTCCTTGCCAAGCAAAAGGCCTAATCAAATTTCTAAAGGAAACCTCTCGCTACTCTCCCTTATTCAGTTTCAAGGTCTCATCCAGCAACTTCAGGAGTGTCAGCAATGCACTTCAACTCTCTGGTAAAACAACCTCTCCACGAATATGTACAAATGCGAGGCCTGGATATCCAAACTGGATCCCTTGGGCCTCCATTACTCTAACTCACTTGTGCTTCAACACACCCCCTACTGGCACGGAGGACGTGAACATTTTAGCCACTCCACATGCTTGTCAGAAATTAGACTGTTGGGCCTCTCTTGACCCGTCTATATTTGTGTCGCTGCTGTAAACAATAAAGTCCGGTTCCCCTATAGATCCTAAGACCCCGCTAAACTTAGCACTTTAGATCTGGAGGGGCATTTCCCCCCAGCATAGAAACATGCTACAGTCCTTCCCCTCCTGAAGAAACCCAATCTGGACTCTTCTATTTGGTCTAATTATAGACCAATTTCTATGCTCTCCATTATGTCAAAAGTCATGGAGAAGCATGTTAACAAACAACTTTTGTAGAGTTATATTACCTTCATCCCTCTCAATCAGGGTTCAGAGCAGGACACAGCACCATATCCGCCCTTCTAGGAGTCAGGCTTCCTGGATGAAGGGAGACTGGGTCTCACACTACTCTCTTGGAGCGATTGGCTAATCTGGGTCTCCAGGGGTCAGCCCTCGCCAGGATGACATCCTTGGTGGAAAGCTGCGGCCTCACCTTATTTTCTATGCCGATGACACGCAAATCATCTTCTCCTTGTCATCTGGCCAAGACCACAATTCCGAGGCTTTGAATTCCTATTTGGGCCGGGTTGCCATGTGGATGACTAACAACTCACTCAAACCTAACAGTGATAAAACTGAGGAACTGGTGCTGGGAAATAAGCCAGCACTTTGGGGTCCACAGCACTGGCCAGATACTCTGGGTGCTCTTCTGGAACCTGCTCCCAATGTCCTGAATCTTGGCTTCCTGTTGGACAATATGCTGTCCATGAAGCCCCAGGTGGCTGCCACCTGCTTGGGTGTCTTGAAATGGCTACAGAAAATCATTTATCACTTCCACCTCAAAGGACAGTCATTCAGGCACTCGTAATAGTGAGACTGGACTACAGCAATGTCCTTTATCCGAAGGCAGATAAAGCATCCATCAGACGGTTGCAAGTAGTTCAGAACTCGGCTGCTAGGATGTTATACAGACCCTCCAAAGCCGCTTGGGTCTCACTCCTTCTCTGGGAGCTTCATTGGTTCACTGTGGATAAGTAAATTCATTTTAAAACCTTGTGCTGTGTTTACAAAGCCACATCAGAGGCAGGCCCACGCTATCTCCCTGTGCACTGTCCCCAGAGTCAAACGTACATGCATAGGATGTCGATCCTTTGCTTATCAGGGGCCTAGCTTATGTAATGCTTTAACAGAACCCTTAAGAAGCTGTACCTCGCTGGTCATTTTTCACAGACAGCTGAAGACCTGGCTGTTCTGAATTAGTAGGGCCTGCATATATCCAACCTGCTGCTAGAGCGCCAGGAAACCCTGTGTGGGTAGCTGTGCACTATATAAAACTTGTTAATAATACACACCATCCAAGTATGAAGCACGGTATGCACACAGACATGCACAATATGCACTTGGAATTTAGCAATAGGAGTAAGGTAAATCAACAGAAGAGGAATTTTACATGGGCTGGCAAGTAGACCTTCACTTCAGTGACTGAGATGAAAAGGCCCGGTCACAATTATGTATTCACAAAAGATGACCCTCTGCCACTGCCGCTCTATGTACTAAACCCATGACAAGGACAGTAGTCCCCCCAGGACACAGACAAGTTCGGGACCTTAGGCATGTCAAGGGACAAGTCTTGGCCTCTGCACACATGCTAGATTAGCATGCCACTAGGGACAAAGTCGGCATACAAGATGTATACAGTCAAGCATTCAGGGCAGGAAGACATGACTGTACACCATGCAGGAGACATTACGGTCCAAACAAAGTTGCTAGTATTTATTCCACTTTAGAGGCTATAGTGGGAAGCGATAAAAAACTAAAGTGCCACCTTCTTTAAAATTTCAAACTTTCCTCCAACCCTGGAGACCACCACCTTCCCTTTGTTGTCCTACATTCCTAGTTCCTGGATCAAGGAGTTACAGGTAAGGCCAGTTGAAACTGTTCAAGATAGGTTTCCTGGTTTCAACACTGAGCACAACAATGATGAGGTACAATAAATCCTGCTATGGCAAGATCATACAGGATGTTGGTTGTAGTGTTAACAAGATGATGATGATAATGGTAGTCACAACATCACGTATGGTAAGTGATTTGGCAGGAAATTAGTACAATGCTCAAGTGCAGAAATGCGGTGTTTGAAACTATGAAGATTAATTCTACTTCATCACTGTAGTGCTCAGTCTTCACGTCCTCTGTCAAGAGAATGACCCAAAAATCTTGACTGGGTCGGAACATGGTTGACAATAATGACAATCGTAATTTCAAAACCGCCACACATCAGATAGAAGTTTCATCTCCTCGGTATTATGCCTTTCATAAACTACAACCACCTTTACAATATACATCCTTGCACTTTGGTTGTCAATATGCACTGCGTGACCCTATGCAGCACTGAGCACTTTTTATGTATTCTGTATATGCCTGATATGTAAGTGCATGGGGTTGACAATACAAGCATCATTAAGGCAAACCTTTCATTATCTGGGTCTTTTATGTTTTTGCTTTTCATTTTTTGAGTTTGGAACGAAGTGTGTATATGTTACACCTTTCATTTTGATATTTATCATCAACAAAACAATGTTGCTTATAATAATACATACAAAAACATTTAGGGCCACATCTTGCAGAGGGTGCCAACGTCTAGTGGTTTTCTTTGTGTATCAAATTTTAACTACTTCCTTACCCACATGTAAATAAAACTGCATTGTTCGAAATTATAACCCAGTTTTAAAATGCACCACAATTTAGAGTAAGCCTCAAGAGTTTAATTGGAGTAACTCAACAGGAGTGCAACAGTATTGATGATCCTGGGACATATGTGGTAAGCAACAGTAAGAACACAATTTGCCACCTATAAATCTCCATCACAAACTGCTGAAGGCAACTCAATCCACTGCATACAACTCTCACATACACACATATGACCATAGGACAAACTCACATGTACAGACCTCGACATATACAAACAACCCAATGAACCACTGAACACAAAATGTTGCTTCATTATAGCCTTACCTGACATCACTCTGCAAATACAGGCGGCTGTTCCTGATGCTGGCAGAGCTCCCCAGGCAGCAGGTCACCTCGCCGTATTCCTGCATAATCTTCATCATTTCGCACATGGCTAGAGGGGAGAAGGCAGTGGGTCAGCAGGATAATTATTGCTACCAAGAATAGTTAATATATAATAACTGGTAGAGTTCAGTACCTGTTAACAACCCCACCTAAAGTGAAGCATCTGGCACCAATGGACAAACAAGTAAAAGGACTGTACCATGGAGGCCATCAACTTTGCAGGAGTAAGCATTAATTCTGAGCTCTGCTAAGTACATGACTGTTTCTACCATTGAGCAACAATTACATGCCACTAATCAACTGTTCTAAAGCTGCCTAATCTGACAATAGTTAAAGGCCTTTCAGACAAAGGATTAAGGTAAAATGTTCACCGTGGTGAACACCAAAGTTGGGGTCAGACAAAATCCATATACAGATTTGAAGGATGCACACTCATTGACAAACAAGGCACTCCCCATCAGCTGGTAAATACGATATCTGCCCACAGATAAGGCTCTTATGTAACAAGAAAGAGAACAGGACTGCAGCGGCAGAGGGTAGGAACTGTCCCACATATCCAAGGGGAGGATACATTAAAATCAACCTGAGTTTCAAAGGGAACACATGGAGAGAGGGGATCAATACCAGTTTCACCATGACTACATTCAAACGGTGGGACGCACTGTCAACAAATTTCAGGAAGAAGCGATATCCCTCCACAGGAAGTGTAAGAAGATACATGCCAACAACCAGTGCCCTGGGATTGCTACAAGGGAAAGGTAGATGAACAATGTGGATTTTTCATAACTCTAGATCATCTCTGCTCTGTTGTTAGTGATAAACATTTTGATTAACCCACAACAGTAGCTAAAGAACAAAGTTGAAAGACTGACAAAAGTCCCAAGGACCTGCTGTCCTTCTTCTGACAGCACAAACCATTATTCTTGCACACCCTGACTCGGAGAAAATACATATTCCTATTAGGGAATGGGATAAAAAAAAACAGCTCAAGTTAAAGATACTCACCGGACAACTAATGTAATACTCAAATGAAACAAGTTACTCATCTGTAACAAAACACTTGCAGAATGAGATCTATAGCGGGTATACAAACATTTGCGGAACATACACCTGTCATCTAGCATTCAGGATTCAAATTTGATGCGTTTATTTAATAGAAGTTTAACATTTAGGACTTGTCTGAAAGTCACTCCCTCATATTGTTAAATAAACACTTCTACAATAGTCTACATCTTAGCGCCTACTTTAAAATGTTCTGTATATTGATTGCAATGAAACTACTTCTATCAAACTTGCAGAATGTGACATAAGCTTTTGGTGAACCAATGGGTGTAATGTTATTATTCGAGGGTTGAAGATTTGGCATGAGAATGTTGACAACAAATTCAAGTGTTCTGGTTCTCTCTCCTTCTCAATCTGCTGGTAAAATGCACAGCATAGAGAATGCATAGGAAAGAACACTGGGCACAGTAGGCTTAAATGAATAGGTGCCACAGAACCTTGACAATATAAACTTTGCTTTGAAGTCTCAAGGGCCTAGTATCAGCAGAATGAGCAATACTTAACGAATCTCACAGCTGTAGGTCTACAGAGCACCACTCACGAGAAGTATATTCTTACTGTAGATAGTTGAGTTTTTCCAATGCAGAAAGTAGCAGAAGATGCAAGATGTAATCTTTCTCCCAATACTAACATTAGTCACAGCTTGGCCAGCACGAAATATAAGTGAACAGGGACAAGCTTTATCTGGCCATCTAGCAACTGATCGCATGTTCTACCAGGGAGAAGTACAGAGAGATGTGGAGGTTGCAACTGGGGCACCACCACATTGCAGAACGTGAGTAGTCCAAGAAACGTCTTTACTATCTGGTGGTGCTAAGGATAGTGATGGAGCCATGGAACATCATATGGACTTTTTAGGCTTTTTTGAAACCAGAACAGAGATTTGAGCTTTTCACCTTGAAAGATCTCCTCTGTGGGACTGAGCTTGAGCAGGCAGTGACAGTGACCTGTGATTATAAAGGAATGAAAGAACGTCTCACTACAAAGCTGAAAAGGTGGATCCACAAATCAAAGCCTGAAAGAACAGTGCAGAAGATCTGCACTTGAGCACAAATACTTTCCTGATGCTGAGGCCACTGTCTCCTCAAGCACCACTTCAGGGACCTCGTCCCCCATCTGGCATTCAGCAGCACCAGGATTCAAGAGGACATTAAACCCAACCGGCAAAGAAACGCAGATCTAGAATCAGATTCACATTGTGAAATATCAGGATTATACACCAAATGTCTGAAATCCTCTGAAGTGGAGGAAAAGCCATGCAGGCTGTGTCCAAGACCGCGGCAATGGATCGCCTCCTCTGAGTAAGAAGTAGAAGTACTGCAAATTGATAAGGCTAGAATCCCACTGAGGGCCAGAGGTAACACCAGTGAGGATTGGTAGACGGAAATAGGTACACTTGAGAGTCAGCCACACAATCCAATTCTGGACATTTGGGCCAATCTCAGGGACTTTGTTCTGATTCAGAAAGAGATTCAGGAGCTTCAGATATAGAACAGTGGCACGGTAAATCAAAGCAGCTAGAGACAGCAGATCCAGCAGAATGAGATGACCGCAACTACTGCTACTGTTTCTGGTGTCCCTTAGATCTGCCTTTCCCACGACAGGAGAACAAGACCTGCTGCCCGAGAGGGTTGCCATTGTTGGGAAGACTAAAAGCTCCAAATTTGATGATACTGCTGGTGGAACTACTAGAAAGGACAACACTAGTAAGTGCACCATAGCAAAATTCATTTTTAATTTTTCCAAGGAGGATTCTACTTTTACTCTTATGAGTCTCTTGCCATCAAATGGCAGATTCATTACAGCAGAGAGGAAATCTCCCAAAAACTTCATGGTACATATCCAGGCAAGCCTGCACCGGGTAAAGGCTGCAGCTATAGAATGAGGCATGGTGTCAACAAAGTCTAGGCCACATTTCAGGTTTGGCGTTTAGGCCATCCTTCACCAATTCTGAGACTGACTTTTTATGTTTTCTGGAAGGCTAATGACAGCAAGCTTTGTTATTTTACATACTGTGTCAATGTATCAACCAAGGAGCCGCATGGCATTAACAGTGCATGCGGACAGATTTTCAGACACAAAATCTTTGCACCATAGAGAGTCAAGACATTTGAACTCCGGGTCGGGAAGCACCCAAGGAAAGCTTTGGGATTCAATTCTGCCAATGATACCTAGACCACCAGTCTCCACGGAGAAGGGTGGGCCAAAAAGAACTTGTATTATCAGACAGAGCGAGCTTATGCTGTTGAGCAATGTGCCTGTGGACTGCTGGGCTGAAAAAAGTTTTCCCCAAGACAGCCAGCACTTTCTCTAGCAGAGTTTCGTTAAAAGATAGAAGATGCAATGGTGAAGTGGAGATGCTTTCAGGATTTCCATAAGGATATCGGATTTTGGTTTCAAAGACAGAAGAGGCAAATTAAGCTCTTATTATCAATTCTTGCAACATAGTCACCAGTTTTCCCTTACTACCTACACATACCCGAGACATAGACATACAGCTTGGGAGACTATCTCGGGGTTCCCAGAGAAACCCCAGGAACTGACCCCACTGACTCAGATAATCAAATCCCCTCAACACGACTAGATGGGTTTCTAAACTCTATACGATAATGCAAGAACTTTGCACAGGTGATTCATTACATTTGAAGCAGGCCGCTAAATGGGCATATTGCTGTGCACAAGCTGAAACAAATTTGTTCAATCACCACCGTAACCTCCTACACTATAAGTTCCTACACCAAACGTACGTTACACCTACTAGACAACACAAGATTGAATCGTCCAAATTCCACAATTGCCGATGATGCGGAGCAAACTGGGCGGATTTCCTTCATCTGGAATGGACGTGCCCCCCTATTCAACAATGTTGGCATGCAATATTAAATACCCTGGTTGATATGACTAATAGTAGAGTAGCACTGGACCTGGAACTTGCTTTCCTAGAATAAGCCAAAATGGTACCATCCGCTACTCGAAGATATGTAGCCATGACACTATTATTAGCTAAACGGAGGGTGGCTATGCTTTGGTATGAGACGAGATCATCAACTAAAGATGATTGGTTGCGAGACGTAATCACCTGCAATGACCAGTCAGAACTATATGCCCCCCTCCAACCTGTTACATCCAGACTGAAACACATTTGGGGCCCACGTACCGCATACTTAGCACAACATGGTTTGGACAACTTCATCAACCAGACCCAATTATTCACAGACTATACGGTGAATGTCCCGGAATAATATACTGTCATTTTAGAGATTGCGCCTGCAATGCTTTGTTTTTCTGCCCTCATGATAGACCAAGTATATACTGACTGTCTAGGCAGTGTGTCTTGACCTCTTGACAATGTGAAGCATTACAGAATATTGCCTCGTGTACATGTGCTTATATGCTGAAGAATATGGCGAATACTGTTATAACTGCTTGGATGTAGTTCATACTACATAAAGATCTATTATAATGACTAAAATCGAATTTAAAAAAAGTTATATTTAGCACCTAGCTATAAAAACATTCAGTCACATCTTGGCTGCAGAAGGTGCTAATGCCTAGAGCAGTGGTCTTCAAATATTTTTATGCCATGCCCCCTCTGGTGTAAAAAAAAAAAAAAAAAAAACAGCAAAAAATCATTGGGGGCTTCCCAGAATGAGAAACTGTTTTTATCCAATTCTTTAAAATAGTCAATGTTTAAATATGTATAAATATATTTAGATATTGTAGTTATCGCTTTTAAAAAATACAATCAAATACATTTGGAGGTCCTCCTCCTTTGATATCCACTACCAAGTCAGGATATGAATCAACCAATTAGTAGATTTGTAGAGCGCTTCTCGTCACTCATGAGGGTATCCAGGCGCTGAACGACAAAAGATGTTAGTAATGGCCCGTTACAGAGTGAGCTAGGGCTGCACTCTTTTTTCAGTAAAAACAAAGCACTATTATCAGCATGAAGATTCTCTTGGGCAGTGCCCGTCGACCCTCCCTGGGATGAATTAAGATCCCCCAACCCGCCCACCTCCAGTCCCCCCTCAGTCCCTTCCAAAGAGTCCAGCACTGGAGAACCGCTTTACCTGCTATCCGAACGCTCTCGGAGCAGGATAGGTTTCTTCATGAAGAAGTTCACCTTTTAATTTTGTTTCTTATATTTTTTGTGGGAGAACCTTTTAGAGGATCATTATTCTTCAGGGCACTTACCTTAGAGATGGGTAGAAGACCCATTTGAGGGTGTACTTACTGGCCCGGCAAAAAATAGTTTGGCTTTCAACTCCCGGATGCATAGTGGTACAGGAGTCAAAAGCAGAGTGATTTTTGCCAGGCCTCAGACAGCAAACCCTGATGCCTTAGGGATTTGACAGGGACATATTCTGTTGGCATTGTCCACAGGGCTTGTGCCTTGAGGCCTTAGGAGGTGGCAGTTTACCCAATCTGCTATCGAAGTGTTGTTGAAATGTTTGAGAAATTCAGTAAACACCAGAGAAGAGCTTCACACCTACGTCAGTAAGGTAAGGGAAATCAGGAACGGACGCAAGCACATCAGGTGGCACCGTATACAGGCTGGTGTCATGACCTCCGAGACTGCAGTCATGAATACAGCTGCATAGCTTCACCTAGCAGCACTAGAGAGCTAATGCTTGAGGAAGCGTTTCTGGATCTGGTCTGGCAATATTTAGAAGGTCTGCAGGAAGAAGTATTCATGTGAATTGCTCATATGTCCTAAATCATCTTTGATCGCACCAAAGTGGGTCGGGTGTAGCTAACTGACAATCCAAGTTTGAATAGAGCTTCTTTTTCATTAGCTTATCCCGCAGAAAGACCACAAGATTAGTACATTTTCCTGTCCATGTTACTAGAAAGTTGGCCTCCTTGTCTACGTGGGAGAAAATGTATTCTCCCTTCAAGGAAGTCACAACTGCCAATAAGCTTGGAGATTCATGGAAACAAATATTAGACTGTAAATGAGAGCTCTACACTGAGTAAATGCCATGGATATCTGGCAGCCTAAATGGACAGTGCTTTCCGATCCTTGCCCATGTCATAGTAGTTGAACATCATGGTTGCTGGTACTGGACTCCGGATCAGTGTCCAGTCCCCCCCCTCCCCCAAAAATACAAGTGTTCCTCTTGCTTGGCAGATGGATCCACATGAGGAAATATTCAACGGTAAAGGTCAAATTGGAGTGGTCATAACTAGTCGGCAGCTGAACTGGAACAGGGAGATACGGTTGGGACAGGGGACTAGTGCCTGTGTCTGGTCCTTTGGCCTCATGAGCTGCACAGGAGACTGTAGCAGCAGCACCAGAAATGACGGAAGTTGCGCTGACAATTGAAATTAAGGCATGCTAGCTAGCTATTGATGCGCATCTAACAAGGAATCCAACCAGAGGACTGAAAACAGGAGCGGAGGGGTTTAGCAACGTCTGGACCAGAGGGTCTTAGTCTTGTGGGTCAGTGCTGTCTGGCCTATGTATCTTAGAAGTGGATTATACTATGAATGGATTCTACTAGCTGTGAAGGGGGACACCTATTACAGAGTCCAAGAGGAGAGGAGCCATTACTAATGAGATGTCCTCAGGTACCCAAAGACCCCTAAGAACACTTCAGCTAGATCAGGGAGACTGTTAAAATCTTCTAAGATCAGAGAAGGTTATGGATTAACATACTCCTTGGTACAGTGTGCCTCCAGCATCAGAGTAATCTCCTATCAAGACTGTATAAGCTGGAGTTTGGAAGGAATAGCTTGGTAGGGTCCAACATGCTTCTGTGCCCATGCTTTTTATTGTGTCTGCTGTGCTTTGCGGGAGTGGCTGCAGATGTGCCGAAACACATGCGCACATCACTGGAGTGAACTGAGGCTTGGACCACTGAATTACACTTCAGGATGGAGAACTGTTCAGCGTCTTAGCACAATGAACCTGTAGAACTGTGACCAGAAGGAAAGTCTGCATCAAGTGTTTGGAGTAGCATCAGCTTGAGAACTATATACCCAGATGGGATTAAATGAATAGTGTAATGGAGAGAGAGAAGGGGGAGGAGAGAGAGAGAAGGGGGAGGAGAGAGAGAGAGAGAAGGGGGAGGAGAGAGAGAGAGAGAGAAGGGGGAGGAGAGAGAAGGGGGAGGAGAGAGAGAGAGAGAGAAGGGGGAGGAGAGAGAGAGAGAGAAGGGGGAGGAGAGAGAGAGAGAGAGAGAGAAAAGTAGGACAAACAAGTGAGAGAAAGAGAGAGAGTGTGGTTTGTGGTCTCCATTGGGCCCTCAGCACTCATGCCCCTTTCCCTAGACTGTGACAACAGTGTATGGTTGTAAGAAGCTACCTGGCACACACAGAAAAATGACCTTGTGACCAGACACCATCTTCTTCAAAGGCACTCACACCAATTGTGTTGGGTCTGTCAGGGTGTCCACATAGCAAGATGAGGATCTTTGGGGCTTGCTACTTCACCAACTGAGAGTTTGCTCTACAATGTGAGTATGCTTCATAATTCTGAAATGGAAAATCCACTCCTGAATTGATGAACAAGTTACTTGCTTTCGGCAATGCTATTTCTGATGTATAATCCAGCTAACCTCAGAATCCTCACCTCCTGCAGAGGAGTTTATGAGGCTGCTTTGGAAACTTGATGACACCATCTACTGGCTTGTGGGAATAATTCTTAGGAAATGTTCCCGACCCAGTGTGGCGTGTGGGGAAATTCAAAAGGTGGGGAATTTCTTGTTAGAAATATCCTTCAGAAATAGCTTAACTCTGCTTGCAAAGTTATGCAGTTCTGGAGGGATCGCATGCTGATGACAGTATACTGAGCACAGACTTGTGCCAAAATATTGTTGAAGAAACAAAAGAGTCAGAGACATACATGCAGGGCATTAAGCAGGAAGAAACAAGTCACTTACCTGTAACTACAGTTCTCCACGGTTGGTCGCTTTCATAGAATTACAAGCATGAATCATTCCGTTATAGAGAAGGGAGTCCCAAGGTAACATTGTAATATCAATACAAAGATAATTCCTTTAGAAACAACATGAAAAACCTGTACTTTAGTAACTAAGCCATCTCATTAGAAAAGACCCAAACATCAGCCAATGAGGTGAGAGTGAACTGACCTCCACTCTCTTCAGAAGCTTCAAAGTTCAGATTTCTATAATGCCAGTGTAAAACATGTTTTGATGTCAAATCTCTAAACAGGGAATGGGGACGATTGCATGTCTTACTTAACGGCTATACAAGCAATTCTGGTCACGCCACCAGTTTGCAGGGTACCAACAAGTTGAGAACAGGAAAGAGACAGGACAAAAAATGAAAAAATGGATCTGCACCTCATTCCATTTCATTTTTCAAAGTTAAATTCTTGGTAGTGGTAACGTATGGGTCTCACTCCTTCTCCAGTCCTGAATCACAGTTAATGTTTAGTCTTTCTTAGTGTACTCTTTCAGGACAATTTGTCCCAGAGACCTGAATTTCTGGGGCAGAGGGTCTTTAACTTCAATAGAAGATATATTTTGCCTTGGTGTTGATCCTGACAAGGGTGTCACAATTCAATGACGGTATTGATCAAACGAGGACTGTGAGCTGTGGGCTGATACGGATGTTTGGTCTTTCAGGATCTATAGCTTGACTATCAGTAATTCTTTACCAATTTGCTGTTTTTTTAGGAACTCCAGTTGCTTGACATCTAATCTGATTGAGGAAAACACAAATGTGATGAGTAGAATTCTTGCATAGTCAATGACAAGCACCCAGGCTGCATTTCAGTCCATCATTCTTCAGCCATTCTGCCACTTCAAACGAAGACCAGCCACATGAAATTCAGGGTTGGTCTGATACAAATAGTCTAGGCCGAACTGCCAGGTCAGGTCCCCTCTGAAGGGGAATACAAGCAACCCCAAGTCAGTTCCGGCCTTCTTAATTCCCATTGTCTGCATACTGAGCATCTAATCCATGACTGGACATAACTGTCGCATTTACAACCTCCTAAGGTCAAAAACCTGGGAATCTGGTTTGACAAGAAACTCTCCTTCGATGCCCAGAATAATGCCCTTCCAGGAAAACGTTTTGGGATGCTGAGATCCTTGAAGAAAATCCTCCATCTCCTTCTTCAATCTGCCCAAAAAACTGTAGTTCAGGCACTGGTCATATTCAGGCTAGACTATTGTAATGCCCTCTACCTGGGCGTATCTCAGTCCTGTTTGAACAAGCTTCATGGGGTCCAGAACAGGGCAGCTCAGGCACTGCTCAAACTTCCTAGGCGGGCCACCATGAGTCCCGCACTGAGGAAACTACAATGGTTGCCGGTGAAGCAAATAATTACCTTCAAGGCTCTGTTATTGCTTCAGTGCTCTCTCCTTTCAAGGCCTTGCCCACCTGCAGACAAGGAGTATGAAAATAAGTTACTTACTTGTAACTGTAGTTCTCCAGTATTGGAATCTTTCATAGATTCACAGGCTTGAATCCTTCCCCGTTGTCGAGATGGGAGTCCCCGGTAACTTAGAAAAGTAATGTCACAATAGACATAGAAAATAGAGGCCTTAGGCCTTTTGGTTTAGTAACATATCCTAGTCATTATTTAAAAAAGGACCAAATTTAAGAGTCAACCAATCAGGTCACACCACACTGTAGAACCTTCCTGAGAGAAGCTTCAGTCCCACAGATTTTTAAGCACTAGTGCATATACGTAGTAGTATACTGAGAGGAATAAAGGTGAGCCTCCCAGGGTAGGCGGGTGGGTCGCATGTGAATCTATTAAAGATTCCAAAACTGGAGAACTACAGGTACAGGTAAGTAACTTATTTTCTTACTCCAGTATTGGAGATAAAATAGATAATTTCTTTATTGCACAATTAATTAAAATCATTGCAATCAGGCCATGTTAAAATCAGTATAAGGTGCATAATTTCCAATGTTATAGAAAAATATGTGAGAGTTCATTTTTCTGTTGTTCTGGAGATTAAAAGGTTTAGCCACCATTTAGGCAACTATAAAAACATGGGGATTTAAAACAATCGGCACAACATTATGAATTATAGTTCTGTATAATTATCGGAATCCAGGACGGCTTTTACTGCAGACAGGTATTTCATGAAGGGTGCCACCAGCTGCATTGATTCGCCTTTAATGCACTCTACCAGGGCAGCTTGAAATGTCCGTATAGTTAAGATACGCCAGATTGGGCGAAGCCAGTATATTCTCAAAGTGCGTAGTTTCTCACAGATGCACAATATGCTCTGCACTGAGTGGCTGCAGTCTCTTTGTACCCTTGTCCATACTTGTAAGCCAATAGTGGAATCAAGCCGAACCGTAGTCTCATTAGTTGGCGCTTCATTATTGGTTTTAAGGGGGAGGACAGGTAAAGTGGCAAGGCCCCACTGTCGTAAAGTTTTGACGCCCAGCTTCCATGACTTAGATTTTTCAGAGTTTGTGCGTCCCTGTCGACCGACATTATCTTCGATTGTTTTGTTAAGAGTCTTGCAGCTGCAGATGAGGGTATAGAGGCGGACCATATTTCCTGAGCATCCAGTACTTCAATGCAGTGTGCTAAACATTCACACCAAGTTGACCCTCGGCTGTTTATCATTGTCCAGATGTGTTTCTTTAGCGTGTTGTCCTGAGCTTGTTTGGCTTTTAGACAGTAGGCTATGAACCTGGCTTTTAGGATCCACTTTTGTGATGACCGATTGAATTCCCTACGGATTTGCGCATGGGAAGTAGAAGTCGGTAGAAAAAATACTCTAATACTCTATGGAAACAGGCTGACTGAGCTCTGTCCAACCATGTTGTCATTTTATCTTTGAAGGCTATTGTAACATGGGCTACTGACTGTAGAAATTTTGCCCCCATTACTCGGATTAAGGAAGTGAGATCTGGTGAGTTTATGGCTTTCCTACCTCTACAAAAAGCCCCCCCTAACGATTGTGTGGTTCCTTGCATTGCAGTGATGTGAGCGGACTGCCGTCCTTTGTGATCGATCCACACTCCTAAATACTTGTATGTGGTGACTATCTCGATAGGTTTACCTTCAATGTGCCATGAACCTTTCCTCTTTATTTGTCTGGAAATTATCATTGCTTTTGTTTTTACCGTGTAGTTAGTAGCCGCTGTAGTCCGATCGAAGTTTGGTCGAGCAATATTGTATCATCCGCATATTGGAGTGATTGGATTTTGGTTCCGGCTAGTTTGGGAGGGAAAGCTCGGGCCAGGTACAGATTAAAAAGCATAGGGGCCAATATGCATCCTTGCTTCAAACCTTTCTTTTGTATTTTCTGGGTGGTAGACCAGGCAGAAGTGACTCTAATCTTGACCCAGGTTTCAAAATATAAAGCAACCAATGCTTTTAAAAGAGTGTTGTCAATGCCCCAGTTTTTTAATTTCATCCACAATCTCGGGCGGGACACAATATCGAAGGTAGTTTGGAAGTCAATGTATGCAAGATACAGAGCCTTACCTTTTTTTGCAAGTGTTGTCTCAATCAAGTGGGACATGCAGATCAAATTGTCTTCGATGTGTGATCCCTTTTGGAAGCCTGTTTGCATACGAGGGATCAGTTTACACGCTTCTGCCCAAGCCGTCTTGTAGCAGTGTACTGGCGTAGCACTTCCCATCTACGTCTAGGACAGCAATCATTCGATAGTTTTCAGGTACGGATCGTGAGCCTTTTTTGTGTATTGGGACAAGAAGGGATCCCCCTCCATGACTCAGGGATGCTTCTTCCCAACCTTTACTCCTAAAATAAAGGCACCATGATTATTGCTCATTTTCGTGCCGTCCCATTATACACCATAGGCGGGATACCATTGGGGCCAGGCGCCCCCTCCAGGTCGCATTTGTTTGATGAGGTGCATAATTTCGTCAGGTGTTAATATCCCTCATATTAGGGTTTGCGCCATTATCACTAGATGTCTCCACATAGAGGGCTTCTATGGTTTTCCCATTCTGTAGGCGAGATATTTGTTGTTGTCGGTCGCTGGCTAGATCTGAAACAATTATTCATCCAGTTCCAAAATTGCTTCTGGTCTCGGACTTTATTATTTCATGTGCTTTACCCCAATGATTTTCTTCAATCATTCTTGAATAGGGGAATCTTGCTTTCCTGTATTCTCCCCGGATTACTGTGAGCTTTGCCTTTAAAGATCTATGTTCTATTAGTTGTTTTTGTTTTGTGATGCGATCGTTTTTTGGGGGAAATTGGTTCAGTCCTGGCTTCTTCCCAGTGGTTAATGTTTCTCTTATTTCTTCCAAGAGGAGGTCCCAAGATTTTATTGTGGATAATTCGCCATTATCCTTGGTTACTTTATTCAAGAGAGATTCCACTTCTGTATTAACTTTTTCTTGATGTTCTGTCGCCCACCTTATTTTATTTATTTTATTTATTGGTTCCAGTTTTTCATCTTCACGATCGGTTTGATTTTTGGCCAGTGGCATTGCGGAGATATGATAGCACTTCTGTATTAACTTTTCCTTGATGTTCTGTCGCCCACCTTATTTTATTTATTGGTTCCAGTTTTTCATCCTCACGATCGGTTTGATTTTTGGCCAGTGGCATTGCGGAGATATGATAGCACAGGCAATGATTGTGTGATGGCTTGCCACAGTTGGTATTACCACAAAGTCTTTAGTTGCGTGAAAATGGGCAATCAAAATCCAGATATAATCCAGTGTGGCCAGTCCAAAATTTGAAGAATGAATGTAAGCTGCTGGCGAGTCGGCGACTGATCTTCTGTTTAGGATTCGGAGGTCCATGTGATTAAAGGAAGCTGACAATTTGATATCATGATTATCTTTTCGCTGGTGCTGGCAGCTTATATCTGGAATAGACCAGGTGGAGTCGTCCACAGCTATCAGAGATGAATTTAGATCCGAGTTCATTAGGTTGGCGTTAAAATCACCCATTATTATCCATAGATCTTCTGGACACTGAGAATGGAGGTCACTTATTGCTGGTAGCATTCTACTTAGCGTTGCTTCTCGTTTAGTCTTAGATGGATGGAGAGAAATGCAACCTAGGGTCATGGAATGTTCGACCTGGGTCAGTGTGTCTGGTTTTAGCAGCTTTGCCTTGAGGAAAATATAATCTCCGCTTCCCTCACATAGAAGTGATACCTGAACTGCCAAGTTGTTTTTGACGTAATTTGCCACCCCTCCTGAGGCGTGGCCCCCTGCACGTGAGGCTGTTGCATTTGATTCGTAGACAGTGTAGTCCAGCTATGGTGTTGAACGCAGGGCCCAAGTTTCTTGTACATCATGATATAACTCTTGAGCTGTTGTATTGCTTCCCTTTTATCTTCAGCATCAGTTAGACCCCAAATATTTCAAGAGGAGATTTTGAACTTGGAGGCAAGATTGTTCTTATTAAAGAGAAGCCCCAGGGTGTTAGGGACGGGGTTTAAGGCCCATGGTAGCCAGGACCAAACTTTGTTGTTCTTCCCCTTAGCCAGGCATTGGGGGTTGCCTCCTTCTGAATCCATTGTAATTTGTATTAACCCTTCGCTCCACGATCTTGTTCTCAGGCCATCTTTAATGCCGTGCAGGATGGAGCCGGTTGCAGGTTTTATTGTGTCCTTACTGTTCTCTCTTACTTGTGATTTTCTTTGTTTTTTTGCCTGCTGTACTGTGGCAGCTCCTCTTTTCAGGATCGCTGGGTATTTTATTATTACCGGGTTTCTGATCTGAATCCCCCAGTCATCCAATCGATTTTTATTTTCCCTTGGGGCATTTGCCAAGGCCAGATTAGAGAAAGTTACTTGTCTCATTTGTGTTGCCAGGCTCGGAAGCAAGGAAAGTCACGCTGTCGATGTCTGTAGTTTTTATGTTTACTAAACCCGGGATATTTGAGCAGAGCTTCAGGATGCTCCCTCTGTTGAGGATGTCCCACTTCTCCTGCGAGATATATTCGGGATATAACATTATCTTTAGATTTTTTAGATTTTCGTATTGATCCGGGGTAGATGGTTTTTGTAGGGGACTTGCTTCCAAATCGTCCAAATCCTCCATGTGGTTTGAGGTTTGACTCCTCCAGGTGACCGATTCTTCCCGGGGTTGACTGGTCCGCACTTCCTGTGGGAGTACGTCACTCCTGGTTCTGCAATTTGGGGATGGTGAGTCGTCAGTGCTCATTTGGGTGGGTTTCATTTCCCTGTTTTTTTATTTGTGATCGACAAGGCTCTTTGGTTTACTTGAATTGAAAGCTCCTTGGGGTCTATTTTTAGCTTGGGGTCGTGTCCATTTATTTTACTCGGTTTAGATATTCCTTGGCAGGTTTTATTTTTATTTAGGTTATCACTTCGATCTCTGATGACCGGAGGGGGAAGAGTTGTTGGGTCTCCTATTGACTTGTCAGCGATCCTTTCTGATTTGGATGTCATTCCCTCGAGAGACCCGATTTGGGGGTGGTCATCAGTATTGAGTTCTAAGAGTTCATTTTGCTTATGCCCTATGCCTTCGACTGATGAGCATTGTGCGGTATCGTCCATTGTTGGCCGTGGCTCCTGATCTTTCATGACCTGCTTTAAGGCCAGATGTCCTGTGGTTCATCTGGAATTACATGGGCTTGTGGTTTTACTTTGGATTCTACCAGGTTGGTCTGTTCCTGATACTCTATAATTTAGATTTAATTTTAGGGGGGGATTAACGACCACAGTGCTTTACTTCATTTCAGTCTGGAGCCAGTGCATAAGGGGCCCTTCCTTATTGCGTTTGCCCTTGTTCGATTTGTTTAATTTTATTTTTTCTTGTTTTTTCTAGATAAGTGCAGAATTTCCATAGATGTTGTTTTCGGGCTAGTAGTTGTTTCTGTGCATGAGTATTGATGGAGGGGGGTTCTTCTTTCGGGTTTTAAGTCAGATTTTGGATCCTGACCGTTTCTCTTGATATTTGTTTAGTATCGCTATCCTCGTTCCGATTGATTTCCTGAGGTTTCTCCAGCCTCTCCTGTTTGCCACCAGACCTTATCTCTGGGATTATGTGAGTTATTGGTATTTCTCTTCCCCTAATTCTATTTGTTTGTTCACCCATGTTCCCGGAGAGCTCATGGATTTCTTTATTCAGGTTTAGTTGTGAAGCATAATTTGAGTTTGAGTTTAAATTTAGCTGGAGAGTGGGGTTTGTTTTTTGCGGCCATCTGACTACCTCTCTCTTGAGGTCGTTAACTAGGGTGCTCATTATTTCAGGCAGCTTTTCCAAGTTCTGTAGTAAAGGGCTGCATCCACATTCCTTCTGTATAATACTTAGCTCTGCGCTTGTCTGGGCTCTATGAATCAGTGAGTTTAGTCATTTGAGCTTTAAGTCCAGACACGATATTAAGCCGGCTACCGTCTGAAGTATGTTTGAGTTTCGAGCTTGTCGGCGTGCATAATGGCCTCATTTGCCATTGAGATCAGATCGTTGTTAATCACTGTGAGGTGGTTCTCAATTTTTAATATCGGTGTGTAGGGATCCTCTTCAATTGGAGGGTATCCGGATTTCATGGACTCGTTATCATGAGTAATGAAGCTTGAATTCAAGAGGTTTGGAATCCTGTTGGCTAGAGAATCGTTTCGCGGGCTCGGTGGTAGATGCCTCCAGTTGAAGCTTTGAAAGATTACTGTTTTCACCGGTACTATTTACTGGCAATAAAGGGACGTCATCTCTTGTCACTGGGGTTGTAGTACTAGGCTGTTGGTTGAGCTGTTCCCCGGGGTTTCTAGTATTGTTCTTACTGTTGGCGGGTTGATTGTAACTGGGCTGCTTTTAGAGATTTTCTTGTTATCATTATTAAGTTCATTGTTTTCGCTCAACTTTGTGATTGCTATAGGCGACGCTTCTTTTTGTCGCCCCGACATGGTAGTCGACCCTTGTTTTGCGCACCCTCTCCCTTGAGGGTATAGCATTTTGTTTTTTTTGCCTCTTTGCTGTTTTATGTGGGCAGTAATGATCTTGGTGCTGAGCCTTGACCGAGTTTCTTGTCTGCATTGTTTTTGCACTCTGTAGAGTGTGAATTTATTTATTTATTTGTATATATTGTTTTTTTTAAATGTATTTGTTATTATTAGATTATTGTTGGCTTGTTGAAATCTGGGGAATTTCCCTTTCTTGCTTGATTGGTCCGGGGTCACTGGCCTGCTTTTATCTTAAAAAGCTACTGCGAGATTTCCCGATATCGGTGACCTGGTCCTAGGTTTGAAACTGCTTAATGCAAAAGTAGGGTTGGTGTATCTTGAATCTTGAACCCCCCCCTCGGCTTAACAGTGGGCTTAGTGAGACAGCAATGATGAGACAGCAATGGTAAAACTGCGGTCCATATAGCACGCTGCTTCAGGGCCAAGCTTGTTGGAGGTAGTCTGGTTTGACGGTAAACAGAATTTTGGGCTGAGGGTTAGGTAAAGATCAGAGACAGGTTGGTTTGCCGGACCGACTACCGGCCGCCAACCCCGGCTGCTCGTGCCAGACCGCTGGTGAAACCCAAGCCGGGTCAAAACTAAAACAGCAGTCGGAAATACACTTTATAGGCTTCTCGCTTTTCGCAGCTACACTTATCCCAGGACCAGATCCAGCTCTCACTGCTGCCCCCGTGTTGGGGGTGATGAGGGCTGGGTCGACAACCTGTGATTTGCCAACCCCACATCAATCCCGGAAGTTGAAAGGTTGTCCTCCAGATGCTGGACAATACTGGATAGTTCAGAAAGCCAGAGCCGGTGCCAGCGGTGGACTAGGAGTCAGTTCAAAAAAGGGGGTGGTTGATGATGTAGTTGTTGATGAAGGATGTTTGGTGTGACAGAAGCCTTCCCTTGTCGTTTGCCCGATGGCTTCCTCTTCTCCCCTCTTCTCAACACCCGAGGGCCAAGTGCGAGTGGGGCTAGGCCAGGTGGCCACATGCTGCACCCGGTACTAACCGGGCCACCTCCGCGGACCCCCTGCGGCACAATCTCTGCGGTCGCGTCTATCGCGACCGCACTCGCTCAGCGCAACCCCCCCCCAGAGAAGACTGCGACTAGGCACGCTGCGGTCTCTCACGGGTGCACACTCGGTACGATATACAGTGGAGAGTCAGAGGGGGGCTCATGGGTCTTGAGGGTGCTCTGGTGTCAAAGAACGAAGGATGTGGGAGCGGAGGAGCAGAGGACTGCTACCTCGGCCCTCGGCATATCGATGCGTCAGCGTAACCTCGTCACAAACCTTGGACAGGAGCCTCGCTCATTAGTTCTCCTTGAGGGATCTACACCAATGACCCCTTGGCTGAATTCCAGTATTGGAACTTTCATTGATTCACATGCTTGAATCAGAGTAGAGAGAAGAAATAAGCACTTTTTCTATAGATACAACTCATTATCATCTAGTGCAAAAGATAATACATATAAACATACAAGCAAAGTTTGAGTAAGAATTAAACGGATGGCGGGAAGAAAGAAATGGCTCACCTTTAATGAAAAAAATGCCTTAGAACCGCTTGTCCCACTGCTGCATCTCCGAGAGCTTTTGAATCCAAGCAGCAATGTTGCGTTAAGGTGTGTGCACTATTCCAGCTTGCTGCCCTGCAGATATCTGGCCACGACACACCCGCAAGCAACGCCACTGAAGTGGACATGGCTCTTGTGGAATGAGCACGCACATTTGAGTTTAAAGGCCGACATGCCTCCTGATGAAAGAATAGAATGGCGCTAGATATCCATCTAGAGATGCTCTGTTTTGGTAGAGGGAAACCATTTCTTGATGCGCTGTAGGCTACAAAGAGTTGGTTGGATTTGCAAAAATTCTTAGTTCTGTCCAAATAAAACTTTAAGCACCTTTTGATATTCAAAGAGAGTAGTGCTCGTTCAGCTGACATCTGAGAGTTTGGAAAAAACAACTTAAGAATAACGGGCTCATTAAGATGGAAGTCCGATGGGACTTTAGGAATGAACTTAGGGTTTGTGCGTAGAATAACCCCATCATCCCTGAAGTGAAGAAATGGTTCCTGGATGGTGAAAGTCTGAATTTCTCTAAATCTTCTTGCCGATGTGAGGGCGAGGAGGAGAGCTACCTTCCAGGACAGACATTTTATATCCGCTTTATGGATAAGCTTGAAAGGATGTTTCATTAACTGTGAAAGTACTGTGTTGAGCTGCCACAGAGAAGGAGCGCGGGGCCTCACTGGTGGAAATGTTCTGAATAATCCTTTGAGGAATTGCTTAATGAGCCTGACAGACCATAGGGATGGCGTTGTGGGTGATCTTCGAAAGTGAGAATTGGCTGCAAGATGTACCTTAATGGAGGCGTGAGCTAAGCCTGATTGAGCAAGGTGTAAAAGGTAAAGTAAAATCTCATCAGGAGAAGAGATGGGATGCACTTTAGCTCTCTGACACACTAGGCAAAACCTTTTCCACTTTAAGCAGTACGTTTTGTTTGTACAGTACGCCCTTGCCCTGGCTAGTATGATCCTTCAATCTGAAGCAAAGTTCAGATGACCAAATTGGTGGAACTCAGAAGCCAGGCTGATAATTGAAGAGACTTGGGGTCTGGATGTAGAACTTGTCCCTGGCTCATCGTCAGCAGCGATGGGATTGGTTTGAGCCGAATACGACGCTGCATCTTGCAGGGCTCGGTCTTCATCTTCCTGAGGACTTTTGGAAGGAGAGGAATTGGAGGAAAGGCGTAGGCAAATATGCCGAACCATGCAATCGAAAATGCATTCCCCCACGACCCTGGATGAGGATGCCAACTCGCAATGAACTGGCATTTTGCGTTGTGAGGAGTCCCAAAGAGGTCCAGATTTGGTTTACCCTACTGGAGGAAGATTTCTTCCAGTGTGTGTTGGTCCAGTTCCCACTCGTGGCAAGATGTTTTCAGCCTGCTCTGGGTGTCCGCTGTGGCATTCTTGTTCCCGGCTCCGTGCTCTGCAGTCAGATGTATTTTGTGATGGATGGACCATTTCCACAGTAGTTGAGCTTCCTGGGACAGCAGGTGAGATCTGGTGCCACCTTGCTTGTTTATGTAGTGCATCGTTGTTGTATTGTCTGTCCGTACGTACGAACACTGAGGACTTTTGAATTCTGGGAATGAAGGCTTGTAGAGCAAGATGCACTGCCCTTAACTCGAGTAGATTGATGTGAGGGCCCGATCGGAAGGTGGCCATTTGCCGATTACCTGTATATCCTGGAGGTAAGCGTCTGCAGTAATCCCTAAAGGTGAGGCTTGAGTTAAGAACGGTAGACCGACTGATAGATTTACAGGTTGTGTCCACCAGGTGAGTGACTTGACCATAGGTGGAGTGACCTGTATGATGTCGTTGAAGGTTCCTGTAAGCCTGTGCCCATTGGATGTCCAGTACTTCTTGAAGGGGATGCATGTGCAGACAACAGTATGGGATTAGATGAAAGCAAGAAGACATCATACCTAGGAGAGATTTGTAAAGATGAATGGAAAGTGACTTTCTTTTTTGTACTAGTCTTGCCAGAGTCATCAGCTTTCGTTGCCTCTCTGTTGTGTGGTATGCTCTGTTTAGCGTTGTGTCCAGCATGGCTCCCAGGAACGTTCTCCTTTGTGACGTTTAAGGACTGATGTGTCCGGATTGAGAGTGAGGCTTAGCTTGTTGAATAGGTGTATGTAGGCCATGGTGGATCCCCTTGTGGACTGGTTGGAAGGAGCCTTGACCAACCAGTCGTCAAGATAGGGGAATACTTGATGCCTCTGTTGACCAAGGAAGGCCACTACAGGTGCTAGGCATTTTGTAAAAATGAGGGGGGCAGACTTGAAACTGAAGGGTAACACCCAGAACCAATAGTGGCTGCCAGCTACTGTGAACCTGATTTCCTGTGTTTTAGATGGATGGGGACATGGAAATATGCATCTTGAAGGTCTAGGGACAACATGTAGTCTCCTCTGTTGAGGAGTTGCAATATATCTTGCAATGCAACCACGCGGAATGACTGTTTTTCGAGGTATTAGCTGAGGTTTATTAAATCCAGAATTGGTCCCCACTACTTTGACTTCTTGTGGATTAAGAAGAAAAAGGAGTAGAAACCTTCTCCTCTCTGAGATAAGGGAACTCTCTCTATAGCACCCTTCTTGAGCATGGTTTTGACCTCTCACTTGAGAAGACGTAGATTATTTTGGATGGAAGGTTGAAGTAGGCTTGTGGGAGGTGTTTGGATGAATTTCAAAGTGTGTCCGAATCGAAGCAGGTCTAGAAACCATTGATCGGTTGTAATCTGTTTCCAATGGTGCAGATGGTTTGTTATTCTCCATGCTACCCTGGTTGGAAAGGGGAGGAAAGTAGTCGGCGCCTGGACGAAGTCATTGCCGGCGGCTGGTATCCCTGCCTTGTCGTCCAGACTTTCCTCTGGGAGGAGGTCTGTTGTAGGCTGCAGATGTTGGTTGTCGTTGGTGGTATTGGGACAGAAATTGTTGATTAGTGGAGGACTATGTGGAATAGCGGTATTATTGGTATCCCCCTCTATAAGATGGTTGCCCTTTTCCTTGAGTGACACAAAAGGGCAGCTTTTTGTATTGTAAGGTCCCAACAACTTGGCTGTATCTGTGTCCGTTTTTATTGCTTGGAGAGCATTGTCAATGTGTTTCTCAAACAAAGTTTCTCCATCATAAGGTAAATCTAATATTTTGGTCTGGACCACCGGCCTGAAAGTAGCTGCTTTAAGTCAGCATTGATGGCTTAATACCCCTGTCCCATTCCGCTGCCTGAATCCAGTGGTGGCAATGTCCATGTCACAATCAATTATCTCGGACATTGTGTACTCAACTTCTCGCAATACTTTTTTTGCAACCCCCTTGATGTCGTCTGGAAGCTTTTCCAGATATGGGGCAAGATAGGACTACATCTGACGGTCGTATCGGCCAAGTAGACCAAGGGAATTTGCTGCTATCACTGTAGCGCTGACATGGCTGAAAAACGCTTTCCGATGTTATTGAGGCATCTACCCTCTATGTCTGGAGGCGCAGATAAGGATGTGGAAGGATTCCTGGATCTTGGCTGTGCTGCATGGGAAATGATGGAGTCTGGGGTGACCCATTAGGCAGGCTGGTGCGTCCTCCAGGACCTTGAATTTTTTATTGAGTCGTAGCAATTCTGTTCTACTGAGGCTGGATTGCACATAACTTTTAAGCCCTCATCCAAAGGCCCGGACCGTTTTCCAAAAAGGTTCCTTGAAATCATAAAGGAAACAGTCATTTTGTTTGCGGGCTTAGGCAACTCGAAACGTGTTGCTGCTCTTTCTAAGAGCTTGTGGAAACCTCTTATGTCCTCCAGAGGAGGATTCACTGGGGGCAGTGATGGAGATGACGGTGTTGGCAACATGTAGTCATCCCACTCATCATGGTGGTCATGGAGTTCACATTCTCTTTCCTCCTCAGATGAGGTGGGATCATGTAGTTGCACTACTAGTGGAAAAAGGACTACTGTTGGAGGCTGAGGCAATTGTTGCAGAGGAGTTGGTGGCTGAAAAGGCACTGAAGCCGTCGTAGCTGGACTGTTGATCAGGCGCAGAAACTGGAGGAATTCTTTTCCTGTAATCTGACAGGATGAATTGTAAGTCCGATACAAGTGCTGATGGAAGACATACCATGTCTTCTTGGTATTTTTGAGGGTGTTGGTAGTGCTGCTGAGGGGGATAATACTCTTGTTCATAGTAGTCACTTGCATCAGAATCGTCCTGGCATTTGACATGAAGCTCTGAAGGGCTACGTGCTGCACCAAAGAGGCTATTATCTTCAGAGTCTTCATCGTCCAGGAGATGGGAAGGGAGTAGTGAAGGCACCTTACTTGGAGAGGTGAGCCTTTTTTGGCTTAGTCGCTGCTTAAATCAGTTTTTTCTGTGGTATTGGTCGAGGTAGTCGATGAGGTCGTCGACGATGATAGCATCAACTAGATTGATGGTTTTTGCCTCATCGTCAACGAGGGAATCGGCATCGACGGAGTAGGCACCGCCGACGGGGAACCCTCCTTCGACAGTGGTACTGTCAACAACGGTGTTGTTGTCACGGACAGTGGTGTCGTAGTCAGCGGGAGTGTCGATGAGGAGATAATCCTTATCGTCGACTATGTAGGGGTACGGCTTGTCGTCATCGAGGAAGATGCCCCATGTTAGTGTTGGCGGTAGATGCTGTCGATGCTGCTTTGACAGTTCTCATCGTCGACAACGATTTTCTCGTCGACGGAGATGCTGTTGAGGTACCATCTGTTGGCGGAGCAGAAGGCGGCATCTTGAATGTGTACTTCACCTGAGATGGAGGTGTTGGGGGCTCAGAAGTTGATTTTTTAAGTCCCTTGGAGGAGGAGCTTGATTCCTTTTTCCCCTTTCGTCCTGAAGGACGGTCACTTTTATGAGGTGACTTGTATGGGCTGCGGTGTCTATGAGAGACCAGAGAGGTTTTTTTGGACTCTTTTTTGGTGGTTTGTGAGAGGAAGGAGCTGCAGGCTCACCCCAACTCTCTACAGAGACGTTTTGGAAGAAGACATAGATGAAGTGTCACTCTCCTCATCAGAGACAGGATTTTCTCAAGTCTTGAGCTTTTGCAGCCAAAGAAGGAGTCGCCCCTCAAGGTCCTACAAAGTTTTAGAGAAAAACGCGTGACGTACCTTGCAGTCTTTTCTCATATGTGCATGATAAAAACAATATGCACAGTCCCGATGAGGGTCATCTATGTGCAGCCACAGGGTCTGACGAGTCCCTTCTTAGGTGTGTCTAACATATTAAAAGTCAGTCCGATACACCCAAACCACATATACTCAGAGGTTTTCCAGTATATCTGTAAATTCTGAAGAGAAAAAATCTGTAGAAAACTCTTCTGAAGAGTTCTGACAGGAAAACAGAGCAGAACTCAGTGGAGACTCCCTAGCACAACTTGCAGGAGAAAATCCGAGGGACTGGAGCCACTCTCAGGAAGGTTCAACAGGGTGGTGTGACCTGATTGGTTGACTCTTAAGTTTGGTCCTTTTTTAAATAATGACTAGGATATGTTACTAAAACGAAAGGCCTAAGGCCTCTATGTTCTATGTTTATTGTGACATTACTTTTCTAAGGTACTGGGGTCTCCCATCTCGACAAGTGGGAATGATTCAATAATGTGAATCTATGAAATTCAAATACTGGAGTAATCTTTATGTCTCAACTAGGAACGTAAGATCGGCAGCAGCAAAACAAGCTGCAATGCCAAAATCTTAAAAAGCCAGAATTGGTGGTAGCACTTTCAGTCATCTTGCACCAAAAGTCTAGAATTCCCTCCCTCCCTGATGAATTCTGGCAAAAACAAGTGATATAATATGTTTTGAGTCATTCTAAAACCTGGGATCAGACTTTGTCAAGCAATGTGTCTTCTGCTTTCAATGCTCTCTTTTGAGTGATGTTGCCTCGTGTATATATAACGGTGTAAAAACTCTACAAATGGAGTCAAAACGTGTGCTCTTCTGTTGGCATAACAACTAAGTCGACGTTCTATCATTAAACTTTTAAAAAGCTCATACAATTTCAAATTCATCCACTAGGTGGGACATGATGCACAACACATGCATCTGTAGCAGCCTAAACAAGCACTGGCAAAGCCAATAGGTCTCGCCTATGCAAGAGCTATTGGTTTTGTCACTGTGTTTTAGCCATATTGTACACCAGCGTGGCTATTGTTCAGTATGACTAAACATTAGTGGTATAGAGGAGAGTGACATGGAGCGGCTTAAAGTGGAGTGGCAAAAAGTGGATTGGTGTAGAAGTTCACTGGCATAGAGTGTTGCAGAGAATGGTGGCGTAGAGTGCAGTGGTATTAAGTTCTGCAGCACAGAATTCAGCGGCGTACAATGCAGCGTTGTAGACTTCTGTGGCATAGATTAGAGCGTTGCATAGTAGAGTGCAGTGGCGTAGAGTGCAGTTATGCAGGGTAGAGTGGCGTAGAGTTCAGTGCCGCCGAGTAGAGTGTCGTAGAGTGCAGTGGTGTAGAGTAGCATAGAGTGCATTGGAACAGAATAGAGTGGTGTTGAGTATAGTGGCATAGAGTACAGTGGCACCGAGTACAGTGGTGCAGAGCAGAGTGAAGTGGCGTACAGTGCAGTTGTGTGGAGTGGCGTAGAGTAGAGTGGACTGGTGTAGAGTGCATTGGTGTAGAGTGTTGCAGAGTACAGTGGCGTAGAGTGCAGCAGCATAGAAATCAGCTGCGCACAATGCAGCCTTGTAGAATGCAGTGGCCTAAATTAGGGTGGTGCAAAGTGGAACACAGTGGTTCAGAGTGGAGTGGCAGAGAGTGGAGTGTGGTGCAGAGTGGAGTGTGGTGCAGAGTGGAGTGTGGTGCAGAGTGGAGTGTGGTGCAGAGTGGAGTGTGGTGCAGAGTGGAGTGTGGTGCAGAGTGGAGTGTGGTGCAGAGTGGAGTGGTGCAGAGTGGAGTGGTGCAGAGTGGAGTGGTGCAGAGTGGAGTGGTGCAGAGTGGAGTGGTGCAGAGTGGAGTGGTGCAGAGTGGGGTGGTGCAGAGTGGGGTGGTGCAGAGTGGGGTGGTGCAGAGTGGAGTGGCAGAGAGTGGAGTGGCAGAGTGGAGCGGTGCAGAGTGGAGCGGTGCAGAGTGGAGCGGTGCAGAGTGGAGCGGTGCAGAGTGGAGTGGTGCAGAGTGGAGTGGTGCAGAGTGGAGTGGTGCAGAGTGGAGTGGTGCAGAGTGGAGTGGTGCAGAGTGGAGTGGTGCAGAGTGGAGTGGTGCAGAGTGGAGTGGTGCAGAGTGGCAGAGAGTGGAGTGGCAGAGGGTGGAGTGGCAGAGGGTGGAGTGGCAGAGGGTGGAGTGGCAGAGGGTGGAGTGGCAGAGGGTGGAGTGGCAGAGGGTGGAGTGGCAGAGGGTGGAGTGGCAGAGGGTGGAGTGGCAGAGGGTGGAGTGGCAGAGGGTGGAGCGGCAGAGAGTGGAGCGGCAGAGAGTGGAGCGGCAGAGAGTGGAGCGGCAGAGAGTGGAGTGGAGTGTGCAGTGGCCTAGAGTGCAGTGATGAAAAGTACAGTGGCGAAGAGTACATTGGCATAGAGTACAGTAGTGCAGAGCAGAATGGCGGAGAGTTCAGAGGCGGACAGTGCAGTGTTGCAGGGGAGAGTGTCTTACAATATAATGGTGAGAGTGGCATAGAGCGCACTGGCTTAGAGAGCAGTGGCATAGAGTACAGTGGTGCAGTGTAGAGTGCAGTGGCATAAAGTGCAGTGACGAAGAGTGCAGTTGTGTAGAGAGCAATGGCGTAGAGTGCAGTGGCTTAGAGAGCAGTGGTTTAGAATAGGGTGGCGTAGTGCGCGGTGGCTTGGAGAGCAGTGGTTTAGAGTAGAGTGGCATAGAGTGCAGTGGCACAGAGTAGATTGTTTCAGAGTACAGTGAGTGGCGTGGAGTGGTGCAGAGTAGTGTAATGGCATACAGTAAAGTAATGTAGAGTGCAGTGGTGCAGAGTAGATTAGAGGGGCTTATAGTAGAGTGGTGCAGAGTGCAGGAGCATAGAGCTGAGTATTAGAAAGTATAGCGCACTGGTGTAAAGTTTATTGGTATAGAGTGTAGTGTTGCAGAGTGGCGTAGAGTAAGCTGTGCAGAGTTGGCTGGAGTGTCCTAGACTGGAGTGGCGAAGAGTGCAGTAGCGAAGAGTGCAGTAGCGAAGAGTGCAGTAGCGAAGAGTGCAGTGGCGCAGAGTGCACTGGCAAAGACTAGAATGGTGTAGAGTAGAGAGGCGTAGAGTGAATTTGCATAGAGTGCAGTGGAGTGGTGCAGAGTAGAGTACAGTGGCGCAGTGGTGTGGAGCGCAGTGGCGTACAGTGAAGTGCTGCAGAGTGCAGTGGTGTGGAGTGGTGCACAGTGGAGTGGCGCAGAGTGGAGTATGAATGATGTGGTAGCACACAGCCCTTACAGACAACATATTTTCAATTGAAAGGACCATTACATTTGCACAGGCATACAGTTTTACTAATAAAACTATACAAGGCACAAAAGATAAGGAGTGGAAATTACATCAGCTAGTTTATTGATTTGTTCTGATATTAAAGTATGTGTTTGCAACACACTTCAACATTAACAAATGTGCTTCACTTGTGCATTCTTAATTCTGATATATTCTGAAATACTTGCATAGTTATTTTAAATATTGTTGTGTACTAGAAAAAATCCTCTCCTACCCCCAGTATCTAGTAAGATACATAAATCCTCTCACTTTGATGTCAGAGAAAGAAAAGTAAAAACCAAGCTGCCTCGGAAGACAGAGCCAGACATTTGACCTCTATGTCTGAATGCACAGCGAATGTGAAAAGATAAGAACAAGATTTACAGGTCTTCTTACAGAAAGGAACACTGGTGGAAGAAAACAAGGGGAGTTGAAGTGAAAAGGCGTTGCTCCTTGTGAGGGACAAACTCACCTGGACAGCCTAAAACAAATAAAGCCAGCAAATAGAAAGCCAGAAAATGTGAGTTACAAACCATAAAGTCAATGGTAAACAACAAGTGCAATGCACTTCCTAAATGTCCTCAAGATGTCTTTAGCAAACCAGACAGCTGCACTGTCTTGTAGACTTCGACCTAAAAAAATAAACAACCATTCCCAGACAAGTCAGCTCTAATTACAGAACTCTGGACCTTAATTAATAATACAAGCAGAGCACTCCCTCTCTCCAAAGTTCATCCTTTGGCTGGTGCGAGAGGGATTTAGGTACAAAATCCTGAGATTATAGTAACTTTGCAGAAAACTGCTCAAGGTGCCTGTGCTTATTTTGAAGTCTGGGCGTTTGGAAGCTGATGAATACCCAGACATTTAACGTAACTTTTAATGTAAATGCTTGCTAAAAGCGCTCCTGCTGTTTTCTCACCATGCATGCTTTTCCCCATAGTAGGCTTCTCAGAAGCACTATACAAACCAGTCACAATGCCCTGCATAGAGGATTCATCTAGAAGCTTTAGGGTGGGAAACGGGCATTTGCATAGTGAGCAGCTCTCTGCTCATACTACATATGAGTGTCACAAACTCCATGGCACAATTCACGATTTATCCACTTACTTTCTGGGGTGCAGTCTGTGAAGAGGGGAACCAGTAAAGGCACATTATCAATGTTCTGCAGGTGAGGCCTCACCTGATGGATCCCTCGTGGGAGTTTGGCCTAGAGATAAGGAGAGAATTAGACAAGGGTTATAGGTTGAACTTGACTCATAACCACCAGGTACCATATAAAGATCCGGCGACGTAGGGACAGGTTCACATTTAGGATTCGGTGGATACCAGGACACTGCACTATGTGTATCCTTAAACCGCCGGAAACTGTTGAGGCATGCCTTTTACACATTTTAGGTCGTCCTCCATATCTATGGGTATTTATCCCCGCAGTTCAATTATATGGTAGGTAGTAGACTCCACCCTACCATGGTGTGTGGATAGTTTTAATTAGGTCCTGAAGAATTGCCATTGATCCCCCTGACAACCAGGCAAGAAACATGTTGACCCGAAAAGTAAAAGTAGAGCGCGATGTCTTGATTCATTATAGTCAGATAGCCGCCACTTCTTTTCTATTTTTAATCAGGTAGGGAGCCTACCAGAATAAAGGTTTCTTATTGGACTTCCGCACCTGTTTTAGTTTTAGCACTCACCAGCACATTACATCCACACCTATTAGGCCCCTCACCCCCACGGCACCATACGGCGAGGAACAAAAGATCTCCGCTAAAGAGCCCCTCATTGGGTGCCCGACGAGGAGCAGGCCCAATGATGAAGCATGACATCTAGCGGGCTGGGGGTGTGAGGGCCCTAGTTCCAAAGGGAGGAATTCTCCTCCCTCTTTCACAGGACGACCCTTCACCACAGTGGATGTTTCACTAAGCTCTCTCACCTCTTTTTTTAGACCCACAATAAGGAACTACGTACCCTTTCTTTGTATGACCATATAAAGATCCCCATTTGCAGAGACTATGTATTCAGGGGAGGTCTCCAAGTGCTAAAGATCCCTCCAGTGAAGAGCAGCCCTGAGCCCTCCTGTATGAAGGTGGCTCCTTATCAGGGCAGCCCTGCCCTTCCTGTACGGTTGCAGGCTCACCCCGTAGGCTCTCCCCAGATGGGCTTACAAACACTCATATATGGGCGCAGCCCTGCCCCACTCCTTATATAGAGTGGCTCTCTGACACTGCACCAATAATAAACTCCTCTCTTGCGGGTGCAGATCCCAACCATACGCGATTGGTACAGTGCTATGGGCGAATATCCCGATCTTCCTGCATGGCATAAATCCTGCAGACAGAAGCAGGCCCCCCATTGTGGAAAACACCCTGTAAGGGTCTAGGGTTGTCCTAAATGGGTCCATGTCAAAAACGCCTTTCAACCACTCTCCTCAAATGCTAGTTAATTGCTACCTAATATTATTGTAGTACCACAAGCAGAAATCTACCAGCGCTGTCCTGCGATCAAGCACAGCAGTACGAGATCTATCCTTGGGAGGGACGTGAACATTCAATAGGGACTGTGCCGCAGAATATATCAAATCTTCATTTTCTCCTTAACTGACAAAAACGGGCTGTGTATAAATTTGAAAACTATGATGAAGTATGTAGGGCTGATTGCCCCTGGAGCAGTGTCTGTGTGAACCCCGCTTCTCATTTTAACATTGACAGACCTGGTATGTTTTCTGGTGCAGGAGACCCGTATCAAGGGCCTCCTGATCAGGGCTCTACATGAATATGGCATGTTGCTTACAGAGTGCTAGTCTCTGTTGGGGTTCACCAAAGGTAGTAATCCTTTGAGGGTGACCAAATAAATTCTCCATGTGCAGGCTATGGCATTGATAACAGTTGGCGACAGCTAATTCTAGTAGTGGGGTAAAGCAGGCCTTTTTATCCAAACCTCACTGCTGAAAATGCCTACTGGCCATTTCATGTGAAATCTGTGCAAGATGTCATAACTGGAACCCATTATTCCCCTAGTATATGACAGGGGTGCCTAGGTCCACGCCAGACGAAGCCTGGAGGCTGGGCTGGGCCACCACTCTGACAAACAGGTGCTGGGAAAGGTTTACAGGAGAATTCTCAGGACACGTTTGGACCCCGGCTGCATTCATCCTGTTATGGGTAAGAGGAAGACCATTAATGGTCAAGGTGGGGGGGCTACTTCAACTACCTTAGATGCCTTTCTATCCAGGGCCGCCAACGTACTCTCATATGAGATTGAGTTGACTGAACGCTGGCTATCACTGGAGGAGGGTAGGCTTCTTCCTGAACAATCGCAGTCTACACCTCAGACCACACTCGATCCCTCCCTTGATCTTACGGCCAGTCATCCCAGCGAAACTCCCCCCCCCCCCTGCGCTAGCTCCTGTAGCCGTATCTGTTTCACCGGTCCAGCTGGACCAGTCCACACAGCCTGCCGCAAAGAGGAAAGGGGGAGGTAAAGCGCAAAACCAACCAGCAACAAGACGTTCCAAATTGCCAAAAAAGGGCCTCTCACGGGATCAGAGTGAAAGAACTCCCCCATCTCCAGCACCAAGAGCCTCCTCCACCCACATTTTTGACTTTGACTGGAATAAACTGGAAAACCTGGTCAAGGATCTAGTTGGCCCACTGCATGATAGGCTTTTGAAAATTGAGGAGAAATTGGACACTATTGTTTCTAATACTAAAACGATCACGGCCCGGCCCCTCCACCCCTTCCTATGGTCGATAGCCCCCCTTACAACCAAAGGGAGCAGGTTATTGTGTCATCTTTACCCCATCCCCAGTCCCGTCAACCTGTGTTACACCTGTGTTACACCCCCTACCTTTGCCTTCGCAGAAGCAATTGGTAAAGCCCAGGGCATCAAATTGTATTCCTACCCCTGGTATGGACTTCAATAGGGTCCCAAATAGCCTAGGGGGGCATGGAAGTGACAGGGGCAGCGGATGCCATGGAGGCCAATTAGCACAGTTCTGTGAGTCCAATTTAGTGCTGGACCTCCCTCCCGCCGCTTCCCCATTGGTCCTGGTATTGGTAAACGTCCCTAAGCTGAGGGAAGGCCAAAGGGAAGACACTGCTCAACTCATGGATAAATCTCTCCACTGGCTGAGCACTCGGGCCCTATCTTTGAGGGTCCAAGGGGCATGGCCAGACATATTATTATGGCGAGGAGGGTAAGCTGGGTGGGCCCTTCATCAAAGGCTACTCAGGGGGATTGCGTAGTTGTCAACTTTAATAACAAATACGTTAAGCGGTCCCTACTTCATTATTTGCAGGTCAACCTCTCCCACAGCTCTCAGATCGCAGTGCTCCAGCTGGAGCATTTCTATAGTTTTTACTCAGGACCACCTGAAAAGGCCAAGGGAGCATTGATTGTTGGCGGAGTGGGCCTCAATAAGCCAGGGCGGATAGATAAGAGTGGGATGGAGTTATCAAACAGATTTGAGCCCCTAACTCGGCTGGCTGATTTGGAATCTTGCGACTGACTGTCATATGGTAAACATTCAGGACATAAATTCTACCCAAGAATGTCAAGATAGGGGGGTTGCAGTAAGGGGTTCCGCACTCACCATAAAAATAGTTACATGGAATATATCAGGTGTAGGCTCAAAATTAAGTAGTCCAGATTGCTTAGCCCAGTGGCAAGATTTAGATCTTTTATGTATTCAAGAAACGTGGGCAATAGAACCGATATTTTTAGCTGGGTTTCGCTCATCCAATCAGATGCGCTCCCATCCACCTCTGGAAGCGCAAGGAGTGGGGGTTGTTGACTTTGATTGCAAACACTTTCCCTCTGAAAATCATCAGTTTTCGACGTCCAAGTCCCTATTTCCATATTCTTCTGATTGAGGGGAATAGAGATTGGGATTGGTTATTAGTGAATTTCTACAATAATAATTTTGGAGGTAATATGAAGGACGTTGTGGAGCATTTAGATGTCGAAATCCAAAATAGTAGTAACGCATCGTATGGGAAAGTTGTGAATATTTTGTGGGTTGGAGACTTTAATTCCCAGCCATGCAAGTTCAACGAAAATAGGGTATGTGGTCTTGTGGACACTTCAGGAGACCCCATCCGTCATTTTACCCACCACGAATATGGCAACAGTCTAAATAAGTTGTTAATTTCTAGAAATCTGATAATCATCAACAAGGTAAACCCTAATACAGATGACCTAGTTAAGACCTTTTCAAGAAAGGACTAAGAATCAACACTTGATTTCGTAATAGTTATAGGCATGCTTCAGGCTTGTACCAAACAAGATGAAACTAAGTCATCCCCATTCAGTGATCATGCAATTCTCTTCGCCTCGATGGAGATGGGCCTGAGAAAAGCATTACCCACCCAGAAAATCAGTAAACCTATCCTGAGCAGGAAAAATGGCTTCCAGCTAAAGTGGAACCAAATATATAAAGGGAAAATAGTCCAGTTAATTCTAAATATCAGTATAGAGTCTGTAATGAGCTGTCTGGATCCAGATAACACCCCCGATCAAATCACCTTCTGTTTTGGGATTCTTCTTGGAGAAGTAAAAAAGGCACTGACATGTGCAAAACAATCTAATGTCGCCCCGCCCATCCGATGGTTTGACCACTACTGCACACAGTCACTAAAATCTCTACATAAAGCCCTGAACGCACACCCGCGAAACAGTGTTCTAATAGCATCCCTTAGGAAAAGGTACCTGGGAGCCAGGAAGCTACGGGAGAGTTCTTTAAGAGGCGTGGCAAAAATTTAGAAAAGGCAGCAATTTTTAAGTCTGGGTATGATATCTGGAAAACAATTAACGCCCCGTTTTTCAAAAACCAGCAAGATCCTACACTAGACGTTCATGTGGGAGAAGATGACTGGGTGGCCCACTTTGAGCTGGTTTTTGGCTCAGGGGAAAATGGAGCAATAGAAGACCCACCTCTATCCCTCCCCATGACAAAGCATTTGACATTCTCTCTGGAAGAGATCCAATCCGGCCTGGGCAAATGTATAGGTGGGATGGCTCCGGGCCCAAATGGGGTCCCAACTGATCTATTTTTAATTCATCAGGTCCTGTGGGCCCCCCTTCTCACAAATGTGCTAAATGCAGTAGCAAAAACAGGCCCCCTACCGACATGGTCGACTAGTATAATAATCCTGATTTTTTAAAAAGGGAGACCAGAAGACCGCCCAGAACTATCAACCAATTTCTTTATTGGACACAACAGCCAAATTAACGGGGCGACTATTAGTACACAGACTGGAGGAGTGGGCCAGGGAGAAAAACATAATAATAGAAGCACAATATGGATTTCAAGAAGGGAAAGGCACAATTGATCAGTGCCTACATTTGAGCCTGACAATTGACAAGTACATTAGAGCTAAGGGGGGGGGGTCACATCTTCTTGGCATTTATGGACCTAAGTGCTGCTTTCGATTCCGTGTCCAATACTAAACTATGGGACCTAATGGACACTATGGGGATCGACCCCGCTATAATAAATTTTATTCGCCAATTATATGTTAGTGCTAAAGCTTCAGTTTGCTACGGCAAAAATGGGGAATGCACTTGCCCCTTTAAGATCACCAGGGGAGTAAGACAAGGGTGCGTTCTTGCCCCCTTCCTTATCTCCATTTACACGAACAAGGTTGATGAAGCACTTAGGGGGTCAACGACGGATATACCTGTTTTTGATGGCCGCAGTGTCCCGATACTGGTATATGCGGACGACGACGTCCTGATTGCCAGAACAAGTTTGGCCCTCCAGCGCTTAATAAGGGACTATGTAGCTTTTATGGCCACATTAGATTTAAAGGTAAATGAGTTGAAATCCTTTATTCTTGCACCAAGGCTGGCGGTGGGTAAAACAATTCCGTCCTTTCATAGCGGCACCCAGAATTTGAAGTTGGTAGATTCATTCCCTTATCTTGGGGTTGTTTTTGATAAGTCACAGTCTTGGGCACAAATGGTTGACAATAGGCTCTAGTGATGACGAGGAGTGTAGGGGCTATCACAGCCTTCACTAGATGGCTGAGATTAAAACCCATCGAAACTATCAAAAACATTTACCGAGCTAAAACAGTTTCCGCTGCCTCTTACGGGGCAGGCGTTTGGGGTATGGCATCTGTAAGCCTTCTCCAAAACCTGGAAGACAGTTTCTTCAAGGGCATAGCCTCTCTCCCTAAGTCCGTTCCAAACTATACTTGCCACCTAGAGTTAGGCGTGCCCTACCTGACTGACAGTATCAAGCTGGCTCCAATTATGTTATGGCATTCAGTATGGGGCAGGGACACGATGAGCCTAACTCAATTGATTATAAAAAACTGTCTTAGTTCAGATAACTGGCAAAAAATAGCGTGGTTACATTATGTGGGAAAGACCCTAACTGATATAGGGCTAAAGAACTTGTTTGAGAATCCTAGCGCTTGCCAGAAAATCTCTAAGTATGAACTCAAGTCTTCTTACCTGAAAAATGTCTCGTTTGATCGTTATGAATCCAACCGCCTAAAGAAACTGGTCATTCTGTATCAACAAATACCCCCAATTTTAGAGGGAGGGATTCCTATTTAGGAATTACAAATAACTCCCAGCACAGACATATTTTAATCAGATTCTGAATTAATTTAATCCCTTTGATGCTGGGATTTCCTGCCAATAAACATACCCATTCTGACCTATCAGCCTGCCCTTGAGATATGGTATCTAAGCAGTCTGATCTCCATATTGTTTTATTTTGTGTTTTTTTTATAAATATCCTCGTGCAAGGTATATTACCCCAATCCTAAAAAGCTGTAATTTTAAACCATCCCGAGTAGCACTTTATTTTTTTAAATCCCTCCCAGATCCTTTTATATATGTTCAGTCGCTACATTTTTATGGGCTTGTAAGTACATTAGGAGGACTCCGCACTTTAGTTCTCAATGAAATTGACATAGCTTTTAAGATTAGGAATTTTTACGTGGACAGTCTCTTTTGTACTTTATTGATCTGTATAAGACACTTAGGTGATACCTGTTACGCTTGTGTCATTTCCCTTCTATTATTAGATCTAATTTCCCCCAGCCGCGTTTTACGTGCTCGTACTCCGAGTGTGAATGCCGTAGGCCTCAAACGTCTATTCCGCTGGGGAATTGCGCTCACGCGGATTCCTTGGGTCACCAGTGGCGACCGCCGCCATTTTCCAGTCCACCCCTTCATTATTCATGCATGGATGGCCCGGGATGCAGGAGTTTTTCAGGAGAACCGAGGGATTGAAGACAGAGCTCTAGCTGCTCGCGTCAGCCATGCTGACTTGCTAGCCATGCCCCCCCTTGATACCAAGTAGTAGGGTGCTTCATTACGTGAGTGCTAGCCAAAGAGCCGTCTAACCTCACCAGCATGTCTCCCTCAGTGCTGCTCCTTAAGGTTCTTTCTTCTTTTTGTATTATTTGTGAAACCAACTGCACTGCTGGCTTTCAATACCCATCACCAGGAACGAGCTTTTGTGCTCTGACTAAAAGTATGAACCAATTACAGTAGTTTAAGGGGTGACATGAGAGTCAGCAACACGTAGACAAAGAATCTAACCTAGTGACCTACACGCTCTGCCTGGAGGTAGGAAGTTTTAATACAGAAGAGGCACATTGACAGTTTAATCCACTGAAGGCATCCATGGAGCTATGGCTAACAAAGAGAAATGCACTGGGGGAAAGGGAGATTCCTCCTAAATATTGGGATATAACTTAGAACGTGTTTAGTCATTTGGAAAGACCACTAATTCTTAGGACAGGACATAAGGATGTCTCCTATCAAGTTATCTCCTTCTGCTCACCAATGTGAAGGAAGGAGAGGAGTAGAAACAGAATCCACAGCTGTCTTTCTGTAAGGAGGTAGAATGAAATTCCTAGGATTGTGGAGAAGATCTATGCAGCTGAGCCCTGCTGAGAAGGTGGTTAGACTGCACTCCTTGCTGAGAACTACCCTGTACCACCAGAGTTTCAGGTGCCTTGTGCCCATGCTGCCTTGAGGTACTTAGCACTGCTAAGTCAGGGTGAGACCAGAGGAAACGCTTTACTGGCCCAGCCCAAACCCAAAGCTGATCAACCCAAGCAATCCAATTGACGAAGTATGCAGTCTTGAGGTAGACATGTAGATTTGCGAGAACCCTCCCCATGAGGTACCCTGTCACCACTGTAAGACCCTGTAATCTGCAGAAGAGAGGATAACCTGTAACCCTCTGAGAGGCACCCTACAAGGTGAGTAATAAAAGCCACGGATGCAGGTATCTTGGGGAGATGGCTTTATTGTAAAAGCAACCACCGACAGGGCAGGGATGCACACAGCCTCACGTCCTAGCCAGAATGCCGCCTCAACAATCTATTGAGGTAAGGCATTCCACATTCTACAGCTCAACACGAGCTGTTAATCACAACAGTGACCCGTCACCTTTGTGAGCCCCTGTTTCCTGCAAGCGTGAGGCAGATTTGTACCCCTGTGAGAGGCATCCTGTGAGGTGGCCTGTCATTACCACGAGCCCTGCTCTCCACAGTGGTACAGCCAATGTGGGATAATGCAGAATCCTGCAAGAAGCATCTAGTGAGATGGCCTGTCTCTGCACCCCACAAACATGTGTGACCCCGATAAGATGACCACAAACTGCAATGAAGATGGAGTGTCCCATGCACAATACAGTCATCATCTAAGCTAGAGCAACACCCCAGCACCTGCATTTTGTAGCCACAACCTGCTGATGCTGCAACCCAGCACAGCAAGAGCACCCACACCACTGAGGGCCAACCTGACAACTCCCAACAACCCAGGCTGCTGTGGAACAGCTCACTGTCTACTGCAATTTCCCTGTTGGAACAACTGAAATGGCAAGCCCAACATCACAGAGACACTAAACTCCTCTGTGAGTTCACAAAGACAGTAAACTCCTCTGTGAGTGTTCACAAATACAACAGGCTCCTAAACATTAATACATGAACGCACCAGAGAATCAGACAGTAGACTTTGTGCTTGGTTAAATCCGAGGTTAAATACATGTATGTTTGTAATCCTTGCACACCTTAACTCTCTGCACTGAGCATAGACAGTGGGATAAACAATTAGTGAGATATCAAAAGGCAAGATAAATGCTACATAACTTCATAAAGTAACTGAGCATTTTTGATTAATGCACTTTTTTTCTTAAAAGAAATAGCACTGCTTAGATAACGAATTTATTGCGAGTGAAATATGTACTGCCTGAACTACATGTTTTACACCAATACCATTCTCCAAGAGCAAGTCCTGACTGTTTGACCTTGCTGCTACTTGATCAAAGCCTAAAAGGAGCCCGTTCACCTTTCGTTTCGTTTTAATACGTTATTTAGGTCAGCGACCATAAAAGCAACATAAAATAGGAGGCACATTGCAATGTTAATCAAATAAATAAAAGATAAACATTTTCCAGATAAAAGACCACAATAAAAGATTTTGGATTTGATAAAATCTCTGCTCAAGGTCAATTTTAAAATTTAAAACACAATTTTAAAAAACAGAACTGTGTAAAAGCATCATTAGGTTATAAAATTCAAAATTTACTGGCAGTTTATATTTAATAATCGGCTAGGCAAGGATGTACAGTGGCAACTATCATGATTGTACTTGATGTTCGGATTCTAGTGTTTGTGTGATTATCCTGGCGCGAACAGGCTATACTGCTTCTAAAAATGTAGCTATAGAAAAGACCACACAAGATCCAGTATCTGATCTGCAGATCCGCAAGGCTTATTTGTGAAGCCTTATTCCAAGAAGTCTGAATAAGGGTACAATCCAGCATCTTCTTTGTCTGGTATATGCTGGACAAAAAAAAGTAAGTGAGCAACTGTCTCCTGGGCTGCTCCACAGGCCGGACAGGCTGCGCCACTCACTGCATGGGACCTCCATTTACAGGTGAAAGATGCGAGTGGCAGAGTACCCAGCCTGAATTTTATATACAAGGATCTGGTGAATGGCGGGTCACTCTTATCCAGGTAGGTTCACATTTCAGTGAGTTCACTGTAGTACCTAGTTCTGAGCCTCAAGGAAAAGTGGCAATACTTGCCTGAAGAAGTGCTGGCGAAACAAGGGGACAACATCCGTTCTATAAGAATTTACATTATTTTGAAGGTTCAATGACAATATGACACATTACACTGAGTTGCAGTAGGGTTTGTAATCCTTATTAGCTCAGAACATCTTATGATCTCATTGACTAATACAGCCGACAGAGGGGAATACAGAGGTTCATTTGTCTCTGCCTTGAGCTTCCACAAGAACAAATATCTAACGGAAACCTACCTAATTCAGTGAGGAAGGTTCCTAGACCCTGGTTCCCCAGGGGAATCCACCAATCAATCATAAGGGAAGTAGCCTTTTCCATCTGGAATGAGCCTATGGAGCCTAAAGCATTAGGGTGGAAGGAAGGTATCTGGGCAATTTCACCCTGCCACTACAGCATCTATAACTCACTTGTGGCAAAGTGTCAGACACTAGGAGGAAATAAGTCCAACAGGGTCAAATGCATGGTAACTAGCCTGCCATGTGCCCGTTGACTTTGTGCAAGGGGTATGCAAGAGGGTCCATACTCTTCTTATAGAAGAAAGAGTATACAGACAGAGCACTTCTGCATTGAACTCTTCTCTTGAGTAACTTCTCTGCACCAATTACTGCTACAAACATAAGGGCTCTCTGCACATGCCCATACACAACCACCACAAACACTTAAGTAGAACAATCAGTACTCAGACTTACAGATCCCCAATGAACACTTCTCCATATCACCGCACCTGTCCAAGCATACACAACAAAGCATCTGTACCACAGCATTCCCCAATCTTACATACTTGCTCTGCACAAACTGACGTTAGAAACACATCCTAGAACACTAAGACACCATGTCCAGATCCTACGTCGTAAAGACACGATACCCTGAAACTATCATTATGGCAGTGTACAGATCCTACATCAATAAAGTCTTGAATGCTAACGCTATGTCAGGACACGGAGGCGAGGATTAGGCATTTCTTTCTTTAATGCCAAACAGTAGCCATGTTAAACATACAATCATCAAATAAAGGACTTCATATCCCATGAATCCTGAGAAAAAACTATCAAGTTCATAACAACAATGCTCGTCCAATCATGCGTCTCCTGGCTCGTTAACTGGTGTTGTCCTTGCCGGAACTTCCTCTTTCTTCACTGCTGCAGCCAGTGTCAGTTAAGTACAGACACTCTTCTCAAGGTTTATTTTCAGCGTATTATTTGCTTTATGTTTGCTTGCCTGGTTTTGGGTACTGTTTACTTGTGAAACGAAGCCTCTGCTTCTCTTCGGTGGTCGCGGGAACGCTTCGTCACTCCTACGCGGCCGGGATACGATCTACGTTTGAGGCCGAGACTGGAGTGCGTGGCGATCCGCCGGCCACCGGGGGTGAGGGGGCGCCTCCTCAAGTCTGTAGCGTACGCTTATCTTGGGTCTTACGCGGGCCGGAGAGCGCGTCAGTTACAGCCATTGCCGAGAGCCTCCGCCCGCGTCAACTGTGTAAGCTGATTCCCCCAGCCAGCATGGAGTGTGAACACCCCTTGGGGTAGGAGCGCAGGCTTCTCTCACCCGAGACGTGTTGGCAGACTCACACAGGCTCTGAGTTAGTGTGCCCGTAACAATAAAGGGCATCTGTCTGCCGTGGTCATAGCGACCAGCCTTAGGGCAGAATGCCCTCGTCCATCTCTAGACAGTAAGGTGGCGGTTACCCCCGAGATTGACGCTAGGATGGTGACTTTCTTAACTAAATATATCAAGGACCCAAAGAAGGGCATTGACAGGTCTTGACGGGCCAGTCACGACAAACTGTGGACATCACGGGCCCTTAGTGAAGAGCTTTGATATGGAGAACGGCGCCAAAGCGTACAGGGCCCTGATCCCGCCAGATGTCCTCTCTAGTTGGGCGCAGAGAGCAATCATTCTTGGGCAACACCAACTGTGCCATCTCCACGGAGAGGCGTAGGTCACTGCTGTAGGAAAGTGGGTTTCTGTTGCAGTAACCCCCCCACTTTTTGCCAGACTACTGATGACTTTCACTTGATGTGCCCTGGGTCCCTGCCAATCAAGTTCCCAGGGCCTGTGCGCTTACCCCAAAACTCACCCAATTGGCATCTCTGGCCACAGTTCAGCCCCTGGTAAATGGTACCACAGGTACCCAGGGCACTGTGACCAGGGAAGACCTCTAAGGGCTGCAGCACTTATTGTGCCACCCTTAGGGGCCCTGTACATTTACACACACACACACACTGCTTTTGCAGGCTGCGTGTTTTGGTGCAGAACAAAGTGAAGAGTCGACATGGCACACATCTCTGTGTGCCATGCCTACAAACCACTGCCCTGGCATAGATCAGTCACCCCTCTAGCTGGGTGCACTATACCAGTGGTGAGGGTACAGGTGCATGAGCCCTGTACCCCTACAGTGTCTAAGACCATTCTTTGACATTGTAAGTGCAGTGCTGCCATTAAGAGTATATGGTTCTGGGAGTTTGTCATCACGAACTCCACAGCACCATAATGGCTACACTGAAAACTGAGAAGCTTGGTATCAAACTTCTCAGCATATTAAACCCACACTGATGCCAGTGTGGGATTTAATGAAAAATGAACACAGAGGGCATCTTAGAGAAGCCCCCTGAAAACTAACCTACCACTAGTGTCCAGGCTGAGTGGCTGCTTTCAGCTGCCACCACCAGACATGTTTCTGGACCCCTGGGTCGAGGGCCTCGCACGCTGACGTCAGTTCTGTACACAACTTTCCGCGCCAGAAACGCAGAGCCATGCAAGACACCGACCACTGGTGGACAAAACTAGGGCCCTGAAAGGATGTCCTTAACCCTAGAAATCAGTTTGCAGAATGGGGAGGATGGGTGGGGCGGTAAGGAATCTATAACTAACTAATGTTTCTAATAGATATATCGTTACCGAAGGTAAGTAACTTGTGCATCTGAAAGAAACACGTTAGTTACAGATTCCTTACCTTAGAATAGATACTCCAGCAATACCAACCCCGGTGGTGGGTCTGCGAACCAAGATCACACCAGAAAATCCTGGAGAACAGAACGGCCAAAGAAGCCGTCTCTCCGGACTTGGCTGTCCAGGCAGCAGTGTTCAGTGAACGTGTGCAGCGATGCCCACGTGGCCGCCTGACAGATGTCATTCAGATGGACTCCTCTTCCCAAGGCAGTAGTGGCTGCCGTCGCCCTGGTGGAGTGAGCGCGAAGCCCGACTGGAGGCTCCTTTTTAGCCAGAGAGTAACAAGCCTTAATACACAACACGACCCATCGAGAAATGGTGCGTTTGTGTACGACCCGACCCTTCTTTGCACCCACGTAGCCAACAAAAAGTTGATCAACCACCCGGAACTGTTTCGTGCCATCCAGATAGAAGTAGAGCGCATGTTTTGGGTCCAGACGGTGGAGCCTCTCTTCCTCCTTCGAAGGATGCGGAAAGAAGGTGAGCAAAGTAATGGTCTGCCCAATGTGGAAGGCAGTGACCACCTTAGGAAGGAAGGATGGACGGGTTCGGAGAACGACCTTGTCCGGATGAACAGACAGGAAAGGAGGTTTTGAAGAAAGGGCCTGGAGCTCACTCACCCTTCTAGCAGAAGTGATGGCTACCAGGAAAGCAGTCTTAAGAGTCGAGAGCCATAAGGGACAGCTATGAAGCGGCTCAAAGGGAGCGCACATTAAATAAGTTAGTACAAGATTCAAGTCCCACTGAGGCATAACGAAGGGGATTGGAGGAAAAAAGATGTGTTAAGCCTTTTAAGAAACGGCTAACTACCGGGGACTTGAAAAGAGAAGGCTGATCTGGCAGCCGAAGGAAGGCAGAGACGGCTAACAGATAGCCCTTGACAGTGCCCAGAGCAGAGCCCTGCTGGGCTAAAGAGTGAAGTAACAAGAGTACTTCAGAAAGAGGGGCAGAAAGGGGATCCACAGCCTTTGCTGTGCACCATGACACAAATTTGTTCCACCGGCAGGCGTATACCGTCTTAGTGGAGGGACGCCTGGCTGCCAAGATTACGTCACAGACTTCGGGAGGCAGGTCGAAAGACGTCAACTGCCGCCGCTCAATCTCCACGCAAGGAGGTGGAGACTGGACAGGTTTGGGTGGAGGACCGTCCCCTGCTGCTGCGACAGAAGATCCTCCCGAAGAGGCAGTCTGATCGGAGGATCGATGGCCATGTTGAGCAGCTCAAGATACCAGACTCTTCGTGCCCAATCCGGAGCCACAAGAATGACTTGGGCCCGGTCGCGCCTGATCTTCTTCAGCACTCTGGGCAGAAGTGGTATAGGCGGAAAGGCGTACAACAGACCGCAACTTCACTCGCGACGAAAGGCGTCGCCTAGCGAGTGCCGCCTTGGAAATTCCAACGCGCAGAATTGCTGACATTCCGCGTTCTCTTCGGTGGCGAATAGATCTAAACAAGGCTCTCCCCATTGTTGAAAGAGACCTTGCACCACCTCCGAGTGGAGACGCCATTCGTGATCCATCATGCACCTGCGGCTGAGTTCGTCCGCCCTGGCGTTCAGGGAACTTGCCAGGTGTTGAACCACCAGGGATATGCCCTGACGTTCCAGCCATGTCCAGAGGCGGAGGGCCTCTTGACAGAGGGTCCACGACCCCACCCCGCCCTGTTTGTTGCAGTACCACATGGCGGTGGTGTTGTCCGTGAACACCTGCACTACTCTTCCCCGGACAGAGGGAAGGAATGCCTTGAGTGCAAGACGAATCGCCCAGAGCTCCAGAAGGTTGATGTGGAGCCCGGACTCCGCCGGAGACCAGAAGCCTCTGATCTCCGCCTCTCCCATGTGGCCGCCCCATCCCAGAAGGGACGCGTCCGTCACCACAGTGTGGTCTGGTTGGGGAAAGGAGAGGGATCTGTCATTGGCCCAATCCTGGTTCGTGAGCCACCACTGCAGTTGACGTGCAGTGCCCTCCAAGATCAGGACGCAATCGGACAGATTCCCCTGATGCTGCGCCCACTGGAACTTCAGGTCCAACTGCAGAGCCCGCATATGCCACCTGGCATGATCGACCAGCAGGATGCAGGAGGCCATGAGGCCCAGCAGCCTCAGAGTCACTCTGACCGAAACCCGGGATAGAGGCTGAAAGATCGGAATCATAGCCTGAATATCCCGGACTCGCTGCTCGGAGGATAGACCCGAAACCGCGTTGTGTCCAGAACCGCTCCGATGAAGAGGAGCTTCTGAGAGGGAATCAGGTGTGACTTCGGCACATTGATGGAGAACCCCAGCGAATGCAGGAGGTCGGCCGTAGTCTGGAGGTGGGAGACGACTGCCTGGGGCGAGCCCGCCTTTAACAGCCAGTCATAGAGATAGGGAAAGACTGAAACCCCTGATCTGCGCAGATGAGCTGCGACCACCGCCATCACTTTCGTGAACACCCGAGGGGCGCTGGTAAGGCCAAAGGGGAGCATGGTAAATTGAAAATGCTCGTGCCCTACCGTGAACCGTAGGTAACGCCGGTGGGCCGGCAGGACGGGGACGTGAAAATAAGCATCCTGCAAGTCCAACGCTACCATCCAGTCTTGCGGGTCGAGGGCAGACAAGACCTGAGCAAGCGTCAACATCTTGAACTTCTCCTTCCAGAGGAAGCGGTTGACGTCCCTGAGATCCAAGATAGGACGCAGGCCCTTGTCCTTCTTGGGGACCAGAAAGTAGTGGGAGTAACAACCACGACATACTTCTGGGACAGGAACGCGCTCGATGGCTCCCTTGGCCAAGAGAGCCGTAACTTCCTGTTGGAGAAGGGCCAGATGATCCTCCGACATGCGGTGGTATCTTGGTGGCATGGCTGGAGGGGTAGTCTCGAAGGGGAGGGAGTAGCCCCTTCGGATTATTTGCAACACCCACCTGTCCGACGTGATGGTGCGCCAGTGGGGGAGGTGATGGCGAATCCTGCCGCCCACTGGCGTTTGATGGGCCTGAAAGGTCAGACTAGGAGGGTTGGGAGGCTGCTGCAGAGGGGGGGTTGGTGGACTGGCCTGCCCGCTGGCCCCGGAACACGACGGTTGTTCCCACGTCCCTGGCCGCGCGAAGGTTGGGTAACTTGCTGCAGCCTGTGGCTCTGGGCGGGATGTAGCGGGGCACCCCTTCCGTAGCCACGAAAGGGGCGAAAAGCAGACTGCGCAGGGCGCGTGGAGAGGCCCAAGGACTTGGCCGTAGCCCGTGAGTCCTTGAAACGCTCTAGAGCGTTGTCTGCTTTGTCGCCAAAAAGGCGACGGCAATCAAAGGGCATGTCCATCAAGGTGTTCTGGACATCCCCTGAAAAGCCAGTCGACCTCAACCAGGCGTAGCGATGAAGCGCTACCGACGTTGAAATGGTCCTGCCCAGAGAGTCGGCGGTGTCCAGCCCACAACGTATGGCAAATTTTGCTGCATCCCTCCCGGCGGCCACAGCCTGGGAGAGCACTGCCCGGGCCTCCTCCGGACACTGAGGCAGCACCTGCGCCACCGTATCCCACACGGAGTGGGAATAACGGCCAAAGAGACATGCCGTGTTTACCGACCGCAGTCCTAAGCTGGCAGAAGAGAAAATCTTCTTCCCAAGGTGGTCCAGCTTCTTGGATTCCCTTTCCGGGGGAGCGGTAGGGAATGCGCTTTTGGAAGTGGAGGCTTGGACTACCAAGCTCTCCGGGGTGGGGTGTTGGGAGAGGAAAGTGGGGTCGCACGGAGCCGGGCGGTGGCGTCGGGCAATCATCCTGTCCACGGGAGCCCCGGTGTTGGGCCTGGACCAGGTGCCCAAAAGGACGTCGGTGAGGGCCTCATTGAACGGCAGCAAGGGCTCCGAAGAGCTCGCAGCCGGTTGAAGCACCTCAGTCAGGAGGTTAGTCCTGACCGCCACCGTAGGAAGCTCGAGGTTGAGAGCCTCGGCCGCCCTACGCAACACCACTGCGTACGACGCTCCCTCCTCCGTAGCCACGGTAGGAGGAGACAACATGCCAAGGTCAGGGGAGGTGTCAAGACCACTGGCATCCCCCAGTTCCTCTCTCCAGTCCTGTTCACTGTCCAACTGGTCACCTGACCCCTCCCAGTCCTCCTCCTCATCCTCTGGTTGCCACTCAGGTTGAAAAGGGGCCCCAGGAGTGAACAGGGGCACAAAAACCCCTCTCGGCGCCGGATCCCGCGCCGGGCGACGTCGGTCCGGCACTGTGTCCACGTCAGGATGGAGGCCGGGGTCGGCGCCGGCCGGGGGGCCGACCGGCGTCGGACGCGGTAGTGGTGCCGTCGGAAGCGGCGCCAGTGGAGGCTTAACAAGGTAAACCGGCGCCGATCCGGATCCAGGCCTGGATCTAAGGGGGGCCTGCGGCGCCGGGACCGGAGCCGCCGGCAGAGAAGGCCTAGACCCCCCAACCGAGTCCGCGGGGCCCGAAGGCGCGCCAGCGGGGTCGGTCCGCCCAAAGATGGCATGCATTGCCTCGTAGAACGTACAAAGCTGGGCGGGAGTCGCTCCGGGTCCCGGAAAGGGAGGGAAACACAGAGTCGACTCTTCGGGCTCCGCGCGCGGAGCCGCGGGAGTGGCACCACCCGCGTGCCTCGTCGGATCGGCCGACCGACGAGGAGAAGTCAAAGAGTGACTATGCTTCTTCGACTTCTTCTTATGCTTCGACTTACTCGACCCAGAGTGCGAAGACTTCGAAGATTTCGAACCGGAATGGTGATGGCTTCGCGACCGGTTCCTCGACCTCCCTCTCGACCTGGACCTCGAACGGCGCGGAGCCGACTGCCGGTGCTCAAGCAGCTTTCGGGACTGCTCCCGCAAAGCCTTCGGCGCCATCGACCGGCAGTCGAAGCACGACTTGGGGTTGTGGTCGCGCTCCAGGCAAAAAAGACACACGCGGTGCGGATCAGTCATCGACATCATGCGATCACAGGAACCGCAGGCCTTGAAACCGGGCATCCCTCGTGCACCTTCGGAGTCGAAGACTCAAAAAAAAAGTCGACAAAAGTCGAGAAAAAGTTAGTCAAAAATTGACGGAGGTACCGCTCTTCCCAGATCTGCGCTGGCTGGCGCTGAAAAAGAAAGAACTGACGTCAGCGCGAGAGGGCGGCGTCTAAGTAGCTGCCGCGACGTCATCCCGGCGACCACGACGACGGACGCGGAGCCGACCGACGCCACCTTCCGACGCGCAGAGGTACTGCTGACGAGAAAACTTTCCGGATCCAGTCTGACGCCTGGGGGTAATTCTAAGGTAAGGAATCTATAACTAATGTGTTTCTTTCAGATACTCGTCCACATGGCAGAAATGGTGAAGCTCATCTCCTGGAACACCAGGGGCCTACATGATTACCCTAAACGTTACAGAGTACACACCTTTTTGAGACAACACAGGGTGGGTAAAGCAATGCTGCAGGAGACACAAATGGTTAAAGACGAAGCTGCCAAACTTAAGAGAAAATGGGGGGCCAACTGTACTCCTCTATTTACTCAACGTGCACCAGAGGTTTATCTATATGGATAGCTCCAGGATAGCCATTTTAGCATAGGGAGACCCAGGCTGATGTGGAGGGAGGTATGTCCTGCATTATGGGCTCTTGGATGGTATATAAGTGTAGCTGTTAAATGTATATCCCTCTAACTATGATGATAAGGGCTACTTGAGGCTCTGAGATCTCTTGGCCCCAAACATGAGCATCTCTCTGCTCTGGGCATGCAATTTCAATTGTATCCTGGATGGTCACCTCGACAGGAAGCCCCTACGAGGGTTGGTGAAACCGGGCATGGCAATAGCATTGGCTGAAGTTATGGCACAGGTGGACTGCATAGATATCTTGAGAACTCTCTGCTCTGCAAGGAGTGAGTTCACTTATTATTTGGCAGTTCATCATATACATAGCAGGCTGGATAGGATATTGATTTCTCGAAACCTGGGAGACTGTGTACAGTCTGTGGGGCACCTGGGCAGATTCTTATATGATCACATGCCGGTGCTCCTTATGTAAACCTGGGCTAGCACACGACCGCCCATCCCTACTTGGCGACTTCAGCCAGAAACCCTGAAAGACACTGTTTTCCGGTCAGATATCAATACGGGGCCAATTGGTTATTTTGCTCAGAATTGGGGGGGGGGGTCTGCCTCCACAAGGGCACTGGAGTGGGACACGCTTAAGGTGGTCCTGCGTGGAGAGTGTCTCACAAAGACATACAGTGTCTAACTCCAACTGCAAAGTGGCCTTAGGGAACAACAGCAGAAAAAGGCTTGATTGCAAACAGTCACCAACAACAGCCAGTCCTCCAAAGTGGAGGCGCAGACAGTACGACACGCCATAGGGGAAATATGGGACACACTTGACAACTTCACTCCGAGGGACTACAGACAGAGGGCTACACCAGGAGGGCAATAAACCTGGTAGACTACTGGCTTGGCTCTTGCAGCGCGAGAGGCCCTCACCCACAATCATGGTAGTGCAAAGCCACCATGGAGACTGAGTGATTACACAGGCAGCAATTTATGGCGGACTGTGTCATCATCTGTCTGCTCTTTATAAGAGACCAAATGCTCGGGCGATGCAGCGGATTGACAGAACAGGCGGCCGCCTTGGATGCAGATCTCACTAGAGAGGAATTATTGGAAGTCATTAAGAGTATCCCCTGCTGCAAGACCCCGGTCAAGCAGTGTCTTCCTCCCGAGTTTTATTAGAGCTACTCTGGTTTGCTAGTGGATAGGCTTCTGGAGGTGTTTTGGGAGGCCAGACAGTCAGGTAGGCTGCTGAGATCTATGTAAGAGGCCCTTACTATCACGTTGTCTAAACTAGAGAGTAACCCAGCGCAAATGGGCTCATACAGTCCGTTGTCTAAGATCAACACAGATGTTAAAGTACTAGCGAAGGCCCTAGCTAATTGTTATAAGAAAGGGATACCCCATTTAATACACGACGATCAATGCAGGTTCATACCTCATGAACATAAGTAGATTGACCCACGTCATGTACTCTGTGCTGGGTACAATGATTGAGGAAGGGTTTATTGCCTTGGATTTTGAGAGGGCATTTGATGCCCTGGGTTGGGACTACTTCTGGGAGGTGCTGGGGCAGATGGAATTCAGCCCTGTATTCATCAGATGGGTCTACCTGCTATATGCGAGCACCTGAGGTAAGGGTCAAGTCGGGCTGCTTTGTCTTGGATGCCTGGACCATAGAGTGGGGTACAAGGCAGGGTTGCCCGCTCTCCCCATTGCTGTTCGCCCTGGCAATGGAGCCCCTAGCAATCCGGTTGCAGGGTCGAGTTGGGGAGATGGGCCATACGTATGGGAACGACGGATCACTACGTTTCTTTATACGCCGATGACGCCCTTATCTACCTGCAACAGCCTGAGCTCTCAGTGCCACTCCATCTGCAGGAGCTGCGAGGATTCGATAAGGCATCTGGTCTCCAGGTAAATCAATGTAATTAATTAATATTTCCTGTGGCAGGACTGGAAGGTAATCCCCTGGAAGCTTTGCCACAGGTTGGGCTGTGATGGGAGCTGGAGGCTTTTAGATATTTGAGAATCCAAGTAGCACATGCAGAGGAGAAGCAATACTCCCTTCAATATGAGTAGGGTGCTGGCTGGGGTGCGAGCCTCGGTGACATTTTGGCTGACATTGTTGCTGTATGTAGCCGGTAGAATCTCCCTGGTGAAAATGGCGTTGCTCCAGAGATGTTTGTATATATTACAGACTCGCAATGTTTGATTCCCCGGAGCACCTTCAAAGAACTTGGAAGCCAACTGGAGGCACTAGCCTGGGAGGGTATGCACAGCAGAGTGCGCCTACCAATTCTTAAGCTAGACCCTACACGAGGGGGTCTGGGACTACCGGACCTCGAGCTGTATTATGCGGCGTCACAGCTGCAACACAGGGCAAGATGGTGAGCGGAGATAACTGGGAGAAGCACCTACTGGCAGGTGCCCCTGGTGTGGTATACCTGCCGTTTGTATTGATGGTGGAATCACGGCACAATAAGTCTCACCCATTTGTGGTTCAACAAGTCACTCAGGCATGGGGGGGCACCAGCAGGAGGGTGTTCCGTACGCTACAATTCTCCAGGAAACTCCAGATAGGATAGATACCCCAATTTGTGGATCTCAGCCATGAGTTTTCCATGGCCGTGTGGAGGGAAGGGGGATGTGAGTTGCTCAGAGAGCTCTACCCGGCTGATCACTGACTAACCTTTTAAGAAGCACAGGAGTTGTTTGGGATGGGCCCGGGACAGTTCTTGCAGTTCGCCGTCCTGACTAGATTAGCGAGGGGACTGTGGCCTGGCTTTACGGCCACGCCTTGAGAAGCTTGGACGTTGAGGATGATACTGACACTTGGATCTTGGTGTCCAATTTATACAGAGCCCTTAAGGAGGACTGACTGCAGATTGGCTATCGCGTGCAGGGTGGTTGGGAGGTGAATCTACCAGAGCCCATAACTGACGCAGAATGGAATAAGACTTGTGCCCTGATGAAAGAAATGTCCAGTAATGCTCATTTTAAATTGGCGCAATTTTATGCCTTGTACCGAGCGTACCTGGCCCCTACGAGACTTAGTACAAATATATCTTACCCACAAGGATGAAGCCCCGAGATGCAGGGAAGGAGGAGCAGGATTTACCCACATGATTTGGAGTTGTGGCGGTTTAGCCCAGTATTGCCAAGAGGTAATCAGATGCCTGCAATGGACTACCAATATTCGACTTGAGATCACGGCATGCTGAGTCTTATACTGTGCCCAAGGATGGTAGGGTGCGATATAGATTTGCTCAGTTGGGGCTCTTGCTGGCCAAACGTAGAATTGCAATCTGACGGATGTGCGCTCTTGGGCCCATGATACTGGCATGGTCCAGGATCCTGGTGAGAATGGGCATGGGCAGAACTGAGGCATGTGAAAGACGTTCGCCCTAATGAGCGACTGGAGGATGATTGTCAGGAGTGGGAGAGCATGTTGCATGGACTGACAGAAGAGGTGGGGGATGTGCCTGCTGCTGAGGTATTGTATCCCCCTTGATTGGACAAATAGGGGCCTCCATTCAGATGTAAATATGCACGAGTTGCGGGGCACCACTAGCCCCGGCTTGAAGCGAGCCTTGCTGATGGTGATAGCAATGCAGTGGACACTGCCCACAGACCCAGTGGCAGGGTGACCTGACCTAATATGGCCCCACTGGGGTAACAACTAATATGAGAGGGTGGTTGAGACTCTTGGGGCTCAATTGTGAGGAGTTGCTGGTTACCTTTCGGGATAACAGTATGACCATGATTTGAGATAATGGTGCCATGAATTATACGTTCTAAGCTCTGACATAACTGCAAGTTACATCCTATAATGTTACTGACAGTGACTGTGTCACTATTTCCTTTTTATGGTATGTGTCAAAATTGAAAACAATACATATATAAAAAAAGAAAGTTGACAGTGGAGGTGGTCCAGATCTTGCATCACATTGGCACTTTGCCCATGTGCCATGTCCTCATTCTGGCTCACCAAAGAGCTTTGTTTCCGATTCTAGATCACAGAGGCACAATTTGAAGATACTGCATCACAGGACACTGTACTTCACTGAAATGCTAAATTCAGACAAAATTGTCCTGCTACACTAATGTATACTGCCACGTCCACAGGCCTCAACCACAGTGATTCCCACAAAGAGGACCCACTCCCTTGTGTACTCACGCGGTTACAGTCCTCCAGAAAGCTGGGAATGTCACTATCAGTTGGCTGGAAGCTGGCTTGGTCGCAGGGCCTTTCCTCCTCCATGAGCAGCATTCCCTCTGCATCATCGCGTGAAACTAGAGTGGAGGAAGAGAAGCGTCTGGAATTAAGAGCGGAAGCGTGCATACAACACTGATCACTCTCTCTATGTAATCACATTTCACACCACCACCTCTGTGAATATCTGGGACATATTACAGACTTGAATTAGCTTAGAAACAAGCCAGGTCTTCCTCTCCGCAGAGTACTACACCATTACTGTCAGTCTCACCCCCTCAACCCTGTTCTCACCCTGATGCAGGTCGTCTCGCAGAGACCCAGCGTGGCTGGGACTGGACGGGGGGACCTCAGACCCAGGCCCATCTCCATTACAGGTTAGTGAGATGTGACAGTTCCAGCCTGTCTCAAGACCCATCTTCTCTGCAAAAACCTGAGGATCAAAAAAGTTTGAATCTGAAAGTGATACAAGGTAAAACAGAGAAAGGGAGGTAAGGATAAAGATTATAAAAGAAAGTGAAGTTGGTGTGTCTGCATATATATAGTTGCAGTAGAATACTCATCAGTTTTTAGGTCTCGCCTGAGCCAGCGCATGCGCTGCTCTGGCGAGACATTTAGTGAGTGGGCTTTAAAAAGCCGACCACAGCTTTTTGGGTGGCATAGAGCGTGCGGTTACGCGCACAGTTACGAGCAGAGGCGCCATCTGGCTTTCCTCTCTCGTCATGGCTCATTAAGCGCATCACTCTTTCACGGCCGCGCTTGCTTTCCGCATGCCCCTGCTTGTTTAGGTCGAGCCTTAGGCAGCCTAAATGACTTAACGCGGGCTGATTTTAAATGCTCCTATACCTTCGGCTGAACATTTCCCATCGCAAATTGCCAATTTTAAGAACAATGCTAATTTAAAAAGAGCAGTTCGAAAAGCGTTTCCCCGCCCTAAATATTAAGATTTTACAAACACTTTCTCCCTAAGACCGGACCCTGTGTAAGAGCATTACGAATCTAAAAAAAAAAGCAAGAGCATTCCCTTCTTTAAAAATGATCCGCGTTGAACATTACTTCTCTTAAAAAGGCCTGCCTTTGAAATTCCAACTATGTTGCGAATGTTCTCCCATCATGCACGCACTGCCGAGCCACAGATAGTTCCGCCGGCCATTATACCGCACACGCCATTCCTTTCACCTGAAGGGTGTGCGCGATCCATGCGGAAGTGGACATTCCGGACAGCCCTTATAGCTCCAGGCGGAAATGCACTTCACAAACCGCAGTAACTACCATGATAATCTATTACATTGTTCGTTCTAGCATTACTTATTGCCTGTGTATTGCCAGTTGTATTCTTGTTATATTTTGCGTATAAACTGCACATCCTCAATAGCAATTGGGAATCTCCCACACCTAAAAACATCCCCGTTCTGAGAACTTCCTTGAGATAAACTCCCCTCGCATGAAGTCTGCCTCCTAAGTAGCATGCTGTCAGCAGACCTGTTTATACCTAGAATGATTGATTGAAAGCGCTCACCAGTGACAGCTGAAGCGGCGGTGCACGCCCGCCTCACTCGGGTGCCAGTAGTTCAAACACGCCTCGTGACCACCTCTCCCGCTCTCTCTTTCTCTCTCTCGCTCTCTCTCTCCCCCTCTCTCGCTTTCTCTCCCCCTCTCTCTCTTTCTCACTCTTTCCCTTTCTCTCTCTCCCTCCCTCTTTCTCTCCCTCCCTCTCTCTCTTTAGCTCTCCTTACTCTCTTTCTGTCTCTCCTGCTCTCTTTCTTTCTCACTCTCTCTCTCTCCCCCTCTCTCGCTCTCTCTCCCCTCTCTCTCTTTCTCACTCTTTCCCTTTCTCGCCCTCTTTCTCTCCCTCCCTCTCTCTCTTTATCTCTCCTCCCTCTCTGTCTCTCTCCTCTCTCTCTCTTTCTCGCTCTCTTTCCCTCCCTCCCTCTTTCTCACTCCTCTCTCTCTCTTCCCCCTTTTTCTCTCTCCCTCTCTCTCTCCCTTTCTCTCTCCCTCTCCCTCCCTCTCTCACTCTCCACTCTCTCCTTTCTCTCTCCCTCTGTTTATCGTCCTCCCCTCTTTCTTGCCCCCCCCACCCCCGCATGTCTTTATGTCTCTTTTAATCTTTCCATCGCTTTTCTCGATTCTGTTCAATGCTGCTTTATTGATTTGTTTTTTAGCTAAATCCACTTGAATTATGCGGCAAACGACAAAATTATATGGCGGGGTGGACTTGCTACATCAGAAGGAGGGAGGACAGCAATCTGGTCACCCAACATTGAGACTACAAAGACCTTTAAGAATCGCGTTCCCATACAAAGATGGCCGCTATCTTTTGATAGAGCATTTATCCAGACAACATGTAACGTATAATGTTGTTTGTCTTTTGATTTCCGTGGCACTGTCATTAATCGCTGCTCTACAAATGTAGCTTTGCTTGTAAACCTGCGGTAAATGTAACAATCAGCACGTTTAACGCTGACAAGACAGTATCCTCACTGTGCGATGGGCGATGAAAAGATAAGAAGGGTCTTTGTTTCCCTTTTGATTTGAAGCATGACTTCTTCCCGCAGGCAGACCAATCAGATGGGCAGCCTGTCTCCACCAATGAGAGCGAGGATTGCAGCTGACAACGTGCCCTCCGCCCCCCACTGCATATCAGGATGCAATGACAGATACAGCAAAATACAAGTCCGGTGGCACACTATGCCAAGCACACATCTTTCGCTTACGTGTTTTTAAGCCACGCCCTTAATTACATTGGCCACACCCCTTTGAGAGACCCCCCCCCCCAGTTTTTTCATCCCACTTAATAGGTCTCGCTTTTGGGACCTTTTTAGTATTTAGTTATGCAGCACAATATCCCAACATCAACTGTTGCATGGCTAGACACTTATAAGGTCCCAAAGGCGAGACCTATTGGCTATGCCAATGCTTGTTTCTTAGGCATGCAGGGTGAAGTAGTGAGATAGGGGCAGGACAGAGTGCTACCCGGCAAATATGTACACAGGAAGAAATTATCAGAGGCATGGCAGGATCTTGCATACAGCCAGTGACGCAAGATAATGGACATAGAGGAAATGACGATAATAAGCAGCTACATATGCAAGAGAAGGGCATATGAGAGATCACACAGAAAAGATAACAGACACAGGTAGCAGAGGGTGCTCACGTTGCTGATATACACACAGGAAAATACAGACAGTGAGGGTGAGGTGCTTGCATGACGTATGTGCCCGTATGAGTTGGAAAGGAATGCACGGTGCTCATGGTAACCAAGCACAAACGAGAGCAGAATATACTGCTCACATGCAGAGATTCACACATGACAACACGAGAAAGGAGGGTAGGGTGCTAACACGCAGTCATGTACCCAGGAGTGAGAAATGCATATAGGGCTCTTGCAGTATAATGCACACAGAAGGAGAGACAAAAACATGATATGGTGCTTATATGCAGCCATACATGCATGAGACAAAACAGAAATGCAGGATACCATTTCATATTTAGCCAATGAGCGGGGTACAAAGAAGAAACTGCTCACCTTACTCTTCAGTTCGTCCTCCATAGAGAAATACACAAAGCGAATGCAGGCATTGACCAGAGCGTCGATGAGGCGAACAATATCCAGTCTGGCTTGATATTGAGAGGACACCATGCCGATGAAGATCTGACCATTCAGTGCCATTCGGGAATCCTCATGTGCCTCCCCAATGCCTTCTGGGGAGATTTGCATAGACAAGCAACGTCATATGGAGAATTTTCAGCAAAGAGCAGTGGCCAAATGTAGCCTTCAGTAAACAAACATGCACAAAACTAGGCAACAACAGGCAAGACCAAATTCAAATATACGTCGGCAAAATTCAACAAATTATTATACAGGCAATAGGGACACCCTTGAGACGGTGACTGATACAACCCTTACATGCATTATCACTCAAATGTGTCAGAAATCATTCAAATATGCAGTGATCCTATGGTTGGCATATAAAATGCGCTAGCTCTCGAAAGCATGCTCTTGATGCAAGCTATCCTGGAATCTGTACATCTAGCCTAAGAAAAAAGTCATGTCTCAAACTGAAATTTCTTTGAACAGATAGCGAGTGTCATCACCAACTAGTAGCACGTTTGATGTCTCTTTCAAACCTGTTAGTGACAGAAGGCCGTAAGAATTTGGACTCCTTAAGTAAAGTAACATTTTTACATTTAAAAGTAAAGAAATTGACCAGCGTAGTTTTGCTTTATTTTCAAACAATATTTCAAAGGACATTCCTAAACAGAACTACATTTTGATTCCCCATTTCCAAGAATTTCTCCACTTTAATTCCAAAAACGTGAACAGGTAAAACGCATAATTTATAAAGCTGCACAATCAGACAATCCGCTTTAGATACTCGAAACACTTGTGCCAAGGAAAACTGGGCCTCATTTTTCAAAGCTCAAAACATTCCAGCATGGATCACAAGGACTAGAGTCGCAGAAACCGGCTCTCTTTAGACGAAACTGTGCACAATCAAATTACGAGCCACAGAGATGCATACATCTAGCAGGATTGGGAGGCTGTCCCCTTTAACGGGCAAATTACATTCTATTCTGAAGAGGCGATGGGGGCGGGGCGATGTGGGCATGTCACAAGGATTGTGATGGGCATCCACCTGATCTTCTAACTATAAAGATATATTTAAGGGCTAAAACAGTAAGTTTGCAGACTTGAAAGGGCAGTGACTTGCTACTATTCACAATGAGAATGTGCAAAACCTGCTGGTCCCACAGTGGGGACGTTCCGTCTATGTCTAAATAACGAGCTTGCTTGGAGTGATAATGCTTATTTGTCCAAGAGTATTTCCTGGTTTACAACCTCGTGGAATGCCATCTTTTTTCTGTATAGTGCTTTCCGCCACTGTAAGAAACCCTGAAAGCACTGAGGGGGAAGAAAGAATTACAGAGGGACAAAGTGAGAGTAAACTACTGAACAAGATGAAGGGAATGAGGAAGAGCCATTGGGATAGTGAGGGCTTCTACAAAATGCCGGCATCGCCAGAGGAAACGATAGCTCATCTTACTTTTCAGCTTTCGTTGTCCGATCAACAGGTGGGATAAAGAAGAGGTAATGGGGAACGGTAGGAACAGGTGAGAGGAAACAAAAAGACGTCAGTTTACAGACCCGAGGACAGCACGGAGAGGAAACATAACATGATAGAGATTTAGAAATGATGATACAGAGAGGAGGTGGGGCTCGCTAGTCGTGTTCTACTGGTGTGTGATTCATGAGGCCGGTGTGCTGTGTGAACCAGTCTGTAACGAGGGGCCTCGGTGCGGGTGGAGTGTGAGCGGCTCAGAAGTGATGGCCTAACTAACCGACTCCATGAGTGCAGTTCCTGTAAACGGAGGCGGCAGTCTACCGTGATTGGCATGCCCGCCGCTACCGGCGGCTGTGCAGCTGCTGTCTGCTGGGGAGCGCTTTGTGGATCTTGACATCTTTCCCCTTGTCGGCGCGCTCCTGTGGCGAAGGAGCCCATCTGTGTACTAGTGACAATGTAGTACCACAGCTCTGGGCCATTCGTACCGCTGTCTCCTACCTGGTGAATCGGACCGGGCCTGAGAGGAGGGACCTCTTTTGCTCTGCTCGAGATCTCCTCAAAAACAAGCATTGGCATAGCCAATAGGTCTCGCCTTTGGGACCTTATAAGTGTTTAGCCATGCAGCACATTATCAGACTATCTAATGCATCACAAACCTAATACTGTGTTTGCGTGCAGACTGCAATTGTAATTGCATTTATATAGTGCTTACTACCCTTGATAAGGCGTTGAAGTACTTTATGCCGGGCAGCACGCTGCTCCGGGACCCAAGGTTAATGGTTAGCTTAGTGTTATTGGTTATTGTTAGTTATTCAGATTAGTCTTGTGTGCTCAAAGCAAACTATTCCATGCAGTCATTTCAGTTTTTTATGGTGGACTAAAGTAATAGCGGTGGGGACAACAGACAGTCCTTCACATATACATCCAGTCGTTATGCTATGCAATATAGATAATCATGTCCATAACATCAACAGCACCTTCTGGTACATAAGTATTCCTTATATATTCTCAGATATCAGCCTTCCGGGCACCATAGCACACAAGCCATAGAACCAAACGTTATTTGGCTGGTAATTATAACAAGTGGCCTTTGCGCACAATACTGCAAAACCACATAAGTGATTCGTATGAGCAAAACAGATGCCTTAGGTCAAGCACTGGACAGCCATGGACTCCAAGGAAATTAAAGTACTGTTGTTTGGCACAGACACCCATACGCAGCAAAGCACACGACAAAGATCCTATGATAGACAAAAGATTACTAAACAAATCTCCACTATCCAGTGTCAATGACTCTATACAAGCTCAAAGCTAATCAACAAGAACCCCCGTTTTGTAAAGGTCACCCAGATTTCAACAGCGCCGCACAAAGTGCTACATAAAACACTGAAGACAAACATATAGGCAGGCCTTCTAGAACAGGGAACAGTGCCTTCTCAGTATAGAACAGATCAATGATGTTCCAATTATATAAAGAAAATTCCAAACAATACTTCTGGGTTCAGTGTGTGAGCGAAAAGTGTTCCTCACACAAGTATTCTCCTAGCTGCTTTCGATCTTGTCACCCATATACTAACATTAACCACTCGTCACTTCTTAGTGATGGTCCCCACCACACCCGGAGCAGACAGCTCCACCTCTTGCAATCCCGTCTGACCACCAGTGACCCTCGCCAAACCCCGCTGGGGTTTTTTTTTTTTTTACAACCGCCCACCCCTGACATCAAACCCAGACCCTAAACTACCATGAACTGGCTTTCCCGGACTCCGGTGTGGGCTACTCTAATCGCACAGGCGCTACTCAATCCAGAGTCTGGTCTCCCAAAAATACAAAAGCCTGCTTTTAAACAATGTGAGAGACCTTACTTAACCCATGGTAGTCAAAGAAATAACTGTTTCACATTGTTCGAACTAACCGGGGCTGCTGCGGCGGCCGCTCTGTCAAGCTGTGCCCTTTGATGGCCTGGGGCTCCTGTGCTGCGGGTGTCAGGCTTCCTTCGGCGCTCCCCCTGTGGCTTCATACTATCAGTGGAGCAGGCGTGGGACCCTTGGTAACACTAGCAGCCCCAACCACGGCGAGCAACCACTTCCGGTTGCACAACACCAGGTGCCCGATATAGAAACTGAAGAAAGACTGGCACTTACTGGCAAAAAAAAGTGAGGGGAGGGAGCATGGCACGCACCATTTTAGATTTTAGTAACGCTGTATTCAATGTGGAGAACCACGAGACACTGTAATGCTTACGCTTTCAAATGTATATTAAATAAACGGGGTTTCAACAGAAAAAACGAAAATGCTTTATTTTTAAGCATTACTCCCATTAGTGAACAAGCTTGTTGTATGGCTCAAATCTATTTAACGACAATATTTTTGTAGTTAAATGCCCCAAAGCCTTACCCAGTGTGATGATTTCAAATGAAACCACGCAGAGACCTAGGCAGCCGTCACTTCGCTGCATTCGAGAATACGGTGCCCGTATACACCACTGTTACATTTCTATGTCCATTGCAGAAGAGACCACAGGTCCACCCTTTAGCTTCTACAAAAGCGCAGCACAAAGTTCAACATTCAAATTTAAAAAAAATAGTCCCTGAACAGAAAGTAACAGACAAAAGTGGAAGCCTCCAAATCCTGCGGCGATACTCCAGGGGAGAGAACAACATGGAACGAGCGCGGTGCAATATTAAAGGGACGGGCAGGAAGCAAAAAGGGGCGGGAAAAAAGAATACCAGAACACGCAAGAGAGGAGCGGGGGCGAGCGAGCGCGGCAGCAAAGCGAACGCGCTACTTATAAACACATGGTCATAATGAGAAACATGCCGCTGCTGCGCGTAACCGCAAGCAATAGGCCATGGGCGGTTATATTTGAGAAAGGTGGGACATGCACCCGCCTTTGCCCAAATGCGTGCTGTCTTTGTTAAAACGACGCACGCAAAGGCCAATAGCCTGTGACAAAAACAAAAGCCCACGCACAAGCGTGTGGTCAGATTTTTGAAGCCCTTACATAAAGTCTCGCAGAGCAGCGCATGCGCGCTGCTCGACCTAACGAGACAGCTGTCTCCTGCCAGGGGGGAGGCTTGTGCTGCTTGTTGTCTCTGTGTGGTACCACATATCACCCCCCCGGCCATTCCCCGCCAGGGCAGTTTGAACTTTGTTCCGGAGACGTTTACCTACCTCGACTACAAAGTCGCCCCGGTGGCCAGCCTCACTGGGGATGAGTACTCGCGAGAGGAAGACGTCACCTTGGAATCCATGTTGCAACCATTGCGGCTGGGCAGTGATTGGACTGTTGCTACCCCCCTCTTTGTCTACTGGGCCAGTATCCTGAAGGGCCCTGTGCCACATGCCAGGGGAGCTTCTGCAGGCCCCTTCACAGTGATGCTGTGTGTGGGCCCACTGGGTCCAAAGAGGAGACTTACTTTGGGGGTTGATTTGACCTTGCACCCTTTCCCCAAGCAGATACCCGACCTCAGCATTAGAGACACTTGCCTGCTTTGCTCTCTGTACAGTGCTTTGCAAGGCTGGCCTGGGAGGGTTGCCACTGGAAGATGTGGTCTCAATCATATTTTACACAACAGGTCACAGCGCTTCCTAATTATTCACACCTTACCTGAGCTGGCCCCTCTTTCGCTGGACGTCCCCCAGGGCTCTATCCTCTTAACGTCTCTGTCCAACCTCTACATGGAGCCCCTAACTGATATCCTCAAGTGTTCCCGCATCTCTTACCATATGTATGCTGACGACACCCAACTCTACATGAGAATAACCTCCGTTGACGACATCCACTCCCTAAACACCACCCTAACATTAACACAACAATGGCTGACTCGCAATCACCTCAAACTCAATGCCTTCAAAACAGAATTCCTACTGATCGCTCCTCCCACCGCCACCTTTAGTGTCAATGATTGGTTGCTACTTAACTGCACCCCACACATCGTTGACTCCGCCAAATGCCTAGGCATCACTCTAGACAAAGACCTCTCCATGCATAAACACATCAGCACCATCACCAGAGGAGCCAACCATCAGTTGCATGTCCTTAGGAAACTAAAACCTTTCCTCCCAGCGGCTGACCTACAAACTGCAAACCAGGCACTTGTTCTTTCAAAACTGGACTATGGTAGCGCTACCCTTGTGGGTCTCCCGAAAACCTCACATGCGCCTCTTAATGCCACTCTTAATTCTGCAGCCAGGCTCATCAAGGGGTCTAAAATAAGTGATCACATCACCCCAACCTACGCGTGCTGAATTGGCTGCCACTTAAGGTCAGGATGCATGTCCCATAAAGCGTTACACCACATCACCCCTTCCTACCTGGCCCAGAAACTGACCCTTTCGGGTGGGAACAGACCCTCCAGAAGCACAAGCTCCTTACTGCTCAAGCCACAAAAATTCAAGAAAAAGAAAACATACTACTGCTCCTTCTCCGAAGTGGCCCCTAATATCTGGGACTCTCTCCCCACCGAGATCAGATGTAACCCCTCCACATCCCTCTTTAAGAAAGAAGCGAAAAAGTTCCTACCGAGCAAATTCCTCTCTTACTGATAACTGTGCCATGCCCCCACTCCCTGGTTCACGCCACCCTATATTTTGCCGTCTGCCTCCGACACTCGGCAATCTGCCCAAATCTTGAACCTATGCTTCACTTCCCCACTTGTTTTTCTACGCATCGCTACCATGGGATTAACCAGGGGATTATTGTGCCACTAATCCCCCCACTCTGCACTGGCCCCCCCCACGCTGCTTCCTTCCTCCTTTACTACATCAATACTTTTTTGCACACTTCAGATCATACTCCTCTTTGTGTAATGCCGATTTGTACGGCCATTTTTACACTCCTATGTTACTAGAGTACTGCTGCTTTTCTGCTTATATACTCCCACTATCCCTGGAGTACTTTTTTTTGTTATCCTCTCTCTCTCTCTCCACCTTGTGTTGCTGTTCGTTCCTATCTCGTAAAGTGCCAAGCTGCCGAGAACTCCAGCGCCAAGATGCCTTGTGCCTTCACTACCTCAGACTAATCTATGTATCTACTTTCCCTCTCCTTGGCTACTCCCTTTTTATAGCTACCTCAGGACTTCCATCCCTCATGTATCCTACTGTCCTTTGAACTCTTCCTCTAGTCAATTGTTGTTGTTTATTTTTATCTGTGTTTTATGTATCTCCAATATATGCTGCTATCTTGTTCCTTTATCCCCAAAGTTCCCCGTTTGCATTTTTACACCTACTATATATATATATATCTTTATGTACCCTTTATGTATCTCATGTTATTATTGTTGTGCATATTTTTTCCTTATGTTATTACTGTTGTGCATAATTTTTACCATTATATTTATCTTGCATTTCTACCACCATCTCTACATATATTTTTAGGTACCCCTTTTGTACCTCATATTATTACCATTGTACTTATTTTTACCGTCACTATGTATATTTCTATGCATCCGCTATGTACCTTATGTTATTATTGCTATGATCACTCTGAAACACACTGATACCTTCAGGTCAAGTTCACGCTACATAAAACTCACAAATAAATAATAAATAAATAAAACCCTACACTGAACACAGGCGCTATACATATTACAGGTATCTTCTTCATTGGTACTATTCGTCTGTGATAAGGACGGCACCACTGCTCGGCTACTTGCAGGCCTGAGGTCAACAATTTAGTATTTCTGGCAGTGTCCACTCCACCTTTCCCTATGGCTGCTTTGTGTGTGAGCTAAGCACAGATTGGTGTGCGCATTCTCTTGGTCTGCCCCACAACTCATCTCAACGCCCTAAACAGAACTTCTCTTTCAGGAGCGCTTTCTGTTTTAAGTCTAGCAGCTGTCTCCAGCTCTTGGAACAATGACAGAAATCAGTCTAGAATTCCATCGTGAAAGATATATCTCAGATTAATTCTATGATGTTAAAGCTCGACTCTTAGATATCTAAGATATCTGGTGTCTCCTCTGAAGTCCACTCGATACAAACAGAGACCTCAGTGCTTTACAAGCAGCTTTACACCACTGACCAGAAACTCATCTGACCTTCTCAAGCTGCTCGGGACTACCTTTCCGACTCCTTTGGCATCTCAAAGCGTGAATCATGTCAGACAGACTCAACATGTTACGACCGCCAGAGGGCCATTCCTGCATGTCTCTTGCTCCATCAACATGCACAAAAAATGAGCAATGTGGCAACACAGAAGAACGGATCTTTTATGCTGGTGAAACAATATATAATTCAGCAGAAACATCTGTCAAGCAGAAAGTTTCTGGCACTCTGACCTCACCTGTGAAAGAGAGGCATTACATTTTAACTCCTAGATCCTGCGTTAATAGCCATTACTTATAAAGAGAGGAATGTGGAATATGCTGAGCCAGAGGCCCTGGAAAGTGTCATCAATCTTTTGGATGAACCACACAGACAGCACTGAGGCCTCCAGTGGTACCCCGGCTGCTGCTTCACATAGACCACACCGCAGTAAACATCACAAGCTGTTCCAGTCAGGTCCCTCTCAAGAGGGCTGGATTTAATCATATTGTGAGAACACCTACCAGGGAAAGGGACAAGTCAAGATCTCACCTCAAGGGTGACAGGGTGGTCTGCTGCGCAGCCTCCAAACTCTCTTCATAGTTTTCACCTGTCATACTCACTCCCGTTCACACGGTCTTCCTCACCCTATCTCAGTGTGAGACTTCAGCAGCTCCTCTTTGTTACTACTGTTCTTCTAAAGATGTTCCATGTTCTGCATCCCAATGATTACTGGAGGGCCTTTTGCCGCTATGGCATTCTCAGCATTGATTATATTTTACCTTGTTTTCTTCGGGGTCGGCATGCTCAACAGCACGTTGCTTGTTGATGTGCCTATGTGTTCTAAGCACCACCTGGAGCACATCATATGTTCCCCTGGTAGCGTTAGGCTCCCTCAGCATCCTCACAGATGCATTCTGATAAAATTTCTGGCAGGCATCAACCTAGCAGCTCTGTTTACACCTCCCATTGGCTGCCATGCACTCTGGATCCCCAGACCCCTCAACCTAGGACCCTTGTATCTTGCATCAGTCACTGCTTCACTGATCCACTCCCTCAGCACTCACTCATTTCAATGGAGTTTATCTCCTGGTCCAAAGTTGCCATACCTGTGATCCATGGGCTGGGCGATTTGGGCTGCCTGGGGATTCTAACTCTGCTTCTACCAGTGTCCCCTACTTTCTGTGCTATGCTAGGTTGACCATCAATTCAGAGAGTCTCTTTCCTGACCCTTCCCCTACAACCCAGCCCACTATTACTTGTACTACACCCACAAGATGCACAGTTGCAGTCTATAGTCTGAATCTCTCACAAGCTATCCTGGATTACAGACAGAAACTTGGTTCACTTGACTAGCAGTGAAACACCTCTTAATCATCTGAACTACCTAACCACCCTGGTCACTACCTACTCCATTAGCCAAGTGCCCCCTCCAATCATCTACCACTTGCACAACGCTACTGATGCTCATTAGTAGAAATGTAAAAAGTCTGTCCCACTTTATCAAACATGAGAAAGTCTTGTATTATAGCCATACAAAATACTCTGACATAGTTCTCTTACAGGAAACCCGCTTAGCTCTTAAGGAATTGCTGAAACTGAAAAGGCACTGGGTTGATATAGTTATCGGTAGCAGTCATATGCTGACTGCCAAGCGTGAAAAAGCAGCTTCTGGCAAGGTCTCTGAAAACATGGAGTGGACATTCTTAATTCCATAACCTTATCACAAAGTTCTAAAGACATGGTTGACCTTGGAGGTCACTATACCTTTAAGAAACTACAGATATTAGGCAGTACCATGGGCCTAGGAGTGGTATATACTCTGAACACACACTGGGTAGCTTTTTCTCTAAATTGTCCAGATTAGTGGGAGAATTCGCCAATACACCACTACAGGCTGGAGGAGACTGGAACCTGGTCGTGGAGCTTTCATAGATAAATTGTTACATCTTGATGCCAACAACAGAAATGACAGAGCCATGCTGATGGACCTGATAAGAGAAAACAGCCTAGTGGACATTTGGAGCCTCTTACATCCTATTGATACGTACTCTACCTTTCTGCCATATCTCCTTGAAGGGCATCTTTTTCCAGTGGTGACTCCCTGTCACATCCTAAAGAGTAGAGTGTTTGATCACTCCCTAGTCAGTGGCATAATAAAACTTGAGGGGGCCCCCCTGCAAAGATCAAGGAGGGGGGCGCCCCATGCTCGGACCCAGGCAGACGCTCTGCAGCCAGGCACCTGTGCACAGTGCCAGAGGGAGGCCTGCAGCTCGGCCCCCCGCACCAGGGGGGGCTTTTGTTACACCACTGTCCCTAGTGTGACAAGGTCTCGATTTAGGTCCTTCTGTGCACTGGGGTTCACGGGCAATGGGATACAGATATCCTTATGACAAAAAGATACTCAGGTTGCATGTTTCTACATATGTCAAAGACAAACACTCTGTAGTGTCAGCTCAGACGGTCTGGACAGTAGACAAAGCTACCTGGAGGCGGATCTTGATGAGGGATACATCCTGACAAAGGAAAGGTTAAAAGAAAAGCAGTCGCCCCTGAAACAACAGGTGAGGTTCCTGACGACACAATACCAGAGTGACCCTACTGACTAATACAAACAGGAGCTAGAAACAGACAAACTCAATCTAAACTCTCTCTTTCCACAACATGACAAACAGGTACTCATGAAACTGATGCAAAGATATTACGAACATGGAGGAAAGGCAGGCAGATTATTATCAGCTTAGCTACAACAGATAGAATCTCGGTTGTCTATAGCCGATACCTGGGAGGAGATGGAGCTCACCTCTCCAATCCCCTTGAAATGGTGGAAGGATTTGCTTTTTACTATGAGAAACTATATACAGCCTAAGCACCGGACTACGTTACAGGGGAAGAGACCTTTATGTACTATTTTCGCGTACCCACATTACCACAGGAAGGTAGAGCCCAGTTAGAGGGTGAAATAAATTAAGAAATAAATTTAACAGACCATTTCCGATTTGTCCTCCTGTAAGTTCCCGGGTGCGGAAGGGTTCTCAGGCATATGTAAAAGTATATAAGCTGAAGATAGTCCTTTTACTTTATGATGCTTTCATAGCGGCGGAATCTACAGGCTCTTTAGGATCCATCTCTAATAGGGCTATTATTATGCCGATAACCAAAGAAGGGAAGACCCACTGGATTTCCCTATCTCCTAATTTCTTTGTCAAACTTCACCATCACAATTCTAGGGGTGATCTTAGCAGATAGCCTGTGCAGAGTTATCCCAGTGCTAATCCATGAGAAGCAAGTAGGATTTTTTCCTTGGTCAATCGACCAGAAACCTTCTTCAGATGCTGTCACACATCCTTTGGCACACCTGTACCCTCTCAGAGGAAGCTCTGCCCACATGCTTCCAACACGGAGAAAGCCTTTGATCAAGTCGAATGGGGGTACCTCTTTGGAACGCTGGAGAGGGTGGGCTTAGGCGCATATTTCATTTACAAGGTACACTGGTTACAGGATACTCTGGTAGCTTCTGTTACCTGCAATTGCATCTTATCCAGGCCAATCAATATTAAGAAGGGGACAGGTTATATTATTTTATACTATTGATGACATGCTTGACGCAGTCTGTTTATCCTCACGTTTGCTATGTAAAGATTGGTTAGATTTGCCCCCTCAACCCTATTGTTTCGGTCTGCGCTAGAGCCTCGGTCACCTGCCATTAGTATGGATATTTCTACTGACACATTGTTTTCAAGCGGGTCTGACGGCAATTGCCTCATGGATGACAGAAAGCGGTCTCCAGCTTAACGTGGAAAAAACTGAGATTATGTTATTTGGTAAGGTGCAACAAATGTGGTCTGCCGACTGGTGGCCTGCTGAACTTGGAACTGCTCTCACACCCAAGTTGGTGGTTAAGAATCTGGGAGACCCCTTTCAATGAAAGAACAGGTGATGTCTACCTTTGGCTCCTGCTTTCATACTATGCGCCTACTGAGAAGAGCTCTCCCCTTTATCCCATTCACTGCTCGAAAAACGGTGGTAATCAGTCGCCTCGACTACTGTAATGTGTTGTGACCTCTGCTAATGAAACTCTGCTATCTAAACTGCAGGTGGTGCAGAACACTGCCGTTCGCCCTATTTGTAATCAGCCGGCCATGGCCGCCTTGGCACCCCTCCTTCAAACTTTTCACTGGCTTCCAGGTCGGAAGAGAATTATCTTCAAGCTGTGCTGTCTTACACACAAAGCCTTAATTGGCTGTGGCTCTGTTTATCTAGCCTCCAAACTCAAACGGTACAGCCCACCCAGCTGGCTGAGAACTAGTGACAAAGCACTGTTAAGCATCCCACGTATCAAGAAGACCTGCTTAGGTGGTAGGTCCTTTTCCTATCTGGCCCCAGTATATTGGAATAAGCTTCCACTCTATATCAGGACCTACACGGACCATTTTTGCTTCAGGAAACTTCTGAAGACAGCTTTGTTCTGAGCTGGTTAAGCTATGCTGCTTGGCTGCCTGGTCACACCGAGATACCCCTCGGGGTGATTCGTGCGCGTTATAAATGGCTTTAACATTAACCCCAGCAGGACAGATTAAAACGTTTTCCTATGCAAATGACATTCTGCTCACCCTGTTATCACCTTGTCATCTTTGGTTCGCTCATTGGCTGAGTTTTTGGGCTACAGAATCAACTGAGGAAATGTGAGGCACTCCTGCTGTCACCTGTTACCACTGAACAGAGCCTCTATGATTATGACAAGCCTACTTTGGCATTCGCATTACTATGGGACTAGAGAGAATAGTGGTGGACAATCTATTTCCACTAATTGCCAAGAAAACAAAAAATAGCTAGCTGGCCCCCTTTTAGTCTGTCTTTCTGGGATAGAGTCCAAACAGTAAAAATGAAGACTGTGCTCAGATACAAATAAGATTTCAGCATGCTTTCCTTTTGTAGGTCCCCAAAATGATCATGGCACATATCGGCTCAAACACCAAGGCATACGTGTAGGGGAAGAAAACCTAGATTAAAGATGCAGAAGCTATCCGCACACACTGCTTCGAGAGTACTTAGGCTTACTCCTATAGCCATGTTTATTTTGACACTTAACATAGTCCAGATCGGGTCTTTCTTACCTTGTTCACATGAGCTACCCACCCCCATGAGTAGTCATTGAAAGGGTGCTGCTACATTTTCCGATGACCAACATCTGGTAAATATACATAAATCTATGCTGCAGTCTTTGAGCAAACCAAATCATTGGGACGATGTTTGCCATAGGACGTATCACACAGACTGCTCAAGTTCCATTTTCTCACAAATGAGCGCTAAATGAACTGTAGGCTCACAAATGCAAAATGAGTTGGGTTGTAGATGGTGGTGTCAAACACATTTGCCTGAGAGTTTAGGCTTCTGAGACGAAGTAAGCATCAAGGTTAGATAAGAAGGTTCCACAGTGTTATTAAAGTTTGGCATTAGTGCTCACTTAGTCTAGGTGTGGTATAAACTGGGGATTCAGCACTCAAGACCTCACCATTTGCTGTCTACCTTGTTCCTTCGGTGGGGGCATTGGTGGTTTAGACAAGATAAGGGCTGGAGCTTATGCAAAAGGCCAAGCACATTTTGAAACGCTGACGTTGTTGGGTGGGATGGTAAGTTCTGCATAATTTCTTTTAAGGATGAAAATGCTAAGAGTTATCAGTTGTCCAGCAATGATGCACTGACTGGGTCATGTGACAATGAATGCTGGTTGATGGACAACCCAAACTGATCAGAAAATTGCACAACAGATCAGTGATTAAGATGGAGCAGAAATTAGCCAAACACCTTGGTAGGTGTACAAACGGGCTTAATGAAGACAAAGATTGGCAACCTATCAAAATCACTTTTGCATACAATTTCAGCGCAAACAATAGGATGAAGCGTAGTGCCTAGAATTTGCAGCATGCAAACTTTTTTCCAATCATCTTGTTTCTTCAATGTTCGTTTTTGGTTTGGATATGAAACTAAGCATCTCGGTGGCTCACGAACACATGCAACTTCTCTACTGTAAAATCTCAAAAATATTTTCCCTGAGTTACCATGTGGAAGCAGTTCTCCAAGAGAAACTGATTAAAGCTACATAGGTTCACAATCTGCATCATGCCCCCCAGCTGTCATGATGACAATGAAACACCAGACTAAATCTAAGCCTTTCTCATGGAGAGGTGTGGTGCAGCGGCCAGGGCAGCTGACTTCGGAGCACAGGGCTCACGGTTCGATCCCCGGCTCCGGCGGCAGCTCAGCTCAGCACCATGTGACTCTGGGCAATAGCTCACTTAATTTCCACGACGGCCCCCAGCGCCTTGAGACCCGTAAGGGTGAGTAGTTCGCGCTTTACAAATACGGATTTAGATTTTCTTCTTTTTTTTTTCGATCGCAAGATAACAGCTCTATGGGAACAAAAAGGTAATGTTTCTCAGTGTCATGCAACCAGCATAACAAATATTTGTGTACCTTTCGAGCAGATAAAGAAAGAAAAGCAGAGAAAAGGAAATATTATCCTTTTGCAATGATTTTTAAAGATACAATGTTGTGTGTTAATGAAGTTGGTAGACTATATGAACTAGCAACTTCATCCTACTGTGAATCCATACCCTTTCATTGAACAATATATCTATGCCCTCAGAGAGGAGTTGAGGAATCGTGGCAAAATCAGAGGACTTTGGCAGTTTAGCGCATAACCTCTGAAATTTGTGTGCAGCTCGATTTAGGAACTGTCACACTTACTTTACAACCTTGACTGGGTTGAAAGGAGAAGGATTTGGATGAAACATTTAAGTTAGCACTTGCAATCCGGACACTTCATTAAAACTACCCAAGCTGCAATTTCACAAAACCTCGTTTTTGGATGGTCCAAAACCAGCAGGACTCCCGAGGGACCAGGAAAGTGAATTACAAAAACTCTAGAAATTCACTGAGAAAAAAATAAAGGTTAAAGTTACGTTATAGTTAGGTGTTGTAACGATAGGAAAAACTAGCATTTTAAAAGAAAAATATAAACACTGAAATCACCAGTTATAGTTTACTGAGCAACTATAACTTGAGCCACGGCCATGCACTACGTATGGCCTCACATATTACATCACTCATGACATGTTAAATGACATCACTGATGGCATCATTCAAGCTACTGCTCCTCAAATATAAAAAGTGTCGTCCTGGAGACAAATCACATTCAGTATGGTAAAAGTTATATGCTACACAGTTAAGATTTAAGCGCAAACGGTACATTATTAAAGCAAGGAAGAGACTGAGCGCAACTAGTGCGATTTGCCAATATACATTTCAAATAGGTTGTGCCTTAATTCAAAGCCCTGTTACAAAAAATATGTGCGCAAAATAATGCTTCTCCCTGCAATACATTATTCACCTGTGGATTTCAGTGTACATGCTGACTTTAAAGAGTTGTCATGTAGCATTATTGACAATTTCTATATAAACAGGAGATTTATAAACTGCAGATATTTATTTCCAAGCGTTCACTGAAAACTCTGAGACATACATTGTTGTAGAATGTATCATCTATGGGTGACTCACTCACAGATGGTTCAATTTTGACTGCAAGCATTGTTAAAATGTGCCCACCATTCTGCTCATTACCAGAATAAGTGTATGGTAGTTTTACATACAATGTAGGATTGTCCATAGGGCGTGATAGTGTATGCCTTATAATTGGCTAATGTAAAGAAGTGAAGCTGTTCTCTTAAAATTCTTTGTCAGAAGAGGTATTTATCAGGTACATCTCATTAAAGTAAATCTTAACCAAACAGTGTTTTTCAACAGTATTCTAGGTTTTTTAATAAGTTGCTTATCTCATTAATGTCAACAGAACCATTATAATTGTTTAGCCACACATCTCAATACCAGTAATAAAAGAGCATAATATCGACTTACTTTGGATGATTTCACAGATATGCTTCAAATTCTGCTTAATGCGAAAGCATACACCCATTAGTACTACAGATGTTATGGAAAACTAAGTCTACGTATACCTTGCTGAAAACCTTCCATGATGAAAAGCTTACAGCAAATGTCATATCAGTTGGATGATGTCATCAGTGATATTACTAATGATGTAATTTAACCTGTCATAAGAGATGTAATATGTGAGATCATAAGCATTGCATGGCGGGAGAGCAAATTATAGTTAGCTCAGAAAACTATAACTAGTGAATTTAATTTGTATTTTGTTATTTAAACTTTAGTTTTTACCTTATTTTAACACCCAACTAGAAAGTCAAGTCAAGTACAGTTTTATTCGATTGCTATTTCATACAATCATAAAAACACATGTAAAAAGAAAACATATAAGATTAAAAAAGACATACTATATACATTGCTAATTCAATTAATTGTACATTTAGAAAAAGTAATATAAAAACTATGAGAATATTAAAAGAAATAGCAGTACGAAGCGAGGATCATCGAGTCATGTGGCCTTTAGACTTGGTTTGCCATCCTTTTCCTGAGGTTAACTACGTGTTTTAAAAACATTGCTATCTTCCAGGTAGTATGTACATTATCTAAGAATTGCAAAGCAATGAAAGCTGGCCTACATTCTCTAATCCCAAAACATTTTAGAATAGGAAGGATCCACATTTTTCTCAATTCTCTATAGAATTTACAAAACAACAGCACATGTATGGTGGATTGCTCTGACAGGTTATCGCATGAACACAGTTGCAATTGTCGGGTCCAGTCATTCATTATTGGAAAACTAACAATTCTGTGGAAGATTCCCAATCTGAATCTAGTTAATAAGAAACGATCATAGCCCCCAGGAACAACTTTCAAATATGGCTGAATGTTAAAAGTAGTTAAAATCTGTTGATTCTGCTGGACGCTAGGCTTTAAAATCTCCGATGATAGTCTTTTGGCATCCAGAAGGAGGAGCCCCTCTTTTTTTAAATCCTTTCTACTGATCTTATTTAAACTACTTGGGTCAGTGAAATACTCAGGATGTCCGAGATCCTTCATGAGGTTGCGAACATATCTTATCCAAGGGATCTTTAAAGCCCCTTCCAGCTTCAGACTATCCAACAAAATATCTCTATTTAGCTTGGTCTCTATTTTTGTCCACACTCTATGCCATAAAAGGATGGGCTCGAGTTTAATAAGGTCTGATATATGTGACAGACCCAGTTCTGCATGACAAATGTGTGAGGACGTACTAGACGGGACAGACAAGATATATCTCAGGAAGGCGTTTTCTACTGTTTGTAACGGGAAGGGATTAGCAAGGCCCCATACCCCTGCTCCATACATTGCTTTGGAGACACATTTAACTTTGTATATCTTAATGAGCTCCACAGGGGGTCTCCTACCCAGTTTCCTTGAGAACTGTGCGAGGGCAGTAGTAGTTCTTGCTAAAGCAAGTTTTTTTGCTAATACAGCTTGTGACCATAGGTCTTTTTCCTCAAAGAGTATACCAAGGTATGAAAATCTCTTTGCGGTGTCAATCTTTTTTCCGTCCAAAAACATGTCCTTACATCTTTGGCTTGCACGCCCACACCTCATGACAAAGGTTTTGGCGATATTAACCTTGAGGCCCAGACCGTTCATGAAGTTAGAAAAGTTGTCTAAGACCCTCTGTAAACCTACTTGTGTTTGAGACATTAAAACCGCATCATCCGCGTACAGAAGGGCGGGGATAGGACGTCCAGCTATCTGCGGAAAGTCATAGCTATGCTTGGTTAATGCTTCTTCTAAGCCATTGATATAAAGATTAAAAAGAAAGGGGGCCAAGACACAGCCTTGTCTGACCCCCCTCAATGGGGAATGGGGCAGTAAGTTCACCACTCAAACTAAATCTGACTCGGCCCTGGGCATTATTATATAGGCGCCTGAGGAAGATAATTAGTTGAGCTTCCACCCCCATCGCCTCGAGAATCTCCCACAGCTTCTCGTATTGCACAGAGTCAAATGCAGCGGTGAGATCCACAAAGGTTAAAAACAGTCTGCCCCCTTTTGCCCGTGTGTATTTTCCTATAAGGATGGCTAGGTTTAGGCTCTGCTCAGTTGTTCCCAGGCCCTCCCGAAAACCATACTGGATGTCTGAGAGGACTTTATTTTCCTCTGCCCAGTCCTGTAATCGTTCTAAAATAATTCGGCCCACAACTTTAACCATAGAGTCCAAAAGTGAAATGGGCCTATAACAACCCGGGTCCTGACGATTACCTTTTTTAAAAATGGGCACAATCACTGATTCAGTCCAGGTACCCCAAAAAGGGAGCAGAGCAACATGCATTGATTACCTGGGTAACAATAGGGCCCCATAGAGACAAATTAGCCTTAAACAGGTCAACCGGCACTCCGTCAGGGCCGGGTGCTTTGCCCCAAGACTTGCGGAGATAGCTCGGTTTACTTCATCCAGTGAAAACTCAAGGTTACAGTGGTGTATATTAAGGTCCAGTGAAATTTCCTCAGTACTGACTTCAGAGTTATCGCCTGGGTCATAAACCCTGGTAAAATGGTCAACCCATTGGTCCTCGCTGATAGCGATTTCCATGGACGGGCGATCTCCAGGGTTCAAAAAAGGTGCCTTGACCGCTTTCCAGAAAGTCGAGCTGTCTCCCGTTGACGAGGCTTTAGACAAAGATTCCCAAGCTTCATTACGTAGTTCAATTTTCCTCATCTTGAGAGCAAATCTATAATCAACTCTTGCCTGCTTCACAGCATTAGGGTTTCTAGGGGTCTCATGCAAAACTTTTTTTAGGTTCTTATACGCATGAGTACACTTAGTATCAAACCACCCCTCGGTTTTCCTTCTATTTGAGTTCTGCACATGTAATACCTCCCTCACTGCTGCTGAGATCAGCTGAAAGGAGGACAAAATATTGGCAGGATCGGCTGCGTCAGATAAGCAAGTCTCTACAGCTATTTTACATTTTTCTATCACTTTCTTTGTGACCAAAAGAGGGTCCACTAGTGACCAGCGCAATGTATAGCCGTTTATCTTATCCAATGTAATATTAGATATCGCCTGGTCAATATTATCATGTCTCAATGACTTCCTTAGTGGCAGTGAGATGGAGTAGCATAGTGGAAAATGGTCGCTAAGTGAAATATCTCCGACAGAAAAAGAGCGAAGTTTGGAAGCATGATTATTTGTCAGAAATACATAGTCTATTGTACTAAATAAGCCTCTTCCATTGAAGGTATAACCCATAGGAGCTGGTCTATCGGACATTTCATTCACAAAACCCAAATCTAAAGAGAATATCATTTCGTTATACATGCCACCCAGCACAGAGTGACAAAAATGGGTATTGCTAGTGCCCTCTTCATGTGTTAAACTGCATTGCTTTCCATCCTCATTGGGGCATAAAGAACAATTAAAATCCCCTCCCACAATAACCATTGTGTCTTTTGCGCTCTTATTACATATAGACCTCACATCCATACTCAGTTTTGTTACTACACAACCCCAATTTCCAACGCGAATATTGTTATAAAAATTGACCATTAGCATGCGCTGCCTTCTATCAAGGTCCACTACGATTGTCTGGTAGTAGATTTCCTCAAGACTGTGTTCTATTTCCTTTGCGTTTAGTGTGTTTGAAATGTAGGTACATAGACCTCCCTTCGCCCTTCCGCTTAGACCCTCCATCGCCGAAGTGTGGAAAGTTTTATAACCATTAATATGAATTGGCTTTTTCAGCCAGGTTTCTTGGAGAGATAATACATCGTAGGTTTTTATAAAGTCACACCAAACGGGATTGCTTATCTTAGAGCGTAAACCTGCAATATTCCACGAGGCAAAATTGCAGGTTGTTTCATCGCTCCTCTCCCGTGTGTTGGTTGAAGCTACTGCTGTTGGAGTTTGACCATCTACATTAACCACAATCTCATCTAGAATTGGGAGGTTAGAATCCTCCTGTGATTCTCCTGCTTGCATGTTTCTAAGATCTCTGGAAACTTCCCTATATCCCGATGAAGCTTGTGAGGTTGATTGAGTACCTACGGCTAAATAAGGCTTAATAGAGGTGGGATGATCTTTATAGTGTCTATTCTCTCTTAGTCTCTTAGGGGTGACCTCACACTTAGTTAAGGACTCTCCTGAATAAGCCGTACAATTTCCCAGTCAATCAACTCCTGCAAGGGAGTTAAAAATTTCAAAGCGGTTACTAACTGGGATTTCGTTACTACACTGCCTAACCCAAGAAAGTATTTGCCCACCCCTCGTCTGCCATGGCGCTTCATTTGGGATCACATCTCTGCCCTGACTAATCCCTGTGAACGTCTGTCCCCTCCTCATATGCCAATGATGTCTGGGCGGTTCATAAAAATATCCAAGCAGGAGAATATTTATCTCCTGGGCCGTGATATGGTTATTCCCGGCCCTGTCCAGGATTGTCTGCACCAAGTCTGGGGATTTAAAGTTTAGGACCACACAATCGCCCGGTAGAGCCTTATGTGAATTTCCAATCCACCCCACTCTCCGTACCATCTTAAACTCCAAAAAGAGGATGTCTTTGAAGCCCGTCCTGGAACTCAGTAGGTGCAGATTTTTGTTCCGCAAGGTTGACCAGTGTTCCGGAACGTTAGGTGGTAAGAGCGGGACATTGGCCAGAACAACTACATAAGGGGTTGCTTCTGGGGGGAGGTGTAAGTTCACGTTTGCTATGTTAGCAGATCCCTCAATTATTCTCTGCGTTCTATGGGTAGTTGACTGTCTCAAGTCATCCCCTACTTTAGGCGTCCCCTTAGCAGCTAGTGATCTATATACAGCTTTTGGGGCAATTATGCTAGATTGTAGATCTTGGCGTGAGGGAGATGCTAGACTTTGATGTCAGGGATCAATTGCGTCTGAGGTTTTGAGTCTCTCACCAGATGTAATAGGATATTGGGAATTGTGAGAAGCTACATTACCAGTAGTGTTGCCACTCTTACTACCCAAGTCCTTCGTAGATGCTTGGTCGGTACCCCTCCCTGAGCGGGCACCAAGATGGAGAGTGGGAGTACTACCGAGAGACTCCTCTAACTTAGCAAGTCTAGCCTCAATATGGGATAATTTATGGGAAAGAGGGTCCAGCAAAGCTACCATCATTACCTCCAACCTTTTCCACGTTTCTTCCTCATTGTCCCCCAAAAAAGGCCCATTAGATGGTATCGCTGTCGGTATAGTGTGTCCCTGCCTGATTGTGGGGTTAGTTTTTCTCCTATTTATCTTTGGAGACTGTTGTTTATTTTTCAGAACAGCTCGGCCCTTTCTTTTCTTAGAAGGGGGTTCAAGGCTATTTCCTTGGCATATTTTTGCCTTCTGGCCCCTGGTGGTAACATTTGGCCCAGTTAAACTATTTACTGACTCCAAGGGTCTATTTATCTCGGGATCTATATCTATAGTCTGTAAATGCTCACTATGATCACTGTGAGGGCCTGATACTTCAATCTCTTCGATTTCATCTTGCTGAGGAAGAGACCCTTTCTGTATACTGCTGACCAGAACCTGCTGTGGATCCAAAGACAGTCTTCGCTCTGTAAGCTCTATTTTGTGTAGAAGAGCCGATTCTGCCCTCAACAAAAAGGCGTCTAGAGTCCCCACCACCCCTACACCTGGTTTACGTTTGCTCATTATTTATATTTCGCGTAATTGCAATGTCCACACAGTACCTGCCACGTACTACAATCACACAGTCCATTCGATAGCGGAAGTGTTAATGGTACGGCCTTGCCCGGCATCTTTCGGGCTCAGACGGGCCCGGCCTTGGCCCGGGCACGCCCGCGCGCGTGCCGCGCTGCGGGAGTCCGCCTCTACTTTTAAGTGCCGGCTGGCGCGGTCAGAACAAACACTTGCGGCTCCTGCCGCTGCTCGCGCTGGGAAATGAAGTCCTCCGGGAAACAATGTAGCAACCTGGCAAAAGTTCAAGGGCTCCCCCGCTGCGGGAGTCCGCCTCTACTTTTAAGCGCCGGCTGGCGCGGTCAGAACAAACACTCAAACTAGAAAGTCACTTTAACCTTTGTTTTTTTCAGTGACTTTCCATGGTTTTTTAAACGTAAGCTAAAATCATATAACCGTACCGAACTATATTGTCATTTTAACCTTTGGTTTTTTTCAGTGTCTTACTGACGTTATTCAAAGTAAAGTAAGATGTTATCATACCTAACAATAACGTCACTTTAACCTTAGTTTTTTCAGTGAATTTCTTTTTAAAAAATCATATTCACACAACTTCCTCACAAAGCATAGCTGGGGGCCATGCTCACATACATCAAAAGCTTGGTAAAGTACCACAATGTAAAACAATGAGTTGTAAAGGTCAACACGTTGTAAAACACGCATGGAAAAGGCATGCATGCTAACAACCTACATCCCTTTCAAAGGCACTAAATTAACCTGAGCTCACGGGCGGGAGTGGGGGAAATGGCTGGGTCACTTACTGTAACTTTTGGTGCTCTGGATCAACGTGTGCAGTGTCTGCTTTTTCATACAATTGTACCTTCATTGCCTTTGGTCATGGTGTGTTATTCCATAATGTACTAAAGTGCCGTATTTGCTTGCTCCCACATGGCCAAACCCTTTGGCCTAAAATTGAATAAAGTTTGTTTAACCTGAGCTCAATCCCCCGGTGCTATAGCACTGAGCACACAGGGCAACGTGTAAAGTATTTATGCAGTACCACAACAGAAATAAAGTCAAAATACACAACAACAATAAAAACCCCAAAGCAAATTAGAAAAATAAGAGTAAAATAAAATAAACAAAATGACACCAAGATGACACAAATAAAATCGGGGGTACCACAGATATGAATTTTAAGGTTTTAAGTAGAAACAGTGCCAAAAAGCACAAAGTGTAAATTATAGTCAATGGTAGTGCTAGACCGGGATCTAGGTGCAATTTAAGGCTAACTGGGATGGAGCACAGGTCAAATGCACCGATCAGGTTTATCCTGGTCAAAGAATTTACCTTCTGGCTTAGTCTTTCAAGTCCCAAACCACAGGAGTACACTTCTAAGGCCACCACAGCACTGAACTCACAGGGTGTGAGGCAGAGGCCAAAAGTAGGAACCAGTCCAGGTCCAGTTGCCACTGGTCCGCTGGGTACTTCCAGGAAAAAGGCCTCTTGCTGCTTGTAGTCTCCCTGTAGCCACAGATGAGGTCAGCAAACTGACCCTTGACGTCCACTTCTTTGTCCCAGGTACAAGAGGGGCCAGATCTGGGCCTTCAGGCGCCTCTCTGGTCACAGACAGCAGGCCCACTCAACTTCTGAACTTCTGCAGGTCTAGAAAGTGTTCTGAAATGGGTTCCTGGACGTGCTACATTTATGCCTGGACTAGTTAGTGGGTGGGAATGACTCCTAAGCATGTCCTAACCAATGAGGTAAAAGTTCCCAAGGGTAACCCTACCCACGTTTGCAGCAGTTGCTGTTTGCCTTACTGCAAGCAGGCCCAAAATGACATGTGTCAGGGTATTTTCATGATGACAGGGCTGGGCAATGTACTATGGCAATCATAGTATCATCTCACATCTATCACTAAAATCCAGTTTCAGGCAGGAACTGTACCCACAACAAAAAGCAGAGACAGACGTCTGATGGAACAAAAACAGGATCCTCCAGCAACCTAACAGTGGAAACACAAGAATTACCTTGGCAACTTGCGCTCTCCTTTGCCACTGTGCCTCAAGTGTTACATGTAGCTTATCAGACCTTGCAGGCAAGATTTGATAATGTAGTGTCAAAAATGATACCCCCAGCTAACCCTGCATATTCTATGGAGTACAGAGGAGTCATCTCTGCCCATTCAGTTCAGCCTATTGTTTGCTCCTTCGAAGCATTTAACACTTTAACACTTTTTTTTACACCCACTCAAGGTCAATCATTGGATGGGCTTCAGCTAGCGAGCTAATGCAAATACGTCTTCAGGAACTTCAGACAGGGAAAAGGTAACTTTCAAAAAGTTAATGTTCCTTAATATTTATAAAAAATCAGACTTCACAATTGAATTGGATTTTTAACAACTATTAAACTAGTGGCTGATTTTTTTTAGATGGTCCCATTTCTGAGATTCAGTATTAGCATTTAATATTGCTTCCCAGTGCTTGTCTAAGAGCCAGCCAGCCTTCCTACAGTGAAAATAGCTTTTGGGTGCTAGTCACTGTAAAATGTTATATTTAAATTTCTACAAGTACTACTTTTAAATACCAAGCACCCTGCCTTCTGGGTTACAAGGACTACATAGGGTTGACTTACAAATATTTAAAAGGAAGATTTTTTTACTGTCAGAAAGGGTTTAATTTGACAGGTCGCAGTAAATATTTGGCACTGTTACAGTCTGGTTACAGTGGTAGTCCTGAAGCCATGTTTGCACTGCCACTATAGTGACTGGCACAATAGGTGCTGCAATTCACTAATGGCATTTAACTTCCAGGCCCTGGGTACATTTTATACTAAGGACGTCTAGGCAAGTTAAAATGGCAATTATGAATAGGCCAATTCAACCATGTGTAAAGGGGGAGTACAGGCAATTTAAGCAGGGGTAAAGTGCATGCAGTTCTAAAGCCAGCAAACAAAAATAAAATCCACCTAAGGTAAAAAATCTGGCATGTCCATGCAGAAAAGGTGGATTTCCTACAAACTCTAAGTATCCCATTTATAAGGTTTGAGGAGATAAATTGCCAGTTTTTGTTTTTATGGTGTGGAATGTAACATCTGACCTTAACAAAGCTGGAAGAGATAGTGTGTGCAACATGGTTGAACTGACATCTATAGTAGTTGAGAGTACCAAGTGTGTTTGACAATGACAATGCCATTGACATCTGGTGCATCTTCTGAACAACATCAAGAATCAGTGGGACAGGGCAAAGTATAGTCCAATACCCCGACCAATCTATCCACCGAGCATTCACCAAAGACAAGGGGTATGGTGACATTGAGGCGTAATTTTGACATTTTTTGTTTTTGTTTGTGGCAAACGGATCTATATGTGGGGTGTCCCATTTGCCAAAGTAGGTTTATACCAACTCGGCTTTGATTTCCTCATTATGAATCTCTTGATTTTATCTGCTTACCAAACTTGCAAAATGCTTTTCTAACTTGGCTTTACAATGAGAACCGAACACAGGTAACATAATTACAAAAGAAAATATAATTAAACAATATAGTAACAGATAGGAGCAATGCAATAGTGAGTCGAGCAAGGAACAATCCATAGATGACAGACAGTAGATAATCAAGGCTTGAACATTTAGAAGGAGACAACTACACAACAACAATGGCGACAGGATACAATAACACTTGTTTTCCTTCATGGATTCTTGGATTTCTTTGGACTTCCTTACATCAATCTTCAGAATGAATCCACCACACAGCAGGAGTATGCAAAAACATCTGAATCTATCATCTGTACTACAAAAGGATAATGTTACAGCATAAGGAGAATGGAGGGCAAAAAAAGAGCTAAGATGGAGCAGGCCTTGAAAAATCGACTCAGATTTTATCAGGTCGAGCTATATTGAGGAGTTACTCACCCACTCTGACGTGTTGACACATAACAGGTTTTCAGTCAAAAGTAAAGGAGCAATAAAGATGCCTTTAAATCTTGTTTTTATCTTGTCACATTTGTTCTGTGTTCAGAGACAGAGGTCAGAGGTCAGAAGAAAGTTTACAATTACCTTTCCTTCTCTGACTGCAGAGTTCCAGGATTTTGTAAAGTGAACTGTCTGACCTGCTGTACGAAGTGTGAAATGAAAGGCTGTAGAGTGTCAGGTTTTTCCCTAACACACACTTAAATAGCTAATAAGTCAACTGTACAAACATTTCAAAATATATTTCAGTAGTTCTGAAAGCCAATTTGTTTGTACTTCTGTGTGACGAAAAAACATATTTTAACAGGATGAAAAACAAATAAGAACACTTTACTTGGTGATGTGCAAATGAAAAATTTGTTTTCTGAAACCCTATTTTCACAGATTATTGTAAATACACTATATAGGTTTATCAGTAAAGCTGCAGTGTAGTGGGACGATTTTTGGCCTTTTCTAGGAAATGTACTGCCTGTAAATGACAGTGTGCTACCACATCATGCTTTAGTAATATATTTATTAAAAGTGAGTGTTTAAACATGAATTGAGAAACACTGCTGCCCCTGCCCTGGTGGCAATGCTATTAGTAAACTGAGAGGCAAGTCAGGGATCATGTCATACGCTAGATTCTTAATACTTATGGAGCAAATGTCTAGTCTATTTAATCGAACAAAAGAGTTTTGTTTTGTACAGAGGAAATGCTGAACACATATTTGAAGGTGCACTCATATGAGAATAAAGAAAAAGGCGACTCAATAAAATATTTGCCAATGATCACACAATTTGAGACCAGTTTACTGGTCAAGTACATTACAGTTAAGATAAGTAGATTATTCAAGTTACTCGACCAGCAGGTCTAGTAACATTTCTATGATTTTTCGAGGCGAGTAGACCAAGTTTTGGAAATGTCTTTGCAGCAGGAGAACTTTCAGTTCCTTTTTAAATGTAGATGGACAGAAGATTGTGCGCATGGCAGCTGGAATTGAGCTCCAAATTCTTCGCCCACAACTCAGAGAAAGACAAAGACAAAGACATAGCTCTTCCTCCCTTGAAGGTGGGCACTCAGGAAGCAGAGAGTTAGAGTTCCACAGGAGACACTGACTGCCAGAGAGTTTCGGCTTTTTTGCCAGACAGCTGGTGGTCACCATGAGTAATGCTTTGTAAGTGGTACAAGTTAACCTGAACTGAGTTCTAGCTTCACAGGGGAGCTGCTGTATAATTTAAAATAATGTAGTTAAATGTGCAAACGTCTTGCATACAGAGATGAACGGGACTGCTGCATTCAACATAGCACCAAGAGGGGCAAGGTAAGCTCTAGGTATTCCTTCGAGGAGTCAGTTATGGTAATCAACTTTGAAGAGAATGAGAGCTTGAACAGATCCTGCTAAGGGTAAATTGTCTGATATCTCCCAAAGTAAACTCAGTTGGTAGCAAGCACTCCTGGCCATAGCACTGATTTGGGACTTGAGGTTGTCCGTTAGGATGAGCACCAACGATTTGGCATTATCAATGATGGTGGGGGCAGTGTAGGAGGTGGAATGTGCTGATCCAAGACTTGAACAGGTAAGCTAGACTTCTTAGGTGAGATTTCGTTTTTAGGGGGTTGAGCTATAAGTGTTAGGATGACATCCATCTGTAAACCGTCTCCAGTGTTTTGGATAGAAGAGAGGTGTCATTAGGAGAGGAAATCTTGAACTATAGCTAAATGTTCTCAGCATTATTGGTGCTACAGCATAACAGAGTTCTTAAGGACTTACCACTAAAGGTTCCATGTAGAATTTGAACAGAGTTGGGGAAGAGGATGCAGCTTTGGAGTACATTTTGGTGTAATTAAAACACTTTTGAGAGAGAGTTCCCGAGTTTAACCACTTGAGACCAGTTAGACATGAAAGAAGTGAACCATTTAGGTACTACTCACTCAATGCCCAATCTGTCTTTGAGGAAGGTTATCAACAGGAAGTGATTGAGTGTCAATAGTCATTGAGAGGTGAAGGAGGCAAGAGTTATCTATGCCGAGGAATTGTAAAGCATCATCCACAACTAGGATGGTGGTTTCAGTGCTGCAATCTTGTTGAAAACCTGACTGACAGTTGTCAAGGAGGTCACCGAGGCTGCGATTTGGTGTAAAAGCTGGGAAGAAAGACAGCTTTCTAACACCTTTCCTAGAAAGGGCAGACCAGAAGCAGGGCAAAAATTATTGAAATCACTGGTGCCCGCTGTAGATTTCTTTAGAAGACCTGACCAATTTTGAGGCAATCAGGAAATGCACCTTATGAGAGAAATAAGTTATTTAACAATATCCAGTAGGGTATGATCCGGTCGGTCAGTTCCTTAGCAATGTTGCCAGGCAGTGTATTTGTGAAGTGGTTTGAGATTTTCAAATTAATAGTGGTGTCGAGAAAATCATTTTCAATGACTTGAGTTAAGTTGGACCAATTCAATGGAGCTTAGCACTTAAGGTTAGAAACAACCATAGCATCTGATGGTGTTGGGAGGGACCTCTCAAACTTTATTTTCTCATTTAAGACGTACACAGACTGTTCACAATTGTCAAAGGTAAAGGTTGGAGAATAATTATTAGATAATTCGACAATATCAAAGAGGAGTTTTGAACGGTAATGAAGTTACCCAACAGAGATTTGATATCATTTTGGCTTAGGCAATAGCAAACACCCTCTAAGAGAGGGAACAAAGGAAAAAAAATGTTTTTTGTAGTTTCTAATGGCTGTCATGAGCTGTGATAGACTAAATATTGAGAGTGATTGTCACTAAGGGGGACCTTAAATGCCTAAAAAGGTTTGAGTGCCAAGAAACACAGCTCTCAGCTCAAAGACACTGATGTAGTTTTGTGCTTTATTGGACGGACGTGATTTGATAGACCTGACATGTGACCCACCCCATCCCGTCAATGAGGCACACGTTGTGACTATTACCTGTGGCTGCCAAACTAATAGTCTGTCCAATATTTCCCTATTCTACCTAGGTCCCAGTCACTTGAGAACACTGGCTCTCTAAACTGTATTACAAATGGCCAATGCATGAAGAACCACTGTAAGCAATGACACCATCATCCCTAGCAACTTTATTACTTTCCTCAATATCAGAAGCGGTGATATCTGGTAAAGGGAAACCCCTGAGTAGAATGCCATCTATTCTTTCTTGCCGGAATCAAAGTGATTGCTAAACTCCAAACATTTATATTAGTAAGTAGTTAGGATCTTTTTTCTAATTCAATTTACAACCTTTTTTATGAAGTAACATCATTGTTTATGTAGGTGTGACTGGTATTGATAGTATTGGTGAATCATCTTCCCATTTACCAACCAGTCGTAAAAGTAAGGATAAACATGAACAATGTTGATGAAGTGGTGCAGCCACAACTACAGGACATTTTGTAAATACCTTCAGTGCAGAATTTAGTCCAAAAGGCAATACTTTGATTTGGCACCTACCACAAATCAGAGGTACGGTTTATATGCTAGATGCATCATGATATGAAAGCATCCATCTTTAATATCTAGTGTCGCCACAAAATCGCCCTTTTGGAATAATGGAACCATCTCGTCAAGGGTAATCATTTTGAATGGTAATGTCTTTAGGTATCTGTTTAACAGTCAAAAATCCAAAATTGGTCAAAGTGACCCAACTTTCTGTGATGTACTTCAAACCTCCCTCTGCTGACATCCAAGGTTGATTGTTTTATAGATCTTTGTTGTAATTTAACTTTGTATATACATTATTATACTAATTTACCTCAGCTTCAAGTGTTGTTATAGTTGGTACCTACCCTTGTAGAACCCTTCCCCTCTGTTTTACTATAATACTGTGTTCCATGGAACTACTGATTCTCTGGGAGTGCAGATTAGAATGTCGGTGACAGTCAGCTGAGGCGTTTGACAGACTGGATGCTTTTCTGTTGGAGACACCCTTCTTTTACAATAACACTTGTTTTCCTTCATGGATTCTTGGATTTCTTTGGACTTCCTTACATCAATCTTCAGAATGAATCCACCACACAGCAGGAGTATGCAAAAACATCTGAATCTATCATCTGTACTACAAAAGGATAATGTTACTTACCCAGTAAGCATCTGTTCTTGGAATGTAGAGCTGTAGATTCACATGCTTTGCATACTCCTGCCATCTAGTGTTGGGTCCGGATGTTTGCACTTAGTTTTTCCTTCGAAGAAGTCTTTCCAGTCATGAGGTAGGTGACTCCTCCTTTCGGTGATAGTGCGCATGGGCATCGACTCCATTGTTAGACTGTTTTCCCACAGAGGGTGAGAATGGAGTTAGTAAGAGTAGAATAGAGATGTCCATGCGTATGTATATGTTAATAAGAGAGAACTGCAACAGGTATAGGTACCGGGCAGGCGGGTGGGCGCATGTGAATCTACCATGCCAAGAACAGATGCTTACTGGGTAAGTAACATTATGCGTTCGAGGCATGTGAGCTGTAGATCACATGCTTTGCATAGACTATGCAGCAGTATTCTCCCAAAGCGGTGGCTAACCTGTAGCTGTTGCAGTTGTTTGAAAGAGTGTTCTAAGTACTGTCTGGCCTACATTAGCTTGTTGTCTCGCTAAAACATCTACACAATAGTGCTTGGTGAATGTGTGCGGTGTAGACCATGTTGCAGCTTTACAGATGTCAGCTATGGGGATGTTTCCTAAGAAAGCCATAGTAGCCCCTAGTTTGCGGGTGGAATGCGCTCCAGGGGGTATTAGTAAAGTCCTTTTTGCTTTTGCATAGCATGTTGGAATACATTTAACTATCCACCGAGCAATACCCGATTTAGAAATGGGATTGCCTTTGTGTGGTGGAGCAAAAGCTACAAAGAGTTGTTTAGTTTTATGAAATGGTTTTGTCCTTTCTATGTAATACAATAATGCTCGTTTAACATCAAAAGTGTGTAGAGCTCGTTCTGCCACTGAATCTGGTGAAAGAACACAACCAACTCAACAGATTGATTAATGTGGAAGGCAGATACCACTTTGTGTAGGAATTTGGGGTTAGTACGAAGAACCACTTTGTTTTGGTGGACTTGACAAAATGGTTCCGCTATGGTTAGTGCCTGAAGCTCACCCACTCTCCTCAGTGATGTAATAGCGATGAGGAAAGCAACTTTCCAAGTGAGAAATTGCAGTTCACATTTATGCAATGGCTCGAAGGGTGGACCCATTAATCTGGTAAGGACTATTTTAAGATTCCACGCTGGAGCAGGTGGAAGTCTTGGGGTGATAACTCTTTTGAGTCCTTCCATAAAAGCCTTGATAACAGGTACCCTGAAAAGTGACAGATGCTGTCTATTTTGAAGGTATGCAGCTAGTGCAGCGAGATGTAAGCGTATGGATGTGTAAGCTAATCCTGACTGCTGTAAGTGTAGTAAATAACAAATAATATTTTGAATGGAAGTATCTAGCGGGTTGATATGGTTGTTATTACAATAGATAACAAACCGCTTCCATTTAGCTGCGTAGCAAGCCCTTGCAGTAGGTCTTCTGGCCTCTTTAATGATATTCATACAGTCTGGTGGTAGGTTCAGATAGCCAAACTCTATGATTTCAGGTGCCAGATCGCTAGATTGAGATCTTTGGGATGTGGATGTCTTATCTCTCCATGGCTCTGCGTGAGAAGACTGGGTGTGAGACGTAGTTTTTGATGAGCAACTACTGAGAGCTCCAACAGGGTAGTGAACCAAGGCTGACGAGCCCATGTGGGAGCTACTAGGATCAGTGTGAGGGATGTTTGCCTGAGCTTCCGAACCACTAGTGGAATGAGTGGGAGAGGCGAAAAAGTGTAGGCAAATATCCCTGACCAGTTCATCCATAGTGCATTGCCTTTGGACAATGGGTGTGGATACCTGGAGGCGAAGTTTGGGCATTTTGCGTTTTGGTGTGTGGCAAACAGATCTATCTGTGGAAAACCCCACATTTGAAAGAACGGGAGGAGAACTTGAGGGTGAAGTTCCCACTCGTGAATCTGTTGTGTCTGCCTGCTGAGAAGATCTGCAATCTGATTGTTTACTCCTGGGAGGTGTTCTTCTAGGAGGTAAATCTTGTGATGTATGGCCCACTTCCAAATATCTTGTGCAAGGCTTGACAGCTCTAGAGAGTGTGTCCCCCCTTGTTTCTGTATGTAATACATGGCTGTCATGTCGGTGCGTATCAGGACAGCTTTGCCTGTAAGGTGAGTCTGGAAGGCTTTGAGCGCTAGAAATACTGCTAGGAGCTCTAGATGATTTATGTGAAGTTGCTTTTGCTTCTGACTCCACAAACCTTGAATTGTGTGAGTTTGGAGATGAGCTCCCCAACCAGAGAGCGCTGCATTTGCTGTTAGCACTGTCTGTGGAACTGGGTTGATGAAGGGCCGCCCTTTGGATAGGCTTTGTGGATTCCACCACTGCAGAGAGCGATCTGTGCGGCTGTCTACCAACACTAGATCTGACAATTGACCCCAAGACTGATTCCACTGACCTGCTAAACATTCCTGAAGGGGACGCATTTGAAGTCTCACATGGGAAACTATCATGATGCAAGACGGCATCATTCCCAGTAGCTGCATAAATACCCGAGCTGGTAATGGCTGGTTGGGCTGAAACTGTGAAACTAGAGCCTGAATATTGCGGATCCTGGCTGCATTGGGACAGACTAGAACTTTTGGAGTATTGAGAGTGGCTCCCAAGTATGTTTGCGTGTTGGAGGGTTGGAGATGGGACTTTAACACGTTTACTGTGAACCCCAGATCGTGCAGTAATTGCACTGTTATTTGAGTGTGCTGAAGACACTTTGTGTGAGAACTGGCTTTGATGAGCCAATCGTCCAAGTATGGGAAGACGTGAATATGTTGTCTTCGCAGGTGAGCAGCGACTACTGCCAGGCCTTTGGTGAATACTCTGGGAGCAGTGGTGACTCCGAATGGAAGCACTTTGAACTAGTAATGTTGTCCCGCTACCACAAACCTGAGATACTTGCGATGAGCGGGATGTATTGGAATATGGAAGTATGCGTCCTTTAAGTCTAGAGTAGACATAAAGTCGCCTTGCTGTAGGAGTGGGAGCACTTGTTGAAGTGTCACCATGTGAAAGTGATCTGAGTGAATATATTGATTTAGCTCTCTGAGGTCCAGTATAGAAGATCTAGAGAAGATCCTCCCGAATGGGCAGCCTGAACGAAGGAACAATGGCACAGCTCAGGATACCAAACTCTCGGAGCACAGTCCAGAGCCAAACAGATGACTTGAGAACTTTGGGCAGGAGTGGTATGGGCGGAAAGGTATACAGGAGGCCCGAGCTCTACTTGAGACGAAAGGTGTCTCCATGCGAGAGCCACCTGGGAAACTCCAGCGCGCAGAACTGATGACATTGCGTGTTCTTGGCAGTGGCAAACAGATCTAACCAAGGCTTTCCCCAGTGCTGAAAAAGAGTCCTTGCCTCACCTCCGGATGGAGACGCCATTCGTGATCTGCTAGGCATCTTCAGTTGAGTTCATCTGCCCTGGCATTCAGAGAACCCGCCAGGTGTTGAACCACAAAGGATATGCCTTGATGTTCCAGCCATGTAGATAGGCACAGGGCTTCTTGACAGAAGGTCCTTCACCCCATCCCGCCCTGTTTGTTGCAGTACCACATGGCGGTGGCGTTGTCCATGAACACCTGCACTATCCTTCCCTTGATGGAGGGTATAAAGGCTTTCAATGCCAGCCGGATCACCCAGAGCTCCAGGAGGTAGATGTGGAATTCGGATTCTGCTGGAGACCAGCGTCCTCATCTCCACCTCTCCCAGGTGGCCGCCCCATCCCAGGAGTGACGCGTGTGTCACCACTGTCAGATCTGGTTGTGGAAGGGAGAAGGGTCTGCGGCTGACCCAATCGTGGTTCGTTAGCCAACACTGCAGATCTTATGGAGTTCCCTACAAGATCTAGATCATGTTGGATACAGTCCCCAGATGCTGCTCCCACAGGAACTTCCGGTCCCACTGCAGAGCTTGCATATTCCAGTGGGCATGAGTCACAAACAGGATGCCGTTAGCCATGAGGCCCAGCAGCCTCAGAGTCAGTCTTACTGAAATCCATGATAGAGGCTGAAACATCTGTTTCATAGCCTGAATATCCTGAACTTGCCGTTCAGGAGGATAGCCTCAAAACTGCACCCTGTGCAGAACAGCTCTAATGAAAGGGAGCATCTGAGAGGGAGCCAGATGTGACTCGGCACGTTGATAGTGAACCCCACCGAGTGCAGGAGGTCCTCCGTAGTCTTGAGGTGGGAGGCGACAGCTTGGGGCAATCCCGCCTTTAACAGTCAGTCATCAATTTAGGGGAAGACTGGCACCCCTGATCTCCGCAGATGAGCTACAACCCCTGCCATCACCTTGGTGAACACCCAAGGGGCACTGGTAAGGCAAAAAGGAAGCACGGAGAACTGAAAGTGCTCATGGCCCACTGTGAACTGCAGGTAGCGCCTGTGGGCAGACAGGACGGGAATGTGGAAGTATGCGTTCTGAAAGTCCAACACCATCCGGTCTACTGGGTCCAGGGCAGACAGAACTTGAGCGAGTGTTAACATTTTGAACTTCTTCTTGAGGAAGACATTGAGAGTGCGCAGGTCTATGTTAGGATGAAGGCCTCCATCCTTTGTAGGCACCGGAAAGTAGCGGGAATAACAACCACGACCTACTTCTGGCGTTGGCACCCTCTCTATGGCTCCCTTGGCCAAGAGAGCCATTAATTACTGATGGATGAAGGAGAGATGGTCCTCTGTAAGCGTATTGCAAGTGGGTGGCATGAGTGGAGGGGTACTCACGAAGAGGAGTAGCTCTTTGGGACAATATGAAGAACCCAGCGATCTGATGTTACAGACCTCCAGTGGGACAGGTGATGGCATATCCTGCCTCCCATTGGGTGCCCATGATGGTAAGAGGGCAGATAAAGAGGTTTGGAGGCTGCAGCTACTGGGGGAGTGGTAAATTAGCCCAACCTCTGGCTGCCCGACCCACGGCGTATGGGAGTACTGCGTCCTCGGCCACACAGAGGATGGGAAGTTTGCGAGCTGTGGTGGCTGGGCTAATAAAGACAAGGCTGGAAGTCTCCTTCCATGACCACCAAAGGAGCGATAGACAGCCTGGGGTTGGTGAGGGACCATGGAAAGGCCGAAGGGCCGGGTCATGGCTCTGCTGTCCTTGAAGCGCTACAGCACTGAGTCCACCTTGTCTCTGAAGAAGATGGGAGCCATCAAAGGGCATGTCCATAATCAATGCTTGGACATCCCCAGAAAAGCCAGTTCTCAGTCAGGCATGGCGTCGTAAGGCCACCGACGGAGACACTGCCCAGCCAGTTGGTCGTGTCCAGCCCATATCGAATCGTGAACTTCACTGCATCTCTCCCGTCAGAGATAGCCTGGGAGAGTATGGTCCGGGCCTCCTCTGGGACCATGGGCAGCACCTGCGCAAACAAATCCCACAGATCATGGGAGTAAAGGCCCAAAAGGCAAGCAGTGTTCAAAGACCGCAGTGCCAGGCTGGTGGAAGAAAACATTTTCTTTCCTAAGGTGTCCAGCGTCTTGGATTCCCTATCCAGTGGAGTGGTAGGGAACGTGGCAGGATTTACATGGGAGACAGAGGCTTGGACCACCAAGTTCTCCTGGGTAGGGTGTTACGTGAGGACGTTGTGGCCCCCTGGGGAGGGGTGGTAGCGGCAGGCAATTGTCCTGTTCACAGGAGCCCCTGTGAAAGGTTTGGACCAAGTCTCCAGCAGGACATCTGTGAGGGCTTCATTGAATGGGAGAAGAGGTTCTGAAGGGGTCACTCCTGACGGAAGCACCTCCATCAAGACGGTAGTCTTGACTGCCACGGAGGGTAGGTAAAGGTCCAAGAAATAGGTTCCCCTTTTCACTACCAAAGCAAACAAAGCCCCCTCCTCTGTAGCCACGGTAGGAGGAGAGAGCATGCCAGTATCTGGAGAGGTGTACAGTCCGCTGGCATCTGCCAATTCCTCACACAAGTCCATGTTGGGGTCTAGGGGCTGGTATTTTTTGGGATCCAGCGACCCCTCCTAATCCTCCCTAAGTCCCAGCCCATAAGAATAGGGCTTGGGCTCTGGCTTGGAAGGCAAGGCTTCAGTCGGCATCTGAGAAGGTGTCGGATGATGTCCCTTCGGCTCTGTGTTGGAGTCGGGATGAGAATGGGAACAGCATCGCCGGAAGAGTCGGCATTGGGGAAGGTCGAGGTGGTACGACCAACGCCGGATCGGATCCATGGGGCTTGAATGGAGCTGGGGGCGGAACCGCCGGTGGAGAACCAGTGGGGGCTCCTCCCGAACCCATTGGCCCGAAGGAGCGCCAGCAGGAACGGGCCGCACAAATATGAAGTGCATGGCCTCCTAGTACTCGCAAAGTTGGGCGGGGGTCACTCTGGCTCCTGGAAACTCTAAAAGGTGCAGGCTCAACCACAGAGCCCAGCCTTAAATGACGACGCTTGTTCGTCTCATTGGATGACTTCGACAGACGGGGCAAAGACCTCTTCGACTTCTTACTCTTCTTGCGCTTATGTGACTTACCCGAAGACGACTTGGAGTGAGACAGGATTCTTGGGCCCGATACCAATTCCGGGACCTTTCTCTCGACCGGGATTGATTCCATAATGGCGTCACACGTCAGGCGGCAAGGAGCTTGAGGCCTCAAGGTCTTGGGGTGCATGGTGCGGCAGTCGATGCAGGTCGTTGCGTTGTGCCCGTGCTCGAGTCACCAGAGGCAAACAAGGTGCATGCGGTCACCGATATCTACCGGTGACAAGCGGTGCAGGGCTTAGTCAAAAATTGACTGAGGGTAGCTCGCTCTGGATCTCCGCCGATTGGTGCGGAAAGAAATGACGTCAGCACTCTGGGGTCGATCCTACATAGGCACTGCGCACATCATTTCGGGCACGGACGCCGCCACACGGAGCCGAACAAAACCTCATACCGCCACGCAGGGGCACTGCTCACAAAAAAATTCCGGATCCAGTCTGATGCCTGGGGACAATTCTAAGGTAAGGAATATGTGGCTAGATGTCTCTATCTGACACTCAATATATATGAAGGCACTCCTTGAAAGCAGCACAGATTGACAATACACATGAGAAACATTACAGAAAATGGTTAGAGTGGCACAAAAACAGACATCATATAAGTAGAAGTTTAAAGGGCCAGTGTACATAGGACCGAGACAAGGGATTCAAAAGAGGTAGCACAGACAAGCAAAGGAATGTAGGGGATTCTAAAAAGGCAGCCCAAATGTTCACAAAACAAACTTTAGGGAAGGAGCACTGACACAATAACAAAATGGAGTTTGGGAAAGTATCATGCATGGGCTCCCACAAAAAAGTACTCTTGGTAGACAGGTTAAAGAGCACTATAATAGAAGAGCTAAAGAAGGTAATCAACGAAACAGAAGGGGCTGCAGGGAGAAGTGCAGGTAAGCACTGGGAGGAACCACAGTCTGTCAGTGGAAGGCAGCACATAACACTGGGCAGTAGTACATGATGGTGTTCAGGAGGTGGCACTAGACTGGCACTTTCAGGTAACAGATAACGGACTAGGACCAAAATGCAATTTGGGCTTAGAATGTAAGGCAGCATACCGTCAGAGCTCCAGCTGTTCCGTCGACTGTTGTGCTTGTTTGTGGTCAAGGGAAGATCACATGCACTTGAAAGACCTTGTTGTCCAGGTATCTGAATCAGCTCAATGCAGAGACCATTGAGCTCCGATGACAGCAAGCACTGCATGGGTTTGTAAGAGAAGGCAGAGCAGTAACCAGAGAGACAGGCTCGTTGGTAGAAATCCAGAACTTTCTTCCTGGAATCAAAAACAAAGTTTGAAATGTCTTAAAACACTATGTGATAAGAGCAAGAAAAGGTAGACACTTTAGAGTAAAAAGACAGAGCAGAACCGTGGCAAGAAAAGGCATGGTGAGGAATAGAGCAAGAAACATCACCACTGGAGGCAGGGATACAGAAGGCAGAGATGTGGTGAACAAATACCTTCAGTAAAGCTCTTTCAGGTGAAAACTAACCACATATTCCGCACCTTTTAAATTCCCTCAGGGCGCGAGACTAGATCCGGAAACATTTCAGCAATTGTTCGTGTGTGCCAATAGGTGGTACCATCGGACTCCACAGAAGCACTGGAAGTGACAGTATGTAGCCATGTATAGGTGCCATTTCTAAGTGCTAATGTCAGTTGAGAACAAAGCATTCTGCGCACTCAGACGTGTAGCGTTAGTAACAGATTGAGAACCAGGACAGTAAGCAGAGTCCAACATGAAACCTTATTATCAACTAAAAGTCCACTCTATGGAATAGGGAGTGTAGACGGCAGAAATGAATCTGTGGTTAGATTGAGCATTTACCAGAAATAGCATCACACAAGGTAAGTTACTTCTTCTTCTGATAGATATTTCTAATGGCAGATTCCTCACCTCTTGAATAGATACCAAAGTAGTACCCTCCAAAGGTGGGGAGTCTGAGGAGAAGACTTTACACTGGGAGGAACAGGATGCAAAACTACCCTCCCTGTGGAGCTGAGAGTCAATACAATAGTGCCTGATGAAGATGTGGACAGACGCCTAAGGAGCAGTATGGCAGATGTCCAGGACCGCAATGATCTTAGCTACAGCTGTAGTGGTGGCTGTAGCTCTGGTGGTTCCTGAAGGGTTGGGACTCAAGGAAAGCAGGAAAGATCTCACTCATCATATCCCAGAAGAAAGTAGTGCATCGCCTCAAACAACAAACAGTTTTCAGAGACCACACTGCCAAAATAGCAAGGTTTCATTGAATGGTAGGGTACCAAAGCTATGGAGGTTGAAGGGCCTAGGTGCAAAATGTCTGTAAGCAAATCTGCTTTGGTTACCATAGTTGACAACTGTAGTTCCAACACCAGCGCCAGAGGATGCGCTTTCCTCACTAGGGGAGGGGGCCAACAGGGAATCCAATTCGATCTCTGATGAGGTATCAAGCCACTAGCATTCTAGAATTCTAAATACAGGCTAGCATCAGTATAGTAATGAGGCAGCAAATGGTCAGCGTCATCCTGGAGAGGTGTGGTGCAGCGGCCAGGGCAGCTGACTTCGGAGCACAGGGCTCACGGTTCGATCCCCGGCTCCGGCGGCAGCTCAGCACCATGTGACTCTGGGCAATAGCTCACTTAAACTTAATTTCCACGACGGCCCCCAGCGCCTTGAGACCCGTAAGGGTGAGTAGTTTGCGCTTTACAAATATATATATATATATATATATATATATATATATATATATATATATATATATATATCTTACTTCGCCATGTAGAGCTTTCTGCCGGAAAGATGACGAGTGCAGACCCGTTACTGGTGCAAATTTTTACTTTATTTTGTGGACGCCCTGCACTACCGCCATCATATATATATCCTCATCGTCATGGGGAACATTTTGTAGGTCTTTTATTCCATCAAAATTTGAGTCAAACATGGCCTCAAGGCATTGAAATATTAGTACTGAGGCAAAGGCACTGCTGGAGAATCTTCCCACACCATACTCTGTGGTTTGGTGACTTCAAAACGAGATGTTGATCAAGATCAAGTCGAACCTTTACATGAATATGTGACAACACAAGAATGTGCACTCCTTACAGAACTTTGGGTAGCAGGCAGTGGTTGATGTTTTAACTACTTTGACCATAACGGTTTCCTTATTCACATTGTAAAGCCCTAGCCAGCCAGACAGGCAAGGAATTTGTGCACCTGAATCACAGGCATGATCCCAATGATGTAATACCATTGTCAGCCGATATTAACAATGTATTGCTGGGATTTTTGTGGTGTCAAAGCTTGAAAAAGATCAATAAAAACTAGTTTTCAAAAAGAAGATGAAGTGGAACCCTTCTTCGGATCAGAGATCGAAATCAGGGCCAGATCCAATGCCTGACGACATGACCTTTGCCAAGGGAAGGGGGAGTGGTCAGGTACTAAGCGCCTGTGTGAAGGCCAAATGAGTCAGTTGGTGACAGGGATTCTCTCGACGGTGGATGTCAGTCTGGGGGCCCTGGCTGATCCATGGGATTTGAAGGCTCTCCAGGGGGAATCGTGATCATCTGCAAAAGCTGCAGCATTGCCCCTTTGAAGGCCTCTAGCTGCCCCAGAATCAAAGATGCAACAAACAGTAAGATGATGGGTGGAATTCTTGAATTAATCTCAGACCTGGAACAGGACCAGGTCTTGCCACGAGAATGGGCCCAAGATTTGGAGTACGACCGACCTGGTTTCTCGTGCTCAGTGACATTCAGCTTAACCTCCCACTTTCTGCTAGCCTTTGGGTGCATCAGAGAGCATTTCTCACATGAGCTCGAATCATGCTTGGATCTGAGACACCAAAGGCAGACGTCATGAGGGACAGTATCCAGCATCTGCTTCCTGTAGGGCAGCACAGCTTCAAGCATGTAGTCTTCAAGGGACCCATAACTCAAGCACACTGTAAAGAAAAACATTTTGGAGGAAGAACCGACAGAAGCAGAGTTTGGGATCTGCATAAAAGGGAGCTCAAAAAAGGAACTGATGTCAGCACACAAGGGTGGTGTCTCTATATGGCTCAAAGTCGTCTCTTCAGGACGCAGATTGAGGCCGTTGTACAGTCTGATGGCGCCACGTGTCGGCCTATGGGAGTAACTGCTGGAAAGTTTCCAGATCCAGTCTAGCGGATGGGGAATTCGAAAGAATGGCCAAAGGTGGGAGGATGTGACACCCTCCGCCCTAGAGGATGGGTCATTGCTGCTCCCAAATATTTAAATGCAACCAACTCACTACAGGAGGTGAGAAGAACGCTAGAGGGAAGTAAAGACTTCTACTAGAGCTCTAAAAAAAAAAAAAAAAGACAATAACAATGAAATAGGCATTCTCATGACAAGCGACAAGAATTTGGAACCAATTTCCAGAGAGACTGATCCACAACCCTAAACCCACCTTTTCAATGTACACATAGCTACCCAGACACTGCCGCATCTTTAAATATTATTAATGTTTCTGCTCAGTTGCACTATATAAATACCTTAAATAAATAACATTTCATGCAGGGTGGCTGCCTGATTATGCAGTTCGGTGATCTGAATGTGTTGTCTAATTGATTTGGCCACTATACTGTCTTTGTTTTATAATTCTGTACAGTTTTTAATGCTGTTGTGTATTATATTTTAAGTTTCTGTATTGTTATACAGTGCTCTAAGTGTCAATCTGTAGGCGATATTTGCAACAAACTAAATAATTAAAATATTACCCGTGGCACGCTAATCATGATTAGGGATGTTTTTATTGCCGTAGGTTTGTGAAGTTCCTAATGTTTACCTTTTGCTTTCTCCACCTCTGCAAAGGATTGCTCTTCTAAAGGAGAAAATGTTCACTAATAGAATCATCAGAATTTATAATGGGAAATGTATGAGGGCTTTTTTCTCAGCAGATCAACATTTTGCAGGGTTTTCACTAGAATGTTATTTAATAATGTTATGATGCGCATGAATACCTGTAGAGTTTCTTGGTGAGTGTATTCATAAGAGGGGCCAAATAGAAAATGATTTGTGCACTTATTTGCAGAAACATCTAGTTTTAGGGAGTTACAGAATGCCAGGTGAATGTTAGAAAAGAAGGAGCAAACGCACCAGACAGCAGCAGTTTTCAAAGAAAAAGAATGGCCACCTTGGTGGGCCTTCCAAAGACTGGATATATTCAAAAGAGAACCAGTTGTAAAGCAGTTGCAAAGTGTAAGTGACAGCAACATTGATAAAAGGAGAACATGTTGCATGTAGATTTGGGTCCCTGTTGGAATAAGGGTAAATGGGAGATGCACAAAGTCTCTAAAGAGTATTACTTTTTGGATTAGGCAAGCATTGTAAATGGGACAAGTGACAGGAGACATATTCTCTGTGGGGAGCATCAAGGGGCAAATGGACTGCAGCAAGCTGAACCAGCTGCAGACGACGATTGAGGTAGAAAGAGAAGCTTAAACAGGTAACAAGGCTGTACTAGAAGCAGATGCCTACTAATATCGCCCTAATAACTCAAAAATGTTTGGTGGGTAGGAAAGAAAGAAGCTTAATATAAATGGTGAAAGCAGATGGAGAACACTTTCACAATTTGGGAGGTATATGAATGAATCTTTTCAAATGTCACCCCGCCCTAATTTCGGACGCTGCGCACTAGGGTCGGACATGCCCCAGATCAAAGGGCCACTAAGCTGAGAACCCGTCATTGGGGGCCACCCAGCACCATGGCCTCAGTGTTTTCAGTATACAGCTTTAGTTTGCCATCAAACTCATCAAATCTGAAAAACAATTACGAAATTGTATCTGCCAGCCTCTGTGCATTACTCTAAGGAGAGATTCAATTGTGTATCATCAACTTAATATAATTAAAAAAGTCTGACAGATTTGATAAAGTTAGGAAAAGGGGCAGCATAAAGCTTAAATAGAGTAAGGCTCAGGGAAGAACCTAGTATGACTGCAGGTTTATTAGAGGCACAAAACTGCCTACAGAGATCACCTGTAATCTGTTTTAGAAGAAATTTGTAAAGCACAACCCAGAGCCTTACTTCTGACACCAAATGTATGTAGTCTAAGCTGTTAGATCTAAGAGAATCAACTCCTTCATCCCTCTATGGGGAAGGATCAAGCGCAGCTCATTTTGAAAGTTGATTAAGATGTCTCAAGTAAGTCCGTACAGGGTTGAAAAGCCTACTGCAATGAATAAAACTGGAAAGCTGAGAACTGACCTCACACTCAGCCGCTTTGTCAAAGAAAGACAACAGAGAGATGAGGCGGTACTTAAGGAGAGTGGGATTGCCAAAAAGCTTTTTCAGGAGAGGGACAACTTGTGGCTGCTTCCACTTTGCCCGAAACATAGCAGATGTGAACAAGAGATTAATTATATGACATAGAATATGCAACAGAGTTGTAGCGTCAAGGTCAATCAGATGGGCTTCACATGGGTTGGAGAAACCCGAGTTCAACCTCAAGTATAGATGCATTTAGCTATAGGAGTTAAAACTGGCTAAAGAGGAGGCACAATCAGTGCGTGAAGAGCCAGAGAAGCTGCATGAGACGGGCTCAATGGAGGGAAAAGGATTAGAGTTGGGTGTGTCAGAAGCAAAAGACTTCTGTTTGAGCTGAATTTTAAAGGAAAAACTGGTGGCAGAAGATTCATAGAGTTTATAGCAGAAGGTAGAGTTTCATGGAAAAGCAAGGTAGGAGCAAGAATTATTTTATGGTTTTGAAGAATTCTCTAGATAGATTGGTGGAACATTCAAGGTGAGAGGAGCAAAAGTCTATACATGCATCCCTGACCTCTGCTGTTTACCTTTAAATAGCCAAACAGTATGTGGCTTTAGCGTCCACACTATAACTATGTCTCTATGATCGCTCTAAAGCTTGGCAGCAGTGTTTAGCTACAGTCAGTATACCCGGGTGCAGACTGTTTCAAGCGCTGAGAGATGGAGGTTTTCAGGGGAGCTACTCTGTTAATAAAAGCCGAAATCTAGTGATCGGAAGATGTTGAGAAAATGTCAGTAATAACACTGACAGTCCAAAAGGAAGTTATTAAGTTGGGCTGTGAAAATTAGGGACTAAACTTTGCTAAAATTACATTTCGCTGTTTGATTGGGTGGAGGCAATTTCGTACAGGGGGACAACACTGCTTTTTTCTAGTTAAAGGGAAAAAAGTTTTATTGCCTTTACAGTCATTGGCAAGAATGAACATAAGAACTGTAAGGAAGGAGCAGTTCAAAGAGATCAGAAAGAAAAGCATCATCACATTTCTTTTCCTATAGCCAACAGGAAAGGAAGAAATTAGAACAAATATGTCTATAATATTGTGGTTTAACTTAAGATGAAACATGCCCTTCAGCTTAGCTTTCAAGAAAGTTCCATTTTTTTAACATGGTACTCCAGAATATTGAGCTTTAAATATTGTCCAAAAAATATCATAGCCAGAATAAAGACAACCACAATTCTGTGAAGGTAGTCATACATAGGTAGGTACAGATTTACTATGTTTAACTCCATGTATATCTACTTTGAGAATACATGTCTTCAAGGTACGTGGTTGTGGAGTGAAGAGTGGTAAATCTATGCTTACCTATATATACTTACCTTTACATCATTGTGGAAGCCGATATTCTGGCTATGATAGTTTAGTGGAACTATATTTTTGTACACAATATTCTGATATGCAGCCATGTTTCACGGTATAAAATTGAAAATGTGGCTAAAACATGGTGGTGTTCTTTTCCACAACAAGCTTTCAACTTTACAAAGGTAAATGTGCGGGCTTAATAATTTTTATATAAATATCCCATCTTCCTTTGTATTGTTAAAAATATTTTCCAGGATTTCGTTTTAAAATAAATATTGTTTGTATATATTTAAAATGTCTCTTTCGAGTAGTGCTTTATTTGCTTATATCATGCCAACAAATTTTAAGGTGGAATTAATAGCCAAAGAATAAGGAGTGAGTGAGAGCCTCCCTGCTGAAGCACCAATGGGAAGTTATAAATCATACAGAATGAGCTGGTACTGTAAAAAGCAAGGAGCTGAGTGAAAAGATGCCAAGATGGTAAAATTTCGATTGAGCTTGACCGTCTGTAGACAGGCGCTGATGTCAGTTTATTTTCATGACTTTCCACGCCAGGAGCGCGGAGCCACGAAGAACACGGATTACTGGTGTGGAAAAGTAAGGGCCCTGAAAGGGGAAAGTCTTGTCCCTAGAAATCCGTTCACATAGCGGGGAGGATGGGTGGGACGGTAAGGAATCTGTGGCTAGAGTCTCTGCCAGATAAGGTGTTACCAAAGGTAAGTAACTTGTTCATCTGACAGACTTCTAGTCGCAGATTCCTTACCTTACAATAGATACCCAAGCGATACCTCCCCGAAGGTGGGTCTGGAAAACTAGTTCATACCCAAAGGTCCTGCAGAACCGAACGGGCAAAGCGCCAGTCCCAATGGACCAGACTGACCAGGCAGTAGTGTTTTGTGAACATGTGCAGAGAGGCCCACGTTGCTACCTGGCAGATGTCCAGGACTGGGACTCTGCATGCTAACGCAGAGGTCACAGCCTTGGCCAGGGTGGACTGAATATGCAAGCCCTCAGGGGGTTGCTTCTTGGCCAATACGCAGCAGATTATAATGCAGAGTGTGATCCATCGGGAGATAGTCCGTTTCTGCACGACTTTTCCCTTCTTCGCTCCAACATACCACATAAAGAGTTGGTTGTCCACCCGGAACTCTCTCGTGTGGTCAAGGTAGAACGACAATGCTCTTTTTTGGGTCTTGTCTACACCAGGAAAGTTCCCTCGGCTTGGATGGCAGCTCAGGTCATGCCGATCATGTGACTACGGTACATTGATAGTGAACCCCAGCGAATGCAGGAGGTCCGCTGTAGTCTGGAGGGAGAAGACAGTCTGGGGCGAGCCTGCCTTCAACAGCCAGTCGTTGAGATAGGAGAAGACTGGCACGCCTGATCTCCGTCGATGAGCTGTAACCACCGCCATCACCTTGGTAAACACCCGAGGGGCACTGGTAAGGCTAAAAGAGAGCACAGCAAAATGAAAGTGTTTGCGGCCCACCATGAACAGCAGGTAGCGCCTGTGGGCAGGCAGGACGGGAAGGTGGAAGTATGCTTCCTGTATGTCCAACGGTACCTACCAGTTTCCTGGCTCCAGGGCAGACAGGACTTGAGTGAGCGTGAGCATTTTGAACTTCTCCTAATTGAGAAGGCGCAGGTCTATGATAGAACAAAAGGCCTCAGTCCTTCTAGCAAAATCACAAAATAAAATGATGAACGGAGTGTTGAAACTTTTCAAGCACATGCCCCAGTCACAGGTCTTGGTTTAATACATCATTATTTTACGTGCCACGTCACCCCAGTTTGGACCCAGCCATATGCAAATCAGTCTTGACCCTGCTCCCCATAGGAACAGTCCCGCCAGAACTGCCAAGCCAGGTCCTCCCTGGACTGGAAACAAGCATCCTGGGACCGATTTTGGAATATCATCCCTCATCAGCCGAGCTAGCTTGAATCCTGTGGCGCAGTGAGCAAGAGTACCACCTCTGGGCATACACTTAGTTACTTGGGCTCACATAGCAACATCACAAAATAAAATGATAGACTGAGTGTTGAAACTTTTCAAACACTCACCCCCAGCCACAGATCCCGGTGGGGACAGGCCGCTCAAATAGGAGGCGCATGGCCTCGAAACTCATGGATTTGAGACCCTACCTCATTTGGTCAGCCGACGGACGAGGTGAAGTCAAAGACCGCTTTAACTTCTTACTTTTTTCTTTTTGAGGTACTTATCCGAGTGGCCCGACGACTTGGAATGCGACAAGGATCTCAGACTATGCGACCAATTCCGGAATGTTCCTCTCAAACGAGATTGAGACTGTCACGGCTTAGCTCCTCGAGCAGCAAGGAGCTTGAGGGACTGCTCCCTCAAAGTGCATGGCGCGGCAATTGGTGCAGGTCTTCGCGTCGTGGTCGCCCTCCAGGCACCAGAGGCAAACAAGATGCAGGTCCGTCACTGACATCTGGCGATGACCGGCGCTACAGGGCTTGAAGCCATTCTTCCTAGTGGACCTCCCTGTCACACCAGAAGAAAAACTCTCTAACATTTCGAAAAAACCTCAGTCAAAAAGTGACTGACAGGGTAAGCTGTGAGAAAATGGCGTTCTGTTGAAGTACCCCCACACACTTTTTGCCTGGCTTTTGATGCATCTTTGACTGCAGATTACTGGGCCCCTTCTGTCCAGGTTCCCAGTGCCAGAGTTTCTTCCATAAAAACATGTCCACAATTGGTACTTCTACCCCATGTAAGTCCCTCGTAAGTGGCAGCCTGGGTACCAAGGGCCTGGGGGCTGAAGAGGATCCCCTGGGACCACCTCACTAAGACCATGCCACTGCCCCTACAGCTGGCAAGCCCCTGTGAGGTAAAAGAATGACCAAGTCGACAAGGCACACTGCCTGTGTGCCATGCCAGCTAGCACTGCCTAAGATATAAGTTGTCACCCCTCTTGCAGGCCTTACCAGCCCTAAGGCAGGGTGCACTGTATCCCAGATGTGAGCATATCTGCATGAGCAGATATGCCCCTACAGTAGTAGGGTCTATTCCCTAATATTGTAACACCCTACATCCCAACTTACCTCAGCTGTCGTTCTTCCTCCTGCAGCCTCCAGTGCAACACCTGCAGCCTCTTTGCCAACCCAAGAATCCTCATTGAAAAGCATTGGGCGTCCGACATCGAATCTGCACCCTGCCGCCCCTGTGCCGCTGGTGGTGTATGCTTAGTGCTGCTTTGTGCCCCCTCTCCCCCCTGTGAGTAACCCAACCTTTAAAGCTTGGCTCCTGCAACCGATCTACTCACCTGCAAGCATTGTGGCTCCAGGCACCCCACGTCTCCATTGGAAAGCATTGGGTCGAACTCCGAATTTGACCTCTGCACCCGGCGGCCCCTCTGCCCCTGGCAGTGCAATTTTGATACTTACCTGACCCCTGGCCCTTGCTGACTTTTGTCTCCGAAGACTGAAATTTTAAGTTTGATATTCACCTGTTTGACCGCAATATTGTTTCCCCCATAGGATAAAATTGGACAGTGTGAAAACTTTTTTAAGTGTCGATTTTTGAAAGTGATTTTTTTTTAAATAAAAAACTTACTTATCTTATTACAAAAACTTGAGTCTTAAAATAAAATAAAAACAAAGTATAATTTTATAAAATTGGTCTGGATCTCCTTCTTGAGTCATTTGTCCATTATTGATCATGTGTATGCAATAAATGTCTTACACTCCCCTGTGTTAGGCCTAAGGCTGCCCTCCCACACTACCACTAATAGATAACTTCGGGTTTTACATTGAGCCCTGTACACATTTGGGGAACCCCTGGACTCTGCATGGTATTACCACCTAGTGATAATATCATATACAGAGCCAGCTTCCTACAGTAGCTCTCTCTGGATCTGTGCTGACTGGCGCGAAAAGAAAAGAACTGACGTCAGCGCGGCGGGTGGCACCTATGAGGCACCGCACTCATCACTTCCAGTGTGGACAACACCACGCAGAGCCGATCACCGCTACTTACTAGCGCGCAGGGCTACTGCTCATTAAAATTTCCATATCCAGTCTGACACCTTGGGATAATTCTAAGGTAAGGAATCTGCAGTTAGAAGTCTCGATCAGACAATACAAAACTTAAGAAAATATTTAGAAAAAGTGGGATGAAACATAGGGGAGGCGAATCTGAAGTGTTAGTATAGTGAAAACAAGGGCATTGGGGAGACCAGTGGCGGCTGCTATTTACCAGGGGTGGCGGGGCAGGGGGAGGAGTTGTAAATTAAAATAATTAAAACAAAACCACTTACCTTCAAGGCTGGCCATCCGGCCGGCCGCCTCTCAGTCCGCTCGCCGCCGCCACTCGCTCCTCGGAAGCAGGAACCAGGAAGCACCAAAGCTCCTGACTTCCCTAGCCAAACAACGCTGCAAAGCAGCGTTCTGCTTGGTCTGAGCGCCGTGGTTCGGCGCTCAGACAGGGTACGGGGACCTGGGCATGTTCTGCACCCAGGCTGTAATGCAACCTAGATGCAGAACACGCAAAGTGCTCATGACTGTTATGGTCTTCCCGAGAGGGCCGGCCAAACAGTTATGCGCACTTTATAGTGGAGCAGCTACTCCTCATACTGGCCCCTGCTCTGGCAGTCCAGCTCCGCCCGCACCAGGAAACGGAAAACTAAAATGATAGTAACGCTGGTTATTATCATTCTAGTTTCCTTTTAGCTACTGCTCGCAGAGCAGTGGGGCGACGCTTCTCCGCCTTAGCGGAGGCGCCATCACTGCGGGAGACCGAGCATCAGTTAGCAAGCATTATAACAGAAGCAGCAGACGTAGGAGAAGCTGGCAAAACGGCAGCAGAGACTTGTTAGTCACAAACATGACCTGGCTGCTGTTGTACACATACTCTGAAGGGAAAAAACTGTTATTTCACAATAAACAAACAAAAAATGTAAGCCAAAATCAATTTACTGCACCTGTCAGATCCTGAGAGAGGGTAGATGTCTGTGCCGTCCCAGAAATCCGAGCAACTCTGCAGGATGACATCAGCAGTGCCATGAGACAGCATCTGCTCTGTGTCTACGGGAAAGAAAAAGAGAAAAACAGTCTTCCACCCGATCAGATATTAAAGTTCAGATCACATTACTAGAATCCATTTTGATATATGGCAATAATTTTAAGAATGCATATAAAGTAGGTGTAAGGTATATTGGATGAGAAATATTGGCAGTAACAGTTGGGTTTCATCTACCCCCACATCGCCCTTACCACTGAAAGGCTAGGATAGAACTCGGGCTAAAATGGGTTTCTCTACATGAAGCTGTGGGTATCAATAAAGTTCCAGATCTACACCTGCTTCTTTCTAGTCTCTTTGAGATTCATACTCTCCATTCCCTGCCGGCTAGATACTAAGAATAATTGTGCTGCAACAGAACTTTCCGCCATTCACGTCTTTTATGTAAAGGTAGGCTTTTGTTTGGGTTAAGGAATACACCTTGATAAACCAACTCGCTCTTCACTTTAAAAGGCCCATTTATTTTAACCACAGATGTTCTTTTCATTCATGAATGTTCTTTCGTTCTCAGCTTCCCACTTGCTTCATTTCAAGTAAGATGGAGTCTGGAAATTCTCAAAAGCTGGAACATATGCTGGTTGTTATACACATCACACAAGAAAAGCAAAAGGATGTGACAGATTATAAGGTAAGGACCATATCCGGGAGGGGGAGAAAGCTACTAAACTGGTCAAAGAAGTACAACAGCAGCTTTCACTTAGAGACAGAGCTCAGGAAAATGTTTAAAGACTGTAGTGACTATGACATGCAGAAGGCAATTTCATAAACTAGTATAAAAACAAAAAATATGAATATATTATACATTAAGAAAAATGCAGTCATCCTAACCTCAGTTATTCTCTTCCATTAATTGGTTAGCATCTTGTCACCCCTAATTGTTTGACCTAGCACGAGGAAGTAAGTACACTTCTCTCCTCTATGAGAGCCTCCATCATTGGCGAGCCCAAGAATCACCAGATTTCCTTCTCTACTTACTGCTGATGGCGTCTCGTATGAAGAGGCTAATCATGTGGCTCAAAGGTGGCCTTCTTTTGGCCACGGTGGACAATTTGCCCAGAATCGTCTCCTTCACCATCTCATCGCTCGGCAGGAGGTACATGGCAAGGTGGTTCTCCTGCTGAAACAGCTCTTTCGCTCCAGGGGTGAAGCCTGAGTTAGAAACAAGAAGGGTCTCATTAAAATATCAAGAATTAGATTTATGAAACCAAATAAATTGGTAACATGCACAAAATTCACTCTCATCCTCCCACAAGTTGTTTATATTTTTGACCTAGTTGGGAATCTTTCCTAAAACTAAAGTTTTATTTGTTTTTATACTACAGAGTCAGTTCTTTTTCAAGCAAATAAGGGAGATTAGGAATACATTTGATTTTATTTCAGATGCCCAAGAAAAGAAGTTGGGGAGTAGCGAGAATTGTTTAGGACTTCAATGAAGATTCCTACAATTCAGAATCAGGACTACAAGTAAAAAAACATTTCTTCTGAATCGTAGAATCGTCATTGATACTCAAACTTTAGACTAGAGCAGCAAGCTAAACAACTTCATAGTCCTGTGGCTCTTTAGCATATGGAATAATAACTATATGGAAAATGAGAAAGACTGAGAGACTCCATGTAAGGTGTCAGCCAAGAAAGTTCTTCAGAGCAGCTTGACCAACACTTGTGTTAACTTTAGCATCAGTATTCAGGCAAAAGTCTTGTAAATGTATGCACTGGCTTCCATGTAGCAGCTTTACATATGTCGGAAAGAGGTATGTTTCCCAGCAATGGCTGCTTTCCCTCCTATGAAATGAGCTCTTGGTCTCACTGATAAAGCTTTATTAGCTAATCAATAACATAGGATATGCAGGCCATAGTCCAATGAGAAATGGACTCTAGACATGGCCAGACCTTAGCAAATGTGAACGTACCTAATAAAGAGTTAGTTAGATTTGTTTAAGGATTTGGTTTTATATACATAGAGAGAAAGAACCCTCTTAACATCTACAAAGTGTAAGGAACACTCTGCTGGAGAGAGGAATGTCGAAAGCTGGCTCTCTATATAGTGTGCCAAAATGAGGTACACTTTGCAGAGTCCTGGTGACCCTTACTGGTTTACATGGGTTATAATAATACCAAATGCTCTCTTTTGTGGTAGTGTGGGCGAGCAGTTTAGGCTGATCAGAGGATAATGTTAAGCATTTATTGCAAACACAGAGTCAGTTAGTGAGACACACACTCAAGAAAGGAATCTGACACCAATTTATAAAAAATAACACAGAATTGTATATGAATTTAGACACCAAGCTTGTCGTAATCAAGTAAGTACTTTTCGAGAGCATGATTTTTCAAGAAATAGAAAATGCATTGTATTTGTATCTTTAAAGAGGTAATGTAATCCTATGGAGAAAAACATATAGTGCATACGGTCACTCATCAACGACTTCCAGACTGTCCTTCAGGACTTAAGGTAAGTATGGGGCAAGGTCCAAGGCAGCACCAAGTCAGCTCGGTCGGCTCTAGGACGTCCAGGTGCAGAGGTGCTTTTTGGCATTGGGTGCCTCATTAACCCCTTCGATGCTTATGACGAGCTGGACTCGTCATGGCACTCAGTGGTCGTGTGCTCATGACGAGTCCAGCTCGTCATAAGACCACCCACGGGGGAAGCGCTGGCGCTCCCCCCGTGGGAATCCGATCGTTGTTTTTTTTGGGGGGAAGGCAGGGGAAGGGCTTCCCCTGCCTCCCCCCGCCCCCCCATCCCTCAATGACGTCAGCGCGCGAGGCGCGCTGGCGTCATTGGGAGTTTCCCTTTGTTCCCCGACGCGCTGGAAGCCATTTGCTTCCAGCGCGTCGGGAATAAGATTAGATTTTGGCTCCGGGGAGGGGTTTCAAACAGAAGAGGCATCGAGGAAAGGAAAACCCTTTCCTTTCCCTCGATGGCTCTTTGTGCATTCCTGCTGCACGATCATGCGATCGTGCAGCAGGAATGCCCACTAGACACCAGGGATTTTTTTTTTTTAAATGAAAATACTATTTTGGGGAGCGGCCCCTTGGGCAAGGGTCGCTCCCTTTTGAGGACCATATGTTTTTGGTGCTCTGCCCCCTGGGGGGCAGTTTTTATATAGCGCGGGGCTTTACCCGAAGGTGTCAGAGCGCTTCACAATAGGAACAGTAACATTACATGAGGAGAAGGTTACAAGTGAGCATAATACAAAGCAAGCGTTACATTACATGAGGAAAAAGTGACAATTGTGCATGATACATGAGATACAAAATACAAATAGAGGTATAATACTGCAATAAGTGGCAGTCACTCAGAACACACTGGGAAGGCACTTCTATAGGCATGGAGTACAGAATTTCCTGTAGTGGAAGAACTTCCTTGAGGGAGTAGAGAGGGCGTGAATTAAACAGGAGACTTAAAATGAAGGGTACACAAATCCAGCACAGCACGCAAGGGTGAGGAATGTACAGGAAAAAGTACAAATTTACAATGAAGAGCGAACTTCCTAGAGGGGGCTGAGAGTGAAAGTATTAGTTCTGAAAGTGTCTTTGGAAGAGAAGAGATTTGAGGTCAGCTTTGAAGATCCGGGTAGAGGAGGTGGCACGGAGCAATGGGGAAGCGAGTTCCAGATTCTCACCGCATTGCCTGAGAAGGATTGCGCCATCGATCTTTCCCTTTTGAAGACGGGGGAGGGGGCTCAAGCAGAAGCTTTTCCGCATTGCGAGAAGGGCGAGAGCCACCGGACAATTTCAATTTATTCGCCAGGTAACGAGGGAGGGACGTGTGTAAGGCTTTGTGTGTGATGCAGGCAGTTTTGTAAATAGATCTTGCCTCGATCGGAAGCCATCGAAGAGAGGACAGGATAGGAGTGACGTGGTCGCTTCGTTTAGACCCTGAAATGAAGCGAGCTGCTGAATGGAGGATGGATTTGAGAGGGAGAGGTGGGATTTGGGTAGGCCCGTCAGAAGAGAATTGCAATAATCCAGTCTTGAGAGAACCAGAGATTGTACCAAGGTTTTTAAGTCTTTCTCCGGGAAGAACCGACGGATCCCCCGTAGAAGGCGCAACTGGTAACGTGCGTTCTTAGCAATAGAGTTGCTGTGGGAGATTAGGTTGAGTCTTTTGTCAAGAATGACACCTAGGGATTTAGCGCTGTCGACAATGATGGGTTTGTTGTTGAGTAGGTTCAGCTGATCCATCCAAGATTGAACAGGAGGAGGTGAGAGAGAGGTAGAGAGGAGGAGGAATTCAGTTTTGGCGGGATTCAGAATGAGTTGGTGAGCTAACATCCAGTTGTGAATAGAGTTGAGAGTAGAGTTGAGTAGTGAGAGATCGTGTGCGGAAGATAAAGGTATCTTCCCACTAGTCCACCAGGCATTTATTTGTGGAGAGTGACCCCTTGGGTGGCAGAATAGCAGTATGTTTTTAGGCCCATCTGCCCCCAAGGAGGGCAGAAGCCACTAGACACCAGGGTTTTTTAAATTTTTGTGTTGGGGAGTGGCCAAAGGGCAAGGGTTACTCCCCTTTACGGGGGTGAATATTTTATTTATACTCTTTGGCCCACCTACCCCTTAGCTTGGCTGGTGGATTGTGTGTGGACTGGTGCATTATTTGCATATGTGATTGTAATGTTTTTTTCTCCTTTTTATTCTAGTGTAAAGCTTTTGATTCCTGTTTGCGGTTTCGGCAGTGGTTGTTCTGCAGTTTTGCGTAATTGCATTTATTTGGTAAGAAAAATATTTTTGTTGTGTGTACTCCAAATGAGTATTATTGTCATGCATGAATGAATTTTTTGTAAGTGGTGTCATAATGGCAGCATATTTGTTAGTGTTCAGAGCATGAAATTCTTTGTGATGTTTTGCATTGTCTTATGTGTAATTTTTTTTCTCTTCTTTTTTAGTGGGATATTGTTGATCCTTACTGTGTCTGTGCAGAGTAGGTGGTGAGTCTAGCTGCTTCGGTCACGTGAGTGGTATAGTGTTGGAGTATATAGGTCTTTGTAATAAAGCTACATTTTGTTTATTTCTTTTTTTTACAAAGGGTTTGTTGTTGTTGACTTGTTTGACAAGTAACCTTTATTAGTAAGCATTATGGCTAGCCGTAGAATGACTGCTCAGCAGGTGGTTGGTTTGCTTCTTGAATCTTCCTCTGAGCAGGACTATGAGACTGACAGTGCGTCTGAGGGAGAGGAGGGAGGGAAGATTCAGGCAGTGAGTTTTCTCTCCACATGGAATCATCGGATGATGAAGGTACTCTCAGTGCAGATGAGGTGCCTGTTTTAGAGGAGGATACTACTGTGCCGATGGTGCAAGAGGCATCTGGATTGCAGCCTGGGGCTGCTAGGCTTCCTACTGGAAGTGCTGGACTCTGGGTTGATCCAAACATGGTGCAGCCGGTGTTGCCTGCCTTTAGTGGTTATGCAGGGTGTAGAGTGGATTGTGAACATTATTTGCCTATACAGTATTTTCAGTTGTTATTGAATGATGTATTTTTGGGTGAGATTGTTGAGCAGACTAATTTGTATGCTGAACAGTTTTTGAGGGACAACAGTGCCAGACTTAGGCCCCATTCTAGAGCTACCCGGTGGAGTCCCACAAATCTGGAAGAGATGAAGAAGTTTTTGGGTTTGACTTTTTGATGGGTTTGATAAGGAAGCCGTCCATGGGTTCATATTGGTCTACCAGTCCCTTGATGGCAACGGCCATATTTCCTGCAGTTATGACTCGTGATCGGTATTTTCTTTTGCTTCGGATGCTGCATTTTGTTGATAATGGTTTGGCGTTGCCACAGAGATCACCCTGAATGTGACCGTCTTTTTAAGATTCGGCTGTTCTTGATCACTTTGTAGATCGATTTTCAGAGATCTATACTCCAGGGAAAGAAATATCTATTGATGAGTCTTTGGTCCTGTTCAAGGGCCGTTTGGTTTTAGGCAGTACATTCCTAGCAAGAGGACACGCTATGGAATTAAGCTGTATATGTTGTCTGAGAGTAGGACAGGATATGTTTTTAATTTGCGTGTGTACACTGGTAGGGATTCCACTATTGACCCCCTGGTTGTCCGTCCACTTTTGGAGTTTCAGAGAAAATTGTGTGGGATCTTGCTAGAGGACTGTTTAACAGAGGCCACCATTTGTACCTTGATAACTTCTACACTGCTGTGCAATTGTTTAAGGAATTGTTCAAAGTGGACACTTTTGCTTGTGGCACAATCCGCTCTAACCGTAAAGGTTATCCAAAGAGCTTGTTTGCAAAAAACTTCAGAGGGGACAGTGCAGTTCCTTGCGTAGTGATGAACTACTAGCTGTGAAATTTGTGGCCAGGAGGGATGTGTACATGCTGACTACCATCCATGATGAGAGTACTTCACCTGTGGCTGTTTGGGGTCAGATTGCTGAAGTGCGCAAACCTGTGTGCATTTTAGACTACAATAAGCACATGGGTGGTGTTGATAGAGTAGATCAGAGGTTGGAACCTTACACTGCTATTCGTAAGGCTTACATTTGGTATAAGAAGTTGGCCATCCATCTCTTCAATTTAGCAACTTTCAATGCTTTTGTTGTGTTCAAGGAGTGTTCTCCTGCGTCAAAGTTGACTTTTGTTCAGTTTCAGCAGTCTGTCATAGGCAGCCTTGTTGTTGTGGAACAGGCAAGTGTTCCTAGAGTTGGAGTGGTGGAGGATGTGGCTCGATTGAAAGATCGCCACTTTCCTGATCACATTCCTCCTACACCCTCAAAAGACTTTCCCACTAGGAGATGTAGAGTCTGTTGGCGAAGAGGTACGCGGAAGGAGACTCGTATGTACTGCCCTGAGTGTCCTTCTAACCCTGGGCTGTGTGTGCCTGCTTGTTATAGAGCGTACCACAAGTAAAAGAATTATTGGGAGCAACCATGAGTGGTAAAGTGAACTGCCTGGTCTGTAATGTTTAAGAATTGTTGTTCTGTTTCAAGGTTGGCATTAGTGCAATGTATTTAGTTTCTGATTTTGTGTTAGTAGATTTGTATCTACTTGCAATTTGTTTGTGTTTTCTTTTTTGTATAAAAAAATCCTAAATGTGATGGTGGTGTGTGTAGGCTGGTGCTTGGCTGGCGGTGTGCGTGGAGTGGCGCTTGGCTGGCGGTGTGCGTGGAGTGTCGCTTGGCTGGCGGTGTGCGTGGAGTGGCTCTTGGCTGGCGGTGTGCGTGGAGTGGCGCTTGGCTGGCGGTGTGCGTGGAGTGGCGCTTGGCTGGCGGTGTGCGTGGAGTGGCTCTTGGCTGGCGGTGTGCGTGGAGTGGCGCTTGGCTGGCGGTGTGTGTAAAGTGGCGCTAGGCTGGCGGTGTGCGTGGAGTGGCGCTTGGCTGGCGGTGTGCGTGGAGTGGCGCTTGGCTGGCGGTGTGCGTGGAGTGGCGCTTGGCTGGCGGTGTGCGTGGTGTGGCGCTTGGCTGGCGGTGTGCGTGGACTGGCGCTCGGCTGGCGGTGTGTGAGTAGTGACTTGCTGCTGGTCACTACACACACTGCTAGCCGAGCGACACTCCACGCAATCCATCAGCTTGTGTGGTTGCTGTGTTAGGAATGTGGGCGTGTGAAAGTGATGGGCCCTTGAATGGCGCTGTCTGCTGGTGTGAGTGTTGCAATGTGATGGGCCCGCGGCTGGTGGTGTGAATGGTTTTGTATGTGTCACACGTATGAAAGGTGTATGAATGGCCTGTAAAGAGGTTGGTGCCTTGTCGTGGCTTTACAGCTCACGAGCTGTGAGTCAATGGTTCAGTTTCTCGTCCTTTCAATTATTAACAGTGCATTTCATTTTTGTGAAATCACTTGTTAATACAATTGTATATACTGAACCATCACTCACCCTCGTGCCAAATCCAACCAGTATGTGTGTGTGCTTGAGGATTAGATGGCTGTGCAGTAATATTTTTTTTGTCTTTCTCAAGCAGGGTGTACCTTGTCCCTTTTTGTGAATGTTGTAATGTGTTTGTTTCGTGCCTGGTGGTGTGAATGGTCTTGTGTGTATCACGTATGAAAGGTGTGTGAATGGCCTGTAAAGCGGTTGGGGCCTTGACGTGGCTTTACAGCTCACGAGCTGCGAGTCACTGGTTCAGTTTTTTGTCCTTTCAATTATTGACAGTGCATTTCATTTTTGTGAAATCTCTTGTTAATAAAATTGTATATACTGAACCATCACTTGCCCTGCGTGCCAAATCCAACCAGTATGTGTGTGTGCTTGAGGAATAGATGGCTGTGCAGTAATCTTTGTCTTTTTAGTCTGTCTGCCAAGGTGTACATTCCGTCTAAGAATAACCTACCAACTGTAGATATTGTCGTAAACGAAACACCCATGGGAGTACATGGTGATATCTCTCTTGTGGATCCCAACAAGTTATGGTACCCACAATGTCCTGCAAACCTCAAGATGTCTGTCACATTTTCCTTGCAATATTGTGCCAAAATTTTCACGCTGCAGAAATAAACACATTATCTCAAAACGACCTGGTTTTGCAAGGGAGTCACCTGGGTTTTGGCCCGGGGCTCGGCGGCCACCTAGGAAACCTACCAAGCCCACACATTTCTGAAAAGTAGACACCCAGGGATTCCAGGGAGGTATGGCTTGCGTGGATCCTCCAACGTTTTCTTACCCAGAATCCCCTGCAAACCTGACATTTTGCTGAAAAAATCCCTTTTTCACACATTTTTGTGTGGTAAAGTTGTGGCATCACCGGGCTGACACAAATTTCCTACCACCCAGCGTTCCCCAGGTCTCCCGATAAAAATGGTGCCTCACTCAGGTGGGAGGCCCAAGTACCAGCGACAGGCAAGGGCCCACAACGTATTGAGGCAACCTCAAAATGGCCTACCACAAAACGACCTGGTTTTGCAAGGGGGTCCCATGACGTTTTGGCCCGGGGCTCGGCTGCCACCTAGGAAACCTACCAAACCCACACATTTCTGAAAAGTAGACACCCGGGGGATTCCAGGGAGGTATGGCTTGCGTGGATCCCCCAACGTTTTCTTACCCAGAATCCGCTGCAAACCTGACATTTTGCTGAAAAAATCCCTTTTTCACACATTTTTGTGTGAGTAAAGTTGTGGCATCACCGGGCTGACACAAATTTCCTACCACCCAGCGTTCCCCAGGTCTCCCGATAAAAATGGTGCCTCACTCGGGTGGGAGGCCCAAGTACCCGCGACAGGCAAGGGCCCACAACATTTTGTGATAGGCAATTTTAATGTCGCCTCAATACGTTGTGGGCCCTTGCCTGTCGCGGGTACTTGAGCCTCCAGCCCGAGTGAGGCACCATTTCTATCGGGAGACCTGAGGGACGCTGGGTGGTAGGAAATTTGTGTCAGCCCGTGATGCCACAACTACCACACAAAATGTGTGAAAAAGGATTTTTTCAGCAAAGTGTCAGGTTTGCAGGGATTCTGGGTAAGAAACGTTGGAGATCCACGCAAGCCATACCTCCTGGAATCCCCTGGGTGTCTACTTTTAGAAATGTGGGGTTTGGTAGGTTTCCTAGGTGGCCGCCGAGCCCCGGGCCAAAACGTCATGGGACTTGCTGCAAAACCAGGTCGTTTTGTGATAGGCCATTTTGAGGTCAGCCTCAATACGTTGTGGGCCCTTGCCTGTCGCGAGTACTTGGGCCTCCCACCCAGTGAGGCACCATTTTATCAGGAGACCTGGGGGACGCTGGGTGGTAGAAATTTGTGTCAGCCAGTGATGCCAACTACCACACAAAATGTGTGAAAAAGGGATTTTTCAGCAAAGTGTCAGGTTTGCAGGGATTCTGGGTAAGAAAGCGTTGGGGGATCCACGCAAGTCATACCTCCCTGGAATCCCAGGTGTCTACTTTTCAGAAAAGTGTGGGTTTGGTAGGTATCCCTAGGTGCCGGCAGAGCTAGGGTTCAAAAACTACAGCTAGGCACTCTGCAAAAAAGGGTCATTTTCACTGTGAAAATGTGGTGCGTCCACGTTGCGTTTTGCGCTGCTTCCTGTCGCGGGCACTAGGCCTACCCACACAAGTGAGGTACCATTTTTTTGGAAGACCTTGGGAGCGCGGGGTGGGTGGAATTTTGTGGATCCACGCAGATTCCAGAACTTTCTACCACACAAAAGTGAGGAAAATTTGGGTTTTTTGCCAATTTTTTAGGTTTACAAGGGTTTCTGGGTAACAGAACCTGGTGAGAGTCAGTCAAGTCACCCCATCCTGGATTCCCCCCTGGGTGTCTACTTTTCAAAAATGTATAGGTTTGCTAGGTTTCCCTAAGTGCCGGCAGAGCTAGGGTTCAAAAAGTACAGCTAGGCACTTTGCAAAAAAAGGGTCATTTTTCACTGTGAAAATGTGGTGCGTCCACGTCGCGTTTTGCGCTGCTTCCTGTCGCGGGCACTATGCCTACCCACACAAGTGAGGTCCCATTTTTATCGGGAGACTTAGGGTAACACAGAATTGTAGAGCAACTGTTATTACCTATTGACTTTCGATGCATTTCTGCCTTCCAAATGAAAGTCAATGTGTAAAAAATAAGTCATTTTGAAAAATGACCTAAAATTCTCATGCTAGTATGGGTACACCCAATTTCGGAAATGTGCAAATATCTACTGTTTCTAAAATCTACATTTTGTTCCCATTTCAGAAATACATAGGTGTCTTTCATAACAATTTTTCCATGTATACATTTTCCCAAAAATAATTGCTATATACCCGGTACATAATAAAAAACCATTGCAAGATGCTGCTCAGTTATTGGCTCTGGGTTCGTCGGGTTCTTCGTGAACCTACAAGTCCTATATATCCCCACAACCAGAAAGGTCCAGCGGATATAACAGTATATTGCTTTCAAATAGCTGTTATAATTAGAAGAAGTTACAGGTGAAAACGTTGACACAAATGGCTGTTTTTTTCAACTAATTTTCAATTTTTCCTTCATTTAACTGTTAGTTTCTATAAGGAAAACTTTAAGGATCTACACAAATGACCCCTTGCTGAATTCAGAATTTTGTCTACTTTTCAGAAATGTATGGCTTTCTAGGATCCATTATTGGTTTCATACCCATTTCTACCATTAACTGGAAGGAGGTTGAAAGCACAAAAAATAGCAAAAATAGGCTATGTCCCAGAAAAATGCCAAAACTGTGTAAAAAAGTTGGTTTTCTGACAAAAGTCTGCTTGTCCCTGAAAGCTGGGAAGATGGTGATTTCAGCACCACAACCCCTTTTTGATGCCATTTGCAGGGAAAAAACAAGACGCTTTCATCTGTAGCCCTTTTTCGCATTTTCCCCCAAAAACAAAATTTTGCTGTATTTTGGCTAATTTCTGGGTCCCCTCCAGGGGAATCCACAAACCCTGGGTACCTTTACAATCCCCATGATGTTAGAAAAAAAGGACGCAAATTTGGCGTGGATACCTTATGTGGTCAAAAAGTTACAGGGGCCTAAGCGCGCACTACCCCAAATAGCCAAAAAAAGGCTTACCACAGGGGGGGAAAAGGCCTAGCAGCGAAGGGGTTAAAGTCAATGGGACTCTGTCCTGCTGAAAAGAGGCTGCAAGCAGAGATGGGGGTGGATGGGATGGGGGGGCAGTGGGGGCTTGCAGTCCAGTTGAACCCACAGAGGGGCTCAGGTCTTGGGCACACAGGGACACTGTCGGTACACTCAAACTCTGGCTGGGGGGCTCGCGTGTGTTGGTGCTTTGTCTGATGCGGTTGCGCAATCTAAGACTCTTGCGGTTCTAGGTACCTGCAGAAAGAGGCTGCAGGCGGCGACTGGGGGCCCAGTCTGGCCAAACCCAAGGGTGGGCTCACCTCTTGAGGGTCTCAGGACCACACTGGCACCGTCGCCTCCCTCAGACTCGGGCTGTGGAGCACGGGTGCAGGGGTGCGGTGAGGCGTCGGATCCCTGGTGGTCAGAGGCATACTCTATGTCTTGGTGACCTGGTGAAGAGGGGAAATAGGGCAGTAGGGCCACTCTTGGTGCTGGACTGGTGGATCCTGATGTCCCTTGACAGTCGGTCTTGCTTTGAGCTGTTGGAGTCCAGACTTGTCCACCAACAAGCCTTGGTTGCTGCAAGTGGTCCCGTACCCAGGGTATTGGTGTTGGGCAGTTCCTGGGGCGCTGGCATTTCCAGACTTGGCAAGGAGACGGATATGACCTCCTGGAGCATGAAGACCTTTCTCCTGTCGCATTGCTTCTTCAGTGAGCCCGATGGCTAGCAAAACGATGGAGCAGCAGATGCTTTGCGGTGCCTGCAAATGCAGTGGAGCAGCTCCTCTATTCCAAGGGAGACCTTTCCCGGTTGTTGAGGTGCTCGGCAGGCTTCTAAGGGTTTTGGGAAGGGTGTCCAGCCCTTGGCAAAGTCGAACCCAGAGATGTTCAAAGTGCAAGCAGCCTGGCAGGGTTTTGCACCAATCTTTAGCTCTTGCTCTCTTCGGTCCTTCTTTCTTCCTTGGTTCCCTGTAGTCGAATATGATTTTCTGGTGCCAGGTGGCCCCCTAAATACTCAATTTAGGGTAGTAAGGGGAGTGAAGGATAGTAGCCAATGGGCTACTTACTCCTGCGATCACTACACCCCCTAGATGACCACTTCCTGTGGGGAGTGGGCCTCTCCCTATCCAAGAATTCCTAATTCCACCACACACAAGATGATGGAATTTTCCTTCGTGTTCACTTCAGGCTGCCCACTTTAGGGGTGTGACTAGCCTGGAGGTGTAACACGCCTCCTTGCAAAGCTAATTTCCCACCTGTCCTGGTGCCAAATGAGCTTTAGGGAAGGGGGCAACATCTTCTAGGTCTGGGAGAAGCCAGGCTCACATATCAAAGGTGTATGCTCTTTGAAGCTCCCTGCCTTGACATGCTAATTTACTATACACAGAATAGGGGTGGGTGGGGGGGTGAGAGAAGCAGAGCTTCATTCGGCTTCCACAGCTAATATGTTCACAATCAAAGGGAATGAATCACGTATGCCGATTTTCCAGAATCTCTATACGATTGTCACGGAGACCCTCAATCACACTAACACAGGCACTATATGTTGATTCTCCGCTCCTGTGGGTGGGTGAGCAGCATCATCATTGGGTTTTATCACCTGAGTGTTCAGTTCTCCAGGTGATCTACTATCCTCCACCACGACGGAGACTGTCTGGTTCACGACAGTCGTGAATAGTGAAAAAAGATTAAAATTATCTACTTTCCTGCATGTAATGTTATCACTTTCCTGTATAATAAAATATCACAAGCAGGAAAGTCTGGATCTTGCTCAGGAGAATTATATTTTTTGTGTAGCCATGGTGTTGCTGCTTTGATAGTGGTCGATGGTAAAAACGATTCCTAGCTAACTCTAGGATTCTGGCACCAATGGAAAGAGGGGCCACAAATCGAAGGAGTGGCCTTGGATTAATTACAAACACTTGTGTGGGTGCTTCCATGGAGATTTGTATTTTTGCTGCTTCTCTTACCAGACCATCTTGAAATGAACTTATGTCGTCCACCCTCATCGGAAATCCTGCAAGCGATGTGGTCATGTAGACAGATGTGAAATCACCATCATGTGAAAGCAACAATGAAGATGATCTTGATCGTGATCTGTGCCACCAGCGTCTCCTGGTTGAGAACCGAAGCCTCTCAAGAAAAAGTGATGAGTTTGAGGTGGTGTATGTATCATTTGTTGGAATGATTGTAATCAATATATCTGGATTGATCTACAGAACGGAAGTCTCTTCAGAACCCTTCTGACCTCAGTTTACCACACTGTCGCTACTTGCCTCACGACATGTGGGGTGTCTGCCAGTAGGCTTTTTCCCCTCATGAAGCAGGTTGGCAGTATTTCCTACTCTACATAGCCCCTAAGCAGCCTTTTTTCACAGTTTTCTAATTCAGTGCACCATCTTGTAGCTTAGAGTTGTTAACAGTGCTCCAGGTCAGGAAGGCCGAGCCCTGCCAGTTCTCGATCCAGCATTAGAGTATCTAGTCAAACTCTATTTCTTTTCCTGGCCCACACCAGTGACACCAAAAGCCAGTCTAGCCCACAAAAGTTACCTACTGGAATTAGGCACAAAGTGTTAGTATAGACAGGCAGATGGGAAGTAACACCATTTTAGCGATTGGCACTCTCCCCATAATGAAGAGCAGGGGATGTCACAGAATTGAATTGAGGTCCTCCGCACCCACTCTACCTTACAGCCATACTGTTTTGTTGAATGTATCGCCCGGATGTCCAGATAGCGAAACACGTCCACCTCCTACTGTATACCTGTGGCCGCAAACTCTCTCAGGGTTTTTCCTACCAGATACCAGATTTACTAGTGGGAACAGGATTGTTTTACTCTTGTTGATGCACAATCCAGAATCACCCAAAAACTTGTTAAATTCTTGTAGAAGCATGGGCCCGAGACCTGTGGTTGGCCAAAATACAGTAGTGTGTACAGTGACATTGTATGCAGTGCATCTCCTGCCCAGATTCCCCATAGTTGCATTGCTTCTCTCAACCGGATTGCCAACGGCTCAATTGCTAGTGCAAACAAAAATTAGTTAAGGGGAAACCCTGCCTAGTGCCCTTTTCTATATTCCATTTGTGAAATACCAGGCATCTGGCTCGGTCCCGTGCCATCCTGGAGTAAAAGTCTATCTCAACCCTGGTAGTTAGCCCCAAAGCCCATTCTGGCAAGGACTTCAAGCAAATATACCCAGTTGATAGTAGCAAAAGCCTTTTCAATGTTGAGCGCCACTTAAACGCCCCCATTTTTGCTCTTTCTGTTGTGTACATTTCATAGCTAAAGAGTCTCAGGTTCATAAGTGTACTGGTGCCCACAATGAATCCACAGTTGTCCTCCTACACTAGGGACCCAATTACTCTTACAAATCTGTTTGCTAGAGTTTTGGAAAGCACTTTTGTATCCACGTTTAGCATGGATAATGGTCTAAACAAACCTGGCTCTTCTAGGTCCCTATCCAGATTGAGTCCCATGACTATAATAGCCTCCTTCATAGCCTCAGATAATCTCCCTCTTTGTTTGGCTTCTGCATAGTCTTCTAGGAGTCTGTCCGGGAGCATGTCTGTGAATACATGCTAGAATTCAGGAGGGAGTCAATTCCCTCCTAGAGTTTTCTTAGGGGGTAGCTCGCGTTTGACGGCTATGAGCTCATCTCTCTGAAGGTCTGAATCCAACCCAGCTATATGGTCCTCTGCAAGAAAGCCTTGGGATGTTAACCATCTCCAGGAACCGCATCATAGCTGGCTTGCAATCTCAGAGAGGTTTGTTAAGTACTGGGAGAGGGTGTCATTGATACCGATTTGGATCTCTGTCTTTCTGTAATTTCAGCCTACTAGGCTGCTCTGATAAAGACGACATTGAAAATCTTGATGTCAATCTGGGCTACATTGAGAGATGGTGTGACAGCAGTAGCGCTACTGAAGAATGCTGCAGCAAAGTCAACCATATAGGATGAAACAAACGGCGATGCAACGATGCAAAAGGAGTAGTTTGACAGCCGTGAGCACACAGTAGTGTGCTTTGAGTGAACTGAAGTCGAAAACTTACTGGATCGGTGGCGTTGTTATCTTGTTGCTAATGTTGAATGAAATATACAAATGTGCTCCCCTCTGTTTCTTGATATTATTACAATGGACATTTTCTCACAAACATTCCCTACCTCTTCGTTCCTATAGCCACTTCTGTATACCACTTGTAAAACAATGTTTAAAGTAACAATATATATATATGTAACCAATTTGCCGAAGCAAAACGCCCAGAAGCTTGAGGCCGCACACAACTGCAGGTTATATATATATACATATATATATACACATATATATATACACATATATATATACACATATATATATACACATATATATATACACATATATATATACACATATATATATACACATATATATATACATATATATATATATATATATATATATATATATATATATATCAGGAACACTCCGCTTGCATCCCTTTGCCACCAGTTACAGTAACGGAGCACGGACCACGTTGTAGTGCAAATTGAAGTTTTAATCAACTCCTCCAACACCAGCCATCATGACGCGTTTCGACCCCTAGAGGCCTTGATCACATGACATAATTACACATATTGAGGTCTATTTGGTTAACAAACCCTGTCCCCTTTATACAAAAGGGTTACTCTCTTTGTTGGATGTTGTTGCTGATGTTGAGCCAGCATGGGACTGTGAACATATTGAGACCATTGCTTTCAACAGCGACACCATGGTCTTCAATGGTGACGAGGACTGGCAATGGTGAGAATGACAATGGCCATGTAGTTTTTCTGTTTTCTCACCTCCTTCTAACCTTCGGTCTCTGGAACACCATTTGTGGAGGTCCTGTGACATTGATGACGCGGCCGCAGTAAAAACAGAATGTTCCTTGGGGAGGCAAGCTGGAAGCCTCAGATCTTACAGCTGGACTCAAAGTCAAATTTATTCTCTAGGATTGCAGGTCCTTTTAAACATTATCTCACAAAATGGCATTTTTTCACAGAATGAAAAAAAGGCATATATATTACACAAACAGTGTTTGTCTAAGGAAACTTTCTTTCTCTAATACAACAGACTCGTGACAAAAGAGGAAGGGACTCTGACAAGTAAAATCCACCAAAAAAGGATGTAGAAAGTCTTCACACTGTTGTAAATGTAAGAGCTGTTGAGTGAAAGTAGAAGTTAAGAGAGTTGTGAGAGAAAGTTCTGTGAAAAAACGTGTGAAATCACCAAGTGTATTGAGGATCACACTGACTGTATAAAGTACTACAAAATGTGTATTTTTGGAGTGATGTTTTCATTTTTCAAACAACGTTAATTGTTTACAGCCATTGTTGCTGACAAAATTAATAACTATATGATTAATTATGCCAATGAGAACCGCTGTATTTTATGGTTGTAACATGTACATGTGTACTTTTTGGGGGTGGGGGAAGACTGCAACTGTTTTGGACATTTTCTGCTATACCTTGTATAACCCTGGTTAATGACAAAACGCAATAAAAAGATTTTTTTTTTTTAAAAGGAATCCCAGCTGTGATCTTTCAACCTCATCTCTCTGTAATGATTCTCTGAGATCCAGATATTTTTTGCTGGTGAGAATATTTAACAAAACATTTCCTGACAAGCCTAATCCCTCAATTGTTTATTTTTTTTACATAAATTGACATGTCAACAAATTTTTGTTTCATATGTTTCGTTTTCTAAGGAGATATGCTCCTAAACACAGTATTTTAGTAACTATAGCAACAACACTATTACCAAAGAAAAACATCTTTTATTAAAAAAAACAAAAAAAAGATCTAAATAATATAAGGATACAATTCCAACCGTCTCCCCACATTTAACCCCTCTTCAATAACAGCCACAAATGAAGGGTGTGGTGTTGGGAAATCCTACGAAAACAGATCCTTTTATTTTAATATCCATAAAAAAAAAACCTAAGGCATCCAAAGAATATTCAAAATCAGAATTATAAGAAGAACTACCACGCAAAAGATTGTTTCATCTTCTTTGTTAAAGAATCAGGAAAAAGGCAACGGGGAAAAAATAAAAAAATATTTTTAAAAACCCACCAACAGCTGACCATTAACATCATTCAAAAACATTACTAAAAAGACAAAATCAGGAAAAAAACAGACTCATGCAGAAACTGTTTCTCAAGAGTTGTCACTCAACAATGAAAAAACACCTTTAACCGTGTGTGCATGAAAATCAGATTGCAAAAATCTTTCTCTCTGTTAAATTTACAATCATTTTACATTAAAAAAAAATAATAGCGATGTGTAACAGACTTTGAGAATTGCTGGAATCCTTTACGCCTTCTTAAAAATATGCGTAAGTTAATAACTACCCTGGATTCAACATGGGATCTAACTGGGACAATTAATTATATGTCTGTTTTGAAGATTTTCCTACCACTGTCTTCCAATTCTTAGAAAGAGGCTGCTCCTCAAACATACCTATGAGCCTGGCAAGCTCGCAAAGCCCCCAGGGTATGTGGACAGGAAGGACAGCACAGTGCGTCTCCTGGAGGGCGATATTACACAGGTGGTCGGAGAAGCAGCAGAGACACTCTGTCACACTTGCATTGCACAGGTTCAACAGCACGTTTAAACCCAGCGGCTTCAGAGAACTCAGGTGCAGTTTCCAGTTGGCATCATCAAACTGTATACTGGAAGGGTTCTGTTGGTCCTGCGACAGGCTTAGCATCTCCAGATGATAGTCACAAACATAATCTTCAGCCTCAGAAGCAAATGCATCACCCTCGGCACAAACCTTGTAAGCAAAGAGTGATGGAAACAGATATTAAAACAGGAAATGTTTATGTAAGGAAACACCAATTAATTTACAATGGCATTCTTATTAACCCTTTTCTACTCTCCCTGTTTCCTTTATCTGGGCTAACATGACATTCTCCTAATCTGGAAACCACTAATTTCAGTTAATTATTTTGTTCTGTCTAACCATAGCCTTATAGGGAGTAACAAATGGTCCTCTATCAGAAAGTGGGGTTTGTAGAAGTAGGAGTACAAGTGCCTCTATTATAAATGTACTTTTACATTTCAGCAACCCTTCCTCTGGACTACTGGGATGATTTTTAGGCATTCAAGAATGCAGATGGGGAGAAGTAACTAAACATGAACCTCAGCAGGTTTACCCAAAGACATTTCTCAGCATGAACTACCTACATTGGGAGTCATTTCTGGAAAGGGTTTCTAATGCATAATGCTTGCAAAAAGTGTGAAACATTGTCCATGTGACTATTTCAGAGATTACAAAGCAGAAAGTGTTGCTACAAAGCCACCATTTTTGCATTCGATCGGACTTTATAAGGCTAAAAATTGTTCTCAGGTGTAGTGGAATGCTCAATAGCGAAGTTGGAGGCCTGTTTGCAGGCAGATCAAAGAACATGCAGGCTTGAATGACTGCTATGTTTCTAGTAGATCATCAACTCTCCTTACGTTCAGGTGGTGAAGGATAAGGTTATCATCTGTAGCTGAATGCTTATGTAACTTTGATTTATGAATGAAGGATGACCTCAATGCACGATCATGCCCCTACTAAAAAACACACATAGCTCCACACAAGAGAACATTTGCAGCATCCTAATCCTCCTTGATAACGTAACTGAAAGGAGGAACACATATGCAATAAAACAGGACGCAACTATCAAGTTCACTATGCCCAGTCGGTGAATTCACGAAAAAATATTAAACAAACCAGGAGTAAAAAAAAAAAAATACACTTTCCAGGTCCTGCCTTGATAAGTTGGTAGTCCCAATATGTGCAAGTCAGTTCCAGAGGCAATATCTGAAAGATCATGAATGCAAGTAACACAGGTTTGCCAGACATTATACGCTCATGAGTCAATTTTAATTGCAAGAACCGCCATATTCTGTATCTCCAAACTAATGCCAAGTAAACTTCCTCCGAAAGAGGCAGTCTTTTAGATGTCTGATTTTAAGCATTAGTACAGTGAAATCTGCTGCCTGGGAAGCGGTAATGAAGGGGCTAGGGGGAGAATGGATGCACCAATATCCGTATTGTTTATGCACTGTTCAATGCTGCTACTGGGGTACGCTGTCCCCAGTTAGTGCATGGGGAAGTCGATTTGCATTTGTATTATCCACTGTATTAAACCAAAAATAAAAATGTTAAAAAAAAGAATGAAAACCCAATGTAAAATGAAACTAAAAGCTTTAGTCTTATCAATTGAAAAGGTATAGGGCTCTTTATATATCGAGTATGCATAGACCTTTCTGTTGGGGAGTAGTGATTCAGGACTAGCGACGGCAACAAAATGGTTTGGAAACATGGAAACATTTCAAGTGAAACTGTTTTTCTAGAAGAAAAATAAGCCCACAAGTAGGCAGACTGCGTTCGGGAATCCGTACTCACTGAACTACAAAATCAATTACCTACCTGACACAAATATGAATTCTGGGGCACAGCAACTTTTGTAATTTGTAGAAGGCCAGTGCCAAATTTCTCATGCCTAGGCTAATGTTTAGGGGAACTACTCTTTGCTGCAATTACAGTTCTTGGGAGATTTAAATTAGAGTTTAAAGTCAAATGTACTTTATAGTGACTGAATTTTTTTTCCAATTTAACTGCAATTTTCAATTTGATGATCTATCCTGTAAGGACTCTGCCTCTTTACACAAACTCAAGTCCAATTTCGGGTTTGGTCAGCTGGTAAAATAACCTACCCACTCTGCGGGCCATACTCTGAATGGGATTTTTACCAACCATGAGGATTTAGCTATTGAGGGCGCTTTATCCCTTAGTTGGGTAGATCATTGGGTGATTCTTTTTAAAGTCCTCTCTCCCCACTCCTCATTTGGTAAGGGTTCTTCGCCCCCACCCCCCCCCAAACACATCTTGCAGGAATTTAAGCAAGCTCACCTCGAAAGGCATGGAACAGGCCCTTAAGGCTCCTATAGCTAGACAAGATAACTCTTTTGCATAAACGGTGAAAGGCTTCCAAGCCTGGGTCAATTCAACTTTGGATATTATAGCGCCCTTTAAAGCGAAGACTGCAACCAGATGCAAAAACTCTGCTCCCTGGTTTTCTGTAGAACTTAAGACCCTTCGGCAGGAGTGCCGCAGACCAGAGCAGAAATGGAAGGCTAATCCATGCCTTAGGGAAAAAGAGAAGCATAAAGTCTTTCTTCTTGGCTACAAACAGGCCACTGTGGGGGCCAAAGCGTCCTTCTTTACGGAGAAAATCAGATTTGCTAATAATTCGTCCAAGCAGCTGTTCAAGGTAGTGAAGGAGCTGTCTGATCCATCCCCTCAGCGATTGTTCAATTCCTCTCAAGAATTCTGTGACAAAGTGGCACTCTACTTTTGGGGTAAAATTCTTAAAATTTTCTCTTACTTTGACGTGACTTTGGCAAATGATCTCCTTCTTGACAATTCTGCCATCGGCCCTCCAGATAATCTCCTTGCAGCATTACCCTATGTTTTCACCCAGCAAACAAAGGATTTATTGTTGAGCTTAAAATAATTATCTCCCTCTGATCCCTGAACACCCAAAACACTACAACTAGCTCCAGACCTTATAGCTAATTTTCTGCAGAAGGTGTTTAATCTCGCGCTTCATTCTGGTATCTTACCCACTGCCTGGAAGGCAGTAGTTGTTATTCTGCTTCTCAAGAAACCAAATGCGGATCCGGAAGAAATGAAAAATCTCCGCCCCATCTCTGTGCCGGACCTTAGAAAAGGTCATCAATCAAGAACTGGTCAAATTTATGGATACCCATGGTATCCCTGATCCATCTCAAAATGGGTTTCGGACTGGCCATAGTACTAAGGATGCCCTTATTGTGGTGGCAGATAGTATGCGCCATCAGGTCAATCAGGGTGGGGCAGCTATCTTGGTAATGCTGGACCTGTCTGCAGCATTTGATACCATCTCGCCCGTACGGATGGTTCAAAACCTGCAGCAAGCTGGGGTTAGCGGGACCACTCTGCAGCTTCTCCACTGTTTCTTGTCTAATAGGGTGCAAACTGTAAGCTGTGGTGGTTTTAAGGCTGAGGTGTTCAGCCTTCCCTGTGGGGTGCCTCAGGGCTAGTCTTTGAGCACGACCCTTTTTAACCTGTACGTGGACCCTCTGGCTGAATTGCTGCGTTCATTTGGGTTCCAAGTGCTATCATCTGCAGACGATACTCAGATTATCGTATCCATTTCCAACAATCTGTCCTCAGTGGCGGAGAAGTTTAACCAGTGTATGTCTAGCATCTGTAGCTGGATGAGAGACAACTCTTTGAAGCTTAATGCAGACAAGACTGAGGTGCTACTGTTCGGCCCTCAAGATTCTATCTGGTCTAATATCTGATGGCCGGAAGTCTGTGGACCTCTCCAAACTCCAATTAAGTCAGCTAAGAATCTCAGTGTCATTTTTGACAATACCTTGAGCTTTGACACACAGGTTGGACAGACTACTAGCACTTGATTTCATATTATAAGGACCTTGAAAAAGATCGTTCCTTACCTTCCGTCTGAACTGCACCATTCCGTCATCATCGCCCTGAGATCGGTCATCTTTAAGGCCCTTTGATTACATTCTATTTTTAATGTAAATAACCTCTCCTTATCCTCATATAATAATTATAAAAGGCTGGTTGTAACCTTTTATTATTCACTATGAGTTGAGCTGTGGGCAACAATATGCTATTTTTATAAATTGTGATATAGGATGATCCAGCTTGCATTTATGAATTGTTATGTTTTAACTGAGTGAAGATCCACTTTTTTATGTATGTATTTTAAACTCTTGCTGTGTAATGTTTAAGTATGAACTTTTATGGTCTTACGACCGAAAAAAGTTTTTAATGCATCATCGCCCTGGTCACCTTGCGGTTGGACTACTGCAACGCACTGTACCTTAACGTCAACAGCTGCTCCCGGAATAAAGTTCATGTTGTGCAGAATGGGGTTGCTCGCGTCATCTTGAAAATTCCCAAACGCCTCTCGATCAGAGATGGGATCCGCTCCCTTCACTGGCTTCCAGTTAGGGAGCGAATCTATGGCTTTGTGTATGGTCTTTTTGGTCCTGCACCAGGAAGGCCCTAGCCAACTGAAGGCACTATTTAATTGGTACACTCCCAGTAGGCTTCTAAGATCTTCTCACTGCAAAAAAGTGATGACTGCTAGATTTCGGAAAGTTAGATGGGGAGGGTGTTCCTCCTCGTTTGCCGCTGCCAAATTGTGGAACACCCTACCTACTCACATCTCTGAAGCAGGCTCCTTTATAACTTTTTTAAAACATCTGAAAACCTGGCTTTTTTCATCATAGTCTCCTTGATGTCTCGGTTGCTTTGCTCTTGCTGACCAGTCTGTTTCACTTTAGCGCTTTGGTACTGCCTACTTTCCATTCGGTCTTTTCAATGCATTTTCAGGCATTATCGAGGGTCTTCCCTCTTTCTCATCTTTTCATTGGAATCAGTCTCTGATTGGGCTTTTGTCTTTCCTCATTTTTGCCAAGCATTTCATCTCACTTCAATATGCACACCAATTCTTACCATAATTTGTGTTTTTTGTTAAAAATACTTTTCTAGTAACCTAGACTGAAAATGTACCTTTTAATCTATGCAAAAAGTCAGTTGCAGAAAATTGTTTATATTAAAAACTGAACTAAATTGTAGGTCATCAATTTAGAAGCACCGGATGCCAAAGGTTCAAAAGGATTAAAGGCCAAACAACATCCTAAAAAGGATAATGCCCAACAATTATGGGTTAAGTATTTCCATTACTAGTGTCATCATTCTTTAAGTGAAAGAAACCTGCACCTGTCTGTTGATGGTTTGACAAAAGGAAAAGATTCATAATAACAAATACAAACTTTAGCTCTAGGACCCTGATGTGGCGAACACTGGACTAAAGATCTGTAAAGCTCATAATGCAGCTCCCAATAAGTATTCTGAGAAACATGATGGAGATGTTCAAATTTGCTTCAGTTTGTCTGACATAGGCATAGTAAGTGATTGGGGATCATTCTCAGAGTCCCAATGAAATTAAAAATGCAATTAAATGCAGCACATCTTGAGCCAAGTGGGTAACTATATAAATATAGGAGGAAAATGACAAGATGCATCTTCGAAAACTGCAATCAAATCTTGAGGGTGACTGACTTACCCACTTCTGTTTCGGGAAAAGTTCCAAATCAAAATTAGTTATTGGTACATTGCCTCACGCAATGAGAGGCTGTGTAGGAAAAGCAATTAGGTCCTCTGATACAGAGGCACAGAGCCTCTTTTAATGGCCTTGAGTGTTAATATCTACTTTAAATACTGGCAAACAATGCACAGAGCAACCTTAAGTTGAAATAAAATTGTACCACTCATCATAAAATGAATATGAAATAAACAAGAGTAAGTGTGGGAGAAACATATACATGCTTTTGCAACAACAGACCTGAGTTCCACTTACAGAAAAAGATCTTTGCTGTCACTTAGTGTACAAGCATCGCTCTCCAAGCAATAATAGCTACTAGATCTTTAGCAGAAGCTAGGGAGAAAATGGATGAAGGTCATGAGTGAAGGATACAGGAACAGGTGTAGAGGTAGTCGGAACTCCTGCCTGACCACCATCAAAGCCTAAAGATCCTGTGTGATCACTCACCAACTTATGGAGCAACAAGGAGCCTTCATAGAAAGCTTTTCTCTCGCATGGGTGAGGTGGACCCTGATCCCTGGGTAGCAGCATGTCAGCAGTCGTAAGAGACGCACTCCTATTCCAACAACATTACAGTTGGTTGCTAAATAGATAAAAGTTGGTGTGGTGGTATTCAACTGAATCAGGTCAAGACGTAGGTAAAGTTATTAAAATGATAAATAAAATTGTGAAGGCCATGTGCAGTACAAATTACATTAAGAGGCTGAAGCAGTTAAGCAAGAGGTCTTTTCATATCTCACCAGCTTAAGCCAGCTTCTATTTACTGTACTCAATCTACACATGGTGATGGTGGTGAGATCGTAGGTCAATGTGAAATCATATTAGTCCAACTCGCTATATCTGGCACTCCCAGACTATTCAATCTAATGATTGTTCACTCAATGCTGTGGAAATGTGACTGGGCTCACATCTCGATGTTCAAGATGCACTGGTTGACAGTGAAAAAAACAGTGATCTAATTCCTCACTTGAAAGAGTGTACTTAGTAAAGCACCACAATACTGGACAGAAAATAACTGTAATTATGTCCCTGGATGCTGTTCGTGATCTAGCAAGCTTGGTTTCCTGCAAACTAATTGGGAGGTCATTTAGAGTTTGGCATACGTGGATGAACAATCAAAAATTGTTTGAACTATTTGGAATATATAACAGAGATTACACTATATATTGGGTGGATGCAACATTTTCCAATTTTTGCGGTTCGTTGACATCCACCACGACCTCCACCACATTTTAAATGATCCCTTTGGTCTTGACTGAAGTGGAGAGGAGAGAAGAAATTGACAATCCAAGGCCCTAAACTATAAGATGAGTATACACTTGAGATTCACATTCTGCATACAAAGTTATTTTAGGAAAGTGAGCAAAAGTCTTATTGTTATCAATAAGATGTCAAACATTTGTAGAGTATCCCATCGGTTCTTCTGTGCGTTGCTGACCATTCTATGCCCTTAAAGGTTTAAAAAAATCTTTCTTCCTGTTCTGGGGTCTAGAGAGCAAAGTGCTTCATGTTATGCACCATGAAACAGAATTATCAACAGTTGAAGAGCTTTATTTGCTCAACATGCAAAGTAAGCAAGTCAAATATGTGATAGTTTTTGATATTTCCTCTTCAGTCACTGGAGAACCTGCCCTGACAGGACCAGTGCAGGGAAAAGATGCAAATTCTGTGCCAATTCCTGACCCATAAATATTTAATGGAAGGAGGACAGGAGGCAAGGGCAGAAACATATTCAGAAAAAGACAGTAAAGGAATATAATAAAGGGGACTATGCGATCTTTGACTTACTTCCATAATTTTTCCCAGAGCTTTTGCAGTGATGGAGGAGAACCACCATGCTTCTTTGTGCAGTTAACACCAGTGACAAATTTAGTAGCCATCAATCTTTTTTTTCAAATACAACTGGTGGATTAAGGATTTCCCCAAAATGTCTCCAAAGCTTGAGGTGCCATCAACCTGAGACAGAGGTAGTTTCTCTCCATAAACCTTGGTGCTGCTATCTTTGTAATGGGTAACCCGGTAACATATAAAGGCAAGCTCTCATATGCACAACCCACAGTGATGATTGAAGACAGTTTAGGAAGGATCATTTTCTGTAGAAGCACTGTGCCAACCCATAATGTTCAGTGCTTAAAATGTCGGTTTCACATCCTGTGGGTATGTCAACAAGTATGAGCATCACTGGACTATGTACTTTGATCCTGACAGGAAGGAGGGTCCAATGAGCTACTGCTTTATCCACTGACATACCGATTGACTCTGAAGCAGCCATAGCTTAAGTCATGGTATAGATTTGATGCAGTTACACTTTCAGGCAAGCATGCAGGATATTGAAGACTTTAAGGACTAACCAGTCTGAACAAGTAATAAACAAACCAAGATTGAACTGGCTTCAGCCTGCATAAGAGACGAGGAAGAGCTACAGTGGCAGGTACAAGGACTACTCAATATCCAGAAACTGGGAAAAGAGAGAGAGATTAAGTCTTGTTCCAGTGTTAAGAGTTACAGATATCTCAAGATGAGAGGTGATGTTAGGCGTTAGGCAGTAACAGGAGCCTGGGGCAAGTCCTGAAATTAGGCCTCCAAGGCATCCCACAAGATTACAGGAGTTAGATTGGATTGGCAATTCATGATCAAAACTTAAGTCTTAAGAGACTGATGGAGTGAGCTGCACTCGGACAAGAACTGTCAGTAGAGAAAAGCCTTGACACAGTAAGCAGATCATCAGGCTCAAGGGACTATTAAAAATAATACATCTGTCAAGTCTTCCGAGAAGCATGAGATCTAATGATGCGCAACAACTGAAAAAGCGAATTCTTTAACATTCTCACAAAAACACAAGTGTTACAGGTCCTGTATTCCGAGGCACTTCTGGCTAAGCTTGTGAAGGGCAGCTCAAGAAAAAAATTGTTCTGAAGAATTAATGTGTATTAAAGCACAAGTTACTAACTTGTGTAACGATATATCTGTAAGAGACAGTAGTTAGTGACAGATTCCTTACCTTAGAATATCCCCAGGCGTCAGGCTGGATCCGGAAAGTTTTTGCGTAGCAGTAGCCTTGCACGTCGGTAGGCGGCGTCGTGCGGCTCCGCGTCCGTCGTCGGGATCGCCGGGATGACGTCGCGGGCAGTACTTAGACGCCGCCCCTGCGCGCTGACGTCAGTTCTGTACACGACTTTCCGCGCAAGGAACGCAGAGCCATGCAAGAAGCTGACATAGGTGTCTGAAAAATACTAGGGCCCTGAAAGGGATGTCCTTAACCCTAGAAATCAGTTCGCAGAACGGGGAGGATGGTGGGCGGTAGGAATCTGTCACTAACTACTGTCTCTTACAGATATATCGTTACACAAGTTAGTAACTTGTGCATCTGAAACAGACACGTTAGTGACAGATTCCTTACCTTAGAATAGATACCCCAGCAATACCAACCCCGGTGGTGGGTCTGCGAACAAAGATCAGACAAGGAAGTCCCGGAGGACAGAACGGCCAAAGAAGCTGTCCCTCCGGACCTGGTTGTCAAGGCAGAAATGCTTGGTAAACGTGTGCAGCGAGGCCCACGTAGCTGCCTGACATATATCCTGCAGCGGAACACCGCGGCCTAAAGCCGTGGTAGCAGCCGTTGCCCTGGTGGAATGGGTACGCAGCCCAACAGGAGGCTCCTTCTTAGCCAAAGAATAGCAGGCTTTGATACACAAGGTGACCCAGCGGGAGATGGTTCTCTTGTGCACCGCCCGACCTTTTTTGGCGCCCACGTAGCTAACAAAGAGCTGGTCATCCACCCGGAAGTGTTGTGTGCGGTTGATATAAAAGGAAAGTGCACGTTTTGGGTCCAGACGGTGGAGCCTCTCTTCCTCTCTGGAAGGATGCGGAGGCGGAAAGAAGGTGGGCAAAGTGATGGTCTGCCCAATGTGGAAGGCAGTAACCACCTTTGGCAAGAAGGACGGACGCGTCCTGAGAACAACCTTGTCTGGATGGACAGACAGAAAGGGAGGTTTGCATGATAGAGCCTGGAGCTCACTCACCCGCCGAGCAGAGGTGATAGCCACCAGAAAGGCTGTCTTCAAAGTAAGAAGACGAAGAGGACAGTTATGTAGAGGCTCAAAGGGAGCGCACATTAAAAAGGTAAGAACCAAGTTCAAGTCCCACTGAGGCATCACAAACGGAACAGGAGGGAAGAGGTGTGTAATGCCTTTTAGAAACCTGTTAACAACAGGGGACTTGAAAAGGGAGGGCTGATCAGGGAGCCTGAGGAAGGCCGAGATCGCACAAAGATAGCCTTTGATGGTACCCAGGGCAGAACCCTGTTGGGCCAGAGAAAGAAGGAACAGAAGAACCTCTGAAAGAGGGGCAGAGAGGGGATTCACAGCCTTTGCTGTGCACCATGCCACAAACTTGTTCCACCTGCAGGCGTATACCACCTTAGTGGAGGGACGCCTGGCTGCCAGAATCACATCACAAACTTCGGGAGGCAAGTCGAAAGGAATCAACTGCCGCCGCTCAATCTCCACGCAAGCAGGTGGAGACTGGACAGGTTCGGGTGGAGGACCGTCCCCTGCTGCTGCGACAGAAGATCCTCCCGAAGAGGCAGACGGATCGGGGGATCGACGCTCATACTGAGTAGCTCGGGATACCAAACTCTTCGAGCCCAGTCCGGAGCCACAAGGATGACGTGGGCCCGGTCGCACCGAATCTTCTTCAACACTCTGGGTAGAAGTGGTATAGGCGGAAAAGCGTACAACAGACCGCAACTCCACTCGCGACGAAAAGCGTCACCGAACTAGTGCCGCCTTGGAAATTCCAACGCGCAGAACTGATGACATTGCGCGTTCTCTTCGGTGGCGAATAGATCTAACCAAGGCTCTCCCCACTGTAGAAAGAGTCCTTGCGCCACTTCCGAGTGAAGACGCCATTCGTGATCCATCATGCACCTGCGGCTGAGGTTCGTCCGCCCTGGCGTTCAGGGAACCTGCCAGGTGTTGAACCATCAGGAATATGCCCCGATGTTCCAGCCATGTCCAGAGGCGCAGAGCCTCCTGACATAGGGTCCACGACCCCACCCCGCCTTGTTTGTTGCAGTACCACATGGCGGTGGTGTTGTCTGTGAACACCTGCACTACCTTCCCTTTGACAAAGGGAAGGAATGCCTTGAGTGCAAGTCGGATCGCCCGGAGCTCCAGAATGTTGATATGGAGCCGGGACTCCGCCGGAGACCAGAGGCCTCTGATCTCCGCCTCTCCCATGTGACCGCCCCATCCCAGAAGGGACGCGTCCGTCACGACTGTGTGCTCTGGCTGGGGCAGGGAGAGGGATCTGCCCATGACCCATTGCCGGTTCGAGAGCCACCACTGCAACTGTATTGCAGTCCCCTCCGAGATCTGGACGTGATCGGACAGGTTGCCCTGGTGCTGCGCCCACTGGAACTTCAGGTCTCACTGCAGAGCCCGCATATGCCATCTGGCATGATCGACCAGCAGGATGCAGGAGGCCATGAGGCCCAGCAGCCTTAGGGTCATCCGTACCGAAACCCAGGATAGAGGCTGAAAGATCGGAATCATAGCCTGAATATCCCGGACTCGCCGTTCGGGAGGATAGGCCCGAAACTGCGCCGTGTCCAGAACTGCTACGATGAAAAGGAGCTGTGGAGAAGGAATCAGGTGCGACTTCGGCACATTGATGGAGAACCCCAGCGAGTGCAGGAGTTCGGCCGTAGTCTGGAGGTGGGACACGACTGCCTGGGACGAGCCCGCCTTCAGCAGCCAGTCGTCGAGGTAGGGGAAGACTGGAACCCCTGCCCGGCGCAGATGAGCTGCGACCACCGCCAACACTTTTGTGAACACCCGAGGGGCACTTGTGAGGCCAAAGGGGAGCACGGTGAACTGAAAATGCTCGCGGCCCACCATGAACCGCAGGAACCGCCGGTGGGCCGGCAGGACGGGGATGTGGAAATAAGCGTCCTGCAAGTCCAACGCTACTATCCAGTCTCCAGGGTCGAGGGCAGTCAAGACCTGAGCTAAGGTGAGCATCTTGAACTTCTCCTTCCGGAGGAAGCGATTGACGTTCCGGAGGTCCAAGATAGGACGCATGTCCTCCTTGTCCTTTTTGGGCACCAGAAAGTAGTGGGAGTAGCAACCACGTCCCTACTTCTGGGGTCGGAACATGCTCGATGGCCCTCTTGGCCAAGAGGGCCGTGACTTCCTTCTGCAGAAGCACCAAGTGATCCCCTGACATGCGGTGGAATTGAGGTGGCATGGCTGGGGGGTGGTCTCGAAGGGAGGAGTAGCCCCTTCGGACAATGTCCAAGACCCACCTGTCCGAGGTGATGGCACGCCAGTGGTGAAGGTGATGGCGGACCCTGCCCCCTACTGGCGTGCTGTGCACCTGAAAAGAAGGACTAGGAGGGCTTGGAGGCCGCGGACGGGGCGGGGTTGGTGGCCTGACCCGCACGCTGGTTGCCCGATCCGCCACGGCGGAAGCCACGTCCTCGGCCACGTGAAGACGCTTGCTGCGCGGGCCGGTGGCTGGACAGCGGACGTGACTGGGCGCCCCTTCCGTGGCCACGAAAGGGGCGAAAAGCAGAGGTTAGCGGAGGGCGCACAGCAGAAAAGCCCAGGGACTTGGCAGTAGCCCGTGAGTCCTTAAAGCGCTCCAGCGCATGGTCTGCTTTGGAACCAAAAAGACCGACTCCATCAAAGGGCATGTCCATGAGTGTATTCTGGACATCACCCGAGAAACCAGTGGTCCTCAGCCAGGCGTGGCGCCGTAGCGCCACCGTCGTTGCAAGCGATCTGCCCAGCGAGTCGGCGGTATCAAGGCCACAACGGATGGTGTACTTCGCCGCATCCCTTCCTTCCGCAATGGCGCGGGAAAGCAGTGTTTGGACCTCCTCAGGACACTGGGGCAAAACGAGCGCCACCGAATCCCACAGAGAGTGGGAATATCGGCCCAAAAGGCAAGCGGTGTTGACTGACCGCAAGCCAGCACTGGAGGAAGAAAAAGCTTTCTTCCCAAATTGGTCCAGGCGTTTGGATTCCCTATCCGGAGGGGCGGTAGGGAAGGCGGTTTGGGAGGCGGTTTGGGAGGCAGAGGCTTGGACAACCAAGCTCTCGGGGGTGGGATGTTGAGAGAGAAACAAGGGGTCGCCCGGAGCAGGGCGATGGCGTCGGGCCACGTTCCTATCCACAGGAGCCCCTGTGGCGGGCTTGGACCAGGTGCCCAAAAGAACGTCAGATAGTGCGTCATTGAACTGCAGCAATGGCTCCGAGGAGGTAACTGCCGGCTGAAGCACTTCCGTCAGGAGGTTAGTCCTGACAGCCACTGTAGGCAATTGGAGGGGTAAGGCTCCAGCTGCTCTACGCAACACCGTTGCGAAATTTGCTCCCTCCTCCGTAGCCACGGAAGGAGGAGACAGCATGCCAGTGTCTGGAGAAGTGTCCAGACCACTGGCATCCCCAAGTTCCTCTGCCCAGTCCTCATCATACTCACACTGCTGTGTGAGAGGGTCTTCCGACCCCTCCCAGTTCTCCTGGTCCTCCTCCGATAGAAAATAAGGAGGAGGGGGGACGTTATGGACCCAAGGTCTCAGTGGCGCCGGAGCCGGCGTCGGGCGACGCCGGTCCGACGCCGCGTCCGGAGAGAACGGGGGAACGACGCCGCCTGGAGCCCCAGGCGGCGTCAGGAACGGCACCGGGGATATTGGCTTCGGCGGAGGCGTAGTTAGGTCAACCGGCGTCGATGGAGGTTGCGGTATCACCGGAGCCGGGTTCGAGGCCGGGGCCAGGGGCAAGGCTGGTGATACAGGCAGCGCCGGGACCGGAGTCGTCGGCGGCGCCGGTGCAACCGGAACAGGGCCCGCGGGGCCCGAAGGCGCACCGGAGGGGCCTTGTGGCCCGAAGAGGCGGGCCATGGCCGACAGGAATTCCTGTATCTTGGCCGGAGTCGCCCCCGAACCCGGGAAGGACGGGTAATGCGGGGGCGGCGCCACAGGCACATCCGGAGCCGCGGGGACGGTGCCGACAGGGGCCTCAGCCGAGTCGCGAGACCGGCGAGGCGAAGTCTTAGAGCGATGGTGCTTCTTAGACTTTTGTGCTTCGACTTACCCGAAGAGTGCGAAGACTTGGACTCCGATGACGGCCGAGGACTCCGCGACCGACCCTCGACCTCTCCCGTGACCGGGGCTTGGTGCGGCGCGGAGCCGACTGCCGGACCTCGAGCAGCTTTCGAGACCGCTCTCGCAAAGCCTTCGGGTGTAAGGCCCGGCAGTCGGAGCACGACTTCGTGTCGTGGTCGAGACAGTAGAGACACTCTAAGTGCGGGTCTGTGATCGACATCATCCTACCACAGGCGCCGCATGGCTTGAAGCCGGGCATCCCTACCGACACCTCGGAGTCTGGATGACTCGAAGAAAAGACAGTGAAAAAATCACCAAAAAAGTAGTCAAAAAATGACTAGGGCACTGCTCTTCCCGGATCTGCGCTTACTGGCGCGGAAAAAGAAGAACTGACGTCAGCGCGCAGGGGCGGCGTCTAAGTACTGCCCGCGACGTCATCCCGGCGATCACGACGCCGATGACGGACGCGGAGCCGCACAACGCCGCCTACCGACGCGCAAGGGTACTGCTACGCAAAAACTTTCCGGATCCAGCCTGACGCCTGGGGATATTCTAAGGTAAGGAATCTGTCACTAACGTGTCTCTTTCAGATACGTGTGCCATAAGCAAAGTCAGTTAAGGACTGTGAGTAGGCGGATGGTCATGTCACCTGTAGGGGAACACTAAAGGGGACAGCCCCTTAGTGTTTCCTCACTGCCCAGGGGTATTATTGTGTCAGTGGGCACCTGGCTTACTAAGGTAGCCAAGGCCAGTGCAAGATTACGCCTTCCCCTTGACCACAGGTGTATGATGTCACTTCCGGCCCATGGCGGGAGGTCAGCGGGGGTATTTAGGGGGCTCACCACCTGAACATTCCTCTTTCAGTGGCCAGCAGCAGAGGAATTTCGAGGTCACAGCAGGATGAGCAGAGGCAGCGTGGGAACCATTTTTTGTTAGGTTTTGTTAGGTAATCTAGCTTAAATTCTGTTCTCGGTGTCCCCATCTCTTGAACAATTATATAGGATCTTGTAGGGGAGGGCGTCACGTAGTTCTACACATACACGCAGCCTCTGCTCCTCTCCTGCTGTACGGCGGGTTACAGATCTTTAGGATCCCACAGGTTCGATAATTAGGGGAAGCCTTCTATTTTGGGCAACAACCCCCAACAGAGGGCTTTCCTCTATGGGTCCAGTCAGTGGTAGTTGAAGTTGGTGAAGTAGTTAAATGAGCATTCAGGCTGTAATGTTTTGCAGTTAGCGACACTGATGGCTGTGATGTAATTCACTATAAGGACGCAAATGATGTTACAGCTGTCGGGTGAAACAATGGTTCGCCTGATCTCACCTGGGCGAACCAAGTAGTGATTCATCCTTCTTACGGTTGGCAATGCACAGCCTTCTATGGGACTCGCAGGTGGCCCTGACGCGTTGCCATGGCATTTTAAGGATTGACGTTAGGAACTACTTTCTTTGTAATCAACACCGCAGCCTACCTTACAATAAGCTGTAGTTGATTTAATCTGGTACCTGTGATAGGCTAGAAGGCAGCAAATTTTCTTATGCCGGTGAAGCATAATTGAATCCATCTATCTATAGCTATCTTCAAAGCTACGAGTATATCACGATGTGCCTGAGCATTCTGTTACATCAGCCTACTTAGCGTAGGGACGAAGCCTTTGGTCGATAGTGCAGTACTTCACTAGTTCGAATACGGCTAAGGTAATGTCTACCATGGTTATTATTATTGTTGTTAAACCAGGTTTCCTTTAGCCATATGGGTCAGCAAACACGCAGCACGACGTTTTTATATGACACCTAAACCAGGAATTCTCAGTATATACAGCGTGCGCTTGTTGTTGCATGTTCCCTATATATAACAACGTGCATTGGTTATGAAGTTGTTGCTAGTTCCAAGCGTACAGATGAAGCCATTGGGCTTCGCGGTCAACAAAAAATTGGTAATTTTATTGTGTGACTGTTGAAATAGATATGCTTTACCATTTTATTTCAAACTGAAATGCTTGGGGCGGGGCATTTAGCTGCGATAGAATGAAGACCTCGCCCCTCCACTCATCACACAGGCGGCCAAAAGATCAAACAAAATTGTTCATGATACACGTTCTGTAAAATAAGTTCGCATGAATTTTATTGATGACTTAGGCTGACTATTCCCATTGCTGGTTTAAGTTTTCTTTATGCTCAATATGATCACAAAGTTGTCCCAATTTACTTTAAATTTGCCTGTGACTTTTGTTCGCAAGTTAAAGCCCCAATCATTATCCTTTCTAGAGATCCCACGGCCGGGTGTCCAGGGACAGGACAGCAGAGGTCAACTGTGTAATGAAGCCTGCTGAGGCCCGGAAGCGCGACGGGCGCGGGACCACACACCATCCGAAGCTGTGCATGCTGCGAGGTAATTAGTGTGGCTTCCTAGTTCTGTGTCAGAGCTCGATGCCGGGGTCATGCATTTCACCTAGGAAGTACAGGCCGTGTTTGTTTAATTGCAATGTCGGGTTACCCTCAGTGAGAGCCCCTCCTCACGCTCCAGTCCAAGGGTGGGGTGAAGGAACAATCACAAAGGAGACAATAGCTTTTAATAAGTTTGCGAAGGTTTAAAAAAACCTTAGAAAGCAGTGATGATGGGCGAAGGAAGAGTATCAACATAGTACTGCAACAAATAAACTATTGGTAATAAATAGTGAGATGCTGCTGCCTCCAGGGTCCCCCTCCTACACTTTGGAATGACCTACGCAGGCTGGGGAATAGGGCCTACTCAGAGGAGGAAGAACAGTATTGCAAGTATTCTGCCTAGAGTAGCAGCTGGCAGGCGGCAAGTGGTCAGCACAGAAATATGCATAGATAAGTCACATAGGTGAGTCACATAGGTGAGGTCACATTCATGCAAGATTATGTCCCATCTTCGCATCATGGACCAACATCAAATTTTACAGGTACCCATCATAGCAAGTACATACGCGAAGATCACTATAGCTGCACACAGCGAGTATAGAAAGTGGAAGTACGCAAGTATATGACCACAAGATTTTCCTAGTGGAAGTGGTTATCGCTACAGCCAAGGGCAGAGTGCACCCTATTCGGAAGCAACAGAGTGGTGTTGCCCCTAAAATGTCCAAACGTGCAACAGCAGCAAAAGATATTGCTCCATAATACAACCAATAATAGTTAAATCACCAGCTTTAGCTACAATGCAAAGATGACCTAGTGCATATTTGGAGAAATAAACAAGAAATAACGAAATATCATGGCCACACCATGGGATACACTAGGTCACACATTTTAAGGGCTGTATACATTTTACAACCTGCAGGGGCGTTGACAGCAGGAGCTTCATTTGTTTATTAAAAAGCTGATTTTTGGTGTTGTAGCTGCTTCAAGTGGGCTAAAGATAGAAACGACAAAGGAGCAAGTCAGTTGGCTAGAGCCGCCATGCCACTCCAGAGAGCAAAATAGACATGCTGCTAAGCTGTTGTGTGGCATTGATTTAACTGCCTAACCACAATAGAAGGTGATAGAAATGATAAGAGTCTATACTGCAAGGTCACTGCCCAGTTAGGGGCAACAAAGGTGTGCACAGAAACTCCAACTGACATTGGATAGATACAGAGTGTCAACTATGCCACAAGTGGGCAGACAGTAACATACAGAAAGTCTGCAATAGTAGCATGCTAACAGCTAACACAGATAGTGAGACGTTCAACTCTTTCACGGTGTTCGTTGATATCTGCTCGACTAAAGGATGGCAGCACTTCAGAAGCCTAAAGTGGTAGCCATCTATAGATAAAAAAATGTAAAATAAATAAAAGACAAAAGACAAAGGAGGGTTAGTTACAAGGGTTGCTATCGAATCCGTGCAACAAATTATAGCAACATGCAAATTTGCTTCTCTAAAATGATGGGTGGTAGATAAGAATGCAAGCTGTGACCGAAGGGTCGACATGGCCAAAGGGGCAATGGGGCAATGGTCAGACTCACTAGCACCTACCTATTTCAAATCAATGTGCTATTAATGAAGCAGCAGGGTAAGGAAAGCACAAGTAAGATCAACAGACTAAACAGCCCTTTACACTGCATCACCTCAGACAAGTTTTTTTTTTTAATACCTTTACCCTCCCACAAGCCATCACACAGCGATTTCGATAATGGCTGTAGGAGGTCGACTTAAAACCATTACCACTAACAATTGATATTAAAGTAAGTAATAGTTGACAGGGTAAAGGATCCAGCACATAGGTTCTACATTACAGACACATAAGTGTGATGGCTAGCAGCTGCTTAGAGTCACCTACAAATGAAGGTGGTTATCAGGCGTAAGTCGGCACGTGCTGCATATGACAAAATGTTCAAGGCAGACACCAAAATGCCGGTAATGCAATTGGCCAGATACTAAAATGCGCAAAAGAGGGATGGCAGCATAGGATAATAAACCATGCATTCAGGCTCGCCTAGAGCTACGCAGATGGGGGGGTCTCAAGTGTCACGGTATGCCACTCTCCGCCTTGGCGGAGTTACAGGGCGATCCTAACGCAAGAAGTACAATAAACCTCCCCCCCCCCCCCCAAAAAAAGGGAGGGGATGGTGTTGCAAACGTCAACGGGCCATTTGCAACGCACATTTAGTGGGACCTGAAAACATTTAGTTGCGGCAAATGAACCCTAGGAGCTACAAAGGTGAGGGACTCCGGGTCACGGTAGGCCACCCTGAGCCATGGAGGGTCTTATGTTGATCCTAATGCAAAAATCGATTAATATGCCATCAAGTGGCGACGGGGCTGCTAAATATGAGATCCTCAGGCCATAGAGGGACATGAAAAGAATGCGACGGTGACCCCTTCATCCTGTAAGAGACAGTTGGTATCCTGACAGCTGAGGGTTGGCCTTACCTTGCTCCGTGGTGGCACGGGTGCAGCAACCATTAAAAGATTATTGGGCCACAGCCCCAATGCGAAATATACAGCACCAGATCGATAATAAGATGGCAATCTGTTGCCTGGTGACTGGAGATAGTTGCAGGATTTGTGTCAGCGGTTAGTCTTAAATGGCGCTGCACTCATATGATCACCCGAAAGTTAACCCAACCTGTGTACTACATAACAGAATATGAATAAACTTGCGACAGATTGTGGTATGTTTTATGTTGGTGATGCAACTGTGTCTTGTCACGAAAGTAAGTGTGTAGACACATCAGATAACAGAAGGGTTAGGGGTGGAAATGCTAAGCCAGTGGCAGGAGAAAATTGTGCAGGCCTCCACTCTTCCATACGGCGGCAGGGGCTGGAGCGGAGCACCGCGCCCGGCCCTGTGTGATTCTCATTGCCAGGTGACTGCAAGGCGGTATTACAGGTATGCGGTCTTGCAGTCCTGCTATTGGCTGGGAGCACTACAGTGCTACAGCAGGCCCTCGAGTACTGATTGCGCTCTTTCCTCTGCCTGCCTGGAAACAACGCCTTGTCGATTGTGATAGGGGAAGTGAAGTTCAGAGCATCGCTGGCAGAGGATACCACCAAGGTAGAAGGAGTCCCAGTGGTGATAGCAGAGGCTTCAGAGCCTGGGCAGTTAGTAAGAAAATCAAGTGCAGGCCTACCAATCTTATAGTGCCACTGCAGCGATGGGATGCTGGCATTTCAACTGTGTGCACAGCTGAAGTTTTCTCCCTGCAATCAACATTCTGGTTTGGGGCTGGCTAATGACAATGTTGGCATAGTTCAAACCTACGTACAGACTAGTCAGCTTTCACAGCACGCCCTCTCAGATGTGGAGGATGGTCATTGTTCAGAAGGGACACAAGCAAGACCCGGTGGCCTGAAACCCTAAAGCAGACGAATCTTTCAATGACAATGTTAATGTAATAGGGACTGGAGAACCATTACCTACAGGCAACAGCTCGGCCGGGGGTTTCTGAGCTATCACCTGCTACTATCTTTCATCTCATCCACGCTCATCGTGCTGAAACTTTTAATCATTATGCTGAGATCAGAGTCGACAATTAACGATTGCAGAACATGATTGCTGACTTAACTGGTAAAATGACGGCGCTGACAACTCAGCTTCATTATCTGCAGCAGAGCGTGGCAGAGTGTGAAGAAGCAACAACTTCTACATCAACGCGAGTCAAGGAACAAGATACCCAGATTTCGTTTTATACAATCTAAGCTAGAGGATCTCCAGTACCACCAATATAGATATAACCTTCGGAACTTGGGTGTGCCTGAGGACGAAGGAAAGCAGTGACGCTCATCAATTTGTGTTTCAACTGTTTCAGAAGGTCTTCTCTGACCTGGCAGATTGGTACTGGGATTTTCAGATTCAAAGGGCGCATAGACTTCCTTTGTTAACCGGGCCCAAGGCGGTCGGCTCTGAGATTAGGCAGCGCCCCATCCTAATATTCGTTGTAAACTTTCTGTTTCAACAGTCCATTTACTTTAAGGCTCGTCCCTCTGCTCCAGCCACACTGGACTCAATTTACAGAAATCGAACCGAACAAGAAGGAAATAAACTATGGATTGCAGATGGAGACTTAAACAAATGATTGATCATTCAAGGCTACTGGTATTCAGGAATTCTTACAAGAATCTGCGCGCCACAAAGTTCACAGAGATGGGCAGACCAGGTTTCCAAAAAGAAGCCAAGGATGTTCTCCAGCAGTGGCACAAATGAGATAAGGAAAGGGCGGTTATATATTTTTGCAATTCTATACAAATCACTTTGACTCTTTCTTTCATTTCAGCGGCTACCTTTGCTCTCTCTCTCTCCTTCTTAACCTCAACCTCAGAGGTCTAAATGCATTGGGTGAGGGTATGGGTTTGAGGTGTGGGGTGGCTGTCTTGTTTTCAGACAGTCAAGGTATGGGAATGATTTTTTCCCTTTCTACAGGGTGGTGGGCAGGATCTTAGGAGGAATTTGGGGGTGGGGGTTTGGTTTTTTGCTGTTAACCATTGCATGATTTTTGTGGGGTTCTTGGGATCCACGGTGGGCTTAAAAAATGTGAAGATCAGAGTGATCATTAGCTTTCAGTCTTTCTGGTATACTCCAATATTTGAGCAGTAGGGTTTGGCTTCGTATGATGAATAGGTGAAGGAGGGTGGGGCGGAGGACACTAACTATACTTCTATTCTGGGGGGGTATAACTAAGCCTATACTGTTATGGGTTTAAATCCGTTGTTATGTCGCAGCTTAAAATCATGTGTTGGAAAGTCGCGGGCCTAAATCGGCCACTGAAGTGCAGATTGGGTAAGGAAGAGGTTGCAGCTTCTAAACCGCATATTTTATGTCTGACCGAAACTCATCTTGCCTATAAGGATAGAGCATATCTACAGTAGCTAGGTTATAAATCAATTGTCTGTACTACACAGCAGGTTTCGATCCACAGGGTCATGATTCTAAGTCTTGAGCCTCCAAATCATTCGGACTTCATCTGATGCACAGGGTAGGTGGGAAATCGCCCAGGAAATTCTCAACTCCAATTTCTATGTTTTTTGCACGGTAAATGGACCGAATAGAGATGATCCAGGGATATTTGACTTCTTAAACTCTGAGTTGTCAAGCTGACCTGGTGCACTGCTATTATAAGGCAATTTCAATTGTATTATGAATTATATGCAGGATACAACCAATAGAGCTGCCATTCCACGTATGAACAATATTAGGCGGGCTATTAAGTAGCTTGCCAGAATACATGGGCTTGTCGATTTTTGGAGAACTTTATATCTGACTATTCCTGGCTATACATATTTCCCTGCTCCTCATGGCCATTACTCTAGGATTGATATGATCTTTACGGCTCAGGCCCTATTAAACAAATCTAGAGTCAAGATTTGTCCGAAAGATCACCTCCGATCATAATCCGTTATTTTTAACATTTCACATCGGTAATATTAAAGGTGTCCTGCAAGATGGACCTTCCCTAGATCTCTATTGCTGGGCCCTGAATATATCAAAAGAATGCATGTCGAGATTAATACTTTTATTTCATTGCATTTGGGCTCCCTGTCATTTGGTATACCTTAAAAGCCTATGTACGTGGGGTCACCGCACAATTTATCACCCAACAGAATAAGGACAGAAAAGCCCAAATGCAGTCTGCTCACTTTGAATTGTTGAAGTGGGAGCAGAGGTACATCCAGGCAGTTCTGACAAACAGCCTTGATGAATCAAAAATCAGAACTGAGCTGATAAAATGCCAGAACAGCCTGGATCAGGTACAAAGCGATAAAGCAGCTGCTGCCTATCTTAATGGTCAGTTCAGTCTGTTTGAGTATGGCGAAAAAGAAGGAAAGGTCTTGGCACACAAAATCGATGAGAGTAGGCATCTGAATATAGTTCAATATATACAAGATGGCCATGGCAATAAACATTATGATTCTGAGTCAGGGAATCCCTGAGCAGGTTATGCTTATTTATCAAGAAATTTACCCGGAAACCTGCCAGTCGGGCTAACAGATAATTGAAGAATATAGTCAGACAGCTATGGTATCCAAGCCTAGCCTCATTGCTGCTCAGGAACTGGAGGTCCTGAGTGCTAATAGAATACTTCCTTCAGGTTAGGTTGCCAGTGATGATGCACTCCCCGTGGAGTTTTACAAAATATTTAGAAACACACTGGCACCGCTGCTTCTGACAGTCATCCAATATGCAGAACATACAGGTGAGATATCCGATTCTTGGGGCTATGCAAATATTGTGATCTTCCTTGAAAAGGACAAACCTGCAAGAGAGAGAGGGTCTTATTGCCCAATTTCTGTGATTAACGCAGATGCTAAAATATCTGCGAAAATCTTGGCTACTCGGCTTGCTGTTTGAATCCAAGAGCTTGTCTCCCCGCAGCAGCATGGGTTTATTCTGGGTAAAGACGCCACCAGTCATATCAATGCTGCTAAGTGCTATTTGATGCCTTTGGGATAAGCGCTGGGATGATCTTACTCAATGCCAAAAAGGCGTTCAACAGGGTTTCATGGCCATGTATGTGGCTAACCTTGCACGCCATGGCATTAGGAATATGTTTTTAAGATGGGTCCATTCAATCCACTGATATAGATTATATCAGTGTCCAATGGCTCGTATTGTTTTCGCAGGCTCAATTGCTTCCTCATTTAGGATCACACTTGGACAGACTAGACACACTAGACAGGGGTGCTCTATTTCCTCTTTATCGGGAACCATATCTACGGCATATAGTTTGGCATGCTGCAATCGCCCCTGTTTCGTTACATGGCCATTATACCAAAATAAGCTTTTATGCTGATGATGTGGCTGTTTATTCAACCTATCCTTTTCACGCTATTAGGCTGATCACCACTTAGACTGAGAGATTCAGGGAGTTTTCTGGGTATAACTTAATATACCCAAAACTCAAATTATTGTTAATTTTTCAACACCTGTGAGCGAACCTAACGTGGTTTCAGCCGCTACCTATTTAGGCATTAAGATTACCTCTTCAGTTAGTCGTATCATTATGCTAAACTATGAACAACTGCTTTGTCAGTGAGTCGCGAAGATTCAGGCTTGGAATAAGCTTCCAATAAGTATAATAGGCTGGTGTAACATTATGAAGATTATCCAATTTGTTTTATATCTTTTTTATGCTATCCCTCTATGGGTCCCTGACTCCTTTTTTCGGTGGTTGGAAGGAGCAGTGGGTAGCTTCTAGTGGAGATATAAAAGGGCTAAACGAACTCTCCATTTGTTGAAATTTCATCCTTTCAAATGTGGCTGGGTGCTACCAGATATTAGGAGCTATTTTTGGGCCTCTTTCAGATCTCGTTTACGTTCCCTCTTGGTTGACTGTTAGCGTGATTGTAATTTCTTCCCTTATCGGATTCTTATGGATAAGGATTGGAAGCTTTTATTGGTCAGGCTAACTGATCCCAACTACTGTCAGAGGGTCCGCTTTAAGCTTATAATTGATGTCCGCAGAATTTGAATTTAAATTGGCGTTGCTTTCAAGATTCCACCATTGCATTATTACATGCCGCTCTGGGGAAATCCCTCCTTACCGGCTGAACCGGTCAACTCATGGCTTGCCGGAGGCCTTAGCATGGCCAATTATTTGATCTTCAAGGATTTCGTTCCTTTTCTGATTTTCAAACCTCGTATGGCCTGCCGCATAAAACATTTAAAAATATTTACAGGTTTGTGATTATTTCAAACACAGCGCTCCTGTTAGGACTGTTAACAATGATTCTGAGTTTCTTGCAAATCTGTATAATACAGAAGGTCGTTTAACTATTTGTGTTCTCTATCTCATCCTTATTGAGAATAAAAAAAAACAATCTTGGTCGTTTGGCAAGCAACTGGAGTGTAAAGACTGGTTCCAAGGAGCAGGAGTCTAACCTCATTTACGCTTTTAAAGTGCTTGAAACTCCAACAATTTAAGACTTAATGCCTGCTGTATTACACTCCAGAGAGAATATGTAAATGGGAAAACAATTCAACTGAGAATGTATGTTATCCTCGATGTGAGCTACAGTTTGCACATATCGTCATACGCTTCCGGGTTAGGGCATTAAATGCCGACAAAACCCCAGGCGCGCAGCGGACGCGAGAAGCAGTCAGACGCGCCTCTACCGATGCTTGGTGTAATTCAAGTTACTTCTTTTAATTCACTCTAGCGCTCCCTTGTTTTTTTTGTTTAAATTTGTTTATTGCTGTTTTTCATTTTTTATAGTACACATCCGTTCTAGCGCTCTCTTGTTTTAAGTTTGCCTAATTCCAATACCAGTGTTTTTAATTACAGTCTTGGGGGTGTGTGGGGTCTTTTATTCTGCACTTGCTGTCTGCGTGCACTTTTTCCCGCCTTACCTTCATTGACAGGGGCGTCCTGAGGGCGTCTCTGGGGTTTTCTACCTCTCTCCCTCGTTCCCTCAGGGTCTCTCCGGCCCGCCACAGGTTGTCCCGATTGTGCAGAGAGAGTCCCTTGTACCCAAACTCTTCCCTGGCTGGCCGCCATTTTGGAGTTTGGCGGTCCAGCCTCACATACGCTACCGGGTTAGGGGATTAAATGCCGACACAGCCCCGGGCGCGCAGCGGACGCGCCTAAGGCAAGCCCGTCTGCGCCCGTCCGCACCTGGACGGCGCCAGGGGCCATGCACGCTGCCCGTTTTCCCCCTGGTAACAAGGACTCCCAGGCAGGAACTTATTCCAGGACTGGTCTCCTTGAATTATGTCCTAAACTTTATCACAGGGAATGCGTAGCTAAGCTGGACTTCTCCATTGGGGAACCCGAGCACTGTCAACATTCCAATTTTAGGACCCACCAACGGTCTGGTGCCGGCTCTTGGCTCCCGCACGGGGCCCCAGGAACTAGGGGGTGGAAAGACAGCAGAGACCAGTACCAGGACCGGCATCACAACTGGTCTCAAGTCCAGGTCCATTAGTGGGGCGTTGTTAAATGCCCGCTTCTTGCCCAAACATAAAACCGAAATTGCTTTGACTATCCAAACACTCAATTTGGACTGACTATTTGTCACCGAGACATGGGCCAAAGACAATTCGGGCCCTGACCTGGCGGATGCTGTCCCCCCTGGATACACTATTCTCAGATGTGATCGTTTTGAGCGCAGAGGTGGTGGTCTGGCTTTGGTGGCCCGGGACTCTTTTAGTTGCACCCTCACCCTGGTGGATGGGGATCCTTGCTCGCCATTGGAAGCAGCCTCTTTTAGGATTAAGCTGTCCAATAGCTATAATTTCTCTGGCCTGCTAGTGTATTGCCCCCCAGGTCCTAGAACCAGGTTTACTGAATCATGGTGCAAAACACTGGAACCATTCGTCACCACTACTCACCTCACCATTTTAGGAGATTTTAACTACCATCTCGAAAACGAACAGGACAATGACTCAGGACACTTCCTAGAACTCATGTCATCCTTGGGATTTGAGCAACTTGTTCAATCCCCCACCCATACCGCAGGCCATACCTTAGACGGCATTTTCACTAATCATGATAATTTAGTGATAGAGAATGTTCAGCCCCTTAGTTGGGTGTACCATTGGCTGATTGAGTCTGTCCTACACTTCCCATCACAAAGAAGGAAAGCACCATCCCCAGGTACATTCGCTGTAGGGGACTGAACAAGCTCTCAGCCCCCAAATGGGAGACTGCCTTGGCCTCAGTCGGTGCCGGGAGGCACAGCCCATTCCCCCTCACGGCAGAGGGCTTCCACAACTGGATAACTGAGGCCCTCGACACTGCTGCCCCTTTTAAAGACTGCGTTTTTAGAAGCGCCAAACCAGCGGCGCCATGGTTCTCAGAAGAACTTTGATCCCTCAAAAGGGAGTGTTGTAGACAAGAACGTAGATGGCGTATGGACCCTTGTGCAAGGGAAAAAGCCAAGCAGAAATCTCTGCTACGGAAGTATAAAATCACCATCTTCCAAGCCAAATTCGACTTCCTCACCAAAAAGATCCTTGCAGCAGACAATTCTTCTAGCATGCTATTCAAGGTCATTAAGTAGATCTCTGAGCCTCCAGGGACACAGTCGTTATCCCCCTCTCAAGACCTCTGTGACAGAATAGCTGCCTATTTCCATGACAAGGTCCTTAAAATCTTTCAGGAGCTTGGTCATAAGGAAACTGAAGAACCTGATGTTGAGGAGGTCACTCAGAACCGTGGAAAGTATGCTCCTCTCGCTCTTAAAGCCTTCCTACAGATTACTGTTCAACAAACCCAGGATCTCCTTATAGGCCTTAAATCCGGCTCACCCTCAGACCCCTGTATCCCCTCACACTCAAGTTGGTCCCTAATCCGGTTGCAGACTTCCTGTGTAGGGTGTTCAACAACATTCTCCTATCCGGCAGCTACCCGGACACCTGGAAGGAGGCTATTGTTACACCACTCCTCAAAAAACCAAACGCTGACCCCTCCGAACTGAAGAACTTTCGCCCCATCTCACTTCTCCCGGCCCCCGCAAAAATCTTAGAGAAATTCATCAACAATGAGTTGATGAATTACATTGACTCCCATGAGATCTTAAACCAGTCTTAAAAGCGTCGATCACAGCACTGAGTCCGCCCTCATTGCTGCCACTGATCATATTTGCATGCAGGTAGGTCAGGGTGGCTCGGCGGTGCTGATTATGCTTGATCTGTCGGCTGCTTACGATACCGTTTCTCCTATACGGATGGTTCAACGATTGCGGGAGGTGGGAGTTTCGGGAAAGGCCTTGCAGCTTCTCCACTCCTTTTAGACAGGGAGAATGAACATCGTCAGCTGCGGAGGTTTCAGAGCTAAGGCTTTTAGCCTACCCTGCATGGTTCCCCAGGGCTCATCGCTGAGCCCCACCCTCTTTAATGTGTACATGACCCCTCTGGCTGAGTTGTTGAGATCTTTTGGGTTCCAGGTGATTTCCTATGCGGACGACACGCAGATCATTGTTTCCATCTCCAATGATTTACAACTGGTCGCAGACAAATTTAACCACTGCATGGCTAGCACTATCAGCTGAATGAAGAACAATTCCCTCAAGATCAATGCAGAGAAAACTGAGATTTTAGTTTTTGGTCCGCAGAACTCAATCTGGTCGAACGCCTGGTGGCCGGCAGACTTTGGTCCCCTCCCCGTCCCGGCTAGGACAGTTAAAAATCTGGGGGTCACTTTTGACGAGGGTCTGACCTTTGATTCTCAGGTCAGCCACACGGTTAGCACCTGCTTCCATATCTTGAAAACCCTCAGAAAGGTGCTTCCATACAATCCATCTGAACTGCACCGGCCCTCCATCATCACACTAGTCACTTCCCGGCGTGACTACTGCAATGCCTCGTACCTCAACATCAGTATGGCCTCCCTGAACAGGCTTCAGGTCGTCCAGAAAGCGGCAGCCAGGCTGATCCTTAATATCCCTAAGCATCAATCAGCGAGGGAGGGGATCCGCACTCTGCATTGGCTCCCCATCAGGAAGCAAAGTTCTTAGTATGGTCTATAAGGCCTTGCACAGCAAAGGCTCGCTGCAGCTGAAAACTATGTTTCAATGGTACACTCCTGGGAGGACCCTGAGATCCTCCGCCCAGAGAAAACTGATCTCTCCGAAATTCCGCAGGGTCAGATGGGGCAGACGCTCCTTCTCTGTGGCGGCCGACAAACTCTGGAATACCCTGCCCCCCTCTATCTCTCATGCGGAATCTTTCCTGGTGTTTAGAAAGCTGCTGAAGACATGGCTTTTTTCAACATAGTTGGCAGTTCTGTGCCTCTCTTATTCTCTCCGACCGCCCAGCGCCTTGACACCTACGGTTATTAGTGCGCTTTATAAATCCTTATCCTATCCTATCGTCCACATGTTTGCCAGCTGCCCACACTTAGCATCGTTTTGGGATGGCGTTTCCGGTTTTCTTTCCCATTTATTAAATTGCGATTTCCAGCTTGACGGCGGGAATGTCATGTTAGGCCTCAAGCAGGGGACTGATAGGTGTATCTCTGCTACCATTTTTATCGCCCTTGTCTCCGCACGGCTATGTATAGCCAGAGATTGGGCTATGCCAATGCCCCCTACGGTTTATCACTGGTTGGTGTTACTGGGTCAGGTATATGAGATAGAGGCAGTATTCCTCCGGTTGAGGTGGAAAAAGGGGTCAAAAACCATTAAACAGCTCTGGACACCACTTTTTGCTAACCAATTGATTATTTATCCTCAAATGGCACTATATAACCTTGAGACACACTTTAGACTCTCTGTCTTCCTACAACTTGGACTGGTATAAATATATAGGTGTGCAAAACTCCCAATCGACGTTTCATATCCTCTTTTATTTTCTTCTTTTGATGCTCTCTTCCCAGCTTTTCTCTCTATCTCTGTGTCCCTTTACCTCCATTCATAAGTCTGCTTACTGCCGCTGTGCATGTTATTTTATTTTTTCTGTGTTTAATCTGTAGTAATTTGACTGCTTGAATTCTTTCCATATAAATCTTTTTTTTTAAAAAGGGGAAAGAGTAAAAAGACTATGGAGTGAGAGGAAAAAAAATAGTTTGAAAAGCAACATCACAATGTTCCCCCTCCAATATTATATTCTGCAAAGTGAAAGATGCACAACAGAGCACACAATAAAGACAAAAACTGTCTATGGCAAGGAAGGAAGAAGTCAAATGGACCAAAACCCTCTGTTCTCCCTTTAACTAACCACACTGACTAAAATGTAGAGAACTTTACCTGGGTGGGCTCATCCTCTCCCCCCTCTGTGTCCTTGCTGAAGCTGACAATAGACCCAGAGGCATGTTTAGTTCGTCCACTGCTGCCTTTGCGACCGGCGGGAGTGTCTGTGGATTTTGGGGTATCACTTGACCATTCACTCTTCTCCTGTTCATTGACCATATGCACTGCATCCATCACTTGTCCTGATAGCAAGACATCCCGCACCTGACCAGATAGCAGGGCATCCCGCTCATGTGGCTGCAAATACCCCCAAAAAAAAAGCATTATAAAGATATGAGGGGGGAGTAGAGAACACAAGAGTACCTTACAAACACAGTTTATGTGGAAACAAAGCCTGTCTCTAGCCTTCAAATACATTACCATCAACTATAACAGTCAGAGATTGAACTTAAGGAACGGAATCAAACATCTGGGTGCTTACTGAAATAAAACAAAGTTACTGTTCATAAACAAACATTGTTTTATTTCAGTAAGCATTCAGACTTATTTCAGAAGTCCTTCTAGGACAGTACAGTATGCAAATACATTTTGGTTATGAAGAAAATGAATGCTTACAGAAATATAAAGTATTTAGGGACTTATATATGAAATTATGGGCAAAGACACTGTGCAGCTGGTTCACGGAGACAGAGGCTGGTACAGACCATGGCTCAGGCATGCACTGCAGGTGAAATTGGGCAGAGGCAGAGTATGTCGCAACAGAGGCTGGTGCATGTCTGGCTAAATGTCAGACTGACACAGAGCCCATTAGGCATGGCTGAAGACTGTGCAGAGGGCTCAGAAGCATGCCACTGTGGCTTTGATGATCAAAAAGCTATGCAAAGTGGCTATATCCTTATTGGAATTGGGCACAGGGCCAGCACAGATACCCAGTCCCCACAGTCCATTTTAGGCTGAGTGTTTCTTTAAGTAAGGAAGTATCATGAAAAAAGGAGGCCACCATTTGTTTCCCTCTTTTAAAATGTTAGGTTATGTTAATTCTTATAAAGCGCTTGAATGCCAGGAGTTGTCTTGGCGCTGCTTTGGTCTGAAACGGTGTAGGAGAAAACCTTTCTTATTTGGGGGGTAATGTCATGACAGGAACCAGGATACTACTAGTTAAAAAGGCAAGTTTTTAGTTCTTTCTGAAAATGAAGATTTGTCATTTGTTTTAGTTTGAGAGGGAGAGAGTTAAATAGTTTAGTTGTGCAAGTGACAAACTTCTCCCTCCCCAAAGGGATTTCCTAAATTTCTGAACTACCACATTTTTTGCCACCATTGACCAGAGTGGTCTAGAGGGAATATACCAGGAGAACCTGTGTATTAGATAATCCAGTCCTGAGTTATGCAGTGCGTTGAAGGCAATGCATAGCACCTTTTTCCTAATCATCTTGAGTGAGTAGAAAACAGATGACGTGATCTGGTTGATCTGACTTTCAAAAGTCAATCTGTTGTCGTAGAATGGGAATTCTCACTGAGTTAGGTTTTATTTACCTGACAGTGTCAGAAGGAGGCATTTATTTTTAAAAAGAGGTTTCGTGTAGTGTAGTGACTGTCACTAAAAATGGTAGTTTTACGTTTTGCAAAGTTAAATTAGAGCTATGTAAATTTATAGCACAATTTAAATTCAATTGTTTCCTTGGCTGAGACTATGAGGAGAGAATAACTACAAAATAAAGTTGCTAGGAAGAAGGGTCCTCTCTTATGAATCGCTCCATAAAGGCGTTGGTGTTGAGGAATGTTTTTGCTACAGATGGGGTAAAACAGCGGTAAAAACAAAAGTGGACAGCAAAAAAGCAGACAATATGCATAGCAAACAAAAGTCTTCCCATTTTACAGAGTCAAATGAAGATGGTGAGTTTTGGCCGCTTACCAAATTAAACGTGAATTTAGACTGTTGTGAGATGAGAAAGACAATAACAGGTAAGAGGCATTCAGTAAGAAAGACTACTAGAGACAAACGTATAATTTTAACATTAGCAACAAAAAAAAAAAAAGATTGAAAGAAAGGAAAAGCAGAAAGCATCTGCTGCTAAAATGAACACAGCCTGGATTAGAATTTCTGATGACTAGGCAAGGAAATACAAATCCAGTGAAGAACAGCTTCTGAAAAATGCAGAATGAATAAGGTATCGTCCCCATTTTAATGGCCCAGAAGATTATGAGGCAAAAGATTATTTGGATATGGTATCCAATTCAGAGAACGGTGAGTTTTGTGAGAAAGCAAGGAAGCACAGACTACTTCCTTCTCAGTGCTTAATGTGAGCCAGTGGTTGCTGGTGGGGCACACCGGCCCGCATTTTCGGGGACCGGTACTTATTTTTCCTTATCGGATACAGACTGAGTGTAAGAGATGGAAAAATATATGGGAAAGGAGGAGGGAGAGAAAGACAGAAATATTGTCATCCAGGGAGGAAGCAGCGGCCTATCGGAGTGAGATAAATGGGCAGGGAGTGTCTATGCTAGAGGATCTACACCTCGCTTCTCCATAAAACTGGCGTCCTGCTCCCTATTCAGTGGTCTCCTGGGCTCGATTATGGCTTTCATGTTGTGCGTGCCCAGGAGAAGGATGAGGTCACATGAACATTTTACAGGTGGCCACCTAGGTCCTCACAGCTCACCTCCCCACAGCTGGTGTCCTGTCCCTTACTGATGAGTCTCCCATATGGCCTTCAGATGCTGGGGGCCCAAAGGAAGGTTGGGGCCATCAGGACAATCAACAGGTGTCCACCTAGCTCTAAGTTAGCACTGGTGGTGTTCCCAGGCCTGGCTTTTCATTGGACAACCTAATGCATTCTGTTATTCCACTGAACTCATTAGACTAATACACTTGTTAGAAATGAAACTGGGTTAAAGGCTCAGGTTTGGGGCAGTGTCTGGGGAGGATGGAGTAGGGTGGTGACACGGTCTACCCACTGCGCTCATGTTCAGGCATTTTGCTATGCACTAATCCATTTTCTTGACCTTGTATGCCGGGCATGCATTGAACAAGGGTGGCATAGGACAGAGAACACAGTGTTCCAGTGTTTTCCGTCTGATGTAAAGAGGTTAAGAGTCTCAAAAGGAGCAACCATCAAAAACATCAAAACCAGATTTAAACTCAATCAGGGCATAACAAAAGAAGTTGGGAAAAACATATCCCTTAGTCCCTTCAAGAACTTGATCATAACTGGTGACATGAAATGGGCTGGCTGGCCTGGAAGGCAGAGAAATGCCAACAAGGTGGAAATGTATCCCTTGGGGTACAAGCAGCACAGCCCTGCTAGCCCGACAATAGACAAACCTCAGACCTCAGACAGGTGTGTCTTCAAAGGACTACATTTTGTTTCGGACACCAAGTGAAAAATGTATTACACCTTCCAGAATAGACCAACTTAGAGGGGGACAACACCTGGACAGAATGACACTGACCATCTACATTGGCAGCCGGAAGTAGTTTAAATGTTCCTGAGCAATCTCCGGGCATGAAAACTGAGGCTTTAGAGGTAGGTACGACTGGGAGAGGCAGTTAGGCTTTGGAGGTAGACAGAGCAGGGGACACACAAAGCATCTCAAGAGGTCTGTAACCCATACCCTTGGTGGCCCGTCTGCGCGATAAGAATTGCTTGGTCTTGGAAATTTTTCCACAAAACCTAAGAAATCAAGGGTACAGGAGGAAACGCATAACAAACTAGAAAAATCCATCTTAACCAAAACACGTTCCTCGTGGCCCCTTCAATTGATACTCGAGGACACAAAACTGAGGGCTGTGAGTGTTCTTTCAAGTGGCAAAAAGTTCCACCTGAAGTCTGCGGCACAGGGAAACAATGTTCAGTACCACCTTCGGATGCAGAGGATACTTGTGGTCGTCAAGAAGACACAGAATAAAAAAAGTCCGCCCTGGCATCAGAAAGCAAGCCAAGAGAGTTGGCAACTACCCAGATACCGTGCTGGTGTGTCCACACCCAAAGTCTGAATGCTTTCCGACAGAGAAGGTGAGACCCTCCTTATCCTGATTGTTGAAATACCACATCGCAGCTGTACAGTCCGTCAAGATCTGGATGGGCTAACCACGAAGAGAAAGAAGGAATGCTTTTAGGGCTAGGCGGACTGCCCTCAAAGCAGGTTGAACACCTGCTCCCCAGGAGACCAGAATCCTCTGATCTCCAGTTCCTTTGAGATGCATCCCCTACAGAGAGTATAGGCATCAGTCACCACTGTGGTCACCGCCAGAGGAATGTGTAAGGACATACCTTGAGACAAGTGCTCCTCTACTGACCACAGCACAGGTCCGACACAGCGTTCCAGGAAATGATGGTGCCCGGCAGATCTCCCAAGTGTTGGAACCACTATCAACAAAGGTACTGCTAGAGAGCAATCATGTGCTTGCATGAGTATGTGACTAGAAGGATGTAGGAGTCCAGCATACCTAGAAGGCGACCTTGCAGACTGGAACTTGAGTTCCCTTCGGAAACATCAGAATCATATCTCAAGTGTCCCAGTTCCACTGACGGGGATGAAATTGCTCCCAAATATATCATGTCCACTACTGGCCCTATGAACAAGAAGCCCAGAGAGGGCTTGGGCACATTGATGATGAAGTCCAAGTAAAACAGCACAGATACTGTTGTTTGCAGGTGAAGCAACAAACTTTCTTTGAGCAGACTGTCGTCTAGGTATAGGAATAGCCCTTCCTAGATGAGCTGCAACCTCTCACATCACCTTGGCGAAGGTCCATGGTGCTGATGTCCGTCTGAGCAGGAGGACCACAAACTGGTAGTGTGTGGACCCTACTACAAAACACAAGCCCCTCCTGTGAAATACGTGTCAAGCAAGAAGAGGGTTACCATTCAATCTTTCGCTTCCAGCACTAGAAGAAACCAAGCCATGGACAGCGTCTTCCTAGTGGATGTAAAAGAGGCTGAGGTCTAGGATCGGAAGAAGACCGCCGTACTCCTTGGAAGCCAGGAAGTACATGGCTTCCACCTCCTGCTTAAGGATCAGCGGATGTCCCTCTGACTGAAGGGACTGAGGGAGGTGAGTGAGGGGCAGCCTACTGAAAAGGTAAGACATTCCTTCTTTCCTGATGTTTTGGCCTTCCAGGCTTGCATATAGGAGGATACACATATCCCCTTAATCACCACACATTAATCTTTGTGGGTGACCTAAAGTGGCTTTCCAGCCGGTGCATGTGAAGGCAAGGAGGAGACAGTCTGTGGAGCCTGGCAACCTTTTTCTCTTCCCCTGCCTATGTACTGTTGCACCAGGTGGTAGGGCTGTTGGACTGACTGAGATGGCTAGTGCTGCCAAAAGTAACAGAAAAATACCTGAAACTTCCAGAACAGCCTTTAGTTCCGGGCCAGATACTGAAGGCCAAGAAAAGGGGACTTAGCCCTACTCCCCTTGAATTTCTCCGAAGCCTATTCAGTCTTATTTCCAAACAGGCGGGTCCCATCAAATGGCATGTTCATACGACTCACCTGCATGTTCCCAGAGAATCCAGTGGAAGGAAGCCAGGCATCATTTCTCAAGGGTGTGAAGAATCCCACAGACCTGGTCATACAATCCACTGTGCCTAGGCCTGCTCTGATAATCCTTTGTGAGGAGTCTAGGCCATCCCTCACCATCTCTGCGAAGTGGGGTCTGATGTGATCCAAGAGAACAATAAATACCCCAACTCCCACAGGGTATGTGAACATCTGGAAAACAGACAGTTTGCATTCACAGACTTAAGAGCCAAGGTACTAGCAGTAAATATGTGTTTACTGACCTCCGAAATTTTGGATTCCCTATCTGAAAGTGGCTGTAGGGAATGTACTGGGATTCTGCTTCGTTCATGACTAAGCCAGTACAGTCAGACTTTCTGGTGAGGGGTGAGAATAGAGGAAGGTAGGGACCCCTAGTGCTGACATATCACCTAGCAATGAGCCTAATAACTGTTGGACGGAGATGGTTTATCCCATGCCGCCCTAATGGGCCAAGCAACAAAGGCATGATGTAGATGAAGGTGGTTAGAGCACCCCTGTTCAAATGGTCACCTAGGCCTCCACTGTGGGTAAAGGAAGTTCCAAGACTTCTGTTTCCTCCCTAAACAGGGCATGGAAGAACATCAGTGTAGGAGGGACAGGAGCTTTTAGAAACTCCATTTCTGTCTCGGACGACAGTTCCAGCCAGTTAGAATTTAGATGGGCAAGATAATTGGCCGTGTCCGAGGAAGATGAGGGTAACAAGTTTTCTGCTTCATTACTGTTGTCATCATTGTGCACACCAGAAGTGGCACCTGTTTTGGATCTCAGTCAGTCCGAACAACTCCTACATAGTTTGCTAGTAGCTCTGGTGTGGTACTGGCTCAGCCTCAGATAGTTCCTTGCGCATGGCCTCCTCCACTAGCCATTGGGCCTCCAACCTGGACCTGTGGAGAATAGCCTTTGATTTGGAAGGCTCTGGTGGAGGGTCTGGTGCAGTTGGTGGGGTCAGTATTGGCACCACTGCAGTGTTGGAAGTGGCTCCTTAACTGGTACCGGAGCAGGCATCGGCACAGCAGCTGGTGGGTGCTATACTAAAGAAGGACCTGTTACTGGGATAAAGCCAAACAGCGCCGGAGTCATCCCTTGAGGAAGAGTCCAGAGGTCGTATCGCACTGAGAACAGACCTAAAAGAGTAAACTCATACAGAGTCAATAACTGACTCATTGGTCGCAAAGGCACACCAGAAGGGATTGCCGCCTGTCTACAAAATGTGGCACTAATAAAAAAGAGCCAAATTGGCTCTTGGAGCTGTAAACTCCAGATACCCCAGCTTCGCATCAGAGTCATGAATGGTACAGGCATAAAGGGGCCCAGAGATGGCTCAACGGCGTGCACCAGAGATGACGGTGCTGCCAAAATCTACCTGAACCGAGTGATCTTTATGAGCACTGGCTCAAAGGACGACTAAGGAAGGGGCAGGTGTACGTGGAGGCAACCTACCTCTCAACCTGGAACAACGTCAAGGCGAGTCATCATAGCGCTTCCTCTTCTTCTTGTGCTTCCTGTTTTTTTCTTTTGGAACACTTCAATATCAATGAAGAGCACATCTCGAACTAGATCGTGATCCTCATGGATCCTGATGTTCGTCGGAGGGTGCAGCCCATAAAACATTTGGCCTTGTGGTGCATGAGGCTGCCATTTGTCACACATTCTGCTTCGTAATTGAGCGTGCAGACAGATCGCGGAGTCTCAGGCAGCCCCCTGGGGCGCCTCCCTGTCCCATCATAGCAAAATTCCTTAATTTCTTGGACTGTGATATGATCTTGCGGGAGATACGCTGCAAAGGTGAAGTGAAACATGAGAACTCCAAAATAACGGTGTTCCGGATTACAGTTGAGAAGTCCAGGGATGGGGGGGCACATTGACTCCGTAAAAGCGAAGCTGAGAGCCGGACAACTGCAATACATGTTACTATTTCCTGCCAAGCTTAAAGTAATCTTTCAAGGCAAGTCACACTTCTTTCAGACGCCAGAGGAGGCATGGGAATGGATTGAGGAACGACCGGTGTCACGCACGCGATTGACATTGGATCCGGAGGAGCAGCTACAGAAGAATTCAGGCACCAGACCTAAGGACAGCGTGTGCAAAAAACGAAGAAGTAGTAGAGAGCTAGGGAACAAGGAAGGGGGACTGCATATGCACGGGAAAAGAAGGAACTGAGAAGAGGATTCTCCACAGACACAGAAGGAGACCGAGATCGATCGAAAAGTGGGACTAAAAAAGCCCCAGCTGCCGACCACCCACTCAGATTCTGAGGAACCCGATCTCTCCTCAGACAATGAATGTTTACACCTGCTGTCTGCTGCAATCACCGCTTTGGAATAATCTGGGGAGGCTAAACAGCCCCTGCCACAGACCGACCTCGGCGACTCAGAATGACTTATACCGTGAACAGGCTCCAGCCTAGGAGAATCACAAACGCACCAGGCGCCCTCAACACCCCCACCCCTCCTTCGGGGCTGAATTGCTATGCAACTGCATCCTGTTATATAGTGTGAGAGTTCATTTGTTTTGTTACAAATGACTGTGGGGGTTGGGCGACAGACCTTTCCTTTTTCTCCTATACACAGTTTGGTTATATGGGTAGGTGCAGCTGGAAGGACATAGAGGTGAGGAGAGGGGATGGTGGGAGGGAGTGTTGATTGTTAGTTCTTGTAAGTTGGTCGCACAGGTTAAGCAAGGATGGGCATTTTCTAGGTAGAAAATGAGCCTCGTAAGTCTGACACGCACGGCAGAGATATTTAGTAGGTTTATACTATGGCATCAGTAAATCCAACAGAACCCCACGCCTTAACGGTTATGACATGGAATGTCAACAGATTGGGTGACAAGATCAAACGGGGACTGGTCCTACAGTACATTAAATGTCAACACCCAGATATTGTGATGCTTCATGAGACACATCTACAGGGGACTAGATGTGGCTTCCTTGGGAAGGGAGCCTATGTTTTATTGGCTTATCCAGGATACACTTCTGGATCCTGGGGAGTATAAATATTAATTAAGAACCCCCCCGCCCCCACTTTGAGGTGACCCGCACATGGACCGACCCCTCGGGGCGATATGTAGGGTTCACGGGCACATGTGGTTGCAGGGAAACCACCCTGATCTGTGTGTATGCCCCACTGAAACTGTAGTCACAGGCACTATCAAAAGTGACTGATATCCTCTTGGAGACTCCGGCATCACTTCATGCGATTGGCGGCAACTTCAATGATGTGATGCATGCGGCACTCGATCGCTCCGAGGCCTACGGACGGTATGTTGACGAACATTATCCCACTGGCTCGTTTCGCTGCTACACTCGAATTGGCGGATGTGTGGCGCTATCAACACCCACACGACAGGCAATAGTCTTATTTCTCGGAGGCCCATAGAACATACTCTAGACAAGACTATGTCTTGGTCCCTGTGGGCAAAAGGGGAGAGACAGGAAAAGGCAGAATATTTGGCAAGAGGATTGTTGGATCATGCACCCCTTCTGGTTCACCCCATCACCCGGAACAGAGGACCAACCACCCAATGGCGATGGAACCCCTGGGACCTACAAAATAACAACATAGTGCGGGGCATTAGCACAGACACGAGATCTTTTTTACTGCAAAAAAAGGTACTGTTACCTCCGGGGTGACATTATGGGAGGCATACAAGACGGTGCTACGGGACAGAGCCCAAAACCGCATTGCATGGGGAAAGAAAAAGGGGTCCAGGAACTAGAAATGCCGGAACAACAAATATTCACCATAGAAAGTCGAGTAATAGATAAATCAGATTCCCAGACGACCCGTCACCTAGAATCCCTGAGATTAGAATATCACGACTAGCACATGATAGCTCTAGAAAGAAGAGGTTGGCCACGCTACATCATCTATATGAGGTGGGGGATAAAGCCGGGAAACTCCTTGCCTGGCTGACCAGGAGAGAGGTCGAGGCCAGATGGGTGAGCTGCATCATAGATGATCGGATTGTAATGCATAACAGACAGCATAGTGACAGCATTCGCCGCCTAGTATGAGGCATTCTATGCGGCGCAACCTCTTAGTAGCCCTTTTGATATAGAGGACTACTTAGCAAACATCCAAATGCCCATACTGGACGAAGACGTGCTACGGGGACTGGAGGAAGACTTAACACTTACGGAGGTCCAGGAGGCTATTGCTAAACTACACCGGGGTAAGACCCCAGGCCCTAATAATATACCTGCTGAACTCTTTAAAAGGTGTTCCGATATACTGTGCCCCCATCTACTAGGTCTATATCGAGATGCATAAGCAGAGGGTACTCTCCTACTAGATCTCCGGACAGCTACAATTACGGTCATTCATAAAGAGGGCAAACCCAAAGACAGGTGCGACTCATATAGCCCAATCTCCTTATTAAACACGGAAGCCAAAATTCTGCCGACGATACTCGCAACTCGCCTCCAGTGGACTATCACATCCCTAATTCACTGTGATCGGTCCAGATTCATGCCCGGACGTGCCACCCGATGGAACTTGCGCAGGACACATAACTAGCTGATGATGGCCAGGAACCGAGACACGCCACACGTATTTTTATCCCTGGGTGCAGAAAAAGCATTTGATGCAGTCCACTGGCCCTTTCTTGAATACACCCTGGGCAAATTTGGGTTGGGACCAAATTTCCGGAGATGGGTGGCATTGTTATACACAGCGCCGGTAGTGGCGGTGGGAGTTAATTGTATACTATCCCCATGCTTCCCGATCGGCCGGGAACGAGACAGGGGTGCCCACTAGCCCCCCCACTCTTTGCGTTAACTGTAGAGTCTCTTGCATGTGCAATTAGGCAGTGCTCCGAGGTGCGGGGCTTCCAACTTACCCCCAATGATGTAGGAGAGGAAAAGATTTCCCTCTACGCGGACGACATCCTTCTGTACGTGACGGAACCCATGACCATAATACCCACCCTATCTTGCATTATAGAAGAATATGGAAGACACTCCGGCTATAGGATCAACTGGAGTAAATCGACAGTATACTGCCGGGTCCAGGACATACACTGGCCTCCCCTAACCGTGGGCTTAAAGGTGGTTAGTGAGGGTTTTAAATGAGGTTTGCTGCCGCCATAATGTCGGGAAAGTGCTCTATATATTCAAACAGGACGCGAAAAGATGGAGGTGCCTGCCTTTGACGTTAATGGGGCGTACAGCCATGTTCAAAATGGAAAATGCTACTTACCAGTATGCATCTGTTCTTGGCATGTAGAGCTGTAGAGTTGTATACTTTAGCATAGATCGCCATCTGGTGTTGGGCTCGGATGTTTGCACTTTGTTTTTGTCGAAGAAGTCTTTGTAGTCACGGGATAGGTGACTCCTCCTTATGATGATAGTGCGCATGGGCATCGACTCCATCTTCAGATTGTTTTTTTCCGCCATCGGGTTCGGATGTAAACAGCTGCGCTCCGGTTCGGTATCGTATTCGATTCCCCTTCGACGCGCAATCCTTCACCGCTCGACGGTATTGTTTTGATCGCGCTCCTCGACGCGGATCCAACACAAATCTCAACACCCTCGATTCCGGTCGTCGACGCGGGCCGTTGGGCCTATCCGTGCCATCAGGCCCTACAGCTAATGGAAAGAACTCCATTCAAAAAATGCCCTCTGTGTGGTGCCAAATTCCCACACACTGATCTCCACGAGGTCTGTAACCTTTGCCTCTCTCCAGAACACGAGGACAAAGATTGCCCGGCATGTGCTTCATTCCGATCGAATAAAACCATACGTGATCGCCGGCCTCGACGCCACGTAATGTCTCAATCCACTACCTCGGTGCCGGACAACATCTTCGATGCAGGCCCCGATACTCCCGAGGAACAAGAACCGGACAATGAAGGCATCAGCGTCTCCGAGGCCGACGAATCAGAGGCCGAAGATCAGACGGTTACTCCAGGTCAACGAACCGTGAGTACCGACATCGACACCCCTACCTCTTCCCAAAAACATAAGGCTCCGGTAACACCTTCGCCTTCCGACTCAGGTCAACACCGTGACAGAACTTCTGACGCCCCGCCTTCGGGCTCGGCTCCCAAGTCCAAAGACAAGCCTTCAGGCGACTCGGGACCGAGTCAGCCACGCATCGGTATTGAACTACCATCCCCGGTACCTAAACCCAAACATTCGGCACCAAAACACCATCAGGATAAACCCTCGGAGCCGAAACCAGACCACAAATCTTCGGAGCCGAAAAAGAACAAATCTTCGGAACTGAATAAATCCTCGGAGCCGAGAAAAGACCACAAATCCTCGGAGCCAAAAAAATCCTCGGAGCCGAAAAAATCTTCGGAGCCGAAAAAGTCCTCGGACTCCACAGCTCCTCCAAAGCAAAAGGACACTAAAATCCCTCCTAAAGCTTCGGAATCAAGGCCAAAACAACCAAAATCATCGGTGCCAAACAAGGATACTGGATTAGAAAACCTATTTCAACCAGATCCAGTGGATCCTAAACAAAAAACCCTGCACATTGACCCCAACACTGGTCATATCAAGACAATTCTATCCAAAAAGAGAATCGAATACAATACCGACCCGGAGCGCAGCCGTTTACATCCGAACCCGATGGCGGAAAAACAATCTGAAGATGGAGTCGATGCCCATGCGCACTATCATCATAAGGAGGAGTCACCTATCCCGTGACTACAAAGACTTCTTCGACAAAAACAAAGTGCAAACATCCGAGCCCAACACCAGATGGCAATCTATGCTAAAGTACACAATCTACAGCTCATATGCCTCGAACGATTACTTTACCCCGACTCTTAAACACCCTTCAAAACACCCATCACCAGCTCCCAAGGAAGGTATTCACAGAAATCAATGGTGACCTTCGCTCATTACTATGGCTAGGGAAACATCCATGAATAGCGTTATGGACACAACGCACCCCTATAATGGTGGGATAGCGCTACCAGATGTCGAGGCCTATTATTGGCCCGCCCATCTGGCCTGATCAATGACTGGATACATGCAGCTAGAGATCACCCCACATACAGACTAGAAAGGGAGACGTTAGAACCCCATTCCTACCTATACGGGTTAGAGGGATACATAGGCTGCTCCCAGCCACCCGAGTCACGCTAGAAGCCTGGGTCAGGTCGACAAGAACACATACAACTACTAAGGAAACACTGTTATGGAAGGGGAAGTTGTCCAGAAAATCGGGTAAGTTGCAGGGCTTTGCGCAATGGGATCTGTTGGGTATCTCCTCGCTTGGGGACATTATTGACAAGGGTGAACTAAAATCCTGGTCCACTCTTTGTATAGAATATAAGCTCCACAAGTCCCAATTGATAAAATACGCTCAATTGAGCCACGCATGGCTAGCTGAAGGGATTGTGATAACGGAGCTGCAGGAGTTTGCGCCGCTTGAAGGGAGATTGCTGCAAGACGAGTTGACAAATAAAGCAATATCCCTCACATACAAGCCGATTAATAACAATATGCCTGATAAACTCGGTAAACTCCGAGACCAATGGGAGACTGAGGTGGGGGCCATTAAAAATATAGATTGGGTGGCAGCGCAATGCACCCAAGAGTGGTAGAGATCAAATCCCGTCTACGCCTCATCCAAGTCAAGATTTTACACCTTACATATTATGGCGGGGCGAGAGTACACAAGATGGGGCGGGTAGAAAGCGCAGACTGTCCTTGGTGTCGGACTGCTGTGGGAGAGTTTATACATACTTTGTGGAGCTGACCAGCCATACTGCCCTACTGGCAGGTAATAGTTGGTGAATTGAGCAAAATACCGGGGACACCTATCCCGACAGACCCCAAGTTTGTCCTCCTTGGCGTACGGTGTGATACAGAAATCACTAGACCCCAGCTACTCTTCAGCGTATTGGGCCTAGTGGTAGCCAAGAGAGGAGTGGCCAGGCACTGGGGAGCAGCAGTGGCTCCCACACTCCAGGAATGGAGACGAGGGATGGATCTGTACATGGCCACCGAGAGAGTTGCATATAAAACTTTTAAAAGCAGAGGATGCCCATGGAAATTCCAGAAGATATGGGGCTGCTGGATAAAATACTATGGCCTGGACTCCCTGGTTGATGCCCCATGACCTTCCGATGGGGGGGAAATGGGATACTCATTGATCCTCCGGAGTGCTGTTGAAGGGCAAAACTGAAATATTGAAGGGGGCATGCATGTTGCCACTTTGGAGAGCAAGGATGTCAAATATTCCATTTATAATCCTGCTTGTGTGTAAAAACATTGTGATTATTACATCAGATTTTCTTATGCCTGTATGCGACCAGTTGTTATGGTTATGATGAGTATGTTTTTTATGCACACTTCTAAATAGAAAATAAAAGATATTCATTAAAAAAACTTTTTGTGTCATTTGACAGCAAGGATAAATGTAACTCTAGATCAAAACGAGGCATTTCCAGATGTAATTGCTTCATGCACCAGTTTCTACCATTCAAAGGCTGGCAGATGCCTGCCACACAAGGTGAGAGCTTACTCGACAAGAAGCAGTGCAGCCACAGCAGCACAGTTTGAATGAATGCCACTCACAAACTTATTCAAAGCTGCAAAGTGTGCATTGATGCATACCTATACAAAACACTACAGTGTGGACATTTATTCCAGATCAAAAACAGCAGCTAGGCAGTGCTACACTATCTCTTTAATAAAGGTGAGCCTCTTTCCGCCATCCTCCTTACTGTAAACTGCTTTGCTAGTCATAATGCAAGTATGTGAATCTCTTTAAAATTCCTTCTTGGAAAAAAGTTATTTATCTGTAAATACAGCTCTCAGTTGTTATCTTTCATAGATTCAAATGTCTTAATTATTCCCCAGAACTCAGGCTGGGAACCCTTGATAATCAATATCAACACAGCAGTGTGCACACGCACTCAAACAACATTGAAACATCTATCCATCTCATTTTATGATCTTCAGCCAATCAGGTGGTGCGATACAGAGCTCCATTCCCTCACAGAGGCTCAGATTTTCAACGACCTACAATAATGTACATATATATCTATAAGTGTAGAGCCTCCGACTGGGAGGACGACGAGCTGGATGTCAATCTATGAAAGATACCAATGATGTAGAACTGTAATTACATGTATGGCAAGTAACTTTGCCAACACATCTATAAAATAAAACAGGAAGAAATTAACTCTGTGGAGGATTAATCCTAAATTAGCAAACAGTTAATTGGTATCCACCTTTAATAAAATAAATGCAGATCTGTTTCTCCACATATCCTACCCAATAAACTTACAGCGTTTCATAGTCCAGTCAGTTCCTGACCAACAATTTCTTCCACTTTTCCAAGATTCTCTTTTTTAAAAAGTTTGAGTTTTATATGTGATGGAACAATTAACATTACTGGAAGTCTGCTTACCTCATCGTCCGTCTCCTGTCGGCTGAAGGACCTTAAAGACATATCATCCATCAGATCTTCCTGACTATCGTGGGGTTGTTCCACCTTTCCACTGAAGAACAGGACAGTCTCTGGGCTGGGGTTGGGCCAGGATAAAACTCCTTGCTTGTCTACACAACAGAGCACCTACACCACAACAACAAAAGGCACATGGAGCTTAGATTGCCCTGGGGGATGAGGTAGCAGAGAGGTGTAGCAGTACTCTGAGAAAAGAAAACTACATTGGTCTGTCTAGCTTAAACCTCTTGCTGCATTATTAATCCAGGGATAAAGACATTCTCCAGACCAAATCTAACTGGAGTCTTAAAGCCAGCTTTGTAACATGCTGCTTAGCAGTCAGAGAGTACTCTTTAAGAACATGCTGTATCAAACAGATGAAAGATAAGTGTTTTAAAGAAAGACAAAAAGTGAGCATTATTTCAAGTAATTCAAGCATTGAAAAGTTAAATAATATAGGAGTCCCAATGAAAGGTTAAATGTATAAAGGTTAGATCATTAGGTCAAATCATTAACATAAATAGTACAGGTGCATGCATGTATATTCCCAGGTAGTCAAAGAGAAGATGAGTTGCACAGCAAGAAAATATACTCAACATAAATTCTTCTAAGGATCAGGAAGCTATACATTTTTGAACCACCATTTGGTAAGACTTCTCATGCCATTAGTTGAGGTATCCTTGTCTTTGGTCTTTCTACCTCGTTCTTTCCCCGAGGATCATGAGGTAGAATGCACTGTCAGCATAATAGAGTGCAGTACTTGTGAAATGGGGTGCAGAGTGGCAGTGGTGGGATACACTGAAAGGAATCCAATCATGCACATTGGACTCATCCGCACTCTCACTGCACTCGCTTCACTGAGGTCAACAGCACAGGTACCCTCCTTGACTCCAGGAACATGTTACTTGCCTTCGGTAAACCTCTTTCTGGTTGATACTCTTATGTAACCACTAATTCCTCACCTTTAGAATATCCCCTAAATACCAGACTGGATTCGGAACCTTTTTCAGCAAAACTATTGCGCACTGCTCAGTGGTGCCATGCGGCTTCACTCTGTCTCTGTACTGCCCTGGAAATGACAAAGAGGAGTCCCATATAAGGGCCACCCTTGAGCGCCGACATCAGTTTCTTGCTTGATTCTTTCTGCACCTTTAGAAGCAGAGCATAAACAGTTAACAGTACTAGTGTGCACATCTCCAACTTGGGACCTTTTTAGATGGCAAAAAGAGATCAATCCACAGAACGGGGAGGTGGAAGAGCCATGAGGAATCTGCGGTTAGATAGACTATCCACCAGAAGGAAAATGCTACTTACCAGTATGCATCTGTTCTTGGCATGTAGAGCTGCAGATCCTCACACTGTGCATTAGATCGCCATCTGGTGTTGGGCTCGGATGCTTGCACTTTGTTGTTGTCTTCGAAGAAGTCTTTGTAGTCATGTGATAGGTGACTCCTCCTTTGGACATTAGTGCGCATGGGCATCGACTCCATCCTCAGATTGTTTTTCGCCATATTGGGGAGTGATGGAGTTAGTAGAAAAGGAAAGAGATGTCCATGTGTGTGTATCTAATTAAGATAGGACTGGAACACATACAGGTCCCGGGGAGGTGGGTGGGCGTGTGAGGATCTGCAGCTCTACATGCCAAGAACAGATGCATACTGGTAAGTAGCATTTTCCGTTCGAGGCATGTGAGCTGCAGAGCTCACACTGTGCATAGACTGTACAGCAGTATCTCCCCTAGCGGTGGTCACATGTATGTGTTGCAGTAGTTTGAACAAGGGTTTTAAGGACAGCTTGGCCCACTAAAGCTTGTTGCTTGGCTTGCACATCAACACAATAGTGTTTAGTGAAGGTGTGTGTTGTAGACCATGTGGCTGCCTTACATATGTCTTCTAGGGGAATGTTCCCTAAGAATGCCATGGAGGCCCCTAGTTTGCGTGTTGAGTGCGCTCTAGGGGGAACTGTTAATGTGCGTTTGGCTTTCTGGTAGCAGATTTGGATACATTTAACAATCCACCTTGCAACCCCGGCTTTTGAGATGGGATTACCCTTGTGTGGTGGAGAGAAAGCTACAAACAGTTGTTTGGTTTTGCGAAATGACTTGGTTCTGTCAATGTAATACATTAGAGCTCTTTTGACATCTAGGGTGTGGAGAGCTCTTTCTGCCACGGAATCTGGGTTTTGGAAGAACACGGGTAGTTCTACTGATTGGTTAAGGTGGAAAGGCGAAATGACTTTGGGAAGGAATTTTGGGTTTGTTCTGAGAACTATCTTATTATGATGTATTTGTAAGAAGGGCTCTTGTATAGTTAAAGCCTGTATCTCACTGACTCTCCTAAGAGAAGTGATTGCAATTAGGAACGCAACATTCCATGTAAGGAATTGAAGTTCACATTTATGTAGGGGTTCAAAAGGTGGTCCCAAGAAGCCTGGTAAGTACTATATTAAGATTCCACACTGGGGAAGGTGGTAATCTGGGAGGTATGATCCGCTTAAGGCCTTCCATAAAGGCTTTAATGGCGGGGACTCTAAAGAGTGATAAGTGTTGCCTGTTTTGTAAGTAAGCAGCAAGGGCTGCGAGGTGCAGACGTATGGATGAGTATGCAAGATTACATCTTTGCAAATGTAGCAAGTAGCAAATGATGTTTTGCGTAGAGGCCTGTAATGGTTGGATGTTATTATTAGTGCAGTAAATAGCGAATCTTTTCCATTTGGCTGCATAGCAGGCTCTGGTAGTTGGGCTGTCTAGCCTCTTTAATAACGTCCATGCAGTCTGGCGGTAGGTTAAGGTAACCGAATTCTAGGACTTCAGGAGCCAAATCGCAAGGTTCAGTTGAGATGGATCTGGGTGCCTTATCTCTCCATGGCTCTGCGTTAGCATTGATGGGGAGAGGTGTAGTTTTTGGTATGGGACTACTGATAGCTCTAGTAGTGTGGTGAACCACGGTTGGCGTGCCCACGTGGGGGCTACTAGTATCATTTTTAGAGACTGTTGTCGGAGCTTGCGTACTACAAGTGGGATCAGTGGTAGCGGTGGAAAAGCGTACACAAATCTGCCGGACCAGTTCATCCATATCGCATTGCCCTTGGACTGCGGGTGTGAAACCTGGCGGCGAAGGTTGGGCATTTTGCGTTTTGGTGTGTGGCGAACAGATCTAAGTCTGGCTGGCCCCACATCTGGAAAAAGGGTAGAAGAACTTGTGGATGTAGTTCCCACTCGTGAATCAGTTGTGTTTGTCGACATAACAGATCGGCAATCTGATTGTGAACCCCTGGTAGGTGTTCTGCTAGAAGGTATATTTTTTTGTGGAATGGCCCACCTCCAAATGTCCTGTGCCAGTTGGGACAGTTGTGGAGAGTGTGTCCCCCCCCTGTTTTTGTATATAGTACATGGCTGTGATGTTGTCTGTTCGGATCAGGACAGCCTTGTTTTGTACGTGGAGTTGGAAAGACTTGAGAGCTAGGAATATAGCTAGTAACTCTAGGTGGTTGATGTGGAACAGCTTTTGTTGAGTGGTCCACTTGCCTTGTGTTGTGTGATCTAACAGGTGTGCTCCCCATCCTGTGAGGGATGCGTCCGTGGTTAGTACTATTTGTGGAACCGGCTCTAGGAACGGCCGCCCTTTGGACAAATTGTTGGTGTTCCACCACTGCAGAGAGCGATGTGTGCGGCTGTCCACCAACACCAGATCTGTAAGATGTCCGTGAGTCTGGTTCCATTGGCGCGCTAGGCACTCCTGTAGAGGACGCATTTGAAGTTTTGCATGAGGGACGATAAAGATGCAAGATGCCATCATGCCGATTAGCTGCATAAACACTCTGGCTGGGAGAGAGTGTTGCATTTGAAACCTGGGGACAAGGGTTTGTATACTGGCTATCCTGGCTGGGCTGGGGTAAGCTAGAGCAGTGGAAGTGTTTATTGTGGCTCCCAGATATGGAAGGATATGGGAGGGCTGAAGGTGCGACTTGGTATAGTTTATTGTGAACCCCAAGTTGTGTAATGTTTGTATTGTTTGGTGAGTGTGTTGGACACACTGGTTGAATGATTTGGCTTTGATGAGCCAGTCGTCCAGGTATGGAGAGACATGTATTTGTTGTCTTCGTAGGTGCGCCGCTACTACTGCAAGGCATTTGGTAAACACTCTTGGAGCAGTGGTGACTCCGAATGGAAGTACTTTGAACTGGTAGTGCTGTCCATTGAGTACGAACCTTAGATAGTTCCTGTGAGCAGGATGTATGGGAATGTGGAAGTAGGCGTCCTTGAGATCTAGTGTGGCAAGGAAGTCTTCCTGTTGCAGTAGGGGAAGCACTTGTTGGAGAGTGATCATGTGAAAATGATCCGAATGTATATACTGATTGAGGGGTCTGAGGTCTAGAATTGGCCTTAGGGTCCCGTCCTTTTTGGGGATTAGGAAATACAGGGAGTAAACTCCTGTGCCCTGCTGTAGTAGAGGAACTGGCTCTATGGCGTGCTTTTGAAGCAGGGAAAGTACCTCTTGCTGTAAAAGGGTAAGATGGTGTGCGGACATAGGCCGCTGCTTGGGTGGTATGTTGGGGGGGGTAGTGGTTAGTTCCAGGCAGTAGCCATGTTGGATAATTTGTCTTACCCACCTGTCTGTTGTAATGGAGTTCCAGACAGGTAGGAACTGTGAGAGCCGTCCCCCGACAGGGGTGGTGTGGTCGGGGGGAAGCGGAGGGAAGTCACTGTTTAGGAGTGGTGGAGGTACGGGTGTTGTTATTACCTCGACCTCTGCCCTTAGTGTTGTTGCCTCTGTACCCACCTCTAAAGTATCCCCTATTGGGAGAGGTTTGGGTGGTGCTTCTATATGAAGAGGAACTGTCTGCGGTGGTGTTCCTAGAGCCCCCCTGTAAAAGGAGCGGCGAAAGGAGCCACGTTGTTGTGGGGACTGCAATGCTCCCATTGACTTAGCAGTGTCAGTGTCCTTTTTCATTTTCTCTAGTGCTGTGTCAACAGCAGGACCAAAGAGTTGGTTTTGGTTAAATGGCTGATTTAAGATGGTAGTTTGGACTTCTGGCTTAAAGCCTGAAATGCGGAGCCAGGCGTGCCGTCTGATGAGTACGCTAGTGTTGACGGACCTAGCGGCAGTGTCGGCTGCATCGAGGGCGCACTTAATGGAGGCATTTGAAATAAGTTTGCCTTCTTGAATGAGGTCAGTGGCCTGTGTTTTGTACTGATCAGGGAGATGTTGCAAGAGGGTGTCTAGCTGATCGTAGTGGGCCCTATCGTACCTAGCTAGTAGTGCCTGGGTGTTAGCTATGCGCCAGATGTTGGTGGCTTGCGCAGCTACTCGTTTGCCAGAGGAATCTAGTAATTTTGACTCCTTATCAGGGGGCGGAGCATCCCCTGAAGTTTGGGAATTAGCTCCTTTACGAGCATTAGAGACGACCAGTGAGTCAAGAGGGAGCTGACCTTTGATGTAGGTGGGGTCATCAGGGGCAGGTCTATACTTTCTATCTATCCTAGGGTTAAGGATCCTGGCCCTTACAGGGTCATTGAATATGTCAGGTGCATGTTTAATGACACCTTTGATCATGGGTAGAGTTTGAACAGTTTTTTGAGACTGTTCAAAGGTGTCTAGAAAGGAAATCTTCCTCTGGTTGGTTGGTGTGTACATGCACGCCGTGAAAGACAGCAGCCCTGTGGATGAGTTGCCCAAAACCAATGTGATCATCTGGTGGAGATGGTTTTGTGGGATAAGGTGGAGGGCTGGGGAGGTCTGTAGGATCTATGGGGTGGTTGTAGCCCCAGTCGTCCTGTGGTGGGGTATCTGGGTCCAGAAGTGGATCATCAGGGTCATCACCATACCCCATGTCGTCCTGATATTCATGTGGGGAGAAGTTACAGGCTGAGGCGGTGTAACAGGGATGTGGAGAGGAGGGGTGATAGAGAGAGGTATAGGAGAAGAAGGAGGCATAGGGGAAGTAGAAGAGTCCTTCTTGTTTGAAGGGACAGGCTTGTGGCGTGGCACAGAGGAAATGTGTCCAGTTTTAGGATTGATATGCAGTTTCTATTGATTAGGATCGATGGGATCCGGTCGAAACAGTTCCTCCTGTGGAATAGTTGGCTTCGGCGCCGACTTTTTCGGCTCCGAGCGTGGTGGCTTGTTTAAATGTTCCTTTGCCTTAGAAGGCGTAGAGGAGTCCGTCGGCTTCGGTATAGGCTCAACCAGCTTTGGTTTAGGGGCTGTGTCTTGGAGCCTGGGTTTCGGCGCCGAGTGATCCGCGGGTTTGGAGGCGGATTTTGGAACCGAACTGGATTTCGGCGCCGGGTGTTCTTTGGGCTTCGGCGCCGAAGGTGCCGGTAGAACGGCCACATGGGGTTTGGTCGGTGCCGAGGAGCTGGAAGGCTTTATTTTCTTCTTCGGCGCCGAGCCGGAAGGCGGGGCGTCCGAAGCACGTTTACGGTCGCGACTGGGGCCCGTGAGGCGAAGTGTTGACCGGTGCCTTCGGTTTTGTAGGTGAGGTTGGGGCAGGGGCAGTAGTACTCACACGTTGCCCTGGAGTGATGGAACCGCCTGAGTCCTCTGCCTCCGAGACGATAGTGAGGTCTTCGGAGTCTTCCTCTGGAACGTCGGGACCCTCATCGAAGATATCGACGGGTTCCGGAGCGGACCGTTGCGCCATGATGTGCCTTCGGGCTCGACGATCGCGGATGGTCTTTTTGGAGCGGAAGGAAGCGCAGGCTGGACAGGTGGCCTCGTTATGGTCTGGTGAGAGGCACAGGTTACAGACCTTCTGGTGGTCACTGTGGGGGAACTTTGCTCCACACTGGGGGCATTTTCAGAAGGGCGTCCTTTCCATGGGCAGTAGGCCTTACGGCGTCGATGGGCCCAACGGCCCGCGTCGACGGCTGGAAAGGAGATCGAGGAAGGGACGTCAAGATGTCGATGTCGGTATGAAGTCTTGAGATGTGAAAACGTTGAAAAACAAGTTTCGAACCGGAGTGTCGAAGTTGCATCCGAACCCGATGGCGGAAAAAAACAATTTGAGGATGGAGTCGATGCCCATGCGCACTAATGTCCAAAGGAGGAGTCACCTATCACATGACTACAAAGACTTCTTCCAAGACAACAACAAAGTGCAAGCATCCGAGCCCAACACCATATGGCGATCTAATGCACAGTGTGAGCTCTGCAGCTCACATGCCTCGAACAGAGAGTTACCGAAGATAAGTAACTTGTTCTTCTGATGGATTCTTCTAACCACAGATTCCTCACTTTTAGAATCAATACCAAAGCAGTACCTCCCAAAGATGGAGAGTCTGAACAGTGGACACAAACTAAAAAGTCTGGCAGGACTGAGCGGACAAAAAGTCCTTACTGCTAGACTAGTTGTCAAGGCGGTAGGGCTTCGTGAACATGTGCACCAATGCTCATGAGACACAACAAGCAGCTGTGCATCGGCTAGTAAGGCGCACACATAAGCATCATCAGGCCCAAGTTAAGATCCCACTGTGACATCACAAACGGTTAGGAGTTTTAAAACATTCATAAACCTCATCACAACAGATCATTTAAACAAGGACAGTTTATCCGACAAAAGCAAAAAGGCCAAAAGGGCTGGCAAAAAACCTTTAAAAGTGCCCAGTGCAATGCCTTGCTGGGCCAAAGAAACAAAAAATGAAACCTCCAACAGTTTGGCTTGTAAAGGGATTTGTCTTGCAGACTCCCTCAGGCCACATACTTGGCTAAGTATCTGGGGTAAAGGGACTTTGTGGATGGGTGCCTGGCAGCAAGGATTACATCCACAACTTCTGGTGGTAGATCAACGCAGTCAACTGCCACTGCGCAATCTTCACACATGGAGGTGTAAATTGTACAGCTATGGGTGAAGGGCCTTGCTCTGCTGTTGCAACAGAAAATACTCCTGAATTGGTAGCCTGATCAGAGGGCAGATGCTCATGCCAAGCTCTCCTGGCCCAATCCAGAGCCACTAGGATGACTTGCACCTGTTCGTTCCTGATCTTTTTCAGAACTTGTGGTAGGAGAGACAGAGGCAGGAAGGAGTACAGGAGTCTAGTGTTCCAATTAACCCGGAATCCAAAGTCTTCGCAGAAACTTCAACACAAACCTTTGACACTGCACGTTCTTGATGCTGGTGAAATGATCTAGCCTAGGTTCACTCCACTGTCGGAAGATAAAATGCGCCACATCAGGATGCAGACATTATTCAGGGTCTGCAAGACGTCGCCAGCTGAGCTTGTCCACCCTGGCATCCAAGGATCCCGCCAGGTGGCTCACATTGAGGGAAACGCCCCAATGCTCAAGCCAATTCCAGAAAGGCAGAGCCTGTTGGCACAGCACCTCAGACCCCACTCAGCCCGGTTTGTTGCAGCACCACTTGGCAGTGATTTGTCAGTGAGAATCTGCATTAGCCTTCTCTTTGATGGACATCAGGAAGACCTTCAAAGCCAGACAAATGGCCAGCAACTCCAAAAGAGTGACATGGAGCAAAGCTTCTGCAGGAGACCAGAGTACCCTGATCTCCATCTCCCCCACATGACCTCCCCAACCCAGCAGTGATGCTTCCTTCACCACCGTCAGCTTTGGCTGCTGCTGGTCCTACTGTGGTTGAGCATCCATCACTGCAGATCATGTGGAGTCTCCTCTGATATCTGAATGTCATCTGACAGGTTTCCTTGGTAATGGGCCTATTGGAAATTTAGATTCCATTGCAGAGCCCACATATGGCACCTGGCATAGTCAAGCATAAGGATGCACAGGGCTAAAAGGATAAAAGCCCCAGAGCTGCACTCAATGATATCCAGGACAGAGGCTGAAACATTAGGATTATAGCCAAAATGTCCTGCACTCATTGCAAATTCAAAGGCCTCAACTGTACTGTATACAGGACACCTCCAATGGACCATTACCTCTACAAAGAATCTAGTACAATTTTGGCTCTTTGATCGTGAACTCCAATGACATCAGGAGGTTCACTGTCGTCCGGAGGTGGTCTACGATGGACTGTGGTGATCACACCTTCAAAATCAGTCATCGTGTTAGGGGTAAACTGTTGTCCCCAACTTTTAAAGATGAGCGGTGACTACCGTCATCATTTTCGTGCACACCCGTGGGGCAATGGTGTGACCGAAGGAGAGCACAACAAACTGAAAATGCTCCTGTCCTACCTTGAACTACAGGTAACGTCTGGGGGGACTTCAGGATGGGTATATGAAAATATGCATCTGCCTGCGTCTATAGCACCATTCAGATGACCGGGTCCGGGGTGTGAGCATTTTGAATTTGTCCTTCTGCAGGAAGACTTACAGAGGACAAAACTCTAAGGTGTGCCAAAGGTCCCTATCTTTGTTTAGCACAAGGAAATAGTGAGAGTAGCAACCCTCCCCTATTTCTTAATCAGGAACCCTCTCAATGTTTCTTCTGGAGAGTAAAACTCTCACTTCTTGAAATACAATGGAAAGGTGCTCCTCTGATTCGCTCTAAAGCGGGAAGGAGATTCGGAGAAGCAGAAAGAAACGATATGGCATCGCCATGCTGAACAACTTGATGGTCCTATCTGTGGCACATGGACACCAACTCAGGGAGAAAGCAATGGATCCTGCCTCCCACAGGGTAGCTGTGCACTACTAACAGCAAGCTAAAGCAGCTTGCTAGATCTTGCCTCAGGCAACGGGGATTGGGGAGGGCTGGTGCCCTTGAAGGTCTGCACATTGCCTGTCCAATCTAGGTCACTGGTCTTGAAAGGCCTGCAGTGTTTGCTGCAGAAGCCCCCCTAGAATAGTCTCTGAATTTCCAAAACTGGTGAGGAAACTGTTTGGCAGGGTCAGAAGACCCAGAGAAAGTGCTGTGGCCTTACTCTCTTTGAAACACTCCAAGGCAGAATCAGCTTTTTCACCAAACATGCGTGAGCCATTGAAAAGCATACCCAATGAGTGAGACGTACATCTCCACAGATTCCTGTGAAGCACATCTAAGCATGCTGAGGAGCAGCATACTAGTGCCATCCGTCTCTCCTAGACAATTAGTAGCAACAAGGCCAGCAGGAATCAAGTATTTGGCCGCATTTTGACCATCTTAAATGGTTTGAGCCAGTGAGGCCCCAAGGTTGTCGGGGACTACCGGCAAGATTTCACTGACCATGCCCCAAAGAGTGTGCGTATATCTGTCCAACAGGCAAACTGCATTGACTGACATCAGTGCTAGGCTAGCCGAAGAGAACATTCATTTTTCAAACGTCTCAACCCTCTTAGACTCCCTACCTGTGGGAGTCATGTGGAAGGAGTTAGGCCTCACCTTACTGGTTGAATCCTGAACAACCAGAATCTCAGTAGTAGGATTCTTAATGGGGGAATTGGGGTCAATAAGCCCGGTCTATGACGTCTGACCGCCTGTCTATTCACCGGTGGGCAGAAACATGGCTTTGACCAGGAGCCCATTAAGGTGTCAATGAGGGCCTCATTGAATGGGAGAAATGGCTGGCCAAGGCTGTAACATTTCTGTAAGAACATTTGTCTTAACCTCAATAGAGGGTAGTTATATGTCCAAGATCTCAGCCGCACTTTGAATTACCACTGCCAGAGAAGCTCTTTCCTTCGATTAAGGGTGAAATGGCGAGCTCGACCCTGTATCAGGAGAAGTTCAAGCCTACCAGTCTATTATAAGCCCATGATAAAACTGTGATCAACTCTGGGTGGTGCCAAACTTCGGTCAGAATCAGGGCCAAAGAGATAATAGAGGGTCTACTGGAATGTCTGCTTCTAGTGGGGGCATAGGATTAAAATCATGCGGTATTGTAATCAGTTGCGATTTCTTAGCGCAGCATCAGTCAGGATCACACTGAAGTCGTTCCGGGGACAGAGTTCGGAACCAGCACCGGATCTCCCTTCGGTGCTGTCAGAACCAGCATCAACGTGGGAGGGATCGACATAGGTTGTGGAGCTGGGGTGAAAGTCTGTACTGGGCTTGTGATAGGTCCAGAAGTGTCAAATGAAATTGAAGAGGGATCCACCGGCAGTAGCCCAACTGAGGACTGCTGGGGATCCTTGGGGTAAAAAGCCACATCAGAGGAAGCAGGAAAAGTGCCAAATTTCTGCAGTATGGCCTCCTTAAGGAGTCCGATCTGCTGCAGCGTCACAAATAGTCCATGAAATTCGAGGAACACAGGGACTAACTGCGGAATCGTCTTTGCAAACAGAAATCTGAAGGAAGACAGACTGAAATCATTACGCCCTTGCACCTTCTCTTTACACAGACAGTGGCAGGATGAGGTTGAATCCTGCTTCACTTTCTGGTGCTTTTGTTTGGACTTTTACTAAATGGAGAACTTAGACTATGAAGTTGACCTCTCAAAGGACCATCCTTGGGAACAGGTCCGAGCCCTCGACTTGGATCGGGAGACGGACTTATGCGAGTCCTAAGATTTGTTTTTAAAATCTGTTTTATTCAGGTTTTCTTCAAAAATACAAGTACATGACCATGCATAAAATCCTCCCTCACCTCCTCGCAAGGCCTAAGATTTCTTCTTGTGTTTGGCAAAATACAGTTTTGCTTCACAGCCCCGAATTGCCTTTGTACTTGTCTTCAAGCCATGCTCCAAGCCCAAACACCAGAGAGACACCTTGTGCAGGCCTGTGACCGACGTCTGTTTCCTACTGTTGTAGCCTGGTTTTAAACCTGTAGTCTTAGACAGGGCTATTGTTCCCTACCCCACTGGATTTTGTTTTAGGAGTCATCAGACGACTGACTAAACAGGGAGCTCCAAATTTTATTCGGAGCACAGAAAGAAGGGAACTGATGTTATCGCGCAGAGGCGGATACAGACTGGTGCCTCAGGAATATTTTAAAGGTGAAGAATCAGTAGTTAGAAGTATCTATAAGAACAAGCATTTGCAATGCAATAGGTCTCGCATTTGCGAGAGTTCAAGCTATTGACATTGTAAATGACAATGCCTTTTTATTTATCTGTTTTGATCATTAACACATAAATAAAAGGCATTGTCATTTTCAATGCCAATAGCTCAAACTCTTATAAATGCGAGACCTATTTCATTTCAAATAAGCGGTCGCCATTGTCCCGGGCTGCTTGGAAAGTGAAAGCACACATGGCGTGCTGAATGTTGTACAAAAGCATGTTGTGCCTGCAGTAGGAGAAACTCATAAAAGAAAATAGTGCTTACAGACTAAATAAGACAGTGTGTAACAACAGAAGTAAAAGGTCCAGTCCTCATGGGAGGTTCCAAATGAAGACAAGGAGGGACTAACAAGCCTATTAACAAATCAGAAGCCAGCATTTACGAAGGACATGGACACACGCCAATGACAAATATGGGTGGAGAGTGGGTGGGGCTTCAAGTCTATACTCGAATACAGTATGCCTCGCAGAGCAGCGCATGCGCTCCCCAGGCTTGACTTAATAAGCGTGCTAACACTTTAGATGCATGTTTGATGCTTCACAACATTTTCCCTGCTCCTCCTTAGCCGGTACCAAATTCATCTTCCCATATTCAGACATTCGTAATCTGTGGACCACCACAAGAGAGGGTTGGGAACAGAGGCCAATAACCACTACGATCATGGAAACTGCAGATGTATTGGCGTACAATAAAATGCCTCATTTTCTTCTTCCCTGGATATGGAGCAACTTCCAAAGCCTGCCAACATTGAGCAAAGAGGATAATGTCTCAGCTCGTTAGTGAGGGCATGGTTATAACAAGCATTTGCAATGCAATAGGTCTCGCATTATTAAAGTTTGAGTTTTTGTGTTTGCAAAACAATGCAAATGTTAGATTTTTTGATTTTTTTGATTTTCTCATTTTTATGTTTTTGGAATAAATTTACTTTTTATAAGCAAAGCAATCTAATATTTCTTATAAATGGAAAAACATATAGTAGGTTACGCAGATGATAATAATTATACGTAATAAATTGTAGTTATTTGCTAAATTGCAAACTGTAACAGTTCTTGAAATATTTCTAAGTATATGTGTAGGTGTCTCTGGAAGTGTTCAAAGAAGTCCGTTTTATAAGAATAGTTCTACTTTAGAAATATCTATGTACAAACCTTATCAACTTGTCATGTTCCTTTGGCCCTTGTGTTTATGCAATGAGTACCCTGTAAGCTGTGCTTCCATTTATAATTGTTATAAATGTGCCAAATAATGTTTCATATTATTTTACAAAATAGTTATTTGTAGAAAAAAACACTACAGTGAGGGAGTGGTAGGCATGTAAATGGGCCTTTTGGGTGAAAATGTAAAATGCGTCTTTCCCATTTGAAGGGATTCTTTGAACCATATTTATGACTAGACAGAGCTAATGAAAGAGACAATTCATCTCCCGTTAATAAGCAAAGGCTCTGCAGTGAGAGACACTGGGAGACACAGGGAACGAGGGTGAAAAGAGGAGGATAGTCTGTTGCCAGGCAATTCTGAATCAGAGTCCAATCGTGTTTGACTCCAAGACTCAAACACCAGCAGCGACCCCTTCACGCCCTTCAATGATGCCGCAGCAGCATTAAAACCACAACACACTCATGCTTCAATACATCAAATTAAGGTGATGGCAAGAAATACCTTCTGTGGTCTGATCCCGTTTTATCAAGACCGATCAGATCACGTCGTGCACAAAACGACTTTGCTCTTACAATATAAAATGCTGAGCCAGACATTTGGCTTAAGCCTTCATTAACTTCCCCACCTCAGTTATTATCTCTGCTACCAACAGACCTGTCTAAACTCCAAATGGGAAAAATAAGGAGACTTCTCCTTTCATACATACCGGTAAATCCTAACAAAACAGGCAGAATACAGGGCCATAAGGAGATGCACTAACAAGTCAAGAACTCCAAACTACTTTTCAGAAGCACAGGACTGTCTATCAAATAACCTGAAATCAAAGTTTAACATGATCAAGAAAGTGCAGCAAAACGAAAAAGAACATAAAAAACACTTTCACAGTTCCTCAAATTGCTGTATGAAGAGAGCACCCTGCCCCTCAAGGCCCTATCCACTGACAACATGGCACTAATGATTGGGTGACTGGTGGAGTGGGCTGAAGCGGTGCTACAGAAGAGTAACGACTCGGTATGAAAATACTTAACATGCGGGAAGAAGTGCGTCAAAAGCAGCATTGGACGTGGCAGAAGCTCTGCTAGTGGCTGGGGATTGTTATTCTGCCGGGCGACTGAAGATTAGAGCGGGCACCATGGACGGGGGGGGGGGTCTACAGTTGAAAAGTTGCTTATTACGTGGGCCGAGGAAGCTGTGACATGAACTATGCACTGTAATGGACGTAGAGGTGAGCCAAAGAGCGCAGAAACTTGGTAGCAAGCGCAACTCACGTTGAACAGACACAAGGGTGTGGGTATTATGCTTGAGGCGCTAAAACTGCGTTGACCAGTGGTATGAAGTGACGTAATCATTTACAAGGAAATAAATAAAAACTACGGGGTATTGTGAGAGTTGATGTGGTATGGGTATATTGCAGCACTGATGCGTTATACAAGGACCTGATATGGTGTTGGACAGGGATTTTGCCGCTGACAAAGCTCAGAATAATGGCAATACATGACGGAACCTTTTGTTTTTGATGTGTTCCGATTTGGAGCACTCTACTAGGTAGAACTGAATACGGACCTTACATGGGCTCATAGCTGCCAAGTTTTCAGGTTGCTTATGTGTGACATTTCCATAATTTCAGTGTAATTATGAGTGACATTCAACAACTATGAGTGACACTTTCTTGTGAGCAAAACAAGCAATGATGGAAAGAGATAAATATTAGACATTACATCCTTTTGTCAATGGGAAGCACTAAAACATCTTCGAACTGCTCAAAATCCCTTTAATGGAAAGTTAAGATTCGGATACTAATGAGACATCCGTTCAGGGCACCAACATCACATGGGAGCAGTCAGAAACGTAATATCAATAGTGCTGAATGTTTGCAAAGGGCTGCAGAGTGTGCAAGCTGTCTGAAGGATAAAACTGTACAGACACGTCTACCCTTGACTCGAGTCCTGGCTATCCTGCTGTCTGGGAATACCCCAAAGTCTTGCTGTTTTTAAGCGTCTGGGGCCTGATAACTAATTGTTAGCGGCGATTCCTCTCCTGCTAATGGCCCTCGGCACCCACCAGTTAACAGAGGAGTGCTAACAGCAGACCTACTCAGTGCTTCAGTCGCATTCTACCTTTGTGGATCTCAGTAATGTATTAACACAGCCAGTAGGGCTGGGTCGGGGTCCGTACCTGTCCTGGCTGTATTTTCGGTGTCCTGCTCTGATCGTTCTGTAAAATGAAGGGAGGCCAATACGTGATTTTCCTCTTAACCCTCTGGATGCACAGATTGGTTCTCTTCATTTTACAGAAGAATCATAGGAGGAAACCGAGTATACAGCCAGGTCAGTTTCGTTTCATAGCTACTACAGCTTAAGTTTCTGGCGTGATCGGGAGGGATGGGGCTTTGTTCCCTGACATGACGGCAACACAAACGAGACCTATTGCATTTTTAATGCTTGTTATTTTTGGAAATGGGAGACCGATCCCGCCAGACGTTAGGAGAGCTGGTGTTTTAATTAGCGACGAGCGATGTTTTTATTTTAAAAAGATCCATGCCGCTGCAAGTGCGCCACCATTTTTTATGCGCGCACCGTTAGGGTGAACATCAATGCTAATACACACGCACTCACTCCTTGTTCTGCTCTACAAGAACGTCACCGCTGAACATCCGAACACAGGCTCTGTCTACTACACACAGAACCACCACCTACTTAATTCTGGGGGTGCAACCCCTTCTCTAAGCTCGACTCTGACAAATGCCAACATGCTGCCACCGCAGTTTAGGATGCCATTTGTTAACAGAGATTTATGAAGCGCTACATTGCCAGTACTGTGGCCATGCAGCGCTGTCGATTTGTCACGCAGTGAGCGCTAGCATCCTTTCTAGGATTTTCAGCATGATATATGACCGCGTCTTTACCAGCCATGCGATCCTTTCAGAGTCTCCCGTCACGTCTTGGAGGCTCGCGGTTCCACTCTAGCCCCGTCGGCTTCTGCTCAGCGCCATCAATACACGCAGCACCCGCAGACGGGGATGAAACAGCCATTAAAACAAGCACGGAATCGAAACCCAGCCGAACGCGGGAATCGAAACCAGTGCTGCACGCGCACCACAGAGGAGCGGGGGGGCGAGGGAGCCTGTCGTCTGTGCCGCACGCTGATGCGCGTCCTAGACACGGACGGGAATGGGCGGAGCAAAGGCGGGACATGCGCCCGCCTTTGCCCAATTGCGTGCTGTCTTTCTTATAAAGACGCACGCAAAGCCAAATAGCCGGGGGAAAAACGAAAAGCACACGCACGAGCGTGTGCGATTCCTAGGTCAGTTTCTAAACCCCATACAAGAGATCTCGCGCTGCGCGAGCAGTGCGGCGCACTGCAACGCTAGGCCCGAGACCTAAAAAGGATACATGTCATAATAAAAGCATCACTTGTTTCCTCCAGTCACTTCATTACTGGCTAATATTAACTGGGATTGCGCAATAACAATGCTCTGCTCTGTCGAATGACAATGCATAAGTGCTCATGGGACAGAGCCTGCAGATGCCGGAGGGCTTGTATAACTTCCCTCATGCCTCTATGGGAGGAAGACACAACCATGACGTTGACACATTGACAAACCATCTCCAGAACCAGTTGGTCCTTTGCCAGGAGGACATTTTCTCTTGGCACTGCTTGAATTCAGTGTACCACACAACATCAACAGTTGGTTTCAACTGGGTACTTTCGAGCAAATGGACTGTACTCATGATCTTTCAAAGTTTTGTGTGCAAATCAGTTGTTGCCAAGTCTCTGGCTTACAAATCTGCATTATAAAAAGTAAACCCGGATACGTCGCCAGAGCCTCATGCATGCGCACATTTCCAAGAAAAGTGATTATATGGCATTCCTCAGATACTACAAAATTGTATAGTCCAACATCGCTCAGAGAGAGATGGGTAGTGGCTTATAACTGTCACAGGCCACTTTGACCATGTACGTCATTCTGAGGGGACTACTAAAGAAAGCAGCACACTGAGTTTTATTCTGATTCGTCCCTGTTTTTTATCCACAAATAAAGATAATGTTACATCATATCAGATACATGCTATGTATATGTTTATATTCCACGCATGGTCGTGAAGCAGGAAAAGCACTTATATAATCTTACAATGAGGAGTTTACAAAACATCTAAACTAATAAAGGCTTGTTCCCTCACTGTTCAAAAGAGCCACTTAAAACGTTTACCCATTTGCCGTTGAGAATTAATAAACTAGGATTAAAATGTCATAGTTTTTTTTAAATCTAAAGGTATACTCTTTAGACAGCGCTACTTGCATATTTAAGCACAAGTCTTGGTAACATTTTGCAGCTATCTTGACGATTCAATTTTCTTAAATGTATTTAGAGGACTTGCAAAGCGCCACACGTGTCGCCTTATAGACCAACTCCTGAGCAAGGGTGACCGGTATGCTGACTCATCTTTCAGGCTGCTCGAGACATCAGCCAAAAGCTTTGTTTTTCCTCAGCCAATTCCCGCAAAACGTACATTTATCAAGAGGGCTGCAGACCTGTGCACCTCCAATCGCAGGATTGAATAGCTTGGCACGGGATTCATACACGTGTCACCACCTGGTCAACTGAAAGGATGCATGAAATTTAAACATAACAGCTATGCTATTTTCGGCTACAGACCAGCAATTTAACTTAATTGGAAATATTAAGGTATTTCTTATCAATTAAAATTCTATAGAGACACTGTTGCCCAAATCCTAAAGGGAGTCCCTTACCCTAGAAGTCAGTTCGCAGAACGGGTAGGATGGGTGGGGGGGTAAGGAATCTATAACTAATATATGTCCCTTACAGATATTTCGTTACGAAGGTAAGTAACTTGTTCATCTGAAAGAGACTATTAGTTATAGATTCCGTACCTTAGAATAGATACCCCAGCAATACCAACCCCGGAGGTGGGTCTCCGAACTAAGTTCACAACAGAAAGTCCTGGAGAGCTGAACGGCCAAAGAAGCCGTCTCTCTGGACTTGGCTGCCCAGGCAATAATGTTTGGTGAACGTGTGCAATGAAGCCCACGTGGCTGCCTGGCAGATGTCATGAAGGGGGACTCCATGTCCCAAAGCAGTAGTGGCTGCCGTCGCCCCGGTGGAATGGGCGTGCAGTCCTACCGGAGGTTCAATCAATCAATGGAATCAGGTGTTTATAAAGCGCACTACTCACCCGTGAGGGTCTCAAGGCGCTCAAGGTTCCTTCTTTGCCAATGAATAACAAATTTTGATGCTAAGAACGACCTACCGAGAGATGGTCCGTTTTTGCACGGCACGGCCTTTCTTGGCACCCACATAGCCAACAAAGAGCTGGTCATCCACCCGGAATTGTTTTGTGCGATCCAGATAGAAAGATAGTGCACGCTTTGGATCCAGACGGTGGAGCCTCTCCTCCTCCTTCGAAGGATGTGGGGGCGGGAAGTAGGTGAGCAAAGTGATGGTCTGTCCAATGTGGAAAGAGGTAACCACTTTGGGAAGGAAAGAAGGTCGAGTTCTAAAAACAACCTTGTCCGGATGAACAGCAAGGAAAGCCCTCAAGTGTGCCCAGAGCAGAGCCCTGCTGGGCCAAAGAAAGGAGGAACAAAAGAACCTCGGAAAGAGGGGCGGAAAGGGGATCCACAGCCTTTGCTGTGCACCATGCCACAAATTTGTTCTGCAGGCGTATACCGTCTTAGTGGAGGGACGCCTGGCTGCCAGACTTCCAGAGGAAGGTCGAAAGCTGTCGCCGCTCAATCTCCACGCAAGGAGGTGGAGGCTGGACAGGTTTGGGTGGAGGATGTCCCCTGTTGCTGCAACAGAAGATCCTCCCGAAGAGGCAGTCTGATCAGAGGATCGATGGCCATGTGTAAGAGTTCAGGATACCAGACTCTCCTTGCCCAATCCGGAGCCACAAGGATGACTTGGACCTGGTCGCGCTTGATCTTCTTCAGCACTCTGGGCAGAAGTGGTATAGGCAGAAAGGCGTATAGAAGACCGCAACTTCACTCGCGACGAAAAGCGTCGCCTAGTAAGTGCCGCCTTGGAAATGCCAACGCGCAGAACTGCTGACATTGCGCGTTCTCTTCGGTGGCGAACAGATGTAACCAAGGCTCTCCCCACTGCCGAAAGAGAACTTGCACCACCTCCGAGTGAAGACGCCATTCGTGATCCATCATGTACCTGCGGCTGAGTTTGTCCGCCCTGGCGTTCAGGGAACCTGCCAGGTCGTTTAACCACCAGCGATATGCCATGTCCAAAGGCAGAGAACTTCTTGACATAGGGTCCACGACCCCACCCCGCCTTGTTTGTTGCAGTACCACATGGCGGTGGTGTTGTCGGTGAACACCTGCACTACTCTTCCCCGGACAGAGGGAAGGAATGCCTCCAGTGCCAGACGAATCGCCCGGAGCTCCAGAAGGTTGATGTGGAGCCCGGACTCCGCCCGAGACCAGAGGCCTCTGATCTCTGCCTCTCCTATGTGGCCGCCCCATCCCAGGAGTGACGCATCCGTCCCCACTGTGAACTCTGGTTGGGGAAGGGAGAGGAACCTGCCGGTGACCCAATCCTGGTTCGTTAGCCACCACTGCAATTGGTGTGCAGTGCCCTCCGAGATCTGGACGCAGTCGTAAAGATTCCCCTGATGCTGTGCCCACTGGAACTTTAGGTCCCACTGCAGAGCCCGCATATGCCATCTGGCATGATCCACCAGCGGGATGCAGGATGCAGGAGGCCATGAGGCCCAGCAGCCCGGGAGAGGGGTTGAAACATCGGTATGATAGCCCGAATATCCCAGACTCGCAGTTCGGGAGGATAGGCCCGAAACTGCGCCATGTCCAGAACCGCTCCGATGAAAAGGAGCTTCTGAGAAGGGGTCAGGTGCGACTTTGGCACGTTGACTGTAAACCCCAGCGAATGCAGAAGGTCCGCCACAGTCTGGAGGTGGGAGACGACAGCATGGGGCGAGCCCGCCTTCACCAGCCAGTCATCGAGATAGGGGGAAGACTGGAACCCCTGATCTGCGCAGATGAGCTGCGACCACGCCATCACTTTCGTGAACATCTGAGGGGCGCTTGTAAGGCCGAAGGGGAGCACGGTAAACAAAGTGCTCGTGGCCTACCGTGAACCGTAGGTAACGCCTTTGGGCCGGCAGGACGGGGATGCGGAAACATGCGCAGGCCTGTGGCTCTGGGAAGAACGTGGTGTGGCACCCCTTCTGTAGCCACCAAAGGGGCGTAAAGCAGACTGCGCTGGGCAAGAGGTGGTAGCGAGGCCTAAGGATCTGGCCGTAGCACGAGAATCCATAAAGCGCTCAAGCGCGTTGTCCCCTTTGTCGCCAAACAAGCGACGGCCATCAAAGGGCATGTCCAAAAGAGTCGATTGGACATCACCCAAAAAGCCAGTGGACCTCAGCCAGGCTTAGCATCGTAGGGCTACCGACGTTGAAATTGTTCTGCCTAGCGAGTCGGCGGTGTCCAGCCCACACCTAATGGCGAACTTCGCTGCATCTCTACCCTCAGCGACTATGCGGGAGAGAGTGGCCCGGTCCTCCTCCGGGCACTGTGGCAGCACCTGCACAACCCACACAGAGTGGGAATAACGGCCCAAAAGACATGCAGTGTTCACTGACCACAGTCCCAAGCTGGCGGAAGAAAACATCTTCCAAAGATGGTCCAGCTTTTTGGATTCCCTATCTGGGGGAGCAGTAGGGAATGCGCCTTTAGAAGTAGAGGCTTGGACCACCAAGCTCTCAGAGGTAGGATGTTGGGAGAGGAAAATTGGGTCGCCCGGGGCCGGGCGGTGGCGTCGGGCAATCATCCTATCCACAGGAGCCCCTGTGCTGGGCTTGGACCAGATGCCCAGAAGGATGTCGGTAAGGGCCTCATTGAACAGCAGGAGGGGCTCCGAAGAGGCCGCTGCCGGTTGAAGCACCTCGGTCTGGAGGTTAGTTCTGACCGCCACCATAGGAAGCTCAAGGTTCAAGGCCTCAGCCGCCCTACGGAACACCACTGCGTATGAGGCTCCCTCCTCCGTAGCCACGGTAGGGGGAGAAAGCATACCAGGGTCTGGTGAAGTATTCAGACCACTGGCATCACCCAACTCCTCTCTCCAGTCCGGTTCACTCAACTGGTCAGCTAAAGGGTCACCAGGCCCCTCTCAGTCCTCCTCATCCTCATCCTCTTCTGGCTGCCACTCAGGGCGATAGGGAACGCCAGGATAGACCACTGGCACAAAAGTACCACTCGGCGTCGGATCTGGCGTCAGCCGACGTCGATGTGGCTCCGTGTCCAGGTTAGGATGGAGGCCGGGGTCGACACCGGCTGGGGACACAACCGGCGTTGGAGGGGGCTGAGGTGTCGTTAGTGGAGTCGGCGCTGGAGGTGTCGTAAGTTCGACCGGCGCTGATCCGGCTCCAGGCCTGGATCCCTGGGGGCCCTGTGGCGCCGGGACTGAAGCCGCCGGCATCAAAGGCCTAGAACCCCCAGCCGAGTCCGCGGGGCCCAAAGGCGCGCTGGCGGAGTCGGGCTGCCCAAAAATTGAGTGGAGGGCTTCGTAAAAACTACAAAATTGGGCAGGGCTCACCCTTGGCTCCCGGAAAGGGAGGGAGGCTTTAAGTCAATCCAACAGGCTCCGCGGGCGGAGTCAGACAACTACCGTCCGAATCCCGCGTCGTGTCGGCCGACGGACGGGGAGAACGCGAAGAGAGACGATGCTTCTTCCCCTTCTTTTTGTGCTTCGACTTACCCGAAGACTTCGACGAGGAGTGGTGGTGATGGCTCCGCGTCCGGTCCAACAACCTCCCTCTCGACCGGGACCTCGAACGCCACGGAGTGGACTACCGGGACTCGAGAAGCTTTCGGGAACGCTCCTGCAAAGACTTCGGGTTCATGGCCCGGCAGTCAGAGCACGACTTTGGGTCTTGGTCGCGCTCCAAACACCAAATGCACACGAGGTGCGGGCCGTAACCAACATCAACTTGCGACAGGAGTCGCAAGCCTTGAAGCGGGTTCGAGGACGGGCATCCCTCCGTGCACCAGGAGTCGTATTGACTCGAAAAAAAGTCGACAAAAGTCGAAAAATAGTAGTCAAAAAGTGACTAGAGGTACCGCTCTCTCCAGATCTGCGCTGGCTTGCGCGGAAAAAGAAAGAACTGGCGTCAGCGCACGTGGGCAGCGTCTAAGTAGATACCGCGACGTCATTCCGGCGATCACGACGCCAACGACTAACGCAAAGTCGACCGATGCCACCTACCGACGCGCATGGGTACTGCTACGAAAAAATTTCTCGGGATCCAGTCTGACGCCTGGGGGCAATTCTAAGGTAAGGAATCTATAACTAATAGTCTCTTTCAGATAACAGTGTTTAACTAATTGTACTAGGATTGTGCACCTTGTAAAAAGGTAATGTTCGAGGTGAGAGTCCCTTAGCATTTCTTAATCTCTGTTTTGAGACACTCGCACATCTCTGTAGTGGGTGCTCAGTTCATCGAACAACCTTATCAGCACAGCTAGGTCTGGTTTTCAGAAAAAAAAATGCCAGGGGTTGGAGTCTCAGCAGAGAGGCCAAGAGAAAATGTACTATGGGTCAGCTCCCCACTGACCCAGAAATATTGCTATGCGTATGCCCAGGGTCACTGGAATTATGCTGCAGGTGAGGACCAAATTAGGGGGCAAGAAAAGGCAAAATATGCGGTGTAATGTGGCACATTTTGTGATGGCATTGCTTCATTCTTATTTTCACACAAAGGATAACGATGTCTGTGCAAAGATTTTACCAGTTTAACAACCAAACACAGCAATAAACAACTGAAAGATGAGATGTCTATCTTTAGTAAGGGGCTTTCACTGCGTCGTAACACGTGTCGCTCAAGTTCAAGTCTAAGCCGCGGCCACACACCGCTCCTCTCCTCCTCTGCTCCGTTCGCCCTGCTTCTCGTCGATCCATCATCATCGAGTATGCAGCAGATGATGGATTAGGCGGCAAATCCAGTTATGTGGCAAAAAGCAGCCGTAGAATCGCATAATTTCAGTGGGCCTGCCTTTGCCAGACAGCCCTGTTGTGTTCCTTTGTTGGCACTGAAGTTTGCAGAATATGCCCTCCATCTGTTGACCGGTCATCAAAACTGAATAACGATACAGAACCACGGTAGCATGGAAAAGTGTTAGAATTTGAAATATAGAAATGCTGGTGCTCTCCCTTTAAAAGTATTGCAAAACTGCTGAGAAGTGTTGGTACTCTCCCTTTCAAATCCAAGATGTCAACTTCTTCGAAACACGCACAGTCCAGCGTGGTGATGTATGAAATTCCGAACCGTTTCGCTCAGCGCCCAGATCCGATTCCATTCACAGTGCAACGCTATAACGCTATAGTGGGCCCAAGTTCCCTCTTGAAGTGAGCCAACAGCCCCATCTTTATTTCCTCCCTTGTGGAAATCCTTCACTCGGCAATTCGGAACAGCGAGATGCGCACACCCGTCCTCTCTCTCGGCTGTAGGCTAGCTGTACGGGAAACAACCTTTTTCCCCGAAGACTTTTGAATGCAATGCCATTTTAACAAAACCGGCATAACGACTGAGTCATTTTATTTATTTTTTATTTATTTGAGTTTTATATAGCGCTGGCTAGACCCGGAGGTATCAGAGCGCTTTACATAAGGAAACAGTGTGTTACAAATTACAGAGATTTCACATTAATAACAGAATGAATACATATTCAATACAGGAGTTATTAGCGAAAACGAGTCTCAGGATCCAAACAGATCAGGGAGAGTTGGGAGTCCAAAGGAAGGAGACAGCAGTGGAGGAGAAGACGAGACAAATGTCCGAAGACCGGCTGGGTAGGTGACGGCCAAAGCGGTGTGCCAGAGCCAGTCTCCCCTATAGCTGTCGGAGCAGCTCCACCGGGGATCGGCCATGCGGTTCGGACTCCGCCGGCTTAGGGTGAGGATCAGGAGGCGAACGAAAGACTGGAGTCCATGTGCGGGTGAGTGGAGATGGCGAGGGGGTAGGAGAGGATATGTAGCTTGGCTGGATTAGTGCATCCTATGTTTGCATCACAGAGCCGTGGTCTTCTAGCCTGACCTGATGTCCTATCACATTTAATGCAAGGGCGGTGAGTTGGGACAGGTTCCTCTCTACACAGGCACCTCCATCTTTATTAGCAGCGACTCTTCTCCGGTGGTGCACAGTCTTCACAAGGATGAGGCTGCTCCGGATGCATTTCTGGACAAGTGTCTCCGGGTTGTGCCAGCAAGCACTGGTGAAGTGGGTGGACATATCACTGGTCTTCCAGGTCTGGTGCACTTCCGTACAAAAGTGTGTGCTGCAGCAGGCAGCAACAACTAATGTGGGACCGATTTAGTCCTCCTAGCAGCAGTCAGTGATGAGAGAGCAGGTGAGGAGGTGCGTCACTTCCTGGGATGGCCACAATCTACCATGGTATGTGCTTTTGGTGGTTCCATGGACTCGATACGTGTCAGGCAGCACCCTGTTTTAATATGATTCGTGTGACCTGGGTCTGGGGAGGCTGAAATTAGTCATTAGTACGCCTGTCTTTTTACCGACATGTTTAATATGACGCCTGCAATTTTAACGAAATAAGCTGTTGACACTGACTAAGGCGCACCTCTAGGAGGGTCAGAGCCAGCGCTAGAAATGCAAATATAAAGTGCAGGTACTTACTACCCTAGAGCAGGTCTTTCCTGTTCCGCTTGCATTTAAGTAAAAGAAGTGCATGCGCTCTGTCACAGTCAGATAATCTAGATCTGAATGCTGAAAAAAAACAAAGGATTAAAACTTGCAAGTTGTGGCTTGCCTCCATAAAACAATATTTTCTCAGAGCTCACATGGCTGATGGTTTGTTGTACTCTTCGTCTTCAAGCAAACGCAACCACAGACACGCCGGCGACGCTCCCCTTCAGCGGAGAATGCCTGTCTAGCAGCAGTGCACACTATACATACACACCTTGGGCTACAATGCGGATCATTTGAAGATAAAATCAACTTTTAGATAGGCTTTGCAGCAGACAAACTCAGGACCTGCTGGGTATTGTGCCTGCTGCCCGGTATGTTGTATGCAACTACCGCAGGATGTGAGGCTAAATTCATCTCAGTGCTGTGCCCAAATGAGACATGCTTCTATTTGGTTGTGTGTACACACGGATTTGAAACATATGCTCATACTGAATCACGATTCACGGGGGATGCTTTACAGACCAAAGGATGTCTAAGAAGATATGGCTGTCAATGAACCCCCAGCAGTTACTGGAATACTTCAGTTTTCTTACAGACAGTATGCACTGGACATACAGAAGTGGACGAGTGGTTGTCACAAGCACAGCAAACGTATCAGAACATGCGCAGATTATATTTTTGTAAAGCATACGTGAGGCACTGCGTCCTCCTGCGGGACGACCAAAAGGAACCGCCGGGAACGAGATACACATTGCACTTAGCACCAAAGCGCGGAGCGTGAAGCCCGGCTGCTGCATATTTGGACCGTTCAACCTCTTGCAAAAGTAAGCAAAATGTTACTTTTCCAGCATATTGGTTTGGAAGAACTTTATTGGGCATTTTCAATATATGGCGTTAAAATGGTTTTCGGAATTACAGAACGCGTTTTAATGGTAGTCACACTTACGGCATTTACAAGGGCACTTTATTGCACATCGTGAAAATGATTTTCGGGAAAGAAACTGGTGTACTAACGCCAGTTTCGAGAAAACACCTTTGTTTTAAAAATCGTCTGCATTTAGGCTTCCGTACTGGTGTCATACAACCAGCGTGCATGGCGCGCTTAACATAAGCAAAGCACGTTGTGCCTGCAGTAAGAGAAACTCATTAAAGAAAATAGTGCTCACAGACTAAAAAAGACGTACCGTGTAACAACCGAAGTAAAAGGGCCAGTCGCCATGGGAGGTTACAGATGAAGTCAAGGTGGTACTAAGGAGGGACTAACAAGCCTCTTTATGAATCAGATGCCAGCATTTACGAAGGACACGGACACAAGCCAATGACAAATATGGCGGAGAGTGGGCGGGGCTTCTATTACATACTCCACTACAACAAGTCTCCCAGAGCAGCGCATGCGCGCAGACTCTAGGCTTGACCTAAAAATTACTACTTATGTCAAGGTCCGACCTGTAGTCAGAATATTCCTTGATTCTATGTCAGGCTCAGATTTTGTCTTCTTCCTTTGCTTTATTCTATCAGCAGCCATTTCGAAACACAACAAAAAACTACTTTTCCCATGAACACAAGGGAAATAGGAAAAAGCCCAAGTTCACAAGTCCTTCTTTGCTTGCAGCCCAGTCCCAACTTGGTCCCTCTTTACTGTTCACTCCTCTTTCTTCGCTGCTCAGCAGCAAGTTAAGTCAATATTTTTCTCTTCTCCTGTTAAGGGGGTGGTTGTTATGGTGGTTGAATGCTACGTTTTCTTTCATGCAGGTATTCGATTCCTTTTCAGATTGCTGTCTGTCGCGGGACGCTTTGCGTGCCTTACGCAACATTTTGCCCAATATTTCCTGTGGTGAGATCCTCCCACTGCTTGAGGGCACTGTGGCACCTCAATGGGCAACGCAAGTTTTGCCACTTGGCTTACTGTCGAGAGCGTGCTGCCCTGAGGAGAGCCCAGCCTTGTCCCTAGCTTCCCGATTGACACCCTTGTTTGGGTCAGTATCCCCAAGTTCTCTACGCCCTATGGGGTAATTATATTTGTGTTGTTTCTGACGCCCTGCAGGGTTGTAAGTGCAGCTGACAGTGCTGCGTAGGATACTTTCTGGGTTGGCAATAGCCCATAATAACTCAAGGGCGTGAGTGTCCCAGGGCTCAGCCCGTGAATAGTGTGCCTCTGGCCCACCCATATCAGCCTGGGCCCCTCCCTGCCCAAATACTGTACACGCTCAGCGTGCCCTAAACCTGTGCTCCAAGCACTTATAGAGTTGCCCGTTGTGGTAAGCGTGCGTTCCACGTTTTGAATCCCTGTTGCCACACTGGCTATGCAGTCTGACCAGGATCAGTTCCAGGAGGAGGACCCTTTGTCCTTCCTCCCTTGTGACGAAGGGTTTTATCAAGCAGTGGATGAATCCATTTATAGGGCTGTTAACCAGGCCATGGAGCCCTTAGAGCAGCGCCTCTTAGCGCAGATTGCGTGGGAGTGCGCCAAATGGGCTCAATCCATGCCAGATCCACCAAAGGCCCTCCAAACACCACAGGAGGGAGGGCCACCCCCCACTCCCAAACCACAGTGTAATTCTGGGGTGGACGCAGATGCCTTTGCGTGCCTGAAGCAGGCATTTTGGCACAAGTTCCCCCGCAACAGGACCCGGCGGGTCCCCCACGCACCGCCACTCCAAAACCCCAGGACACAGGGGATTACCCCGTGGATACGGATGATGAAGCAGGCCCCTCTAGACCGTGGCTTCCCACTCCCCCTTCCACCCCGGCCCCGGAGGGTGTGTCAGATATGTTAGACCCAGACAACATCGTCTGCGGACTGGGTGCCAGGGGACAAGGTGGCCAAGTATGTCACGAGTCGTCTGTGCAAGCCCATTGAGAAGGATGCTTGCAATCGCCTTTGGGCGGAATGCCCTCACCCCCTTTTAGATGGCAAGGCAGCCCTTACGCCGGATATCGACCCGAAGATGGCGACATTCCTGGCAAAGTTTGTGAAGAACCCTAAGAAGGGTATCGACCGCTCCTGCCAGGATAAGCTTCTGGGTGCGGTCAGCACGATCTTTACAGAGCAACAGCGCTCCCTTTTAATAAAGGTGGACCCGAAATTGGGAGACCTTGCCTCTTCGGAGACTGGAGGTGAGGGACCCCTTTGTCAAAGAACTTAGCAAATTTGTGGCGATGATCACCTCCCTGGACAAAGCCCAGTCCAACATTTGGAGGGTCTATACCCCTCGGGTTTTCCATGGGGGTCGGTCGTGGCAGGGGCCGCTCAACCGGCCGTTACTCCTACTTCAACCCTCACAGGGGACAAGGCTCCGGGCGTGGCAGTACCAGGACAGTGCATGCTTCAATACATTCTACCCTACCAGAGGACAGAAGTTCCAAGGCTGTGGAGGCTACAGAGGTCAATCGAACGCCTCTGGAAAAGGTGAGTGTTCTGTCATCGGTTAGCCTGCAATTGGGGGGGGGGGGGGAAATCGCCTAGGGCTCTTCCTCCTAGCTTGGGCTTCTATCACCAGCGACGCTTGGGTGCTCCAGACGGCCCAGGGCTTCCAGATGGAATTCTACAGCTGCCCTCATCAGGTTGCCCTCCCTATTTCATTTTCCCAGCGCGACACGGAGTTCATAGACTAAGAGGTGTCCGCCCTCGTCCAGAAAGGGGCGATTTGTTGCTCAGAAGAGCATCCCAATGGTTTTGTCAGCAACATTTTCCTGGTCGACAAGGCCGACGGGGGTCGGAGACCAGTGATCAACCTGAAGGGCTTCAACGAGTGTGTGGTTTACCGCCATTTCAAGATGGAAGGTATCCACCTACTCTGGGACGTGTTGAGACCTCTCGATTGGATGGTCCTATTGGATCTGAAGGACTCATATCTCACGGTCCCCATCTTTCCCCCTCACCAGCATTTCCTGCAGCTCAGGTGAGATGGCCAGGTCTTCGAGTTCACCGCTCTGCCTTTCGGGCTATCCTCGGCTCCATGGTGTTTCACGAAGGTCCTCAGGCCGACAGTGGAATTCCTAAGAGCGCAAGGCATCAGGATGATAGTCTATCTAGACGATATGTTCTTCCTAGCTCAATGCCCCAGGAAACTGATCCTGCACTTACAGACAGCGGTGAATTTATTGCAGGGGTTGGTATTTGTGATAAATGAAAAGAAATCCCTTCTGACCCCGGTCCAATGCACGATCTTTCTGGGATTCACGATAAACTCCGTCTCCCCAAACCTGAGCTTTCCAGCCTAGAAAAGTGCAAAGATCAGGCACGAGCTGCATCAAACCGTGGCCAAATCCCATACATCCCTGTGCCAGCTTACCCACCTCGTGGGCCTTCTCTCTTCCTCGATTCAGGCCATCTTTCCCGGACCCTTGCACTATCGGGCACTGCAGCGTCTAAAAGCGAAAGAGACTGACGTACTCACAGTCTGTGCCGCTTACGGCGGAGGTAAAAGAGGAGATGGATTGGTGGCTTACCCAGATGGAGGCTTGGAACAGGAGAGCCATCTTCGGTTCTGCCCCAGACATCGTGATCGAGTCCGACACCAGTCGTTCTGGCTGGGGTGCCAGATGCGGAGATTTTTCAACAGGAGGAGCTTGGTCCAAGCATGAGCAGTCCTTGCATATTAATTGCTTGGAGCTCCTGGCAGGGCCGTTCGTGGTAAAGTGCTGGACGAAAGACAGGGTGCAATCATGCATTCTCCTCGAAATGGACAATATTTCTGCGGTCAGGTACATCAATCACCTGCGATGTACCAGATCTCGCGCCCTGGTGAACCTAGCCAAGGATTTCTAGAACCTTTGCCTGGAGAACCAGGTTTCTGTCTTGGCAGAATACCTTCTGGGTCAGGCGAACCAGGTGGCAGATTGGCACTCTCGCCATCTAATAGACTCCAGTGTTTGGAAATTTTGACCAGCCAGTTTTCTCCCAGCTGTCAGAGATGTGGGGCCCCTTCTCAGTCGATCTGTTTGCGTCACATCTGAATCATCAGTTACTGAGATTTTTCAGTTGGAGACCAGGCGGAAGCATTCCTCCAGGACTGGAGTCGGGAACGAGGTTACACATTCCCTCCTCGCCAGCAAGCGGAGATTGTGTTGATTACTCCTGTTTGGAGATCTCAAGTGTGGGCCCCGGTGGGGGAGTTGGATTCTCCAATCCAACTCCCCCACTTTCCTCACATCTTGTTGAATCCAGATCTCAATCCACACCATCTAGTGGTGGAGGGGATGCTGCGCATGATGGCCTGGCAGATTTCAGGCAGTCTGGTCGCTCCCCGGCCTTTCGGGACACACTTTGTCGCTATTATCCAGAGCATGAGTTGACAGCACAACCAAGAGGTACTGATCTGCCTGGAACAGATGGCACCGTTGGTGTATGCGACAGGTGTCAATCCCGTGGGCGAAAATGTAATCCAGATCCTTAATTTCCTGGCAGGTCTCGCAGAGGAAGGGTTGGCTTACCGCTCTATCAATGCGTTCCGATCGGCAATTTCTGCGGGCCATATCACCATTGATGGTGCTCCAGTGGGGGAGCATCTGTTTGTCTGCAGACTTCTTCGGGGAATTCGTCTTTCCCTTCCGCCAGTACCACGCTATTCTGCGCAATAGGATGTCAATCTGGTGCTCAATCTTTTCCTATCCAGGCCGCCGAACAGGTTTTTATCACGCAAGGGATTTCAGCCAAGTTGGCAATGCTATTGCGTCTGGTTTCTTGCAGGCGCGTGTCAGATGTGAGAGCCCTGAATATCTCGGGCAGAGTCTTCTCCCTGGATGGGGTTTCATTTACGGTCAGTAGAAGGACCAAATGCAATACTAGGGTTATTTCATATCTGGCATTTCTGGAATCCCCCGAGCTGAGTGTAGTACAGTGCCTCAGCGCGTATGAAGAGTTGACTGAGGAAGTCCGCGCCCCAGGCGAGACACAGCTGCTTATTGCATTGCGAAAACCATACAAAGCGGTTTCTTCTCCAACCATAGCCAAATGGGTTTGTTGGGTAATGCAGGAAGCGGGTATTGATACTAAATTGTTTAGTGCCCACTAAGCTAGAGGGGCTATGGCCTCAAAAGCATTTTCGCTCTGAGCACGTTTGGAGGATCTGATGCGCGCTGCCAACTGGTCCTCGGACTCTACTTTAAAAAGGTTTTATTTTAAACCAGTGCTGGAAGTGGCACAGCTGGTGGTGGACAAGCTTTGAACTGGCATAATCTGAGCCTCCAGTACTGACATAGAATGAAAATATGCCTAGCTTTAGTACAGGTAAGCTTAATTCTATTAAGGACATGGAGGAGAGGATTATCCTGCACGGTGAGCATTACCAACGCGTACCCTCCCGTTCTGGTGTAAGTAACTTGGTTTCATGTTTAAATGAGGTATAACATTTAATTGCAGGATTGGGTCTATGGTTAAGCATTGCGTTGCAGTTTGTATCTCTTCAGTGGTTGTACTTCTGATCCAATCATAGTGGAAATGGTCTCTGATGCTGCCTGTTTTTGCAGGGAATGATGGCTCCAAACAAGACGCATCAAATTCGATTTGGAGTGGTTTGCACGAATGAAGAGGAGGAGTGAGCAGTGAAGAGGGACCAAGTTGGGACCGGGCTGCAAGCAGAGAAGAAGGACTTGTGAACTTGGACTTTTTCCTATTTCCCTGGTGTTCATGGGAAAAGTAGTTTTTTGTTGTGTTTCGAAATGGATGATAGAATAAAGCAAAGGAAGAAAGCATAATCCTCACCTCCGTGTCCTTAATAGAATTGAAACTTACGTGAACTTAAGCTAGGCAAATTTTCATTATCTTGACCTACTACAACATATACCCTCATTTTTTTATGAAAGTGCCTATCAAACTAACATCTTGACTACGCCAACCCACTCTTTTAACGTGCACTTCAGTACTCTGTTTCACGTTTTGCTGTTTGATGAATATCCTTGCTGGTTGTATATATCTTTTGTTTTTGCAGCTGTTTATTTAAATTGTGTGAAGTCCGCCAGTTGATTTTTTTGGTTGTGAAGAGTGACTTTAATTTTTTTCTTTTTTCTTTCTTTTACTTTTGTTGTTAAGCATGTTCTATGTGGCAGTTTAATCCATTCGGATACACAAATTTGTTCAGAGAAAAGTCTTAGCAGCATAATACAACACTCCTCTCTAGCACAGTAACTGTGCTCAGCTGACCAAAAGCTACTGTAGAGACAGTAAAACTTGTAAGAAAGACAGAACTTCACAGACGAAGGGACCACTGTTTTGAGATACAAGACCTCTGGCCCTCTCACTCTACTTCAACAATGAATCACCTTGAGGTAATTCTGTTTGCAGACCAGCACTGTACATCCATTCTTCATTCACTCACCCACTCTGTACTCTATAGAACTTGCACTGAAGCCCACAGTAATTCTAGTCTAGCAGCTGACGAATCATTAGGAAAAGGTAAGTACCTTAAAATAATGTACAAACTTGTGATGACTGAATATTAGAGTCTAAAACATAGGACATTACAAAGACACAAACAGATTCTGGGGAAATGAAGCACATACATGTGAATGACCAGAGTTCCCCCAAGAAAAATGTTTTTATGGTTAGTATCTCCATTCAAGTCTGTTAATTATGTCAGTGTATCATTAACCATGCCCACATCACCTGGGCCACCACAATCTAGCTCGAACATACAGACTTACTGTAACTGATCCCAGGCTGTGCAGCAAGCTAGAGGTGAGGCTGAGGGTCTGCGACCTGCCTCTCAATAAGCTGAGGAAATGACTCCAGACACACCGCATCATTTCCTGCCAGATACAAAAAGAAAAATAGCTGGATGTGGCGTACATGCACACCAAAAAGATTGGTGAGAGGTGGACAAACAATGACAAACCACCCCTCAGATCATACAGCATTCAAAGCATAAACTCGCAAAAGGGAGAACATAGACATGGTAGGGAAAATGGTACAGAAAGCACAGACTCTTTGAGCATCCTTGTGGCAGCCCAGACCTCCCCTATTGATGGCAATGGCCTCCTAGTATGCGTTCAGGATTCCCGATCGAATACACTCACTTCATAAGTGCTCACCTCTGATCAGTAAAGGACATTACACTGGATAGCACTTTTATGAATTGACCATATTGGAGGTCAACATACGTTGAACACAATTTTAATGCAACAGGGAACGGTGTGGAAGGTGAGCAGCAGTGTAGTGCTCTCAGATTAATTCATCACATGTAATGATCGACTGATTCATGGAAAAAAATCTCACAGCGCATTACAGATATCCATGCACCAGCATGCAGAGTGCAAGAAAGCTGAAGCAGTGGGGCAGCTACATATCACAGACAGGAAGCAGGTAGGAACAAGCAAAACGTCAGAACTGAGGAAAACTGCTACCACTTGAGTAAGAGCCAGAGAAACACAGTCACCACAAGCAGGACGCAGGGCAGAGGACGGAAGGGACTTTGCACTATCAGTATTTTGGTTTATGTTCCAGGGAGTGTGAATGGACTAAAAGATAGCGCAGTTGGGAAGAGAAAAGAAAAGGCCAGTAACACGTGGGTACCTGAGATGACACCATCTCGGTGTAGCTGCTGAGCGTGTCCTCTGAAAACTTAGCCATCTGGAGCAAGAGAAGAGACTGGTTACTATTATGCTATCATGAAGGGAGTAGACTGGAGAAGATGGGGAAGACGTCTCACTGCTTTTATAGGCTGATGAGTGATGAAAGAATTCATCATACTACTGGACTCTAACAAAACAAACTCCATCATAAAGACTGAAGTTCTTCAATTTTCAAAGTGCAGAGACAGTTGAGACACTAGTAGTGCACCTCACCAGAATGCTGAAATCACACTCATCTATTATCCACCCCACCCCCCCATCTGAAAACAAAGAAGTGTGTGAAAAGGTATCCCCGAACAAAACAGGTGTGAGTTCAGGCACCCCATTCATGATAATCGACAAAAGTACTGCCACAATCATACTGCCAGTTAGTACCATGTAAAAAGCAAGCATCAGTTTCCTACACAAATAAACACACTCTCCCCACCCAACAAAGAACAGCAACACACTTACCAGGGCAGAAGGGCAGCCCTTACTCATCTGGGCTAGTACACGAGCCTCACCCAATGCAGTGACAAGAATCCACAAGATCGGAAAAAGTAGAGGAAGGACAGGTAAGACACCATTTACCTAAGGAAACAATGACAAAGCATTAAATTGTACACAACAAACTCTGCCCACTATAATAAGGGTGACAAAGCTGAAAAGTGCTACCTCCCCTTTAGCAGCAGTGGCTATTTTTGGTTATCTGTAGTTCTGCTGTGAAAGAACATTATAACTTAGTTTGATAAGCCTATGGACTCTAGCTGCGCCTCTGCTGAGAACCAAAAGGTAGACTTGCATCTGAAGATGCTTGTGTTCTTGTGCAAAGGAAATGGAGTTCCAATTCTTGAAGGAATGCTTCTGTGGGGACGGATTAAGAATGACTGCACAAGTATAAAAAAGGGACAAGCATTTAAGAGATAAGCCAAACAACCTCTAAAACACAATGCTATTCACAGGAAGTCGCACTGTTTAACAAGTGTGAGCACACACATATCCATTCACCACTTTTTCAATGTCTCACTTCAGCATCCATACTTGGAAAACGCATGTTCAGAGTTGACTGTATCCAGGCCTTCAAACCGCACTTCAGTGAAGAGGTCAAAATGTATCTGTGGCTTCTCTCTTACTTGTGCAGAGGGGACGTCTAGCAGGTTATATTTCTACTGTGGAAACAGCCAAGACTGATATGCATGTAACATCTTTTTACAGCAGTCAAAGTCCTATATTGGTTCACATCCTTACCAAAAGTTGTCCACCTCCATATAACTTCACATGCCAACCTTATCCCAAGCCTCTCACAGTTCACTTTTTTACCTTAATATCTGGCTTACAATTTAAAATGTACATCAAAACTCTGGTGACCCTCCTAGCCAAACAAGGTATCAATAGACATCAATAAGATTATAGTACTCGAACTAGAAGTAGTGTTGTCAACAGCGTCAGACCCTGCCCCTCCCTCGTCCAAACCTGGATGTGTTCAGTCTACTAAAAGCTCAATTTCATCCAAAACTGAATATGTGTTTATCAAGAACCACAATCACCATCTAAAATCCAATCATGGCAAACCGTCATGAATGACAAAATTACTGTCAATCCAGCTTTCCAGCATTGGTGTCTTTCACAGATTTAAATGATTAAACCAATCTCCAATGTCAGACTGGGAATCCCGGATACATTTTTAAAAGCAACAGTATCAAAATCCCAACACTTAATACAGTAATGTGAGTGAATTATTCACCAAATTGTTTAAGGTATGATTAACAGCCACTGAGAAAGGAGTACTTTGAATAGCCCACTATTCTTGAATTATCCAAGCACAAGCATATAAGGTATACCACAAAGAAAAGGAGGGAGGGAGGGTCGCAGATGAACCTATGCAAGATACTAAGGCTGGAGAGCTGTAGGTAAGGTTAAGTACTTTTTCTTCTCAGCACTACATCTTTCATATATTGACGCTGTAGGAAGCTGGCTCTATATATACTATACCAAAGTAAGGCATAGTGTACACAGAGTCCAGTGGATCCCCAAAGGTATAGCAGAGGCTAAAGTAGATAATACATTACTCGCTTTTGTGGTAGTGTGGTTGAGCAGTCAGGCTTATCAGGAGGGTAGTGTTAAGCATTTGTTGTACACACTCGGGCAAGAAATGATGTCACACACTCAAAGACTGAATCTAGACCAATTGTTTGTATAAAAAGTTATTATTTTGTTGTTTTATTTCTAGAACCAAGATTTACTTAGTAGCAGGTAGGTTAAACTCTTCACACAATGTTACTTTCAGCAATACAGTGAATACTGGATTTGTAGGAACATTCAGATTATTTTTACAGTTGAGCAAACAATTTGTAAACTGTTAAAAATGCTTGTAATTATTGTTAGATTACATTTGGTTTACTTGGAGATTACTTCTCTAGTTTAGCATGAAACATGCTACTAACACAGTCTAAGCAAAACACAGGACATTACTAAACAGGTTAACTCTTTTAAAGGCACTAGGTAACTTTTGTTGCAGTACAAGACAGTTCAACACTTGGAAGATTTTTCTGTGAAAACCCACCATACAGTCTTATGGAGAAAAACGAAGTGTTAAGTTTTACAGGTAGGTAACGGTTTTAGGAATGGAGTTTTGGAGGGTAGAACCAAGGTTCAGGTTGGCACTCAAAGTGTACCGCCAGTGGCACTAGGGCAGCAGAGTGCCAATGTTGTCCTATGGAGGAATGGGGATGACGGTCTCGCGCTGCCCACAGGTAGGTAAACGCGGGAGATGAGATCACATCCAGGGGGTTTCAACCAGCTCCGGGGGGGCACAAAGCACCCACAGCGGCTCAGGGGTGGCCGGGTGCAGGGCGCAAATACAGCATAGGATGCAAATACACCGTCGGGGGCGCAATGTCAGTCAATTGGGGATCTTGTTTCTACTCCCCGGCTGTAGACTCGGGCCAGGAGGCCGGGCGAAGGAACCCAACAGCTGGACAAGTAAGTTGGAGGGCTCGGGACAGTGGTGCACCTCAGGTCCTCTTCTCCAGGGTGCAGGGCGGCCAGATGCAGGGGTGCCTTATGAGGCCAGATTTCACCTTAGCGGGCCAATTGTGGTTGGGGTTCTCCGTGCAGAGGCTGCAGGTGACGTCAGGGAGTCCTGGAGGCGTCAACCCACGGTGGACTCTTACTCTGGAGCGCTGAAGGACCTCGCTGGGACCGGTGGGCCACTTGGACTCGGGCCGTAGGCGATGGGTGCAGTGGTAGTTTCAGGCGTCGAGTTTCTTTGTCCTCAGCAGGCTCAGAGTCTTTCTTTGGAGTTTCTTTTGAACAGAGCTGCTGTTCGCAGGAGATACAGTCTTTGTTGAAGGCAGTCATTCCTCCCAGGGGTTCTAGAGGTCGCTAGCTGCAGGACAAGTCGACATTTGGCACAGAATCTCTAGAAAGTGCAGAGGGGCCGGTAGGGCTCGGGCCAAGTCAGGTCTTCTCTAAGGTCTCCTCTGCTGTGCAACTTCTTCCATCCATCTTTTCTTCGTAGGTTGCAGAAATCTGCCTTCTGGGTTCAGGGATGCCCACTAAATACTGTATTTAGGAGGCATTTTAGGGGTTTCGAGGTCAGTAGCCAATGGGCTACTGACCTTGGGGTGACTACACCCTTGATGTGCTCACCCCACGTGGGGGAGTAGGCACAATCCCCAACCCTGATTGGAGGGTGCCTGCCATCTGCAAGATGGTGGGCACTGAAGAGTGTGCTTCCCCTCGCCTCCCCCAACTGAGGGGTGGGGTTGGCAGAGATGGGCACTCTTTCGGGGCTGTTCTAATTTTTCCAGCCTGTCTTCCCGCCGAAAAAGGGGGGAAGACAGAAAGGGGGCCTGCTCCTGATAGAAGGAGAAGCTGGGGTCGCGTTGCAAAGGCAGCAAGGTCTTTGAAGCTCCCCTGCCACAGATGGCTCTTCCTGACCTGGGGGAGGTGTGAACACCTCCGCCTAGGAAAGGCTTTGTTTCTGGGCCCTGGGAGTGAAGGCTCCCATCCCAGGGTTCCAGAAACCTGTCTTGTGGTGGCAGGCTGGTGTTTACCAGTAAGGAACCCACCAGTGGTTGGTTTGGTTCAGGGGTCCCCTCTAGAAGGACTCCTGTGTGCATGGAATAATAAATCTGACAATGGAATTAGTGCAAGTTTATTATTCTGAGATGTTTGATACCAAACATCCCAGGACTCAGTAAAGCCATTATGGTGCTAGGAAACTGGTAATGACCAGTTTCCAGACCATATACTCGGTATGGTTTTACTGTGCACTTATATCTAAAATGGCCTTAGATATTATAGGGGACTGTCTGCTCATGCAGATAGGTTTTCACATGAGGTATAGTGCACGCTGCCTTAAGGGTGACTTACCTATGCCTCATGCAGTGCTGGGTAGGCATGGCACGCCGACTCTTCACTTTTAGATGCACCAAAACACGCAGGCTACAATGGTAGGGGTGCATATTTGTGGTGAGAGGTCTCCGAGGGTGGCATAATTAATGCTGCAGCCCTTAATGGCCTTTCTCTGGCTAACATGCCCTTGTTTCCATAGGTAACCCTTATAAAGGACTTACAGGTAGGTCAGAGTGGGGTCAATTGTGATAACAATAGCACAGTTTACTTTAGGGAAAAGAATAAAGGCCCTGGAAACCTGACTGGCAGGGACCCAGGGCACACTCAGTCGAAGTGTATCAGAAATCTGGCAAAAGGTGGGGGTGTTACTGCAACAGAAACACACTTTCCTACTGACGCGTTTGAATCAAGACTATTAAGCAGTACTTTAGACAGAAGAAAGGTGCGCTGAAATTCAGCTAACTGGAAGAGGTTCTAGAGCACTACATGTACCAATCTGAATTCGCTTCAGGTCTAAATATCCGTGCATGAATACTAGATTAACATCCATTTTTCAGTGCTTTTCAATTAACTACGTGGTGCACTCCGGCAAACAGTACCTATTTCGTTACAACCACTTTCGTCATATGAATTTCTTTATTTATTTGTAAAGTTTTATACAGCGCAAACATGACCCGAATGGGTATCAGAGCTCTGCACATCAAAAAAAGGACACGATAAGTCACTAAGCAAGTAAACATCCTAAACATTTTTGAGGGGCAAACAAGCTTTGTCGTAGGGGAAAGTCATGCACAAAGCTTTGCGCCTAGCTTTGTCTTTATTTGGATGGCAAGGGCTATGAATACTTGTTCAGTTGTTCTGAACAAATGTCCTGACCACGCTAGATTCTGGCGAGGAGTTCTATCGTGCCTATGGGATGTATTAGCTTGAGATCTCCCTACGTCTCCAAAACTGGCCCTTCTACACATTACAGACGAAATTGGGGGTAGCAGATACAAGCGACATCTCCTATTCTTGGGCCTCACCCTGGGCAAGAGAGACATAGCCCAACTCTGGAAGGCACCCTCCCCTCCATTAATAGGTGTCTGAAAACAAGGGACAAACTTCTGTATGGGCCTGGAAGGACCAATATTCATAGCCCCGGGGTGCCCTCAAAAGCACATTAAGATATGGCAGCGCTTGGCAGACTACCGAGGCATTGTGCTGCCACCCCTACCGATGGACACAAATGACATGCCCCGGTAGAGATACAGATACCCAACACTAATTCATCATGCATATACTGGACGCTATTTAGATGTGGATGGGAACCCATAGGGAGACATGTTGTGGACATAGTACGCCTAGTTTTTACGTTTGTTACTGCTTTGTTTAAATGTACACACCAGAAGGAAAATTGTGCCAATTCTGTATGTTCCAATTACTGGATATATACTGTCAGCCCTGCGGGCCATATGTGGCTAGAAATGCAAATAAAATATGTTTTGAAAAAAATAAATATGTCCTGACCAGAAGAAAGCAAAAGACAAGGGAAAGAATCTGGTAAGGGTACACTGAAAGGGGATGCAGGCTTGGATTTTAGAACCAAATATAGACCCTCTTTCTTTTGGAAAGTAGATTCTGATGGTGCAAGGTGCTCTTAATACTCATAGAATGTGCATGCAGTCAAACAAAATATCTGACTTAGGAGCAGATTTTAGGTTCCTCTGGAGTGTGATGGGAAAGTCATTGTTGTTCATTACTAGTACTGGATGCACCATGAACCTGCACAGTTTATCTATCCTAAGAAGGTTCATGAATAAGAATTTAAGGGGCCATACTGCTTGTTTCTTGATCTTGGCTTGCCAGGGAAACGATGGAATGGCATCACCAAAGAGACTTGAACATTGCATCAAAAATACTTCCCACCATCTCCCCTAAGCAACTAGTTACCATTACCTACTTGCCAAGGATGGGAATTTTTTTGGCTGCCACAACAAACTGATTAGGTGCAGAGCAACTACTTGTTTTGCGTTAGTTGAGGATGTTGATGCAATTGTTGGTCTCCCGCAGTAGATTCACTATGTTAATTAAAACCTGTTATTTGAGGGATTCAGTGTCACAATCACTTTTTCTCCTCTATGAGCAATGAGGATTTTGTGCATTCCTGTTTTATTACACAGTACGCAAAGGTCATGCTTTCAGCCCTTATTAGTTCTGAGTCAGTGGTTGCAGAGCCTAGGAGCCAGGCAAATGACTTCCATCTAAAAAATCTAGGAGTCTTTCTGAGCTGGCATCAGATTGATACGACTTTGAAATGCACATTTCAGTCCTCCATTGAAGCATCAGTAGTCAGTACAAAGGATAATTCTTCTTTCTTTAAGTAGAGGCTGACAGATGGTTGTCAAAGTGTTCTTGAACTGGTTCTGGCGCCTCTGAGAAATACACAGAAAACATTATTTATATGATGTAAAGAGATGCGGTGCTAATGATGTAGGGAGAACCACCCTGCTCCCAAATATGTGGTCAAAGACAACATAGCAATATACAGGTCAACCTCAGCACACACCAACATATAACGTCAATAATAACAATCAAATATTAGCTATGTTTTCTTCCTTTTTCTTCTTTTTTTCTTCTTTTATCCAGTTGTGTAACTCTTTAGCCTCATAAGCCAACACGTGTTTCGTCGCTCAAGGGGAAAATATCCAATGGAAAATATATGATGACTCTCCCTAGGTATGACTTGCAGCGCGTACGCAGCAAGTCATACCAAGGGAGATTCATCGTACCGGATTGGGTACGAATCTGAAAGGTATTCTTTACGCGTGGAGCATGTTATTGGAAATGAACCTACACACTGATAAATTGTAACGGGTCTTATATCGGCACAAAGACAAGGATTATTATAAATCTATAAAGTTGAAAGAGCGAGACAGAATTACAACCGAACAAAAGGAACTTTGGAAGAGCATATAGCCCTGAGGAAGTCACAGGATATTTTCCCCTTGAGCGACAAAACATGTGTTGGCTTATGAGGCTAAAGAGTTACACAACTGGATAAAAGAATCAAAAAAGAATAAAAAGGAAGAAGACTACTGCTAATCTTTGATTGTTATTATTGACGTTATATGTTAGCGTGTGCTGGAGGTTGACCTGTATGTTCTTGAACTGGCCTCAAATGAAAACAGCAATGATCTATCCAACATACAGCTTCTATTTGTGCTTTGTGCTGCCTGAACATGCAGGATGATTATTTCCTGGTGGAGATGGCCAAGATAATGTTTTCCTGTGTTCGTTTCTCGAAAGGAAGGAACAGGATGCTTACCTGTAACAATAGCAAATGCAATGAAACTGTGGAACATTTCATGTTTTTTGCCCTGCTTTTGCGATGGTTAGGAGAATGTGGCTAATTCCAATCTGTTGGCAGTTATCTATTATGAGACTTTCAGATGCTATGCGCATACTAACCTCTTAAAATACTGAGTGGGTTGTGTATTCTGTATCTAGGCACTTACACCAGGCCTGGCGTTGCAGATGCCAAATTATAAATGCTGCTTTGTGACTCTAAGTCAAAGAGTTACACGCACTGGAATAATTCTATCGGGATGCTGCTAAAACATCGCTCCCCCAGGGAATGCACTTTTCGCAATTTAAATTGGCAAATATCAAACATAAGAGCCTTTTGTATGACATTATGGTCTGCATATTGATGGGCAGGATTATTTCTGTACATCTGCAAGCTATGGGGAAGATCATCTGTTGTATGACCTTTAATGTTAATGTACTTGGCAAAGTTTTAGAATAATCTGTCATTATGTGCCCGTCAAAATCTGAAATGTTACTGGAACCTAGTAGAGGCTCTTGTTTTTGGGAAGGAGTCGAAATACTACCTTGATCGCTTTGGAATGTACTATATGCACTTTAAACTGGAAATTCACTAAAGCACATGCACTTTATGTTAAACAATTGCCAAGCCAGGGGAAGATAATCAGCCATATGACTTATCATGTGAAAGAATTTGGCAAAGTATTTGGAATAAGCTGCAACCACGCGTCCGACAATAGTTGAAATGCTGTTAACATTTTTGCCTGGTATTGAATATATTCTATGCAATGTTTTACTGTATTGTTTTGATGCTCTTTCTAACATTATGATGTGATTTGGATTTTATGTATATCTTTTTATGTATGCAATGCTTTCGGGTCAAATTGACCGAATAGACTACTACTACTACCAACCTGTAACAATAGTTTAGCTGTTTCGACATCTATCACATCTACTTAGTTAAGGGGTGCTAGTGACAAAAACTGACAAATGACAAAAGCGAAGGATAACATGACATACTAAACAAAAGAACACTTTTGAAACTACTCCCAGCGATTCCCCACAGCCCATATAAAATATGGAAATATTAAAAGGTCACTGGTGCCCATCAAATCTGATTGTATTCAGGTTTTAGAGGTCCAGTTTATTTTAAAATGATAAATCTGTTTATTGATTTTCAGGTTACATAACAAATGGTATACAACTAAGAAAAACAACAGTGCTGCAATAAGCCCAATCTCACTGTACCCAACTGGCAAAAATACAGAAGTACATATTAGAGGAATTATGTTACAGAAGACAGAGATTCCGAATGTCAACCAGTCACCCTATATTCTGTGGTGGGAACTCCCTTGATTTATAGACACATTTTTCTGCTGCAGCGGCAATATCCATTCCCGGAGCACATCTGAGGAATGGCGGGGCCAGTTGCAAGCACCAGTGCCGGGCAATCTCTCTCTTTGCAATGATGAGCCCCAGTCCAACAAGCTGCCTAGTATGGAGACTCCCTCCCCATGGGTCCAGCAGGCCTCACACGACTAATTTATTGGCGTGGGACTGCCATGTTCACAATCTGAGAGAAGGTAGTGCTAATACGTGACCAATATATTTGGATAACCTGGCAGTCCCATACCATATGGAAGAAGGTGCCCGTTGGGTGTTGGCACCGCCATCACCTCGGTGGCAGAACGCCTCCGATCCTATGTAGAGATTCAATATAAAAGAACAAAAGCTATATTCAATATAACTCTGTGCATAATATATTCCTCCAGAAAGAATAAGTAAGAGCTTAACACAACACTTTCTGATTGGGCTCGCAGAGCATTAGCTAAACAAGAAATATCCTGTAGCAACAGGATATTTCAATGGAACCTTTCACATCAACACTCTACCCCTCAGATGTCTGTGACATTACCAGGCATTATCCTATCATTTAAACCTTTCAACTAAAGCAGCCTTCATTTTAGGTGCTATTTTTTGTCACTTCAATAGTAAGTCGAAATGGTCGAATCAGATCTGATTTCCCAGCCAAAACCACTCACTTCACTGATCTCAAAGGTAACTTACTGGATACACATTAGTCACCACAGTGATTATTCATCAAGTAACTGCCTTTACCATCATACAACATCAAGAAAGCGAGCATAGGCATCAAGTTACTCACTGCTGTTGGAAAATTAAGCATCTGATTAATTATTGTACCTTAGGAGAAGAAGGGGATACAACCTTGAATCAACTTAATTGATCACAGAAAACAGTCAAGGGCTATGCAACATGTAAAAAGGAAACTGGAACCTCAATAAGCGTAAATCTTACTAGTTTCTAATAGTAATGAGAAAAAGATAGCAGTATTTCTTACACCATCCAATGATCGATTCAATCAACCAGGCTACAGAAACAATCTGAGATGTATGAAAAGGCATATCAATCAGCTACCCAGAAAACTGCAAAACGACAAAATTCAAACATAATTATGCTCAGAGTTAAAAGCAAATACAATTATACAAGAGAATGTGCTGGGAGTCCAAGTCTAATTGTAAAATCAAAAGGTTGGAAGATATCATCAGATGGTCTAATGCTCATGACTTTAATGTCTGAGCACTAATTACTCGACTGTACTGCATCTCAGAGAATATCTTTTTTAAAGCAATCCAAGCGGATGACTGGTCCCAATACATATCAAAGTTATATTTTGACAAGCACACAAGTGATTGGGATATTGTGTAGACTATTAACCAAAATTTAAAAGCACCTTGGTCCTCATAGGACTCCCGTACTGACAACTCACTTTCACACCAGACTTAATTCAGAAACTCTTTTGGACTCATGGAGAAGACCTATTCTCCATAGTTTATTTTAAAAAGGTAACCAGACCAACCCTGAGAACTATCAGACAACTGCTCTACTAAATGTTGAAGCAAAACAATTTGCTAAAATTTCTCTCAATGATCTAGAAACCTCGGTGGAAGAAACAAATCTTTTACCAGAATTCTTGTACGACTTTGGAAAAATTGTGAAACCACAGACTTTATCTTGACTCTAAATCTACTGGTCAAAAAAGCGGTCAATTCCGGGGTTCCTTAATGCTCGCTTCTTTGATTATAGTTTTCCATTTGATAGAGTCAACAGAGTGATGCTATGGAAAAAGCTGTTAGATTGAGGCATTCCAAAATTACTGCTACACAAATACATGAATAAGAAACAAAGTTTAACACAGAACTAGAGCGACTTAAAATTAAAAAAACAAATCACAGTCTCAAGAAAGGGAGCGTGATGGCTCCATTCTTAATCAACTTACGAAAGGCAGACATGTTAGGGAGATTCCCAGCGTGGAATTAGAAACATTCTGCTAAAATTGAGAAATTAGCACGTTTCTGTCCTTCAATATGCTGTTGATATAGTCATTCTTGATGCCACTTCAATTTGGCTGCAGCATTCTCTAGAGGTCAGACATTCATAGAACCAAAAACTGACCTGTTGTGAACATCCGCAAAACAAAATAAACATCTACGGGAACCCTCCAAGAACACAAAGAAAGATAAAGCCCGCGTTTTACAATTTGAACTCAATAGTCTGTATGTGAATCTCAATCGTCCAACGGCAATATGAATTCTGAAGGAACATTTTCAAGCAATTAAGTTTGAGCAGTAATTTATAGAGCTATCATGCTTTAAATTAGGATGAATACAGGTCTAGACTTTCTAATGAGTAAAGCGCTAAGGTATATGTTTTCACTGCTTAATTCTTGTCTCGTCTCGCAACCGAGACTTGAGTTGGAGTTAATAAATATAGACCAGATAGTAAACAGGAACTTTATTGTCATCATCTGAGAGAGGCACAAGAGGATTCTTAAAAGCTCTTCTCTGGAAGGGACTCAGTAACTCAACAACAAGATCCTCATCACAGCTTATCAATTTGCAGAAAACTTTAACAGATTTGGAAACAACTGAAGAATGGTGTCAAAATCTTGATTACAATTTTTTGAAATGCTATTAAGGAAAAAAGTAAGCTTCTCTTTTGCAGAAAACATTGATCAAATTTTTTATCTAAAAATGGGTTGATTTTGTAGGACTCCTTTTCTACTCTGGAACCACAATCGTATATCCATCACCATCTTAAACTAAATTCACCAATTTAACTCCTCCGTATAGCTGAGTTTATGTCCAGTTAAAGCAAGGGGATTAATCCAGGCTGCAGGTGTTGAAGACATTGTGAAGCCAAAGTAGAATCTATATATCTTTTGATCTGCATTTGCCCCCAATTGACTAAGGATCGAAAAAAAAAACCTTGTTGTGCCCACTTTTTTCTGGCATTTGGAGGGTAAAGACCATAAAACAAGCATTAACAGAATGTATTAAAGGAAGAGACAGTCAACTTATCAGATGCCTAATAAAATGTTTGGATCTTGCCGTAATTGCGATCTCACCAGCCATGATGCAGAGTGTAAAACCATGAAACATTTGAAGCAAAAACATTTAGCATTTAGTTTAAATTGCACTTTGCTCTAATTTTTAAAGAAAACTTAAGTATTTCATATCTATAGACCAATAATACTTTAAGATATTTTATGTGTACATCTAACTTCTGTAAATTTGGGATTCTGATGATTTTAATTATTCTTCAATAAATTACTTACATCTAGTGCATAGGCATGGAAAAACATGTTGAATATATAAAATTTAGTTTGGGCATTAACCATCCGTGAAGTCAGTATGAATCGCGATGATGTCAATCGTAAACCAACAATACCTCATGTCATGATCCAAATCTTTCTATTCTATTTTCTCATTGACGGTGAAGTGGGAAGATACAATAATGATCTATACTAGGTACAGTGTACAGCACTATTGACAGCCACATTTTTGTACGCACTACTATTTACTGGAGAGGCAGAAGAACGTCATATCAATCTGGAATAGCCTTGAATTACAATAATTTTGCTATAGGCAATTGACCATTTTTATTTGCAGTGTGAACATATTAAAGAAACACTACCACTGAAAACAACTTCCTTCGCAGTATAATGTTCTCGTGTGTAAAGTCGTCCCTGTCAAAGAGTAACATAATTAGACTGCATTTAAAAGACATGAGCGAACTGGTCTTTGGTCACAGATTTGTCTAATAAACACAACATACGACAAACAAAAAAGCATTGAGTCTGACTAACAGTCTTTGCTTTAGCCATATAATATACTATTGACCTTAATGCATGCAGAGTACTAGAGCTCTTTCTAAAGCACAAGCTGGGTTCTAGAAGCAAGCAGGCAACTGAACTGTTTGATACCGAAAGGTGTAAACACCTTACATATATATCTGGATGTGTTCTCATTAAAATAACTGTGCGTTTCTGTATCTCACTAACCATGAGTAAAGTCAGAACAACTTCCAGAAAAGTTGTGTTTCCAAGACGCTTTATGCATTGGTTACTCATGAGGTAATATGAACCTATTTAAAACTGTCTTTACATTTCAAGTAGGAAGTGGTGCATGATGTAGTGGATAAACCGGTTTCTCCCTTTGACAAACAAGGATGCCAATGATGCTGACTGATTATGTGCACCTTCATCTAAGCAGAGATGGCTGCTAAAGTGACTTTAATACAGGTGTAGCATATGAGAATATCAAGTAGAAAAAGTATGTTAAAAAAAAGAATTTTAGTTTTATTGGGGTATTCCTGTACTTTCCTTTTTAATGCAAGTGCAAAAACTGCTAAGACATGAGGAGCTGTGCTGCCAAGTTCAGTGACATGTTTTTGGTGAGCAATTTTCCCCTTCTGCATGGTTAGCAAATGTGGAAGGGTTGGCAATTTGTGATGATGGATTATGAGCCTATTTAAGTTCAAGTACCATGACCATTAAGCAAATGATGGCGCTGTTATAATTAAGAGAATCCTCCTACTCTTTGAAGCACTGCTACTGTATATGTTAATAAAATTTGCTCTTCAACTAGTTCTAGTTATAAATCAGTAAAATAACCTGGTGTCCTGGTACACACCACCACCTGACTATGCAAATCAATATGAATTAACCTATGCAAGATACAGCCATGCACTCACTCCTGCATGTGGCAGACATGTTTATGTGTAGTATTGTTAAAGATTACGTTGTTATTAAGGTTCACAGATTTATTATATTCACTTCTCTGTTCACTCTCCTCTCTCTCACTTTCTTCTCATTTCCCCTGCTACTGAATGTCTCCAATGTTCTTTTTTACATTGTTCACTTTCTTTCTGTCCGTCTTTATGTACCTCTCCTTTTTTTCACCTTCGACTCCCTTGCTGTCTATGTCTACAAACACTTCTAATTCCAAGTTGATGTTAGAATGCCATTATTAACCATATGTTAAGGTTCGGTTTGGGTTCTGTTCTCATGTACCATGCAGTGATGCTCTGATAAGAGCACACTATAAAAATGTGGAAAAAATAATACATCAAAAGGAAACAGAATTAATATATACATAAAAATTATCGAAGAACACTTGAGACAGAACATTGAAACAGTTGAGCTTACAGATTACGATAAATATAGTAATACATAAAAAAACACGCCAGCCATAATGATAATAGAGGATTTGAAACTCCATCACAGAAAAAGATGTCTGTAGCATCCTCCTCAGCCCGGGTACTACCCAATGACTACATCACACACGGAGCTCAGTATAACACATCTTTATTCGTCTGCGTGTAACCACGAACTCAACATTCTAAACCTGCATTCACTTCACTATGCTCTTAAAACGTACATCATAGTTCTACGGAGTCCATCGGGAGCCACAACGGTTCCGTCATTACAAACTCACGCAACCCTACATCTCCCCCTCTGTTAAATAAAATTACCTTTTTTTTTACAAACATATACAATTAGAGCTCTTCAATGAGTCTTCCTGGCGATTGGCTCACACATCCCGACCGTGTCTTCGGAAACTGGGGACCGGCAGTAGAAATGTCCATGACTGGCCTTAGTGATGGAGAAACAGCAACAGTAAGGGGTTCTTCACTTGTCTTTTCAGACCCAGTCTCTACAATGACATCAGTGCCTGATGACCAACGAACCAGATGTACGAAGTGCGAGGAATCTTGTGTAATGGACTTCCTAGGACGTTGGGCAGTCACTATGTTTCTACTACTGGTCACAAGGTGAAATGGTTCAGCAGTGAAAGGAGCATTAGACTTTTGTTTTCTATTCTGACAAACAAGCACTCCATCTCTGCTAGTGAACTGGACATCTTTTGCATGTCGATGCTTCCCTGCATATGTCTTTATTTTCCTCTTATGATCCAAGTCTTTCATGCATGTCGCTTCCTCAGCATTGCTCTTCTGTTGGTCCATTGTGGTCCATTGAGGTAACTTGGTCGTCCTGGCTCTCCCGAACATCAAGGTTGCAGGGCTTTCCCCTGTAGTCGAGTGAAGGGTCGAGCGGTAAGCTCAAAGAGTGGAATTTAAGACAGTCTTAAGGTTGAGCTTCCCTAATACAGCATGCTGGATGGCTTTCTTTAGAGTACTCATGAACCAATCAACAAGGCCATTGGCCTGTGCCCAAAGAGGGGTCCCTCTTCTGATGCTTCACATTAAAATGATTTAGAAAGTCTCTGAATTCTCGACTGTTGAAATGTGGGCCGTTGTCAGTCTTTAAGATTGCAGGAATACCCCCGGTTGCAAGGGTGCTGTCTAATCTCTCAATGACACGTTCTTGAGTGATAGATGAGAGATCTTCGATCAATGGAAAACTGGAATATTCGTCAATGATCGCCATCAGGTGATGTCCGTTGTCAAGAGAGCCAAAGAAGTCCACTGCATTTCTTTCCCATGCATGCCTTGGCAACTCAGGTATTTTTAACGGGTTTTGAGTGGTTTTCGAGGTCAGGCAGTTGCATAGATGACCTATCTTTAATTCTCTTTCAACTCTCTCACCGAGATGTGGAAACCAGACTCGGTCTCAGAGCGCTTGTTTGGTGGCAACAATTTAACGATGTCCTTCATGGCCACTTCAATTATCTGTTGTTGCAGACTCTCCGGAATGACAATTCTCGAACCTCTTAGAATAATACCTTCCTGAGTAAAATTTTGATATTCACTGTCACTAGTAAGAGGTCGAGAGTGCTGGTACCAAGACTGATGTGTAATGATGTCTTTCAGTTTCAGCATGTCACTATCTTGACTTATGGCAGTGACCATTTGTTACAATGAAATGGCAGCTGGGGTGCTTGATTTCACTATGAAATGTATGTAATCTTGAGCCGTCTTAGAAGGGGTGTCAGGACATTGTAGAGACACTTGTGCGAAGTAGTCAGCAGGGTTTTGATCTTTCCCTAAATGATGTATGATGATGTAGTTGTACTCCTCTAATTGCAGACCCCAACATTCAATGCGAGGAGGCATTTTTACTTTTGGATTGCCAAAGATAATCAACAATGCTTGATGATCGGTCACAAGTGTGGAGGGCTTCCCATACAAGAATACATGGAAATGTTTACAAGCCCACACTACTGCTAAGCCTTCTTTCTCAGGTTGTGAATAAGCACGTTAATTTGGAACAAACGTTTGCTTGCATACGCCACAATATGTCTTTGAGCATTTGGGTGTCCGCTGTGCTGTGCAAGGATGGCGTCCAACCCGACAGGGCTAACCTCAGTATGAAGCTTTGGATTAAAATATGCCATTTCAGTAGCGTTCTCAATAGCTTGTTTGATTTTCTGGAAGCTTTGCTCGCATTTATGTGACCAAACAAAAGAAACATTCTTTTTCAGCAAATCTCTTAATGGCGCACTAACAGTGGCAAAGTCTCGTATGTATTAGGGAGCAATAGCTGGCCATGCCAAGGAAGGAACGTAACATGGAAACTTCTTGTGGGGGACTGGCAGTTGACAGCGCTTGCACCTTAGCTAGATTAGGTGTCATGCCCCCATTCGTTAAGATATGGGCAAAGAATTTTAACTTTGTCTTATAGAACTCACATTTCTCAGCAGTCAAAGTTAAACCGGGATCAAAAACTGCCGACACACTTGCGTGAGAGCTCTGTCATGCTCCTTCTGTGAAGCTCAGAAAACTAATATGTCATCACTGTAATTGAAAGCATTCAATGCGGGCTATATGATACGTAACATGACATCTTGGAATAGCTCTGCAGCTGATGCTACATCCAAACAAAGGGCCTGATTTAGAGTTTGGCGGACCAAGTTACTCCATCACCAACGTGACTGATATCCCGCCCACAGCATTACGAATCCATTCTATTCTATGGCACTTGTAATACGGCGGACAGGCTATCCGTCACGTTTGGAACGGAGTAACCGGTCCGCCAAACTCTCGATCAAGCCCTTATTCTCTTGTAACGGAACAGACCAAGATGTGTAGAAAAGGTTGTAATGTACCTGCGAATCTCCCTGAGTTCCAACTGATGGTATCCTTTATTTAAATCCAGGCAAGAGAATACTTTTGCACCATTCAATTGTGTTATCATGTCAGCAATGTGCGGTCCTGGATGTCGTTCTCTTTCAATTGCCGTGTTCACTTGAAGCATATCCAAGCAGATGTGTACAGCTCCTTCACTGTCCTTTTTGGCTACTACCGCTATGGGAGAAACCGAGGGAGTTGGACCAGTGGAACGCTCAATGATATCATGTTTGAGTAAAAATTCAAGTTCTTTTTCAACAGCTTCCTGTAAGTGAAAGGCAATTCGTCTCTGTCTTTGAGCAATAGAATGGATGTCCTCATTAGTGAATAATTTGACTTTCACAGTTTCGAGTTTTCCCAACACATGAAAAAACGAAGGGAATTGGCTTACTATTTTGTATGATCATTCATGTTATAGTTCACGGATATCAGTCATATATCAGCAGTTGTGTTGAAGCGGAGTAAACGGGCGCTTGACGCCGTACCTTGCTGTACATGAATGGGTGCTTGTACATTTGTTTACTTATGCTTCATCTTTACTACAAATGAACATTGACTCTTTAGGGGTGTCGATGGTGCCCACGTATCCACACTTTAGTTTTCGATGACATGAGTCGGGACAATGGAGACAGTTCATTATATTTCGCCTGAGGCATAATATTTATTGACACACCACTATTAATGATAAAAGGTATTGAACAATTATTGACTTTTATTGTGATCATCTGACAATGTTTGAATGACTGGTGCTTTGTCATGTCAATTTCTTTTGGACCTGTGTTTTTCCTCATAGACGGCCAGTCCAACATGCGCATGCTTCTCTGAGGTAAACCGCGACATGGCACAACCATCTTCTCCACTTTCACCTGATTTTGATACAGAAGAACCCTTTGACGAAGATTTAAATGTTGATCGACTTCGTTTGGTGTTGATTTGCCTCAGATGATGAGGTTGCTTAGGCCTTATGGGTGTGCGTCAAACGTCGCTTCAGGAATGTTCTGCGGGTATTTTGTCTTCATGCCGCGACACATTTACCTTTCCTTCACCTTGCATACCTTCACAAAATGGTTCGCCTTTCCACAGCCTTTGCAGATCTGACCAATGGTGGGACATTTACCTTCGTGTGGAAATGCAAATCTACACCTGAAGCACAACTTTTTCTGTGGAGAATTCACTCGGGGTCTCTCGACCTTGTGCTTTGGCTTATTGCTCACATTCATGACTGACTCACTCTGGTCACCTCTAGCCACCATGTCAGCAGCTTGCTGATTAGCACGCACTTCAGCTCTGGCAGCCATGAGAACTCGCTTCAAACTCAGAGTTTCTCTCAGTATTCTTCGCCTGAACGAATCAGACAAGCATCCGTTAATCACTCTGAGGCGTATAGCTTCCTTATCATTAAATTAATTAAGCTTACAGTGTTTAATGAGCGTATCCAGTGTCTCAACAAATTTGTTGTCATTGATGGTCACACCTGCTTTCTGTCGTTCTTGACTTACGTTGTACCTTTCGTAATCTACATTTAGCATTGGACTGAACTTGAGATTCAAGGCTGCTTTGATTTGACGGTATGTAATTTTGTCAGTTTGCAGCATTTTCTTTATGACTTCTTTTACACCTTCACCAGCAAGATTCTTAAGGTACTTGATAATCTTCTTGTTATCTGCTTCCTCAATTGCATCAATGAAATCATCTAAGGTCTCTATCCAGGTAGTACATTTGTCACCAATATTCAACTTTTTGGCAGTATCGAATGGCAGTGGTGGTTTCAAGAAGGTGGCGGCATTGTAACCATTTACAAGATCAGATGATACTGAAGGTGGAGTTCAATCCTGCTGTTCCCTAGGGGCCGCATCATCCATACCATCTCTAAGGCCCTGTTCTGTGCCTGGCCTCTGGGTCATCTTGGACAGCCTCTGGAACCTTGACCTCCCTCTTGGTTTGCATGGGAGCCCTTTGCTTTTAGGGGTCCTTGGGAGTTGTTCTGAGCCACCACTCGGCAACTTTGGTGGTGAGCTGCTTCGGGTATGGGCAGCTCCGCAAGTACAACCCCGGTTGCGTGCTCGGAGGTTGCCTCCCCCAGCTCAGGGAGAAAACGTTTCTCTTCGCCCAATTCTGGTAAACAGATGACTATTTTGGTATTTGAATTTCTTTGATTGTAAGCCTCTCTTTGTGCTGCCTGACACGTGTTTGATCTCTGCCTCGCAGCGTTGTCACTCCGTATGAATGTATGGCTTTGAGTAGCGTAGTAGTGCAGTACCTCTTTGTGCGGCCTTCCCAGCAGGTTCTCGGCCACCGATGTGTAGCCTTTTCAGTGAAGCTTTCAATAACTTCAACTGGGGCTGCGCTTTGACTCTACATACAACAAACATTGATTCCGCACTTCGAAGGAGGCACACGTGGCACGCACAAGCAATTTGCTGGACCACAGCAAATTCTCTGGAAGAGCACGGTTGCGCTCCGGGTTACTTATCCACTATCTTGTTGCCAGCTGTAACGTCCTCCCCAGCCCGAGTACTCAACAATGACTACGCCACACATGGAGTTTAGTTTAACCAGTCTTTATTCGTCTGCGTGTAACCGCAAATTCAACATTCTAAATCTGCATTCACTTCACTATGCTCCAACGCGTACGCAACAGTTCTACAGAGTCAATCGGGAGTCACAATGGTTCGGTCATTACAAACTCACATGACACTACAATGTCTACTATAGGAGGACAGAGTGCACAACTGAATTTGAACTGGTTAATTCAGATTGAATTGCATAGTATCATAATTAAAGTCATGTGTGAACTCCTGCCCTTGTTTACTGCTTATACCATAAGAGGGACTAGAGAAAAGTGTATGCAAAGATCCCTGACCAATTCACTGATGGAGCATTACCCTTCAATAGGAGATGTGGACATCTGGGCATGAAGTTTTGGCATTTTGGATTTAAGATTGATCAGAACCTTTATTAAATGCTGCCCCCACTGTGCAAAATAGGTCTAAGAGTAACTCCTATTCATGCGATTCCCCTGTCTGTCTGTCGAGAGTGTCTGACGAGACTTTTTTTCTCCTTTCTCCTAGCAGACAATATTCCACCAGGTATATGTGATCGCCCATTTCCAAATCTCTAATACTAAACTCCAAAGATGGCATGATTTCCTCCTGCAGCCTTTGTTTAAATAAAACTATGCTGTGGTGTTATCTGTTCAAATCTGGCCCATTTAGCTCTCTATCTGAGAGAGGAATGCTTTCAAAACTAGATGGATCGTTTGGATGTCTAACACAAAGATGTTTGTTGAGCTTCTGCTGGTGTTTAATGACTACGTATGCAAATGAAATGAAAAGAAATGAAATGAAAAGACCATTTATTAAGCGCAGTAGCTACCCTCAGGCGTCCTAGCGCTACGGACAACGCATACAAAAAGACAATTGAAAGTTATTCAGTTTTATTAAAGAGCAGGGTTTTTAGGTGTTTACGGAACAGAAGTAAATTGGGCTCTGATCGCATATGAAAGGGGAGGGAGTTCCAGAGTTTGGCTGAGTTATAGGAAAAAGACCGACCCCCAAAGACTGCCAAAGTGTGACTCTCCCCAACCTGTGTGAGAGACATCTGTGGTGATGGTCACAGTTGGAAAGGGTTCTAGAAAAGTTCACTCCCTTTTCCTATTTTTGTGTTGTACGTGTACTATCTTAAGTAACAACTACTTGATTCTACCCATCACTGTTCTGATTGATCTTATACTATGTTACTTTTCTTTAGTCTTATATTTGTGGGTTTGGTCACAATTTTATGTATTATCATCATTTGATTATTCTTAGGACCCTCTGCTGTGAGGATGTGTCATCCAGTGCTACTGGGCGATCACTTAGGTTATCCCTTGACCGGGGTGGATTGGTCTGAGGAAATGAAGCTGTTTCCAAATTAGAGTGGTGGTTGAGGCTCTTGGTCTCTGTCCATTCTCTTGCCTTTGGCATCAAAGCACTGCCTGCGTTTGTGGCCATTCATGCTAGGACTAAATGACACTGTTGCTGTGCATGTCCCCGCTAAGGATAACTCCATATCCATTGAGTCTTCAGTGGGTCGTGCAAACCCTCTGTAAAGTCACTATCACCTTTGCAGTGCCTAATCTTTTTTTCATTAATTTGCTTCAGGGTCTCATCCATGTGGCTACAAAACAAATGCTCTCCATCCACTGGCATGTTTATCACTTTTATTGGTCATTCTGATCTGAACCTGTGATTCGATTCTGAGTTAGGCAAGATGTTTACTAATGAAGCCATACTTAACTAGCAACTAATAATATTTGCTCATACCCACACAGATTTTAGAAGCATATACAATACAAACTTGCTCTCCTGAATAATAGCAGCTGCCCTTTTCTTGTGCTCATAAGGTGTTCATCCCACTGATAGCGGCCCAGTATAGCCTATATATTCCATTTTGGCAGTGGAACTGGAGATGAGACATGTTTAATGATGCAGTGCTCTCAACAATCCTCCCCACTACTTATGTTTTAATTTTTTGCTTCTGCTGGAAGCCTACTAGTAGTCAGATAATTTAAGAATCTATTTCCATGCTCAGGGATGATCAGGACCATGTTTTAGTATGTTAACTAATGTTAATGGAATCTTAAGGCAATGTCCTATAATCACATTCTATTCTTGAGGTTATCGCCTTGGAGGCCTTGGATGCAGATGGACTTCAAAAGGTTTCTCTTCCCTGGTGGCTATACCTTGGCACTGGCAACAAAAGTGTATCCCCTGTCCTTACAGAACGTTCTCCTTTCCCAACTAAAAACACTGGCTGATATTTCCAAGGAAAAATAAATATTTTTCTTATGTTAGACCCTCACAAAATCTAGTCGTGGCATGCTTAATCATCGTGTCTCATCCTGGTCCCTAAAAACCAGGATGGGCTCAACCTTATTACAGGGAGCACTTTAAATATCACCGTGACCGGTATACCTAAAAAATACCTCAAATCAACCTAGGTTTTTTTTTTATTAGCAGTTGTTTGGGTGTAGGTTAAATATATCTTAGGTGGAGAGTAAGGACATTATGGTCCTATGACCCTAATTCATCATCGACATGTTTCAGATGCTATGCTCAGGCCTGTTGGGTCTAGGGATTATGCCAAGACGTCAATAATGCACTGCCCCAGCAACACAATCACTTTATTAGAGAAAAGCATACAGTGCTAACTATCATGCAAGGTAAGTGTTTTACTCGCCCATTCAAAAGGTTGTAGACTCTTGATTTCCTACTCGGAAATCTTACCACACCACACGGGGAGAGCGAGTGGCATGTCCCTGCAGTCACACATTTGTCAAGGGTAACATGCTGTTCTGTTATCTTTTTGGTATGTCCGCACTCTCAAAGCTCGCCAATCTATCTTGGCAACAATGGTAAGAATTTCCTCTTCTTCTAAGGGCTGGACTAAGGGTCACTAAAACGAAATGAGAGTCTATTTGGTGTTCCACAATTTGGAATCCATATGCGTCTCCTGCACTCTTTAAACAGCATGGTAAATTGAAATGTCACAAGGTGGGGAGGGACGTGTGGGCTGACGGATTAAACGGATGTTTAGCTCACGTGTATTGTTTTAGTTTGCCTACACCCTTATGAAGATTATCTGTACAGCCTGCTCAGTGCCACAAACGTGTGCCCCATGTTTACTCTCATGTGTGGACTATATGTACATTGCAAGTGTGTTTCACTGCTCGCCATAGATTATGGAGGAACACAGGGATGCCATATGTATGGATACAGAAATTGATGGACTTCCATGCAGGCTGTTCTTGGTCTCTTGTGCATCTTTAATCCTGCATGGTCCCTGTTGCCCAAGGTCCCCCTCTATAAAGCTTGATTTACCCAGCTAACGGTGGGGAAAGTTCACCATAAAGACCATTATCTAGCATAGGTTTCCTTTGCTCAGTGAAACCCCTCCACTCTATTTCTAGAGCTCTTTTATTTGAATACACTTCACCAGTTCAGTCTGGTCTGACCTATGGCTATCAGTACCAGTAATAAACCTAAGTATACTGTTCAGAAGGCTAAGTCAAAGAGAAACAATCTCAAACTATTAGCAGGTATCTTTGAAAAAAAGATATCCGGTAAAGGGCCCTCTCGCAGAGCCCGCCGGGCATTGCAGTGCCGGCCCGGCAAGGAGCATAGCCCAATGATGAAGCATGCCACCTTCGGGTGAGTGAGGGCAATTGTTCCTAAAAAACATGCTTCCAAAGGTACCTGCTAACAGTTTGAGATCGTTTTTCTTTGACTTAGCTTTCGGAACAGTATACTTAGGTTTATTTTTGACATATATGAGGAGAGTGTATACTGGACGGCTAAATTCCTCGTCCTCTTACGTGATATGGTGTCTGTACCAATAGCCTTACACCACATGGACAAACAAACAATGTGCACATCCTTCAAAAAGGAGGAAGATAGTCAATTTGGGAAAAAAAGTAACACTTTCATTGGTCAATATCTCAAACATGTGACCCCAAAGACAAATACTGCTCTTTCTTGAGCAAGTAACGTGTATATCATCCGGACTTAGAGGAGATGCTTAAAATCAATTGAGCCCCAGCATATGCTGACGTTTGTCCTACCCAAGACTAGGGCCAAGACTGAATAACTGGAGCCTCTTACTGCTGTGTGCAGTGTAGAAGGAAAGAAGCTGGGCTGCCTGCAAAAGAGGATCCCTCGCCACCTGTAGAATAGGAACAAGGTCCCGCTTACTGACTAACCTGTATGGAGGACGCCTAAACAAATAAAGCCAACCAGAAGCCATGCGATTCATTCTACTCAACTGGCCTGGCTAAAGACCAAAGTCAAATACGGATTATTTTCTGTTTGTGGAGCTGCAGAACGCTCACCTCCATGATGAAACTCCTATCACTGGTACACAGTGATGACCGGGGTGCCTTCATCTGCTTAGCCCCAGAGCGATGAGGTATTTCCTTTACACCTCTGCCGATGGTGTTGTTTTCACTTTTCATATTGTTCAGTCCCTAGCTGGGTGTTGAGGGGCCCTTTGGTCAAATGCAAGCTACCAGATTGGTGGATGTCCCATCACTAGAAAATCTAGACCACAACCAGAACTTTTCAAGAAATGAACCCCTAAAAACTGGGACCCCGGGGGACTACAAAGTGGGTGTTGATCCACTGCTCCCTACAACCAGAACAGGTAAACTAGTTGCAGTTTTAAGCAGCCCTGCCAAAACTGTGCAGAAACTACCAGATCCTCCCTTATTGGTTCTTGCTGTCTGGGTATGAAATTTTAGGTAAATTAATTGCTTGACCATTTTGAATTTGAAACTCCATAATTACAGCTTCATTCCAAAGAGCTGTGCAATACTTGGACCCAAAGGCAACAGAAAGAGAGAGCCAAATGTGTTACAGCAATTGTTTGGCAAAATCAATGAGCCCTGAAGATAGCCAATGGACCAAAAATACTGCTTGATAGGAAAACAATAGTCAGATAGTTCAGTGTTATTAGAAAATGTAATACCTAGTAGTACGTAAACACTACAAACATATTTTTGTTTATGGACTCCAGAAGGTGGTAACGCATTCTAGTAGTCTTCCTGTATCACAATTTTAACTGCCCTTTTTAGTTTATGTTTGTAGAAGTGGGCCACGTGGTTGATAGCACAGTAAGTACTGCTCTTTTTAGTGTTTGTCATCTTTATCTTTGTGCCATGCAGATGATGCTGTGTTAATGAATTCTACTGGAGCTGACCCATGTTTCCAGCACCCCTTCAGCACTCTTCTGAATGGGACGATTTCTTTTTAAGTCTCAGGACCAAAATGACTATTCAATCATAAATAAGATTTTTGATTCTTGAATAAAAGCTATTTGGAGCACACTTCGGTATCCTATTGCAACACTAGGGAGTGTAGGATTTGTGCATAACCCAAAGAGCTTACACAGAAACGATCAATTAGGCGCATCTGCAAGTGAAGAATTCCATTGCATACACATCAATCACAAACAAATAAACCCAGCCAAGTGACAATACCAATCTGTGTCCTGTTCTTCTGACAAACTATAAAAAAAAGGTTTACATACCTGCAGCTGGAGCAAAGCGTAGAGTATAGGTGGACTGCCTGGCGCATGGAAGACAAACCGCAGTGCATTTGTGATAAGGAATGCAATCTGTGAAAAGACAGACACCATGGAGATATGAAAAAGTAAAATGGGATGCAGCTAAGTCCAGTAAAAGCATTGGCTAAAAATCTGAATAGATATGAGAAGACTCAGCAATAAAATGAATAAAACCTAGAACAAAATTTGACAGAGAATAAACACAACATCTATTACATACTGAACTGGACAACAAAATGAATAGAAGACTGCATTTCATGGAACTAAGCATTCTGAAAGTTTCTACTCCTCTTTTAGACCATATGAATCTCTAAGGCTGCAAACATTCTTAATGCAGCCCACAGTCCCTTAGGGGAACACACAAGAAAGAAACATGTTTGGCTACCATATGCAAGACTTTTAGGGAGATAGAATCAAAACAGTGACAAAAAAATGGTCTCATGCGTAATGGGGCCAGCAGTCTAGGAGAAGCAGAGACATGGACTATTTGTTTTGACGATGGGAAGCCCTTTCAGAGGAGTGGTAGCTCATCATCAGTGTTCAAGGTGGGCCTTTTGCATAACTGGTAAGGTTATGGTGAACAGTGTCACTGCTGTAACATCGGACTAACATCTGGGAATATGACTATTAGACACTAAGTAAAATAGATTGCTGATACTCCCACCTCAGTTTATGCTTGATATAAGTGCAATTCGGTCACAAATTATCATATAATTTTTTTTTTAATGGTCTTTATTGAATGTCGAAATTAGACAGTTGACAGTTGCATATTCACAGCCATTCACAGTGTAAGATCCCATGTAAATAAACAAATGGTTAACATAGACTATATTTGTCAGCTCTATAAACCATACAATTAACTTGGTTAGTACTGTGCCGTCTTGCGCAGTGTCTGTTGAGGGGTATGCAGGGGGAGGGGGGGTTCCCCTCGCATGGTGCTTCGGGGGAGAGGATCAAGGAGAGGTATCTAGTGTTAAAGTTTGGAGGTATGTGCGGAAGACTGTCCAGATATCCCTAGGGTGGGATGTAGGAGGTTGCAGGTTAGCGCAGTCCTCCTCCATGCCCTTGCAGCGGCTCATGCTCTCCAGCCACTCTGCTACAGTGGGCGATCTGGCGCTGCCCCAATGTAGGGCTATCTCTTTTGCACAGCAATAGCGCCATACAGACTAGACGTCGTACTGCATGCAGGACGTTTTGGGTGTTTCCCAGGAGAGCAGTTAGAGAGTCGGGGGCATAGCATGGGCGGTCATGGCCGAAATGTGAGCGTATATAGCCGTCCAGTAGGTGGCCACCCACTGGACATGCCCAGGTGTGCAAAATCTGCACCGGGGCATCACATTTTTTACATCAATCAGATCTGGAGGGGTCGAATTTAACAATGTTAGGAGGGGAAGGTAATACCTATGTAAGTATTTAAAATGCAGTAGTTTATGCCTCTGGTTATATATTTGGTCTGTGGGCTGAGTCCCTAGTTCTCCCTCCCACTTGCCCCGCACTCGTGTGGTGGTGTCTGGTCTCAATGCCATGCAAGAATGGTAAAGTCTAGATGTCATATGGCTTCTGTCTGTAGCCGTGATGAACATGTGCAGGGGTGGAAGGTCATCCGGTGATAATTGGTATGTCGGCATGAGGGAGCGCAAAGTGTTGTGTAGTCTCTTGAAGACAAACAGATCCATATAAGGAATATCTTGTGCAGGTACGATGTCGGTTAAGTGTAGGACGTGTCCATTTGGAAATAGGTCCCCCAATGTAGGCAATGTGAAACAGTCTAGCGTGCGTTTGACCAGTGCCTCCCTAGTGAGGGGGGAGCCATGGGTTGTTGGGAAGGGGAAGATCCCCAGAGGATTAAATCCCCCCCACCCCCCAGCAGTCGTCGCATTCTGCGCCAGGCCCAGCATGTTGCGGAGACAGTCTGGATATCTCGGGTCTCCAGTGGTATGCCCTTGGTGACCATCTGTGAGTGGAGTAGTCCTAATTGCGTGCGTTCGGGTCGAATGTATGGGATGCGTGCATTGGGGTGGTACCACCAATAAGTGGAATAGCAGTGGGCGGCATGATAATAGAAGCGGAAATCTGGGACCCCGAATCCCCCTCGGTTATAGGGGAGCGTGAGGGTGTCCCAACAAATTCATGGATGGCCCCTGCCCATACAATCGTTGTAGAGTGCTGCGTAATGTATGGAAGAATGTCTGTGGGAGCGGGATAGGAATGGCCGTGAATAAATCAAATCAAATCAGGGACATTTATATAGCGCTCACATCACTCGGAAGTCTCATGGCACTTGCAGACGGCTCTGATGGAGATGATAGATCAGTTGTCGAATAGCCATGACTTCAGCCTCTTACGAAAGGAGTTGTGATCGGAGATGGGAACGTAAGTGGGAGGGAATTTTGTTCCATGATGCTGGGGCGAGAAAGGAGAAAGACCTGCCTCCTTTTCTGGCAGTGTGGATTCTGAGAGGGGTAAGCAAAAATTTGTTACTGGATCTGAGCATCCTACGTGGTTGGTGCCAACATAGTTTCTTGGGGGTATCATCATTTTGATTATGGCTATACGTCCTTTGCCATGGAAAGGGGTAATTTGACCCACAGATCCACTTGTTCCGTGAGAGAGGCCGTGGCAGGGCCGTAGATCCGTTGCAGAATCGGATCTCTGTTCCTGTGTATGTGTACATCTGCAGCCCATTGAAGGGGGAGGCCGGAGGGTGATGTACGAGCGGTAATCATCAGTGGGAAGAGTTCTGACTTATTCCAGTTGACACGAAGTCCTGATAGTTCTCCATATCGTGCTATTTCTCGAATTAATGGGGAGAGGTTGCCCTGCAGGTGAAGTACGAAGAGTAATAGATCGTCTGCATATAGGGAAAGTAATAGGGGACAGTATGTTAATTGTAGTCCACGATGCGCATGGTTATCCTGCAGAATACAGACCTATGAAGAGGAGGGGGGACAGGGGGCATCCTTGCCAGGTGCCTCGGAATATAGGAAAGGCATCCATGAGAGCACCGTTTATCCATAGGCGGGCCACGGGTCCGGTGTATATTAGCTAAATCAGGGCCAGGAAAGGGGGGGATGCCACGTTTGCGCAAGACTGCATGTAGAAAGGGCCACTCTAGTGAGTCGAATGCCTTTTCGGCATCCAATAAGACAACTGCTGCAGGTGTGGTAGGGGATACTTTGTGTAATACCGAGAATATAGTGCGGAGGTTCAGTGAGGTTGACCAATGGGGCACGGAATCCGGATTGAGCCGGTGAGAATTTGGCTAGGATTTTGTTGTCTAGGTTTAACAACGAGAGAGGGCGATATGAGGTTCAGCGGCTGGGGTTTTTACCTGGCTTTAATATTACTGTCAGTATTGCTTCCCGGAGCAAAGGTGGCAATTCACCTGTACTCAGTGCCTCATTGTATACGGTTAGGAGTTGCAGAGCCAGCTGTTGCTTGTAAGCTTTGCAAAAGGCTCCTGTCAGTCTGTCCAGTCCCGGTGCCTTGGATCCATCCAGGGCCGAAATGGCTTGAGTTACTTCCTCCATCGTGATAGGTTCACTCAAGAACTCCTTATGGGTTTTCGACAGCCACACCATCGCGATCTCCTCAAGGTACGAGATGATCTCGGAGGGGTCTCCAGTGGTGCGAGTCGTGTATAAAGTCTGAACTCATGCAGGCTATTTTCCCCCAGCTTATGACTGTCATCATCGGAGCAAAGCTCCGTTATGTAGTCCTGCTGGCGGTCTGGGCGTAGCAGACATGCCAGCATTCGTCCAGGTCTCTCCCCATCCCCGTATCTGCTGGCATTGTCCGCTATCGTATCTTGGAGTAGTGTGTAGCGCCCATTCGGGTCCACGTGGTGTGCATGTCTAGTGAACGGAATACTTCTAGGGACGAGTATACATGTGCCTCGGGTGTACGAGCTGTAACAGGAGTAGTAACGGTGGAGGCCCTATTGTTTGGAGAAGGTTTGATCTTTTTGGGGGGGGTAGGTGCGTTTCCTGTAAGAAGGCAATTTTGATATTATGCCTCTGTAGGTAAGAAAGTGCCCGTTTACCTTTTCTCAGATTGTTAATACCATGGATATTCCTAGTTATAGCAGTAAAAACTAGCCCCTTGGGCGACTTAGGTCTCTGAAGTGAGCTGGGATCGAAGCTGGCCTGACGGGATATGTTGTGAGGTGGCTTGTAAAAAAGAAAGTGTGATACTCCACGAAATAGCAAAAGACAATTAAGTTGCCAACTCCAACTAACAAAAACCCAACTCCCCCACCCACACTAGAATAAACATCATCCAGTAAATCCTAGTTGTATAAACTAAATATCTTAACAAAAAAGTTCCCAATTTGAAACAGGTGGTGATCACCATGGGGCGCAGCAGCGCTCCATTCTCGGCGGCTCGTCTGAAAGTGCGGTTTCTAATTGATGTTCATGCAACCTTTGGTGGGGGAATGACTACAGGCGTCAAATAAAGAGATACAAGGTATGGAACACATGAAGTCAAAGGGGGTATCTCCGTTCAATGACTTGTACCTGGATCCCCCAGGTCTTTAGTGTCATGATTTGTGGCAGCAAGAGTTGTTGGGGAGGAGTGTCTCAAATTGTCTTTTCCGGAGCGTGGGGCCGTCGAGTGCTGCGCCGGCGAGGACTTTGCCCTAATCTCCCTACAGAAGGCTGCTACGTCTGCTGGAGTATCCAGAATTTTTATGCGTCCTTGATATTCAATTCGTAGGCGCGCCGGGTATAACATTGCAAATTTAACGCCTAGTTAGAGTTTGTAAATTTACGTCTGGCCTCTTGCACCATGGGGGTGAAATCTGTACACAGCGAAACGTTGGCGCCTTGATACCCGAGTGGGCCTTTTTCACGTGCTAATCGGAGGGCAGTGTCTCTGTCTCTATAATAGAGCAGGCGCACTATGATGTATCGTGTTGGGGTGCCCATTGGAGATCTAGGGCCCAGGGAGCGGTGTGCCCTTTCCACTGCGAACGTGGTGAAGAAGCTAGATCTGTCAAAAAGTTCAACTAGTAGTTGTTCCACAAATATATCAGGGCGACCCGTGTTGGTTGTCTCTTTGCGATACCCGCTATGCAGATTTTATTCCGGTGTGATCTAGCTTCAAGATCTTAGTTTTTAATGGCCACTTCTTTGAGCACTCACTCCATTTTTTCCATACGCTTCTGGGTAGCAGCGGAGGCGTCCTCCAAATCCGATATCCTCTGTCAATGCAGCCCATTAGCGTGTCGAATCGTGCATCCATTGTGCTGAATCCTGCCTTTAGTTCAGCCATGATGGTGGCCATATTATAAGTGCTGGCTATCTCCGGGCCTCTATTAATGGGCTCATCCATATCTGAGTGCACGCCTCTGCTCTCCGGGGGCTTTGTGCGATCAAAAGTGAGTTGCCTCTGTTTGGGATCTGTTCTGCCCGTGGTGTGACTGTGTTTTGGTTTCCCCGCTAGGGTAGATGAGGTTAGGGTGGAACTGGTGCCAGAGAATTAGTGACGCTCCCTCCGCTGCCCCCTCCGTCGCAATATGATTGAATGTGCCCACGCGGTCCCTCTAGTGTCGCAGCAGCTAGTCGCCATCCTCCTCTATGACCGTTTTGGCTTCCGGCAGATTCGTGGCTGGCTCCGTCTCCCCATGCCAGCGTATTCGCGTGTGTTGCACAATGGCCGGTGGACCTCGAGGTGGCCGTCATGGTCTCTGCAAATAGGTGTAGCTAGGGGGTCGGTATATGGGAGTTGGATAGCTTCTACGTTTTGCTGCCTCCCCGCTTCAGTGCGGGGGGTGGGCCCTTGTGCTCCTTCTAATGCCACTCAGACTAGGTGTCGGCCTCGTCTCTGGTCAGTTGCCTCCAACGGGGTTGTGGCGGGTCCCGTCTCCCCAGTGACTACTTGTTTTTAATGGATTGCTAAATGGCAAGGGGGTTTCGGAGAGGTTACTGGTATTGGGGGAGGTAGCCCATATGTATTATGCCAGTTCCACCCCAGTGGACTTTTCATTCTCTAAGAACAGGTGTCCGCGGCTCTCCGGTGCCTCAGTGCAATGGCATAAAGCTCAGTGCGCTCAAGATGGGAGCTGGGTTCGGTTTGCACTCACGCGTCGCAATTCTTGGCAGCTTTGTTGGCTGAAGCGGGTGTGCGTGACTTACCGCAATGTCCGCTCTCAATGCTCCATCTTGGGTGCGGAGGGGTCCTGCAGCGATCCTTCGCCACGTCTCGTGGTCCCCGCGTCTTAGCAGGGCGTCACCGCTGCCAGCCTGGTATGATGACACAGACCTGGACCTCCTGGTCCATCCGCGGCCCCGCGCCAGTGGCTTAGTTCACCCTCAGGCTGCCTGCCGGGAAGCAGCGGCTGCCGGCCACGTCTCTATGCTCTTTCACGCCGGCGGGTACTTCTCCCTAACGAGGGAGAGTCACTCATAGCACCATGAAGCTGGCCGCAGTTGGAATGGCAACAAGGCACCGCAGTGAGGGGGCGCCACTGGAGGGCGGCGTCTGACCCGGCCTCAGGCTCACCCGCGGCCCCTGTCGCCACGGGGCCTCTGAGGGCACGCTCTCTCCCTCTTCAGGGTTTAGTGCAGCAGGTACGAGCCTCTTCCAGCATTCAGGGTGTCCGGGCTGCCTGGGTTCTCCGCGCTCATATTGTAGCCCTTTGGATGTGTCATAGGCAGCTTTTGATGCCGGTTGCAGGCTGATTTAAGCCGCCGTTGCAGGAGCTTTACGGGGAAGCAGCTATCTTGGTGGATGTCGCAGCCACGCCCCCGTCACAAATTATCATGAAACGTCAGGTTGATGACAAAGGCGTGCATTGCAGAGTAAAATTTAATACACACAACCAAGAATATTTGAGCATTTTCACTCTTGTAACACATTAGATATGATGCAATAGTGCCAGATGTCAATTGTTGCATACATTGATTCTCTGGTTAATGGACTGCACCCAGTCCCTGGTTCCAGTTTCTCAAATTTTATTTACAGGTATTTTAACCATAAATGCTGTTACATGAGCTATAATGGATGGCAAAGATGTTCTATAGAGATAAATACATTAATGCAGCAATATACGTCTTGTAGGAAGCTGGCTCTGTAGATACTATATCAAAAGGAGATATAGTGTGCACAGAGTCCAGCAAGTCCCCAAAGAAATAGCAGAGGATAAAGTAGATAATACCTTACTCTCAATTTAGTGGTAGCTGGGCTGAGCAGCTGGGCTTATCAGAGGGTAGTGTAAATGCATTTGTTGTACACACTCATACAAGGCAGGAACACACAATGACTAACTCCAGGCGAATGTTTACAAAAATATTACTTTAGTTATTTTCATTTTAGGAACCAAGTGGAACTCAGTTACAGGTAAGTAGATTTTTCAGAAATGCAGTACTTAAAATATATACAGTTGGAAAATGTTTGTATAAGCATTGAAAATACTTTACTGGTGCATGAAATACTTTTCAATGTTAAAGAAATACTTTGTACTATTCTCAGAATCAACACTTAGTGCAATTGTTAGACCTGGCATCCTTGGCGTAGGTCTCCCTTCCATTTTTTGATGATGCCTCCAATGTTATTGATCTGTTTTTGCTGGTTTAGATGCTTTGGGCACTGTACCACTGCTATTCAGTGCCACAGTGCAAGTGCTCCCTATGATAAATCGTGTTATGTATTAGTGACTCCATGATTGGATGATTGGTTTACTTGTCAGTCCCTAGTACAGTGCACTGAGTGTGCCCAGGGCTTGTAAATCCAATGCTGCTGGTGGGCTTGCAGCACTGGTTGTGCCACCCACAGAAGCAGCTTGTAAAATGTGTCTCAGGCCTGCCCTTGCAGAGCTTGTGTGCAGCCTAGGGCTGCCATGTCGACTTGGTGAGTGCACCCACTTACCAGGCCCTAAACCTTACCTTTACTGCATGTTGGTCACCCCTAAAGTAGGCCCTAGGGCAGGGTGCATTGTAAGTATAAGGGAGGACATGCCCTGGTGTGTGTGGCATGTCCTAATAGTGAATTACAGCCATTTTCGTTTTTCACTATTGCAAGGCTACCTGCTCCCCATAGGCCAGAATGGGCAGTTTGATTATTACACCTTATAATCCTAATTGACCCAGGGAACATGGTAGAAAAACGAATTTAGTATGCCTGAACTCAGGATGATAAAATACATCTTTTAGTGAAGTTGGTATTAACATTCTGTGTTTGAAAATACCACTTTTAGAAAGTAGGTATTTTCTTGCCTAACTATCCAAGCCTGCCTCTGCTAGGTTGTGTATTCCTTGTCTGGGTTTGTGAGTGACAGGGGCTGGGGGACTCCAGGAGACAGGGTGAGTCAGCACAGGGCTGAATAGAGAGATCTGCATCCAGAGTGGAGGGAGGAGTTGCACCTGGGTCTGAATAGGGCTGTGCCTGCCTTCCACAATGCTGGCTCCACCTCCTGCCGGGCGGCTGAGCACTCTGCCCCACATTCTGAAAGGAAAGAAGGAGTCCTGTAAACAAAGTGCTCCAGGACTGACCAGAACTGGTTTTGGACTAGGCAAAGGCCTCTCTGCCTTCAGAGAACAAAGAGAAAAAGTGTATAAAAAGGGGACCCAGACCCCTAGGAAATTAGATCACTTTTGGGAAACAAGAAGAAACCTTTGCTGAGGAACGGAACCAAGAAGAAACTGAGGAGAAGACTATCCCTAAGCTAGAGGGATCTGCCTGCAGTGGTTGCCTGACTGCCAAAGAAAGGAGAAGGGAACTTTGTGTGTACTTTCATCAACTTGTGAAGGATCTCCAAGGGCTTGATTTCAGAGCTTGCCTCCTGTTGAAGTCTCAGGGACAACAGACTTCACCCACCAGCTCCCCCTGTATTCCCTTGCTGGGATTTGGACCTTCTGACACACTTGCGTGTCTCTGGGAGCTGGAAGCGCGACTCAAGACGAAGAAGCGTGTCGCCGCCGCCGCTGATTCTCGCATCGCCGGAGAAGAGTGTCGATGTCGCATCAGACGCCGGCGCATCCCCGAAGAAGCGCGCCGCTGACACCCTCGCATCCTTCGAAGCGCCTCGCAGCACCGGAGAAAAGTGTCGCCGTCGCATCAGACGCCGTCGCATCCCCGGGGCAGAGCATCGACCTCGCATCAGACGCCGACGCATCGCAACACGAGGCGCCCCGCATCCCAGGAGAAGATCGTCGACCTCGCATCAGACGCCATCGCATCGCCAGGGAAGCGTGTCGCAGGGCCTGTCGCGGCTCCAAAGACTCATCGAAATCGCTGCACGGCCGTCGGGTGTGCACGCATCACCCCTTCGTTGTCGCAACATCAAGACGACGCCACTTTGTTTCTTTGCACCAGATCTTCAACGCATCACCGTCTCTGCGTGTAAGGGACTACCGCATCACCTTCCCTGCAACACTTTCGTTGCCCTGCGTTACGCATCTTAAGGTACATTGAACTCAAAGTGTCGCATTTTCATTTAAAGAGACTCAAGCTAATTCTACCATCTTTAAAGTGCAGTATTGTGGATTATTTTTGTCGTTTATGGTCTTGTGGTAAATCTATATAAAAGATACTTATTTTTATAATACAACCTGTGTGGTGTCCATTTGTAGTGTTGTCACTGGATTACTGTATGTGTTCACAAATGCTTTACACACTGCCTCTGAACTAAGCCTGTCTGCTCGTGCCAAGCTACCAAGAGGGTGAGCAGGGGTTATTTCAGGAGTGTACCCTCTTACCCTGACTAGAAGCAAGGGTCCCTATTTGGACAAAGGTACCTACCTCTGCCAACGAGAGACCCCCAGTTCTAACAGCAATACAGAGAGAAAACGACCCAATACTATGGGAGGAAAGACAAGTAAGTAATTTTCAGGTAAGCACTCAACTTACAAGTTCAGTCTTCGAGGGGTTTGACCAACACTGGGCATGGGTCGGACCAAGGTAGGTACTGCACCAACAGCTGCACTGCGGCGGCCAGGTGCAGATGTTACTGGGCCCAATGTTATCCTATGGGAGCTGGGGGCAACTTGGAGAAGCACCGGTTGCAGTTAAGTACCCGCGGTTCAGGGACACAGGCCCTGGGGGTTGAGGTCAGCATTGTAGGGCCCACCAAGTAGCACCAAAGCTGCACCACCAGTGGCATAGGGGCGGCCGGGTGCAGGGTGCCAAGGGTGGAGAGGGGGGGGCGCGTCGGGTGCCCAATAGAAATCAGTTGAGATGCTCTGTTGGAGATAACGGCTGCATGGTCGGACCAGAAGACTGGCTGA